>OX461808.1:53763562-54456124 GCA_949802685.1 Dicyrtomina minuta
ATACAGACGGAAATTTTGCGTGGTTCGATCTCAGTTGAAGTAGCATGTGGTCAATGCTATTGTTAAGCTGTTAATTTATCTTTATAGCATGAATTACATATAATGCAATTTGGTACATCCGTTTATCTAAATTGCTATTTAATATAGTTAGTATAATTTCAAACAATTAAAATTTATTAAAACCATAATATGGCAGCAATTTTGGTGTCATTTAAAATTGAGTAGACAATTTTTAAAATATTTCTTTAATTTGTTTTCGAACTTTGGTAATTAGCAAGAAATTGGAACGTAAGCTTTACCACTTTATCAGTACTTCTAATAATTTAATGCAATCGATCAAGCAATTATTTGACTTGTAATTGCAATTAAAATTTAATTTCTTAAAACCACTTATGCCTAAGTCCACGCAAATCCTGTTCAAACCTGCACAGTTCGGTGGACTTGGGCAAAAGTGCTTTTAAGAAACGAATGGTCTTGGGCAGTAATGCTTCTTCACCGGCGATATGTCTCTGTCTGCTAATAAGTAACCAGAAGCAATTTACCTTTCTAATTACTTGTAATTTTGAATTTTCAAGACAATTTTAGCTTAATTCCATAAGTTGTTTTTAGCTTTCCGCGTCACTGTGACAACAATTTGCTGAGTTAAACGTTTTATTAAAATGACTTAGTGTCTATATAACGTACTTACTAATATGTATGTACACACCGCTAACAGATCAAATGTACTGCCGAATTTTTATAATTATAGGCAGATGGTATCCAAACAATTTCATATTCCTGCTACCAAGTACACCAAAATTCGACAATTGACATAAGTAGTCAGTAGTCACCTTTCTCGTAGGATATTTTTTGAATAATATCTAAATTTACACCAAATTACATATAATTAAGTTTGCTCCGCTCATCAGGTTTAAGCTGTAGACATAAAATATGCACCGTTAGGTATTAATAAAAATAAAAATATAATTGTGTAACTATTAAAAATCATATATGTATAAGTTTTTAATTGGAAGTCTATCATTTTGCCTCATTATTCTTCTCTTAAGATAGATCCAGATTACATCACTTCTGTTTTTGCAGGATTTAGACAAGAATACCTGATACTGTATTTTCGTTGTCTGGCACCAATTGTATCATACTTAATGTTGGAGATCTTATTCTTTTAAATTTACTTTCACTTGACAATATTAAGTCAAGTATGCCAATTTTCAACCCACTGCAGCTAATAAAGATCACACAAATGTCAGAAAATAATTATTAGTCAGCTAGAGAGAGAGAGAAAGTAAAAGTTTTACTTACACTGCACTGGTACACAATTGTACTTGCCAAAAAGACACATTAACAAAAATACATTGTTCTAGAAAAAGTATTTACAAAATCAAAATATAGTCAAGAATAAACTTTGTGTCAAAAAATGTTTAGGAGGGTACCTATTTCCAGTTATAAGATTATTTTGTTTTATTCTTGTGATTAAAAATGTGGTTAGTTTTTGAAAATTTTAATATTGTGATTGTGGTAGTAAACTGAGTAAACACATCTAACCTGAAAAGGTTTATATTTGAGGTGTCTGATTAGGCCAATATTTCTGCTAATAATTACGAACTAGAGGGTGCCAATTGAAGGGGAACGAAACAGGAAATAGCAAGGTACAAACGGCAAGCGGTATCGGTACTGTGTAACCAAAACGAATGAAGCTGACAGTTAAATACTGTAAGTATCAACAATTAAAGAAAATCATACAGCACTGTATTTTAATTAATGCTTACTTAACATTGCGAATAATCATTTTGTTATTACACTGTGCAGAACTAAATTTAATTTAATTTTCACATTTTGATATTATATAAATGTCATATCGTCGGCGAAGAACCAAAATAACCCATATCCAATTTAAACTAGAATCAAAATGAGCTATGTCATAAAAACAAAATAAGAAACATAAGTAAATTGTTAATTAGAAGTTTTTAAAAAGCGCAAAATGTTCTATTTACATGTTTTTGAAAAGTGCAAAATGTCCTATTTACGTTCTTTTGAAAAGGTGCAAAATGTTCTAATTCCATGTTTTCGAAAAGGTGCAAAATGTTCTAATTCCATGTTTTCGAAAAGATGCAAAATGTTCTATTTACATGTTTTTGAAAAGTGCAAAATGTCCTATTTACGTTCTTTTGAAAAGGTGCAAAATGTTTTAATTCCATGTTTTCGAAAAGGTCCAAAATGTTCTAATTCCATGTTTTCGAAAAGGTGCAAAATGTTCTAATTCCATGTTTTCGAAAAGATGCAAAATGTTCTATTTACATGTTTTTGAAAAGGTGCAAAATGTTGTAATTCCATGTGTTTGAAAAGTGCAAAATGTTTTAATTCCATGTGTTTGAAAAGTGCAAAATGTTCTATTTAAATGGTCTCAAGACATATTTGAATATATTTGTTGATAGTTGATATTGTTTTTAGCTACAAATGGATTTGGGTCATTTTGGTTCTTCACCGACGATATTTACTGCTAAACGTGTTCAAATAACATAGGCAAAATTTTGTTAAATGTGTCTAAATTAATGTAAATAATAGTCGGGCAATATTCTTGGTAATAAAATCAATAAAATTGGGTGTGGAAGTTCTCTGAAGGATTTGAATGATTTTATACATTCAATGTATAAACTCAAGACTCTCCTCGAAGCACTTCTCTACTAACAATGGAATAACGCGACATGCAACACCCAGATTTCAAAGAGACAAGAGACCTATTTCAAAAAATCAGGCTACTTTTGAATAGCACAGATCAAAAGTAACTTCGAGTGCATTTTGCTTTGCTTAGTCACAGCGGCCCGCCAAAGTTTTAAAAAATTCAAATTTGAAAACTTTGCCGCCCTATAACTTCTACAGTTATCTGATTTTGATGAAATTTGATTTTTTTATCCTCAGTCTGTATTCTATAAAGAAATTTTAATATTTTAAAAAATTCGAAAATTTTCATTTTTCTTAAAAAAAATTACAAAAAATGTAGATTCTTGAAGCCCAATTTGTAAACCTTTTTTTTTTAAATATGAAAATTTTAATACTAAACGTTTTCAAATAACATAGGCGAAGGTTAAATGTGCCTAAATGTAAATAGTGATCGGGCAATATTCTTTGTGATAAAATCAATGAAAGTAGGTGTGGAAGTTCTCTGAAGGATTTGAAATGATCCCATGCGAATCCCCATTCCTGACATGATTGACAAGCTTTGGCGTTTGATAATTAAAAATTCATTTTTTCGAATAAAGTTACAACTAGAGTTTGCATGTATGATTTGCCATTTGGAAATGTTGAGCAGCATTCGTTTTAAATCCTTCATTTTCCTGGGAATCCCAAAGGCTTTTTCAAAACCAACAGCGTACACGAGACTGACTTCAGTCCCCGTAATCAAGTTGAGAATACAAAAGAGAGGATCCTTTTGAAAGAATTTGATTCCTATAAAAATCGATGATATCGCGGTGACTATGCAAAAACATTTGTTAAAAAACAATGTCCAGCAGCTGTTTTTATTGAAAGCTAGGATGATAATTTGAGTCTCACGAATAGTACGTAATAAAATATGGTGTACATTGGATGATGAAGCTCCCCACTGTGTCTTCACTTTTAATAAATGCCTGATGATATATGAATTAATTTGAATAAAAATTATTTAATAATCAAATATTTCACACTGAAAAAATGTCTTTGAATTTTTTTACTTTACCTTTTGGCTTCTGTGACACAGTCCTGCAAAGTGAAATTTACTTTTTCGAAAAACATGAGTTGAATTAAAACTTGACAATAATTTGTGAGACCCGTGAAAGTTGAAAAAATATATTTGCTATTGTACTGATACAGAAAACTTGCCAATTTTGGTATTTTGTATCAATGGCAGAGTACAAAAGATGCTTTAAAGTTGGACTAAAAATCAAAAATAGACTGAAACTGGTTAACCAAGTTCCAAATACAAAACTAAGAGACATTACTAATAATTCTTGTCTTGAAAAATCCGAAAGTTTTTGGCGATCACGTGCTACTGATATTCTTCGTTTGTATCTTTTGATCCGAAGATCCTTGTCACTGAGCTGCCTGTGAAGGCCATTAAAGATACCAATAGTTACATCTGGCGACACTATAAATGTTAAGAAAGACCAAGTTGAACCGAGCAAGCTAGATATTGTCAAAAATATATGAATTGGAAAATAGTGGAGTGTGAAATACTCGGGGATTATTAATGACTGAAATAATCGAATCGTTGAAAATATCGAATTTGCGGAATTAAGAATTACAAATAAAATGAAAATGTAGTTCAGTGTACGTGACGATTTTTGCGCTATTTTCCCTGTTTTCGTATTGACATGGATTGGGACGAGGTTTAAAATTGAAATAAATTTCAGAAAGAGAAGATTATATTTATTTTCTTGAGCTGACAACATCTTTGCTTGGGATATACTGCACAAGACTTCGCTGATTCCACTTTAACTTGGTACAGACGGAAATTTTGTTTGGTTGAATTTCTATTTAAGTAGGTTGTACTGCGATTGGTCAATATGCTATTGTTAAGCTATTAATTTATTTTTATACCTGAAGGTAAGTAGCTGAATTAAAGATAATACAATTTGGTCCTTCCGTATATCTAAATTACTATTTAATGGTTAATTTAATTGAGAACGATTAAAATTTAATAAAACTATAATGTGGGAGCATTTCTGCTAAATTCTAAATTATGTAAAATTGACTAGAAATTATTAAATAATGGATTTGTTCGAACTTTGATGACTAGCAAGAAATTGGAGCTTCTAATAACGTAATGCTCAACTCAACCACATAATTATGTCATGGACATTTGAATAATAACTAACTTAAATTTATGAAACCCGAAGATATCAACTTTGAACTACTATTTATGGATTGATTCTACCTAGCATTAGTAAGGCTGCAAGTATGACAATTCTTTAGAACTGAGTTTGTGTTGTATGGGCTTAATGGGCTATCTCGGTCTGTGGAACTGCGCAGTTTTGTTTTAATTTGTTTAACAGACCGAGACGACCCATACAACACAAACTCAGTTGCTGGCAACTGGCCTTATTCTATTTAATGTATATACCTACCTGCCCTACTTATATTCATAATTGCGGTAAGTTCCACCTGGGGGATTGGGGAGCGTTGCGAATGGTTAGAAAGTTGAATTGATAAAAGCTAGGAAACATTGCCAGCAATATTGCCAACTTTCATTTAATTTTTGCTGTTTCCATGTTAAAATTATCCGGTTATAAGGGAAGCGCTATAAGGGATTATCAGGATTAGAGGAGCAGGTTTTCTACCATTTTTGTAATTTTAGGTCACTTATAAGGGATGTTGGAGGAAAAATTATAAAAATAAGACAGAGCCGAAGGCACAATGTTAAAGTGGAAATGAAACTCGTTCAGTACGAAAAAAAGGATAAAATCGTGCAAAATAAATTTTATTGCTTAACCATAAGGGCTGACGAATAGCTTTTGTTTAGGTCATCCACGTTTAAGTCGTAGAATATTTAATTTGACTAAATACCTCTATGAGATGTATGTTAAATTAGACTCTACCCCGTTTGAGTATCGCAATTTTAAACTCAATTCCTTTATTAAAGAACTCAACAAACGAATCTGTTCCAGAGACAGCGACTGGTGTTATGCGGCAATGACTATTCATGAAAGGCCTCCGCATAACACCATTCGTTTTAGGCATTCAAATGTTATTTTAATTTTATTTCTTAAGTCTATCTAATTTCTATTTTTGTATTTTGTGTCCGTTTTTGAAAAACAGTTTTACAAACCTTGACACTTAAAACAAATCAAACTCAAATAAAATGTAAGAAAATAATTTATTGGTCATCTAGCGGTACTAATACTGTCCTAAGTTATAAAAATATTTTGTTGTGAATAAGAATGTGGTTATTTTTTGAAAACTTTAATATTGTGGTTATTGTGGTATGGTGGTAGTAGCCATATGTAACCTATGAAATGGTCTATATTTAAAGTGTCTGTGGTAAGATAAATATTTCTGCTAATAATTTATTACGAAATAGCAAGGTACAAACAGTGTCGGTACTGTGTAACCAAAACGAATTAAGCTGACAGTTAAATACTATAAGTATCAATAATTAAAGAAATATACACAACACTAGACTTTAATTATTGCTTACTTAATTTTTCGAATAATTACTTTGTTATTACACACCAGGGCAGCACTGACTTTAATGTAATTACCAGTTTCATATTATATAAATGTCAAATTTACTGTTAAACGTTTTCAAATAACATAAAATCGAAGGTTAAATGTGTCGAAATGTAAATAGTAATCGGGCAATATTCTTTGTAATAAAATCAATAAAATTAGGTGTGGAAGTTCTCTGAAGGATTTGAAATGATCCGACGCGAATCCCAACTCCTGACATGATTGACAAACTTTGGCGTTTGTATATTAAAAATTCATTTTTTTCAAGTAAATTACAATTATGATTTGCATGTATGATGCACCATTTAGAAATGCTGAGCAGCATTCGCTTTAAATCCTTCATTTTTCTTGGAATCCCAAAAGCTTTTTCAAAGCCAATAGAGTACGTAAGGCTGATTTCAATCCCCGTAATCAAGTTTAGGAGGCAAAACGGTGGATCTTTTTCAAAGTATTTGATTCCGATAAAAATAGATGATATCGAGCTGATTATGCAAAAAGATTTGGTGAAAAACATTGTCCAACAGCTGTTTTTATTGAAAGCTAGGATGAGAATTTGAGTTTGACGAACAGTGGATAATAAGTTACGGTGTACATCGGATGATGAACTTCCCCACCGTGACCGTGTCTTCCGGTTTAATAATAAATGCCTAGTAAAGATATGAGTTAATTCGAAATCAAAATTATTTTATAGTGAAGTACTTCATTGACGAGATGTATTTAAAAATTTTACTTTACCTTTTAGCTTCTGTGACACAGTCCTGCAAAGTAAAATTTACTTTTTCAAAAAACATGAGTTGAATTAGAAATTGACAATAATTTGTGAGACCTGTGAAAGTTAGAAAAAATATATTTGCTATCGTACTGACGCAGAAAACTTGCCAATTTTGGTATTTTGTATCAATGGCAGAATACAAAAGATGTTTCAAGGTCGGACTAAAAATCAAAAGCAGACAAAAACTGGTTAACCAGCTTCCAAAGAGGAAACATAGAGACTTCACTAATAATTCTTGTCTTGAAAAATCGGAAAGTTTTTGACGATCAAGTGTTATCCGGACTTTATTACGTTTCGTCCGATGATCCAATTCATCGATCTGTCTGTGAAGTCCATTGAAGATACCAATAGTTACATCTGGCGACACTATGAATGCTAATAGAGACCAAGCTGAGCTGAGCAAGCTTGTTATCGTCAGAAATATATGAATTATAAAATAGTGGAGTGTAAAATACTCGGGGATTATTAATGACTGAAATAATCGAATCGTTGAAAATATTGAGTTTGCAGAGTTTAGGATTACAAATAAAATAAAAATGTAATTTAGTGTACGTGAAGACTTTTTAACTATTTTCCCTGTTTTCGTATTGACATGGATTGGGAGGAGGTTAAGAATTGAAATATATTTCAGAAAAAGAAGATTATATTTATTTTCTTGAGCTGACAACATCGTTGATTGAGACTGGTCCTACTTTAACTTGGTACAGACAGAAACTTGATTTTGGTTCCATTTCTAAATTGAAGTAGCTTGTGCTACGACTTTTCAATGTTGTTTTTAAGCTAAATATGTGTAGGCATATCTACATTAATTAATACAATTTAGTCCTTCCCTTTATTTAAATTGTTATTTTATGGTTATTAAAATTGAGAATGATTTGTTCAAACTATGTGGGAGCAATTCTGCAGTCATATAAAATTGGTTAGAATTGAATAAAATATTAGTTTAATTTGTGTTCAAACAAAGACAACAAGCACAAAATTGGAACTTCTTCTTTATCAGGAGCTTCTAATAACTTTATAATCACGCATTGATTTCATTTCAACTACCATTTATTAATTGATTTTACTTGGCATATCAGCATGCTTCTGGTGCTCAGAATAATATTTTTAATTTACAATTACATTCACATTTTCCTTAGAGCTAGTAGAATGGTTAGAACGTTGAATTAATAAAAGCTTGGAAACATTGCCGGCAACATTGCCAAATTTTTATTTTATTTTTGCTTTCGCTTACTTCTTAACTAACCAATTTTATAGATTTCTTTGGTTCTCTCATCAGCTATTATAATTTACTAACGCATATTTTTTTTCAATTCACAAACTAGTGATTTCTAAATGTAAAGAGCAATCTTGCAATATTCTTGGTAATAAAACCAATAAACGTCGGAGTAGATGTCCTCTGCAGAATTTGAAAAGTTCCTACACAAATTCCCATTTTGGGACAAACCGACCTATACTCTTTTTCCTTGATTATAAATTCGTATTTTGAACCTTTTAAATTCAAAATTTGAAACCGTGAGAACTTGAGTAGAAGTCTTTGAAGCAAGTTCATTTTACGAGGGATTCCAAAAGCTTTCTCGTATCCAATGCAAAATATCATGACTATCTCAATGCCAGTGATAAAATTGAGCAAACAGATTATGGGATAAACTCGGAAATACTTGATCGCTATGAAGATCAACGTTATTGAGGTGAGAATGCAGAAACATCGGTACGAGAATATAATCCAACGGCTACACGAATTAAATGCTATGACTTGAATTTGGGTTTCGCGACAAGTCTTTAGGAGACTTTGAAACGGGCATTTTCCCGCTAAGCGCCTCCATTTGTTTTCCACTTTAAATAAATTCCTAGTATTAAAATTAAAGCAGCCATAAATACATAATTATTATTAGAAATATATTTACGTTAGAAATCTGCAAGTAACACATATGGATTGAAATTATTTACCTTTTAGCTTCCTTGACAGACTCGTGGAGCATTGTATTGACCTTTTCAAAAAACATTAGTTGAAAAAGTATTTGAAAGAAAAACATAAAGCTGGCAAATGACCACAGAAAAGCATTAATCGCCCATAAAAAGATGAAAACTATTGGATTTTGGAATTTGTAGTGAACTGCAGAGTAAAGAAGATGTTGGAAGGACGGATTCAAAACAAAATACATAGATACCGTTAAAATATTACTGACAAAAATGAAGAAAAGTGAAGCTTGTAATAATTCCTGCTTAGAAAATTCTAATAGTTTTCTCCGTCTGCTACAAGAACTACTGCTCTTCGTCTTCACTATAGCGTGTCTATGAAGGCCATTGAAAATGGAAATAGTTGTATCTTCTGCGATGACAAATGTAAGAAAAGACCAGAAAGGACTTATAATACTTCCAAGGGAACAGAACAAGTGAAGAGTAAAATAATAAAAAGAAAAATACTCTGGGAATAAAAGTGACTGAAATAACCTGCCCGTAGAAAATATTCCATTTGCAAAATTGAGTACTAAAATTATGATGTAAATATAGTTAGACCTAATTGAAGACTTTCTTTGTATTTTGCCTGTCTGTGTGTTAACAGTGATTGGTAAAATATTTAAAATTGAACCTAGTTTCATAAACAGGAGATTAAATTTATTTTCCTGAACTGATAGCATTTTGTTAACCTTCTAAAAATGTTAAGTATATTATCTTTTTTATCCTTTTTAAGCTCTTATGCTGTGAGTTGCTAAGATAGTGTTTTAAGACTGGATATTATGTATGTTCACTCTGAGTGTCTATACAAATATTGATTGAACGCATTTACTATGGGGTAATATTTTCAATTATAAGCAAGCACAACAAATTAAATCACCAAAATATTTTAGGTAAGTATATTTTCTTCTACTGAATGTTCTTGAGTATATTAATAACATGGATGTTTTAGTGGTATAAATTAAATAATTCATATTTATATTGATATGTAATGGTGATAATGATTATTAATTTAACGGTGCCATAAATTGTTTCATAAGCCTTGACTGAATATACTTAATTATAAGTTAAAGTTGAGGTAATAAGGTTAGTTAAATTATTAAAGGCAAACATATTAAACTTAGGCAATTAATGTGTTTGAGTAATCCTCCAGGAATTATTTTGTAGTAAGTTTGCCGAATTCGGATCCCAGGCTTAGGTATGTAAATAATTGTTAAAGTTGCAAAATCCAATCATGTTTATCGGTTTTTGACTTACAGTGTGTCCCGATAGAATAGGGACGCAGTGTTTTTCGTGGTTTACTCCCTCCAAACGGGGGTACTGGGACGAGATTAGTATTTTTAAATCTTAACTAGTTAGTATGTATCTGTAAACTTTAGTTGACCTCCAGGGGTCACGTAGTTCTCACGAAATTAATTAATTAAGTTGAATCATGCATAATAGCGAGTTAATAGTAGTTTCAATACTTAGCTAAAATACTGTTTTTAGGGAGCGTTCACAAATGGCGCCACCTCTATAGTAGGTAGGTAGTTTTAGCTAAAAGGTGACAAGAGATGACGAGTACCTAGGTAGTTTTCTGAAAAGATGACGTCCTCGTATTTTTTAACATAATTTGAATCTTGGCGGCACTCAAGGGTACATTGTTATTGGGTGGCGCCACTCAAGGGGTGGGTAGGTCGTTTTTGAAAAAAGTGACGAAAAGATGACAAGGGGTAGGTAGGTGCTAAAACTGAATATTTTGATGGCGCCATTTGTGAACGCTCCCTTATTATAATAGCGGTATTCATGATTCCACTTTATCAATTTTTGGCGCTAAATAGTTTCGCTAATAAATAGTTTCGTGTATAACGCTAAAGTCGTCTAGAATTTTGAACACCTCAGCCTTTAATATATTATAACGTTCGTGGTGGTTTTGTTGCTATTGGTTACAAATGATGCATAAATAACATAGAACCAAAAACAATTATTATTATTGTTTTTAAAGCAAGACGCATTTTTACATTACATTGAATATAGTCAAGTTGCCGTTTCCACGGCGACAAATGATAGTCGCTATATCACGCTATATCGCGCTTGCTTTTTGACACTATAGTGCGAAAGTGATATAACGCCAAAAATTGATAAAGTGGAATTATGAATACCGCTAATGTATGTTTACTCCGTAGGCTATATAGTTTCGACAATACAAGTCTTTATTGAACATAAATAGTATTGGCATAGTTTAATATGGAGCATTATATTCAATTATAAGCAAAAGCACAACAAATTAAATCTTCAAAACATTTTAGTTAAGTATATTTTCTTCTGCTAAATGCTCTTAAGTATATTAAGAACATGAATGTTCTATGGTGGTATAAATTAAATAATTGATATTTATAATGATATATAATGATAATAATGCTTATGAAGCTAGCGGGATTATAACTTATTTCATTAAACTTAGCAGATTATACTTATAAATTGGAAGTTATTAAGGTTAGTTAAGTTATTATAGGAAAATATATTAAATTATACTTATCCATTCGATAAAACTTCACACGATAGATTGAGCTATATAGCGGTGCTTATGTATCTACTTTATGTTTGCTAAAAGTATGTCAACTAAATAGAATTTGTGGCTTGTGGCATTGTAGCGACATTGTTTCGAAATCCTATATACTTAAAATAGTAATAGATATAGCACCTTATTTAAATTGTAACATGATGCAAGTGCTAGCAAAATGATCGTCTTGGTAGGTACTAACAGTAAATAGTGCCGCATAAATCCGCATAAACTTATTTTGACAGCTTATCACCAGGAATGAAATGTCTGATTCCGGAGTAATTTAGAAAATGCACACTTAATTAAGCTTAAAAAGCAATGACCTATGGGATAAAAGGAGATCACAGGTAATACATATAGGGGACCCTTAAGATACGTCTTATTCCGTTCAGAAAATTCCGTTACTGTGAAAGTAACGTAAATTATATAAAGCTATCGCGCACGCATTACCCATGGTGGGGAGTAGTTAGGTTTAAAAGCATGAATGTCCTTACTTCATTAAGACACACTGCGTAAATATTGGACATAAAAGTGATTACATACATGCCAGACGTTGACTTTGACACACAGCTATTGCAATTTTTAAAAACTAGTGATCCCTAAATGTAAACAGCAGTTTTGCAGTATACTTGGTAACTATAGCAATAAAGGTAGGAGTAGATGTCCTCTGAAGAATTTGAAAAATTCCTACGCGAATTCCCATTTTTGAACAAACCGACCTACTTTCTTTTTCCTTGATCATAAATTCGTATTTTCTGTCGAAACGTTTTGAATTCAGGATTTGATAACGTGAAATTTTGACTAGAAGACTTTGAAGCAATTTCATTTTACGCGGGATCCCAAAGGCTTTCTCGTATCCAATAGCAAAAACCATGGCTATCTCAATGCCAGTAATAAAATTGAGCCCGCAGATGATTGGATATTCTCGAAAATACTTGACTGCGAGGAAGATCAAAGTTGTTGAGGTGAGAATGCAGAAACATCGGTACGAAAATATTATCCAACGGCTACACGAATTAAATGCTATGACTTGCAATTGAGTTTCGCGGCAAATTATAAAGAGACTTTGAAAAAGGCGTTCTTCCGCTGGGCGCTTCCATCTGATTTTCATTTTAAATAAATTCCTATTAAAAAAATTAGTAACCATAAATTAAATAGGTATATAGTTATTTAAATTAGAAAACTGTCCGTAGCACAATAGGATTGAAATTATTTACCTATTAGCTTCCTTGATACACTCAAGCAAAATCGTGTTGACCTTGTCGAAAAACATGAGCTGAAGAAGTATTTGAAAGCAGAACTTGAAGCAGGCGAACAGCCAAAAGAAGGTATTAATTGTCCATAAAACCGTGAAAACAATTGCATTTTGAAATTCAGAGTCTACTGAAGAGTACAGAAGATGTTGGAAGGACGGATTTAAAACAAAAAACACAGATACCATTAAAATATTACTAACAAAAATGAAGACGAGTGAAGCTTGCAATAATTCTTGTTTAGAAAATTCTGATAGTTTTCTCCGTCTTTTACTACACCAACTACTGCTCTTCCTCGTCACTGTAGTAGCGTGTCTATGAAGGCGATTGAAAATGGAAATATTTGTATCTCCTGCGATGACAAATGTAAGATAGGACCAGAAAGGACTCATAATGCTTCCCAGGGAGCAGAATAAATGAAGCGTAAAATAATAAAACGAAAAATACTGTGGGAATAAGAGTGACTGAATTAGTCTGCCAGTAGAAAATATTCCATTTGCAAAATTAAGCACTAAAATGAAGAAGTACAGACAACTGGACTTAACTGAAGATTTTTTTTCTATTTTTCCTGTGTGTGTGTCAACAGTGATTGGTAAAATATTTAAAATTGAACCTAGTTTCAGAAACAGGAGATTAAATTTATTTTCCTGAACTGTTAACATTTTTCTCCTATTTCACTTCGTTTAAGCTGTGAGATGTTGATTATAGAGCTATTAGAATTGAAATGTCTGCTCCACAGTTTTCATAATATTTGTTTTCCGCGCATTATATATTATTGTCATAGAATTTAATAATTTTATAGGTTATTACAATCGATATATTGGCAATCAAACTGAAACGAACTGGACAGTGGACAGCTAGATTAAATATTATATTATCCTTTAGTAATTTAGTATGATTGGGGTAGCTACACATAAATAAAATAATTGATATGTATAATGACGATACCTGATGATTATAAAGCTTATTAAAAGTTGTTGAAACTCTTCATAAATAGCTGCATACGAATCGGCAGTTTTTATTTAAGAATTAGCAGTTTATTCAAAGAATTGGCAGTAAATTTTCAACAGCTTGTAATAAAATTGGAAATAATATATTTTATTAAATTATGAAATTAATTTTAGAATCTGATGAGAAATACGGGAGAAATTTCAGTAATGGTTAAAGAAAAGTCGCTTTTAACCGGATAATCGCCTTTAGCGGTTCCCTTATAACCGGATAATTTTAACATTGAAAGCAAAGCTGGGCAACCAAACGTTTTATAATGTGTCCCATTTAGGCGGTTTTCCCTTTTAAGAGAATCCCTTTTAAGTGAATTTGTCTGTAATTAGTAATTGTTATTAATTATTACTGGTTCTGTAGCTATTTATGTTGCTCCATAAAATAATAATTTTTTATTTCCTTCCCCAAACTTCAAAAAGTAGAGAGAAAGTAAAATCAATCGAAATTTTTTATTTAAACTAAAAAATGCTCAATTTTATTTAAATCCAACGCATTTTGAATGTAAATCGGATGGGGCAAATTGGTCATGAGTCATGAAGCATCCTGTAGCATATGTATACCGTATTTACTCGAGCTTCAACCACCCACGTATAATTAAAGACCCGCGCACTGACATTTAGTAGTGTGTTAAATAGACCCGCGTACTATTCCAACTGAGGCGGCTATACCCCGCGTACTATCAGAAACTACTATTAGAGGAAATACGGTATACTATTTACTAGGTAGTATTTTGTGTTTTATTAACATGGCAAATGTCTTCCGTGGAAGTCTTTTATCCAAATTAAGTATGTATTTATACATGGCATATTATAAATTTACAAAATTACAAAAGAATACTTAAATGCTAGTAGACAGTTAAATTGTTTTAATTAGAGGAAATTATACTCACTACTCAACTTTAATAATTAAAGCTAAGCAAACTTTGAGAATAATATACGTGTTGTTACATATACATATACTATACAAAATTGGCTTTAGTTTTATTTTGCTGGTACATCCAGAGCCAAGTGTACTCATAATAAACGTTCTTAAATTAAGGAAGCCCGGCTTGGTGGCTTGGAGATGCAATGCATTGCCTTGTCACTGAGTCAGGGCCAGTGGGTGGCGCTATGGATTGGAGTCAGTATTGGGGATAGAGCTTAAGGTCGGTGGGGAGTTGATCGGGGAGGGAATGAGAGTTTAAGGAACTTGGATGCAGGCTGAAAATCATCCGTGGTAGTTATTTACCTGAGACGGAGTTTCAGTCTGCTTAGTAGTAGGTTACCTACTAGCCTGAGTTTTTAAAAAGTTCATGTTTTCGAATTAAATTACAATTATTATTTGCATATGTATCCATTTGGAAATGTTGAGCAGCATTCGTTTTAAAACCTTCATCTTTCTGGAATCCCAAAGGCTTTTTCAAAGCCAATAGAATACGTTAGGCTTAGTGCTCCGAACGGGTACACATGTACCCGGGTACATGGGTACAGGTACAGGTACGGGTACGTACCCGGGTACAACATTTTTGGACCCGGCCTTATAAAAGTACCCGGGTACGGGTACTTTTATTGGACCCGAATAACGGGTACGGCCACACGGGTACGGGTACAGGTACGGGTCCGCTAATCTGTAGAGTGAGCATGTACCCGCCAGGTACGGGTTCAAGTGTGTGGTGGACCCGTACCTGTACCCGAAGTACCCAAAGTACCCGGGTACTTCGGGTACTTTTGTCGTACACGTAAATAAATACAAGAAACAGCATGGCACAAAAAAAACTCGCACTACCTTTGCTACGCATTAACAAATAGTACCTCAGATTGAATGTGTACTGCTGCGATTGTTTTCCTGGGCACTGTTAAGGGGTTGTCTATAAATGATGTCATCGAAAAGTCCCAATTTTAACGAAACTATGACCCCACTGACTGTAATTAGCCTAACCATTTGGTAAATGGCTATCTTTAACATAAGATGTCGTCATTTTTCAAGTAAACCCATTTAGCCTACCCGTGGCATCAATTTTGAACGATCCCTTACATGTATTTATTAACATTTATATAAAATCAAATGGTTTTGCTTTGTTGCTTTTTCACGTGAAATACGAATTAGGATAAAAATATTAATACTTTGCGTTTTAAATACAATATAATTATTACAGAGGCTGAGTGAGTTTTAACTGGCTGTCCTTTTTAATAACGAATTGCATGCATACCAGCATACAATATTTTATTAGTTTGGCTTTTCGTTAAGTCACACAGAAATTAATTTACTGAGATCGACTACTTTAGGACTTTAGGTGCATTTAGGTACATGATATTTTTATGGCTACGAACTCGAGCATAAAATTAAAGCATTAGCATCAATATTTACAATTTTTATTGAATCAGGTAATATTTACCTAATTTGCATCAGGTTTTTAAGATTTTGAGTATTTATTTTGCATATTTTTTTAATGAAAATAACAAAATTATATTATTTTTATTATAAAACTTTATTTATTATCTTGTGGTTTTGATTTAGTTGTCTGCTGAATACACTGCTCAGTTGACTTTTATGTACCCAGGTACGGACCCGGGTACATCGGGTACAACGGGTACGGGTACAAGCACGGGTACGTGTACGGGTACTTTTCGGGTACGGGTACGGGTACTTTTCGGGTACGGGTACGGGTACGGGTACAGGTACAAAGAATATTTTAAATAGCGGGTACGGGTACAGCAGAATTGGACCCGGGTTCACGGGTACGGGTACGGGTACGGGTACAAATTTTGCCGTACCCGAGGTACGGGTACGGGTACAGGTACGGGTCCAAGATTTTTGTACCCATTCGGAGCACAGGCTGATTTTAATCCCCGTAATCAAGCTGAGGAGGCAAACCAGCTGATCTTTTTCAAAATATTTAACTCCAATAAAAATAAAAGATATTGAGCTCACTATGAAAAGGCATTTAGTGAAAAACATTGCCCATCCGAACATTTTCCTCCCGACTTTTTCCTCTCGGGCGTTTACTTCTCGGACATTTTCCCCCCAACTTCGTACCGACGGCATTTTCCTCACAGTTTCCCAGTATCATATTCACACTAAAATAAACTTGGCATCCTTTTCAGACAATTTATGCATTCGTATACAACTTTTAAAATATCCAAAATTCATACACTGATGTACGGCAGAAGTTCAAAAATGCTGGGAGGAAAACGTCCTCGGTACGAAGTTGGGATGAAAATATCCAGAAGAAAATGTCCTACAACCCTATTACATATATATGACTGCAATTCTACACTATCATATAAACTTGACTAGAAATTTGTAAAGTATTACTTTGTTCGAACTTTGATAACTATCAAGAAATTCGAACTTGTGCTTTATCAGTAGCTTCTTATATCTTAATGCAATCGATCCTGCAATTATTTCATGGTCATTGCAATAATAACTAACGTTATGAAAAAAGAATATATCCACTTTTAACTCTCATTTATGCATTGATTTTACCTGCCATATAATATCCGCATGCTTCTGGTACTTACCTATATTTAAATAATAATTTACTATTAGTTTACATTTTCCTTAGAACGTAAGACAGCAAGCACGACAATTCTTTAGAATGGCTACTTAGCACGTTGAATTGATAAAAGCAAGGAAATATTGCCGGCAATATTGCCAAACTTTTATTTATTTTTTTTTGCTTTCGTCTACCTAAAGTCTAAATACTTTTTAGTTGCTGAGCTTTAGCTGCATCTAATGAAATGGTTTTGTCCGTCCGTCTGTGTGTCTGTCTGTCTGTCCCCTTTTCATTGTTGTACGCTACAGGTCGTATTTTAAAACTATTTATATTCAAAAAAATTCTACAATCACGCAAATGTGATGTAGATGTGCTGTATAGTTTTTGGGTATCATGCACAGTATGTTTTTTGCAATTACAAGTTAAATGGACCAACTCTCAAAATTTTTTACACTTCATTTTATTCACTGGGAAAAACCTAGTCTCAGCTCCCATAAGGTTACATTGACTTGCATACCTACCTACAAAAAAATTATACATGGACTGTCGTGTGTTCAAACACACCGCGTCAAATCTATGGCTACAACAACTACACACTGCAACAAACCACAGTATTATTACATGTGACACGAACGACGGAATGAATGGGGGTGGCGGGGTTTATAAATTTTACTCATTCAGTTTTCAGTTCACGTCGTCGTGCAGTCTTCTGTCGTGCATTCAGTTCAGTATTATGTAGATTGTAAATTATTGGTCATTGTCGTCGTTCGTTTCATCAATACATTGTGAATTCATGTTCCACGCTGTCGGATTTAACTAAATAGCACCAACAATTGAACAATTAGTGACTTACTGACTGACTAATGTAAGTGTCACTGCCATTGTTGTTAACTGAAGCTGGTGCTGGCCATTGTGAATTGTATTGTTGTAATTTTGGGAAAATCTTGATAAAACCATTTTTAAACTCTCACAAATGCAATTTAGGTGTGCTGTATAGTTTTTGGTTACAAACCATTTCATAGGTTTTTCGCAATTAGCAGTTAACTAGACCAACTCTCAACACTTTTTACTCTCAATTTCGGTCACGTATAAAAACCAACAAAATGTCTAATACTCCTACCGCCAGTTAGTCGTACGCTGGACGTTGCATTTCTAAGCCGATTAAACTAGAACAAATTTTAAACAATTGCAAATGCGAGGGACGTGTGTTGTATTTTTTTAAATTGAGATCGCACTAATCGTTTTTCCACAATTAGTAGTTACATGGAGCAACTACGAAATTTTTCCTTATACATTGTGAGGGATTGTCCGTTAATGACGTCTTTCAAAATTATAATAATTTTGAGTGCCCCCCCCTCCTTTTAATTATTTAAGCATTTTTAAATGCTGAGCACATAATGACGTCCTTCAATGTAATAGATATTCAGGGATCGTTCCTAATGACGTCCTTCAATTATCATAGTTTTTAGTACACCCGGTCCCAACATTAAATGTTTTTCCAACCTATTTTAACGACATGCCACTGACCTACCTATATATGATATAAATATTCGGGGATCTTCCATAATGTCGTCCTTCAACTATCATAGTTTTTAGGACCCCCGCAGTCCCAAGATTAATTTTTTTTCCATCCTATTTTGACTTTATGTCACGGACTTACCTATATATGTTATATATACTCAGGGATAGTCCCTAATGACGTCATTTAAATATCATAGTTTTTGGGACCCCCATTTTTAACCTCAAAATTTTTTCCAACCTTTTTTTTAACTGCTTGCCACGTACATTCGTATATGGCTTATTGATGGTAGAGGAGGGTCCTTGAATGACGTCATTTGTAAAAAATGCAATTTTCAAAAATATTCTAGCGTTTCTTAACTACATGCCATGTACTTCCATATTTGGCCTATTTGTGGCAAGGGAGCCTCCATAAATAACGTCATTTGTGAATGGTGCAATTCATAAAAATTTTTTAGCTATATTTAACTACATGATAAGCACTTTTGTATATGTCTTATTGATTGTAGGGGAGCTTCCATAAATCTTATTTGATCTTTTAGCGTAACATAAATTGTCTTGCGCCTTTGTTGAAGCTCAGCATCTACTTCGGGCCCGTCCTCGGTCGACAAATCCGGCGCGAAGCGCCGGATTTTTATGTTTTATATTTCTTTTGTTCTCTCTCCCGGCTATTACTAAACCATATTTTTCATAATATGTATTATGCAGATATCACTTTTTTAAAGCAAATAAATTCAATTTATTTTATATAGGCGTGTCGTATGCATGCTCTTAACTCTACAACTGTGTGTGCGTAATGTAGTTGTTAATTGTAGCAAAAATAGTAAGTAAGCTTTAAAAGCCAAGCATTTCATTTTTTAAACCATTTTAAAACTAATTTTAAATTGGAAAATACCAATGATTCCACAATTATACAAAATTTTACTTTGTCATAGTGTGCTTGTATTCTATAAAAATATAGGCGGCAAGGTAAGTTGCAGTATTCGTGGAGGGTATAGTAGTTTAGTACTACAAAGGGCCTTCCAAAAGAACGGCGTGGCAGTAGTATGGTGTATCCGTTTAATCTTTATTTAGCACACAATGTTAAAATTATTAATCGGACGCAAATATAGAGTACAGGTAATTAGAATGCTTTTTAAGAAATAAATTTGTTTAAAGAAAAATAAATGGCACACAACTAAAGCAATTCACAAATTAGTAATTCCTAAATGTAAAGAGCAATCTCGCAATATTCTTGGCAATAAAATCAATAAACGTTGGAGTTGACGTCCTCTGAAGAATTTGAAAATTTCCTACGCGAATTCCCATTTTTGAGCAAACAGACCTATACTCTTTTTCCTTGATTATAAATTTGTATTTCAAACTCTTTGAATTTAAAATCTGAAACCGTGAAAACTGGTGTAGAAGTCTGTGAAGCAAATTCATTTTACGAGGGATGCCAAAAGCTTTCTCGTATCCCATGCAATATATCATGACTATTTCAATGCCAGTGGTAAAGTTAAGCCCGCATATAATTGGATATTTTCGAAAATACTTGACCGCAATGAAGATCAACGTAATTGAGGTGAGAATGCAGAAACATCGGTATGAAAATATTATCCAACGGCTACTCGAATTAAATGCTGTGACTTGGATTCGAGCTTCGCGACAAGTCTTAAGGAGACGTTGACACAGGCATTTTCCCGTTTGGTGCATCCATTTGTTTTCCACTTTGAATAAATTCCTAGGGTAATAAAAAGATGTAGTAGCCATAAATACATAGGTACTTATTATTTTAAATTTATTTGAATTAGAAACCTGCCAGTAGCACACTCGAATTGAAATTATTTACCTGTTAGCTTCCTTGACACACTCCAGTAGCATCGTATTCACCTTGTCAAAAAACATTAGCTGAAAAATTATTTGAAAGAAAAATATGAAGCAGGCAAATGACCAAAAGAAAGCATTAATTGTCCATAAAAAAGTGAAAACAATCGCATTTTGAAATTTAAAGTCTACTGCAGAGTAAAGAAGATGCTTGAAGGACGGGTTCAAACCAAAATACACAGATACTGTTAAAATATTACTGACAAAAATGAAGAAAAGTGAAGCCTGTAATAATTCCTGTTTAGAAAATTCTGATAGTTTTCTCAGTCTGCTACAAGAACTACTACTATTCATCTTAGCGGTAGCATTTCTATGAAGGCCATTGAAAATAGAAATAGTTGTATCTCCTGCGATGACGAATGTGAGAAAGGACCAGAAAGGACTTATAATGCTTCCTAGAGAACAGAATAAATGAAGGGTAAAATAATAAAACGAAAAATACTCTGGGAATAAAAGTGACTGAAATAGCCTGCCAGTAGAAAATATTCCATTTGCAAAATTAAGCACTAAAATTACGAAGTAAATAGAGTTTGACTTAATCAAAGATTTCCTTTGTATTTTGCCTGTCTGTGTGTTAACAGTGAATGGTAAAATATTTAAAATTGAACCTAGTTTCATAAACAGGAGATTAAATTTATTTTCCTGAGCTGATAACATTTTGTTAACCTTCTAAAAAATGTTAAATATATTATGCTGTTTATCCTTTTTAACCCCTAATGTGCTGAGTTGCTAAAATACGGTTTTTAGACTAGATTATGTGTTTGTTTACTCTTCAGTTTCAATACAGGTATTAATTGAAATTATTGAAAACACTTATATAGCATTGGCATAGAATTTATTATGGGGTAATATATTCAATTCAAAGCAAGCACAACAAATTAAATCACCAAAATAAGTTAGTTATATAAAGTTAATTGTATAAATAAATTAATAACATGACTAAGCTAGTTGTATAAACTAAATAATTTATAAATTATAGTCATATTGTTATGTAATGAAGATAATTCTTAATAAGTTAACAGGACCATAAATTATCTCATTAAAACTTAGCAGATCTTATTAATTAATTACAAGTTATTAAGGTTAGTTTAGTTATTATAGGTAAACCTGTTAAATTATACTTATCCACTAAATTAAACCTTACACAACACATAAGGAATATTTCAATGAATTATGGCAGCAAGTATATTATGTTGGGAAAAAATACAGAAAGTGTATTAAGATTCTTTAAACTTTTTTTGGCAAGTACTAATACAAACAATGATGACCTGCAAATGAAAATTTTGGAAACACACCGTTTGCGAGCCAAAACTTCCTATGTTCGAATATTTAACATGACTTAAATGGCGAAACATTATTCATTGAGAAAAGAGGATCAATATTATTATTATTATTGTACGGTATTGCCTTTCATCCTTACTAGGATATATCAGCACCGATATTATTGTACGGATGTATATGATTCTTGAGCACACCATGTGGATGTGCTCATCGAATCTACAACCAGTATGTAATTATTATGTAGTCTATGGATATAGTCGTGACCCAGACGTACTCATTGCGGTGATATATTATCCTGCATCTCTGCATGTATTGCAATATTTCCCTTGCGGAGGAAGCTGGTGGACTGAATTATCCTAATAGCCTGAGAGTACCAATCCCCGACTAGAAGTCATCAGCCACCACACACCCATCTGACCCCTGCACTATATGAGAGAGCGGAACGAGAGAGACCACCTGCAGGAGAATCGGCCGATCAGTCTTGAAAGTGGGAGGAAGTGTATGCTGTAGCACATGGAAAGGCTGCTGAGTTTAACTCTGCTTTAAATGTACACTACCTCCGTCTCGTGCCATGAAGGCAACGGATGAGCACATGTACATACCTCTCCACTTACACAACTCCCCACCCCAAACTGATCCACTCCGACTGCTCCCAAGTCCTATCTCTACTTGAACCACAATCCATGTGTGGGCCAGACTCCCCGACTCAGCAGTTCAGTAGTTAGACCACTGACCCGCCAAGCCGGGTTCTCAAAAGAGGATCAATATTAGTATCTACCTCTATATTAAAGGACAAACGTCCGTCCATCCGCGTCCGTCCGCATATATAAAGTATAAAGCATGCATTGTTTTAAATGGGGGAAATTTTTGAGGGCTCAAAAAGTGTCCCCAAAATCCGTTATTGATGAAAACTAATAGCACGGAGGGAAATGTCATCTAAAAGTTTCATATAAGGGACACCATGTCACGACACGAGGATGACCTTTTAGAGTACCTGACCTATGCGTTGTTTTTCTCGGTGCAGGTATGGCACGATATGGGTATAGAAGCGTTCATTTACTATTGCCAGTTACGCTACGCTGAAGCTATTGGGGTGTTTTAACTATTGCGTCATATCAAATTCCTAAAATGTTACCCCACGCCCTGTACATCATACAAATCCGTGTGTGCATGATTAACATAAGAAATAGGACGTTCTTTTTTAAGACCCAACCTCCCCCAGACTGTGTGACGTAACATTTACAAGGCCCCTAATCCAAAGACGTCTTCAAAGTCCAAGGAGGCATAAGCACTTAAGGAATTCTAAGAACCAAAGGATGCCCAAAAACCCAAGGATGTCTAAAGCCCAAGAATGTCTAAAGACCCAAGGATGTCTAAAAACTCAAAAATGTCTTAAAACCAAGGATGTCTAAGCTCCAAGGATGTATAAACCCAAAGGATGTCTAAAAACCCAAGGATGTATAAAAACCCAAGGATGTCTAAATACCTGGACATACAAGTGATTACATGCCAGAGATTGACTTCGACAAATAGATATTCCAACTTTTAAAAACTAGTGGTTCCTAAATGTAAATAGCAGTTTTGCAGTATACTTGGTAACTACCGCAATAAAGTTAGGAGTAGATGTTCTCTGAAGAATTTGAAAAATTCCTACGCGAATTCCCATTTTTGAACAAACCGACCTATACTCTTTTACCTTGATCATAAATTCGTATTTTCTGTCGAAATGTTTCGAATTTAGGATTTGAAAACGAGAAAATTTGAGAAGAATACTTTGAAGCAATTTCATATTTTGCGGGATCCCAAAGGCTTTCTCGTATCCAATAGCAAAAACCATGGCTATCTCAATGCCAGTTATAAAATTAAGCCCGCAGATGATTGGGTATTCTCGAAAATACTTGACTGCGAGGAAGATCAAAGTTGTTGAGGTGAGAATGCAGAAACATCGGTACGAAAATATTATCCAACGGCTACACGAATTAAATGCTATGACTTGCAATTGAGTTTCGCGGCAAGTTTTAAAGAGACTTTGAAAAAGGTATTTTTTCGCTGGGGTCCTCCATTTGTTTTCCACTTTAATTATATTCCTAGAAATAAAAATAGAAGCGATAATTTACTTATTACTTAATAGTCAGAAAACTTTCAGTAGCACAATAGAATTAAAATTATTTACCAATTAGCTTCCTTGATACACTCGAGAAGAATTGTGTTCACCTTGTCGAAAAACATGAGCTGAAACAGTATTTGAAAGCAGAACTTGAAGCAGGTAAATAACCAAAAGAAGGTATTCATTGTCCATAAAACCGTGAAAATAATTGCATTTTGAAATTCAGAGTCTACTGCAGAGTAAAGAAGATGTTGGAAGGACGGATTCAAAACAAAAAACACAGATACCATACAAATATTACTAATAAAAATAAAGGCAAGTGAAGCTTGTAATAATTCTTGTTTAGAAAATTCTGATAGTTTTCTCCGTCTGTTATTACACCAACTCGTCTTTGTAGCGTGTCTATGAAGGCGATTGAAAATGGAAATATTTGTATCTCCTGCGATGACAAATGTAAGAAAGGACCAGAAAGGACTCATAATGCTTCCCAGTGAACAGAATAAATGAAGAGTAAAATAATAAAATGAAAAATACTCTGGGAATAAAAGTGACTGAAGTAGCCTGCCAGTAGAAAATATTCCGTTTGCAAAATTAAGCACTAAAATGACAAAGTACAGATAGTTGGACTTAGCTGAAGATTTCTTTTGTATTATTCCTGTCTGTGTATCAACAGTGATTGGTAAAATATTTAAAATTGAACCGAGTTTCAGAAACAGGAGATTAAATTTATCTTCCTGAACTGTTAACATTTTTTTCCTCTTTGACCTCTTGTAAGCTGTGAGATGTTGATTATTATAGAGCTGTTAGAATAGAAATGTCTGCTCCACAGTTTTCATAATATTTGTTTTTCGCGCAACTAATATTATTCCCATAGAAAATATTAAATTTATATTTCATATTATGTTATTATTATCAATTTGTTAGCAGTCGAACTGAAACAAATATTACACAACTAGGTTAAATATGTCCTTTTAGCAATTTAGTATGGCTGGGGTAGCTACACACATAAATAAAATAATTGATATGTATAATGGCGATATCTAATTAATTATTATAGAGTTTAGTTAAAGTTTTCCGAACTCTCCATAAATAGTTTCATACGAATTGGAAGTTTTATTTACGAATTGGTGGTGAATTATTAACAACGTTCGTATTGAAATAGGACGTATGCATACGTAACAATGGGAAAGGGAAGCGAATAGGTCATGAGTCATAAGGCATCATTTATTATATAATTACAATATACATATATATATATTTACAGGGTAGTATTTTGTATTTTATTAGCATAGTGAATGTCATTTGTAAGCTTTTATCCAAATTATATGTATTTACACATGGAATATATAGAGTTACAAAATTACGGAAGAACACTAAATGCCAAACGCAATACATTTTGTGTAAGCAGTAGAAGTGAATAAGGTTGACATTTAAATAGTTTCTGTTAGGGAAAATTATACACTTTACTCAACTTTAATTAACACTATAAGGAAACTTTAATAAAATACTCGTCTTGTTATACATTACAAAATTGACTTTAATTTTATTTGCAGGTATATTCAGAGCCACGCGTACTTACTGTCATAATAAATGTTTTCAAATTAAGTACACGCTTAGAAAAGATAATAACAAGAATCGTGTACGATGGGGTTAAAAGGTGAAGATGTTAACTTGAACAGGTTTATCGGTAAATACAATATTTGAGGCGGGAAATCGGTTAGTCACGTCCAACAGCGCTGTGTGTTACAAAACCCAACAGCAAATCCGTTAAATTTTTAGTAAACCTGTTAAACTATTTATGTCACTGTATATGTATGCAATAAACTAGTGGTACATTTCTAAGTGTGTTTTGTCAGTCCAGTGGTTAAGGCTAGGCTAGAAGGTACCCTTGAGGAGGGTTGCGGGTTGGAATCCAACTTTTGGTGTTATTTTATTACTAATAAAATCATCCAACAGGATTAGCTGTTGGGTTGATCTAACAGTAATTTCAGTAAGCCTAATATAACTGCATTATCAGTTAATATCCAACTGAAATTCCTGTTGACCCCGGTTACCAGCTTTTACTGTGGATTTCGGAGTAACAGTTAAATAAGTTACAAATTAACAGTGAAGTAGTAGATTCACCCATATTTTTCTAAGCGTGTATGTTAAGGTTAAATATTTCTAAACGTAAATAGTAATCGGGAAATATTCTTTGTAATAAAATCAATAAAAGTAGGTGTGGAATTTCTTTGAAGGATATGAAATGATCCCACGCGAATTCCCACTCGTGGCATGATTGACATACTTTGACGTTTGTAAATTAAAAATTCATGTTTTTGAAATAAATGACAACTAGAATTTGCATGTATGACGTGCCATTTGGAAATGCTGAGCAGTATTTGTTTTAAATCATTCATCTTCCTGGGAATACCGAACGCTTTTTCAAGGCCAATAGCATACATAACTGTGGCTTCAATCCCCGTAATTAAATTAAGAACACAAAACAGCGGCTCTTTTTCGAAATATTTAACTCCTATAAAAATAGATGATACTGAGCTGACTATGCAAATACATTTGATGAAAAACATTGTCCAGGAGTTGCTTTTATTGAAGGCTAGCAGGAGAATTTGAGTTTCACGAATAGTTTGTAGTAGTATTCTGTGGTACACATGGGATGATGGTGCTCCCCAATGTTTCTTTACTTTTAATAAATTCCTATAATTAGTAAAAAAAATATTCATTCAATAATTATATAAAATAAATAAATTATAATAAAAATAAAAATAAATAAAGGATTGAAATTATGCATTAAATTTATTATAACCTTTTAGCTTCTGTTACACAGTCCTGCAAAATGAAATTGACTCTTTCGAAAAACATAAATTGCATTAAAAAGAGACAAAAATTTGTAAGAGCGGTGAAAGTGAAAAAGAAAACATTTGCTGTCATTAAAACAGAAAACAGCCCCCAACTTTGATATTTTGCATCAATTGTAGAGCACAAGAGATGTTTCAAGTTCGGATTAAATATCAGAAAAATATTAAAACTTGTTACACAACTTCCAAAAATTAAACTAAGAGACTTCACCAATAATTCCTGTCTTGAAAATTCTGAAAGTTTTTGACGATGTTTACGGCTTTTCATGTCCTTATTTCGTTGCATCCGACGATCTTCGTCATCGATCTGTCGATGAAGGCCATTAACGATACAAATAGTTACATCTGGCGACACTATGAATGCTAAAAAAGTCCAAGTTGAACTGAGCAAGCTTGTTGTGGTCAGAAATATATGAAGTGTAAAATAGTGGAGTGTGAAATACTCTGGGACTATAAGCGACTGAAATAATCGAAACGTTGAAAATATTGAATTTGCAGAGTTCATAATTACAAATAAAATAAAAATGTAATTTAGTGTAAGTGAAGACTTTTTAACTATTTTTCCTGTTTTTGTATTGACATGAATTGGGAGGAAGTTCAGAATTGAAACAAATTTCAGGAGGAGAAGATTACATTTGTTTTCTTGAACTAACAACATCGCTGCTTGGGGGATATGACTACACTGCGACTCCATTTACTATTGGTACACAGTGCAATGTTCAGACGTAAATTTTATTTGGTTATATTTTTAGTGCAGTAGTTTGTGCTTTAATCGGTCAATTATAATGGCAGGCTTTTAAGATGTTATCATGTCTACATTAATTGATTCAATATGGCCTTTCCGTTTTATTAAATTGGTATTTATTATAATTGCAACGATAACGATAACTGAATATGGTTACGCCAGAAATAAATGGCTTAAATTAACTCTGTTGGCATATAATTTGAACAGAGAAATTATCAACATCAAGTTCCTGAATTGTCTAAAAGAAAAATTATCTCTTTCCTCGTACACTTACTTATATAGGAATCGAAATTTTTAAACTTGAGGGTAACTGTGAATAAATGGCGCAATTTTTGGCCGAAATATTTCGTCTAATAGTTGCAATTTAGGCGATAATAATTATACATGTTATATTATAAGAATATATAAATACGTAGGCACGAGTGCACAAGTTAGCTAATTACAATACATTACATATAAAATATAAACATAATTCTTATCATTTGACAGTGAGGGACATAACTAGAAATTAGAAGCTACTTAATTGAAACTATATCCCGAATCATCTTGAATTAATTACTATACAGATAAATATTCTGAATACTTTCAAAAGGTTTCCATATAATTATTTCAAGCACGCTGATAGCTACTTTTGGAAGTTCTCAAGCCCCTTTCAAAGAGTAGGTATGTCTATATGTTATTACATAATATTCTATGAGTTCACATGATTCATTCGCCACTGGTAACCACAAAACAGGATCCGGACCTAGGTATGTAAGTAAGTTAGGTACTTTACAATTACAATATGTCAATTAATAATTAATTTGACAGCTTTATAATCAAAACTCAAACATTTAACTATTTTAACTAACTAAATTTGAATTGCCACATATAATAAAACGTTCGCTGAACTCAATAAACCATTAAATAAAGGTGACAAATTTTTTTTATTTGCGGTTTGGTCCGCCTTAGTCTACGTGTGTATGTAATTAACTTAATAAACTGACATGTGAGTGGGATAATTTGGCAATTAGCAATAAATTACAAAGTTACGGTCTATTCTTCAAGCTTCGAATGGGTGCCATGTTTTAAAGAAAGAAACCATTAACAAGGTAAAATTCGTATAAAAAGGAGCTTATTTTTTTATAATTTGCAACGAAACGAGGGACAGCATAACAGTCGTGTCGTAGGTGATTACTATTATATACAATTCTTCTTTATAAAAATATCGTAACTATGACAATTTTTTTGAAGTTAAGTTTTGGAATTTTGGCCGTTATTGCTGCTGTAGCCAATTCTCAACGTAAGAATTTACATATTATTATTGCATTTTTAATATAGTAATAAATTATTTTTATTAAAATCCATATTAATCTCAAAACTTATTTTGTTTCATATTTAATGTAGAAATTATTGTTGCTCCTTTGATCTGATGTAAAACAATTGTATTTAATATATTGCGCAGAGATATCAGAAGATGAGTTTATGAAGGCAGTCACCTCCAATGGCTACGGCAAACCATCCACAGGTCAGTACAATAATTTCAAAAATGGGCTCAAAGATGGTCAAATCAGCACAAAGCTGGAGGCCGCAATGGCCTTAGCTCAGTTTCTTCACGAATCAGGTGGTCTGAAAAAAGTTCGAGAGGATGGTTGCAATGGGCCGAACGGCTGCCCTGGTAAGTACCCAGATGATCCAAGCTGGACTAATCCAAAGGACTGCGCTAAAAACGGACAGAGTTACTACGGACGCGGGTATCTTCAACTCACCTACTGTCAGAATTACCGAATGGCCTCCAAAGCACTTTTGGGGGATGGGGAAAAATTAAGAAATAACCCGGATTTGGTTGCTCAGCAGGAGAAGTTGAGCTGGGGCGTTTCCTTTTACTTTTGGGCAAGAGAAGTTCATCCTGCACTGAGTGGGGGCAATGCGAATAAATTCGGCGTGTCCACTAATAAAATCAATGGCCCAAGGGAATGTCATGGGAATGGTGGAGCGGACGGGAAGAGAAAGGCTGAGAATAGGTTTAAAATTTATCAAAGAGTTTTTCAAGCATTTAATCTTAGCGGCAAGCCCGTACCTGATGGATGCTATTAATTACACAAAATTATTCTTGTAACTCTAATTTACTGCCTTTGTGAATTAAGAAACGAAGCAATTTGACGTTATAAATACAGCCCCTTACTGTGTTAAATTCAAACAGACTAATTCAAAAATTTAAATAAACTATATAATTAAATTAATTTTCCTAGTTATACCTTATACCGAATTTTTGTTGAATTTATTTGAAATGAGAGCATACTACATGAACAAGACATTGTACATACCAATACAAAGCAGCAATAGTTATACATAATTGAATTATCACTATTTTATTTAATGATGATAACGACAGCATTTTTCAGAGGCAAACGCCAGTTTACGTAGGTACGTTAGTAAGTAGCAACGTTTACCCAATCGGCAGAACAGGCCCGAGAAGGGGTCAACATTAATATAATTCACATTTCATAGAATACATCACATTATTATTATATTATTTAAAGCAATATGCCACAAGGCATCCATATCGTGTTTGAAGAACCAAAATGACTTATATCCAATTTCATCAAAACACAATGAGACACATGCGTAAAATGTTAATTGGGAGTTTTTGAAAAGCGTAAAATGTTCTATTTACATGTTTTTAAAAAGTGTAAAATATTCTAATTCCATGTTTTTGAAAAGTTACAAAATGTTCTAATTCCATGTTTTAAAAAATTGTAAAATGTTCTATTTACATGTTTTCAAAAAGTGCAAAATATTCTATTTACAAATTTTTGAAAAGTGTAAAATATGTTCTATTTACATGTTTTCAAAAAGTGCATTGGAAATACTTTTTTTTAAATGATTTGAAGAAATATTTCAATATTTTTCTAGATAGTCAGTATAGTTTTTAGCTAAAAATGGATATGGGTCATTTTGGTTCTTCACAGATGATATCTAGATACTCATTATGTGACGTTGATAAACCTATCTAGGTAGATGCGTTTTAAATTCTTCGAAATTTCGAATATTTATTTTCATGCCAGAATATTATTCTGTTATGTTTAATGCCGTTTCATTTAATATGACACATGCCATATGCGGTTAATAACAGTCTAACTGGAATCCATCTACACGTCATTTATGAATAAATATGTAAATAGAAAATTACAAATCTGCATTACTAATACAATCCTGCCATTTACTTAATTAGTACCTACATCCATGTACAGGTTGTACAAGTTATATACTAACATATTTTTAAATATACATATTACATTACTAATAACCAAATCCTCTTTTGCGGTTAAATGGAAACAAAAAAGTATTGCAAGTTGTTTTCCTGCTTGATATAATGGGATGTCAATATAATTAATGTATATTTAATTATATCAACTTCATTCACTCACTCACTGTGGTTCAACCACAATTTTGCCAAATAACTCAAAAATAGAATTCACAATCTTTTGGAATATTAGCATCCTGTTACACATCCGTTTATATGTTTCATAAAACCTGAGGGCACTGTGGAAATACGCCACAGTCTTGCTTGAAGTTTGAGCCAACTACATTTGCAGCATTAAATCTCTCACAAGGTAAGAAGCATTAATTTTATATTATCCTTAATTCTGGAAATTGGAAAGAAAATATTAAAATTCTGATAAATTCCATATTAAAGCGTAATCACATAAAAAAAAGCAGTGCTACTATTTAGTAATATCTACTTATATTCTATATTTGTTTTTTCTAGGGCTATCAAAATGCGCTACGTAATGAAAGTATTAGTGGCTGCAGTTTTAGCAACAGTTACAATTATTGACGACGTCAGAGCGGCTCATCAAATCACAGTGCGAAACCGATGCTCACAAAATATTTGGGTTGGAACTTTCGGTGATGATGAAACTCCAGCCAATGGAGGCTTCCCACTGAACTCAGGTCAAGCAAAAACATTCGGCGTGAAAAATGGTTGGACTTCTGGTCGTGTTTGGGGTCGTACGGGTTGCAATTCGGATGGGACTAACTGTGAATCAGGCGACTGTGGTGCGGGTCAATGTCGAAAACGAACTGTTTTCGATGCAGTCACCCTCGCAGAATTTGGTCTTGACAAATATCGAGGTTTGGACTTTTGGGACATTAGTCTCGTGGATGGATATAATCTTCCCATGTCCATTGAGCCTGTTGCTGGCACAGTCAAGAGCGGGGACAAGTGTCGCCGTATCAACTGCAACTTCGACTTTGGGAAATGTCCGAATGACTGGAAGCAGTGGGGAAGGAAGAGTAGGAAGTTGGCTGGTTGCAAGAGCGCTTGTTCATATACGAAAGAAGACCGATTCTGTTGCCCGGGATGGAAAGGCTACAAAGAGGAGAACTGTCCCCAACCCACTGATGAGAGCCGAATCTTCAAGAAGCAGTGTCCCGATGCATTCAGCTACGCTTTTGATGAGAAAACGAGTACATTTGTTTGTGAAAGCAAAGGTGCTTCCACGTCTAGTTACATCGTTACGTTCTGTCCTTAAGAATTATTCATTTAAATTGATTAGTAAACATTACTGGTTTCATAAAGAAAATTTCTTGAAAAAGATGCAAGTTTCAATAAAAAAGGATTGCAAATAAAGCTATTTTAACTGCTTTTCAGCTTTTATATCCACATCTTGTCTATGAAGAACCAAAATGACTCATATCCATTTGTAGCTAAATACAATATCCACTGTTTACAAAAATATTGTAAAATATGTCTCAAAAGCATTTAAATAGAACAATTTGCACTTTTCAAAATACATAAATAGAACATTTTGAACTTTTCAAAAAAATATCAATAAAACATTTTACACCTTTTTAAAAACATACAAATAGAACAATTTGCACTTTTCAAAAAAATATCAATAAACCATTTTACACCTTTTTAAAAACATACAAATAGAACAATTTGCACTTTTCAAAAACATGTAAATACAACATTTTGAACTTTTCAAACAAATATCAAGAAAACATTTTACACCTTTTTAAAAACATACAAATAGAACAATTTGCACTTTTCAAAAACATATAAATAGAACATTTTACACTTTTAAAAAACTCGCAATTAACATTTTACCATTTTACGCATGTTTCTCATTTTGCTTTTATGGCTAAAACTTCATTATTGAAAAGGTTAGTATATTGTCGAACGTTTCATCTTAAAAACTATACAACTACATTTTATTGCTATTTTAATCTGACAGCTTTGATACACAAATAGTGATACAGTTTTGAGTTTACATATATTTATTTAAATTATTTCCATAAGTCTACATATTTAAAAAAAATTGAACTCTACAATTTCATAGATCTACGCTCAGGCTTGCTTCCCTTTTTCTTTAGATTTAGTTTGACAGAGGTAAGTTTTGTAAAAGAAATGTGCGAAAAGAATAAAGTACGAGATGTACATGGCAAGGCCCAAGTAGAGAATTCCATTTCGAGCATCACATGGAATTCCATTCGCTTTTACCCTCAGTGCGTACAAATTCACTATCGTTCCCATTATCATTTGAAAAATCTAAAGTCCCAAACATGAAGGATATTTATTAGAAATTGTATCAGTAATTTAAAATGTTTCTCAAAATGTATAATTCGAACCTGAAAGCTCGTAATAGCGACCGCAATATGTTTAGGAATCCTAACTCCGAGAGCCCTTATACCGTAGTAAGTGTACATAAAGGAGTGAGCTACAAAATTTAAGGAAACAAAATAACGACACAAGGCGTCGTACTCGGCGGCTGCGTAGAAAGCAAAAATCATGACAGTGGCGTGATGATACCAATGTAGAAAAATAAGTGGTTGTTTCCTTGCAATTATAAAAAGCGTGTCTCCAAGCTCAATGATTTTAGACACTGTCATTATCCCAGTCCAACATACAGCAACTTTGTTATTTGTATATCTATACACAAGTGGAAAGTCCATAATTATTAACGTTTTTGTCCTCTTAAAATTACACATTTTAGAATTTTAAAGAAATATTTCAATATGTCTATATGTCCATAGTAAAATCACCACCTCACCCATTCGTACAAACTGAATGAAAGAAGCCATCCCTCTGACTTAGAACTTCAAACAATTCTGGACACATACGAAAAGAGCCGAGAATTGAAAACATGGCGAGTCCTAAATTCCACATGGCTAGACGAGTGCGAAGATTGAACCGTCCCTTATTTTTCATGAATCGTTTCCCTCGAAAAATGAGTAGAATGTAAACCCCTGCGATTCATGGTACGAAAATTAGATTTTGTCGAAACCAGACCTTGTTTCGTTCTAAACTTGTTGTTTCTTCGAAATAAAAAATTGGTATGTTTGTTGTTCGTATTTTTGCAGGTGCTGAAGTCATTATCTTGGTCTTGGTCACTGCGCCACAGCGCTACTAGTTCAAAAATGTTTAACTGTTTTTTTAAAAAGGCCAAAAGTTTTTTCCACGTAATATTCTTTTTCGACTTATGATTATTGTGATAAAATGCTTTTAAGAATGAAGAATGTAGAAGCTAAACTGCCAGAAATGTGTGTAAGAAATACGAAAAGACTCTTTTCGTATTAATAAGAAAAAAACTGCTTTTTAGTGGCCGCGATTACACAATATTTGTAAGTACAATCCGCGTTGATCCGTCACATGGATTTTTACTTACAATTAGCTTTGTATTTGCATGTAAGCGCACATTAAAATATATCGTCAGTGAAGAAGCTAAATGACCTATTTCCAATTTAGGCTCGATTTAAACTGAGCTATGTCATAAAAGCAAAATAATAAACATGCGTAAAATGTTGCATTTGCATGTTTTTGAAAAGTGTAAAATGTTATATTTACATGTTTTTGAAAAGTGTAAAATGTTCTATTTACATGTTTTTGAAAAGTGTAAAATGTTCTATTTACATGTTTTTGAAAAGTGTAAAATATTCTATTTACATGTTTTTCAAAATTTCAAACTCTTCATTCTCTCACTGACTGCTGTGCAGTGTGCACGTTCCCTGAGCTGTGCTCTTGTAATTTACCTGTTCTGTGGTTCCTGGCTACCTGAAGCCACGGTTGAATGGTTTCAACCCATCTGTAAGGCAGTTAGGTACCTGGCGCCACAAATGCCAAGGCTGAAAGCCCATCTGTATCCTGTATTTGGTGGTTGCTGTTACTGCTGTGCCGTATTTTTGCTGTGGTTTCAGTCTGGATTTCTCAACAGTTTTTCAAGTTTTTCAAGTTCCAAGATAGAAAATTACGACGATTTTAACTACAACTAACGCTGTATTTTTATTTGCTTTTATTTATTTGTGACTTGTCCAGAATTATTGTATTGACGTGTAGTGTCATGGTAGTGGGAGAGTAGTGAAGTAAGTTCTAGTTTATTTATTAATTTTACATTGCACTATTTTATTAGCAGTCATTATTTCTAGTCATTGTACTGCAATATTGTATTGAGTATTTGAATGCAATTTATGCAGTCGTGAGCTGGGTAGGATGAGGCTTTACCTATTATCATAACATCTTATGGCTACTATGGTATAGCTAGTGTTGTAAGTGACAATCTTCCAGAGCGTCTCCCTGGTTCGGGGCGGCAATCTAGGGTGAAGAGACCTGAGTTCGAATCCAGGCTAAGGCAACCGGGGTGAGCCAACTGCTACTGCTACTTCTTCGCTTCTGTCTTCGTCTTCCCTTTTTACTGTCTCCGTGAAACAGTTGGCTCATCTCAACCACCCCATTTTGCTACAATTTTTCAACTTTTTTCAAGTTTTTCGAATTTTTCCGATATTTTGCGGCCTTTGTTGAGCTGGTTTAGGGAGGGGCGGAGTCATATCATATTTCTGGCCCCACTTATTCATTTTAATTTATTCTGTTTAAATCATGGATTCTAAATGTAGAGTATGTGCGGTCAAGAGTTCTAGAAATAGGAAGTTAGAGTTAGTTTGCAGTAACTGTCAATCAATTTATCATAGAACCTGTATTTCTATGCCGCTTAATATATATAGATCAATAAGTTTAAGTGATTGGCAATGCTTGAACTGTAGAGTTGATGCAAATGTGTTTACTTGTGATCAGTGTGGCTGTGTAAATTCTGTATCTAATTATAATAGTAACAGTCATGGTGATAACCAATGTATTAGATGTTTGTTGCCCTGTCCTACTTTATATTCGAATTCTACTGATATTGCTAGTGCTTTACCTTTATGTGTGCCTGCTAATATTAGCATAATTCAGGGCAGTGAACAATCCTTACTTTCAAAGCATTTCAAAGTGTTTCATCTAAATATAAACGGTTTGAGTGCGGCCAAGGTTGAAAGTTTAAAACTTATTGTTGAGAAATATGCTTTTGATGTTATATGTATAACTGAAACTAAGCTTACTTCTGTTTCATCAGATGGGCTTATTTGTATAGATGGTTACACATTGCATAGAGTAGATAGGACAACTGGTCTTGGTGGAGGCATTGCCATATATGTCAAGGAAGGTATAAGCTTTGTGTTCTTATCGAATGATGAAATTGGTTGCAACGACAGTATTGATGGTCTTGAAGTTACAAACATAAAAGTAATTTTACCTTTCACAAAACCAATATTATTATCTGTAATATATAAGCCGCCTGTTGTTAGCAAATCTGACTTCATTGAGTATTTTGAGCATTATGCAGCCTGTCTTGGTAAATTAGGGTTTGAGTATGTTATCACTGGTGATATTAATATTGATGCAAATGGTAAGGACCCTGTGAGTAAAAGACTTTTGAATGTGGCACGTAGCCTGGGCTTAACCCAACTTATCAAACAACCAACTAGAAAGACTGTGGATACTAGTTCGTTGATTGATCATATGTATGTATCAAACTCTGCTAAGTATGGTGACTATGGGGTGATTAGGATAGGAGTATCTGATCATTATGGGGTTTTTTGTGTTCGTAAGATGTTGAAACCTTATTATGTATCTAAAGTGATTACAGTGCGTAACTATAAGAATACTGACTGGAAGGTAGTAATTACTGAATTGTCTATGATTCCATGGTCAACTATGTTAATATTTGATGATTGTAATGATATTCTGAATTTCTTTGAATTAGCTCTAAATGAAATTGTAAACGAGCACGCACCGATTATTTCTAGGCGTATTAGTACAAAACCATCTCCATGGTTAAATGCTGAGTTGAAGCGAAAAATGCATTTAAGAGATTTAAAGAAGGTTCAGAGTATTAAATATGTTAATAATTCCATGTACTTAGAATACAAGCAGTTAAGAAATGAGATTAACATCGAGGTAGCTCGTGCAAAGCATGAGCATTTCAAAACTCAGTTGTCTGATATACCTACCTCTAGTAATATATGGAGTGTGTATAATAGGCTTATTGGAAACTCGCACTCAAAGCATGCTATTTCTGAACTATATTGTAATGATAAGCTAGAAACTGAAAAACATGTCATGGCGACCCAGCTTGCTAAGTCCTTTGTAGTTCCTAATTCAAATAATAATAACTTGGATAATTTTTATAATAATATAGATAAGAGTGGTCTATATGTACCTTTTACAGAGAGTGATGTTTGTTCGGCATTCTCTAGAATTAAGAAAAAGGATAATGTAAATTGTAATGACATTTCTTACTCAACTCTTGAACACTGTATGGATTCACTAGCCTTACCGCTTGCACTCATGTTCACTCAATTCTTATGTTTATGTTCTTATCCGGATAATTTAAAATGTGCTATAGTCACTCCTCTTTATAAAGGTAAAGGGTCTAAGCGTGATGCATTAGCTTATAGACCAATCTCTTGTTTACCGATACTTGAAAAGCTTTTTGAGACTTTTGAACAATATAAAACTTTGTGAGGAACAGCATGGGTTTAGAAAGGATAGAGGCTGTCAGTCAGCAATACTCAAGTTTGTTCAGGATTCGTTCTATTTTCTAGATGTCAAATGTGGAAAAGTTATAGCAGTCTTTATTGATTTGCAAAAGGCTTTCGATTCTGTTGATCATGAGAAACTACTATGTAAGCTTCGTGATGACTTTGGCATAGATGGACATCTCTTGGGTTTGTTGACTGACTACTTAAATAATAGGAAATTCAAAGTAAAATTAGGTGATTACATTTCTGATAAATTTGACCTGAAAGTAGGAGTACCTCAGGGGTCGGTACTTGGACCTTTGGTTTTCATTATGTACATTGATAGGCTGCATGAGGCTATACTTGGTGGTGTTCAGTTTATTTTGTATGCAGATGATCTGGTCTTATATTTCTCGCACCCAACGTTTACATCGATGCTTGAAAACATGCAGTTGTGTGTAAATTCTGTGAGCCAATGGTTTAATGCCAATGGTTTAACAATTAACGTACAGAAAACAAAATATATGTTGTTACACAAAGTTCAGGATAGAAGTGTACCTGAACAAGATATTGTGAAATTGTGCTGTGATGGTCAGGACATTGAACGTGTGTATACTTTTAAATATTTGGGTGTTATAATTGACTCTAATTTACAATTTACTGAACATTTTGACTATGTAAAAAAGCGAGTAAACACAGCTATTGGTGTTATATCTAATCTTAAGCGGTACTTAGATCTAAGAACATTTACTGTAATGATTAATGCGTATGTCTTATCAATTGTTGATTATTGTCCTTTAATATGGGGTTCGCAGCAGAATGCAGCCCTTCAAAGCATTCAAAATAAATTGAATAGAGTTATACTTAGTTTTAGTAATTTCAAAGTCAGGTGTATTGAAGAAGCTGATTTGCTAGAGTTGTGTAATATTCTTTCAATTTCTGAAAGAATAAAGTCTGATGCCCTTGTATTTGCATTGAAGGTTGTGAAGTATACTTCTAATGTAGTTTACTTACGTACATTTCTAACACTTAAGAAGTCTAGCCGGAGGACTAGGGCTAGTGATAAATTTATGCTTGAGGGTTTTAAATTTCGTAGTGAGTTTTTCAGGAATTCACCTATTTATAGGATTGTAAGTGAATGGAATAAATTACCTGTGAATATTAAGTGTACTGTAAGTGAGGATACTAATGAATTGGAATTATGTCATTTGGGTTCTTTTAAGGCTAATCTGTGTAATATGTATATAAATAATCGTGTGCCAAGTTTATTTTCTCTGTATAACCCACCATGAATCTTGACATTAGTGGTTTGATTTACTGGTAACTGTACTATGTGTGATATGGCCTAATGATTTGTATAACAATATTTTTAATTTTAGTTTTACTTAATGCTACATATATTTCTTGTGTCCGTTTTTGGAAATCAGTATTTATATTGAAAAATTTGACACGTTAATAAAATTAAACTCAAACTCAAACTCAAACTTCTATTCATCTGTTTTTGTAAAGTTCAAAATGTTCTATGTAAATGATTTCAAGACATATTTCAATATTTTTGTAGATAGTGCATCTTGTTTTTAGCTACAAATGGATTTGGGTCATTTTGGTTCTTCACAGACGATATGCATCATTTCAAAAGAGCGCTAATAATAAATCATGATATTATACAAGTTCCCATTTCATAATATTTATTACTTAATTTTATACAATGGAATTTCATTGACGATGTGAAGATAATTGAGTGTACAATGCCTAATTTAATAATGTAATATTAAAAAAGTCATAATAATGTTCCACTGTCGTAATTTATTCCACTTTGATGGCCGGGTTTATAGAGCGCAATTATGGTTAATTTAACGTAGGTAAGTTCCTTATTGCACTAAAACGACTCAAAGGTTGTCTAATTTATTAATTTGTTTAAATTGTTTGCTTTTAAATCACAACCTTGAACATCTGTACAAACTCCGCTTCCATTTACAGTATTTATTTGATTGAGAGCACACAATTGAATACATGTGATAATGTGGTTCTATTTCAACTATGTATTATTGTAAGCGCTTTCAATGAATTGTTGAAGAACCAAGTGCGAAAAATCCCGAAAAGAACGAACAATATTGATAAGATGAAAAGCTTTTCAATTGCTGAGAAAATAAATTTAAGCCTGCGAAATATTTAAAAACAAAAATGAAACAAAATTATTCATAAATTAAAGGACAAAAATAAATAATAGTCAACAGCAAGGTTTACATTTATTGTATATATTGGTGCAAATTGAGTGGCAAAAAATCAGCTAATTTAAATTAGAATATCTTGTCAAAACAAGCTAATTGCTAAAATACTGCGTTTTGGATAATATTTGTTTTTGAATTTATAACCTTAAAAAATGTTTCCCCGCACTTCGTATGGTTGAGTCTGGATCCTTATCATAGTGGAATCGAATTCCATGAACTAGTTTTGGGATATAGTCTTCCCAGTTAACGTCCTCCATACGGAGGTCAAAGGTCAGTGTGTCTTCAGGCAAAATCTTCGATCTTAAGCGCTTAACATTGCTACAGTTGAACAAAAAATCTGTGGAGCAGAAGTAGGAGAGAGCTACAAAACTATCTTCAATACGCCAGTAGGTTTTGAGCATTCTGTTTATTAGACAAGGAAAATAAAGGAAATATTAAAAGAATTTTCCGATACAAGTTTTTCTTGTGAGCCGCAAATCGTCTGTAATGAATCAAAATGACCCATATGCATTTTTAACTAACTACGAAATATATGTACAATCTACAAACAACATAATTTATTATCAATATCATGTAATCCTTAAGGCATATAAATCGAACATTTGAAACTTTTCAAAATCGTGTACGTAAAAATTTTTACACTTTTCAAAAACATGTGATTAAAACATTTCACACTTTTCAAAAACATGTGATTAAAACATTTTACACTTTTCAAAAACGTGTAATAAGAACATTTTACACTTTTCAAAAACGTGTAATTAGAACATTTTACACTTTTCAAAAACATGTGATTAAAACATTTTACACTTTTTAAAAACGTGTAATTAGAACATTTTACACTTTTCAAAAACGTGTAATTAGAACATTTTACACTTTTCAAAAACGTGTAATAAAAAACATTTTACACTTTTCAAAAACATGTGATTAAAACATTTTACACTTTTCAAAAACGTGTAATTAGAACATTTTACACTTTTCAAAAACGTGTAATTAGAACATTTTACACTTTTCAAAAACTTGTAAATAGAATATTTAGCACTTTTCAAATAACTTGTAAATCGAATATTTTGCACTTTTCAAAAACGCGTAATTAGAACATTTTACACTTTTCAAAAACGTGTAATTAGAACATTTTACACTTTTCAAAAACGTGTAATTAGAACATTTTACACTTTTCAAAAACGTGTAATTAGAACATTTTACACTTTTCAAAAACGTGTAATAAAAACATTTTACACTTTTCAAAAACGTGGAATTAAAACATTTTACACTTTTCAAAAACGTGTAATTAGAACATTTTACACTTTTCAAAAACGTGTAATTAGAACATTTTACACTTTTCAAAAACGTGTAATTAGAACATTTTACACTTTTCAAAAACATGTGATTAAAACATTTTACACTTTTCAAAAACGTGTAATTAGAACATTTTACACTTTTCAAAAACGTGTAATTAAAACATTTTACACTTTTCAAAAACGTGTAATTAGAACATTTTACACTTTTCAAAAACGTGTAATTAGAACATTTTACACTTTTTAAAAACGTGTAATTAAAACATTTTACACTTTTCAAAAACGTGTAATTAGAACATTTTACACTTTTCAAAAACGTGTATTAGAACATTTGACACTTTTAAAAAAAGTGTAATTAGAACATTTTACACTTTTCAAAAACGTGGAATTAAAACATTTTACACTTTCAAAAACGTGGAATTAAAACATTTTACACTTTCAAAAACGTGTAATTAGAACATTTTACACTTTACAAAAACGTGGAATTAAAAAATTTTACACTTTCAAAAACCTGTAATTAGAACATTTTACACTTTACAAAACGTGTACTTAGAACATTTGACACTTTTCAAAAACGTGTAATTAGAACATTTGACACTTTTCAAAAACGTGTATTAGAACATTTGACACTTTTAAAAAAAGTGTAATTAGAACATATGGCACTTTTTAAAAACTCGTAATTAACATTTTACGCATCCACTTAATTTAAAATTTTTATGAAGTATAGTTCATTTTAATAATAGCTTAAATTGGATAGGGGCCATTTTGGTTCTTCACAGACGAAATGTTGTACTTTTATACCGTTGGTTTTTACTGAGCGTTTTAGTGTTTTGGCTGGTCTAGTTGTATTAGTGGAGGTACTAGTAAATAGTACAATACATGATTTGGTACGCTGTATGCACATAAATAAAATTAAGTAAATCAATCGTATCGCCAGTGAAGACTCCAGATGGCCCATATACACCCATGTCTCGCTAAAATGAAAATTAACTATCTGCAAAAATCTTTAATTAATATTACTTGGGTCGTTGAAAGAATATGATGGCTTTCAGATCCAATAGCATGAAGATCAAACCACAGTAGATACGATTCCGCAAAAGCGCAACCCTAGGACTAGGGACCATCTGTAATCCTCGCGTTGGACGCAATAAGCGGCTGTAGGGTGTTCTTTTCAATCCATCGTTTATAGCTGCCACCACTCTCTTATTATTGGCATAATTGAATTCCTGTATACATGCGTTGTAGACAATAGGACTTGGATCACTTTGACCAAGGCCCATACTCCATGCGGCCAATATCATAATTTTCGAAACGTAGTCCACAGGGATGACATCCAGGGAAGTATGTGGATACGCAAAAATACTATCCTGGAGCCCATGACCGAAACAGTAGACAATCCAGCTGATTGCACTCAGATTCCCCACCCACCCTTCACTCGATATTGGATCCTTGTGAACGGAGGCCACAATCGATGGTCGAACTATGGAAATTGGAAGGTTCCACTCTTTCGCTTTCCTCTCTAGAAGAGACTCGGTGAGTTGTTTTGAAAATATGTATGTGTTCGGCTTTTTTCCAAGTATTCTAAAATGTAAAACAAATTTTCAAAACCATTTTTGTAAAATCCAAAACAATCCCAAAATTAGTCTAAAATTGTATTTGTGATTAATATGTTAATCAATATGAAATGAACTTTGGTGTGATGCCATCCAAAATCTGGAGATCATCAAGCCACTGAAACACTTCCATAGCATTATCTGGGTCCACAGGCACAGGATAAATTGCCTCTTCAATTATTTCTGGATTCCTGTCCACGTTACTGAAAGCTGTGGACACGTGTACTAGGCTCTGTATAGTAGGAATATTAAATTAGTTCTTTTTTAAACAATTCAAAACATAATTGTTGATATTGTCTATGAAAATCCATAATGACCCATATCCAATTTATGCTTGTTTTAATATGAGCTATGTCAAAAAAGACAGTTAAATAAGATACATGCTAATAATGCTAATCACGAGTTTCTAAAACGTGCAAATTGTTCGATTTACATGTTTTGGAAAAAGTCAAACTTTCCTATTTACATGTTTTTGGGAATTGCAAAATGTTTAATTTACGTTTTTTGAAAAGTGCAAAATATTCTATTTACAAGTTATTTGAAAAGTGCAAAATATTCTATTTACATGTTTTTGAAAAATGCAAAACGTCCAATTTACAAATTTTTGAAATTCGAAAAATTTTCAATTTACACGTTTTTTGAAAAGTGCAAAATATTCTATTTACACGTTTTTTTTAAATTGCAAAATGTCCTATTTACATGTTTTTGAAATTCGCAAAATGTTCAATTTACACGATTTTTGAAAAGTGCAAATGTTCTATTTACTTGTTTTTTAATTAAGGAATTTACAAGGTTCTATGTACATGCATTCATGAGCATGTTATTTACATTTTTTCTGTAGATAGTGCATTATGTTTGAAACTAAATATATATGGATATGGGTCATTTTGGTTCTTCACAGACGATATATAATGTATTTCAGTTTATACGAATTGCAAAATTACAACGAGTTTCTTCATAGTCCTGGACAGCTCAAGAACACGACGTGTTCCAACAAAATTGATCTTCATTACTTTGATGAGAGGCTCTTGAAATTTGACCGTGGCCGCCAGGTGAAAAATGACAGAAATGTTGTTGACAAGAATTTCGTTTTGCTCACTTGAAATCCCTAAATTCTCATGAGTCACATCTCCAGGAATGGGAACAACTTTTTTGAAAATGTTTTCTGATTTTTGGTGTAAATCATTAAATATCTACAAAGACATAAAATTAATTACTATAAAATTCCCGTGTAAACCCTTTATTATTAAAGTTGCTTGCAAAGGTGCCAACATATCAGTAAAGTTTAAAAAAAGTGAATCATACAGAACTCTGAAGCATTTTTTCCAGCCGCTCCTCAGGACTGTGACCCTTCAATGGACGAATAAGAACGTAAACTTTTTCTAGACTGTCACATGACCGAAGTAGTTTTTCGAGTACCACTGTCCCAAGATGACCTGTCGCTCCCGTTATGAGGATGGAACGTCCTTGAAAGAATTTGTTTACGGAAATACTTTCGTTTTTCATTTTGCCACACTTGTTTAAAACTTGATGTATATTTGGTGTGGAAAGCAGTAGGGAAAATTGAATTGAAAAGCTTGTATTTTGGAAGAAGTGTTTCCTATAATAAACGTTGCATCGCTTGTTTTACAAGTTTATAAAACTTGAATGAATGTTAATTTTTCATGAATGAGGAGATTTATTAAAAGAAACTCCATTACGGCTTTTAATAGTCTGCATTCTAAATTCAAACAACTTTTATTGATACGTTTTTAGTTTAGAGTTACCAACCATACGTTTGTTCAGGTCCGAGGTCGAAAGTATAGGCGCATATACTATTTACGTTTTAGCATTGCGAATCAATCAAAGGAAATGAAGGGTTTTAATTGTTAAGAATTTTATACGTGATAATTTATATTCAGTCGTAAGCAATTTTAAATCGAAAATATTCAAGGCGCTACCACCATTACATTATTTAAAATTATATTAGCAGCAAGAAAACGGCACCTGGAAATTGCCTTTATTTAAAGCTAATAGTAAATGTGAATGAATAAGGTGCTTAAAATTATGATTAATATTTGTTGTATTAAAATTTTATTGGTAAGGGATCGCACATAAATGATGTCACGGGTAGGATCAATATATGTGTCTGCTTGAAGTTTGCTATAACATTCCGTGTTAAATATATAGCCATTTATCCAATGGTTATAAGCTCATGAAAGCAGGGGGGTCATATGGTTGAAAAATTGGGGATTTTTTGGTGACGCCATTTATGTACCATTCCTAAGCATGTACTGTGTATTATGAATGAAATATACATAAAATAGTTTACTACTTGCAATTTGCAATAAGCTGAAAGTGTTTTCAACAATATTAAAAATAAATTACACCTTAGCCTTGGTAATTAAACATTATGGATATCCGCATATTTCTCAGCGTCCAATGTCAAAAGCTTTTAATACCTATTTATTTTCACACACACACTGTACTGAACTATTTCATATGAAACTCTGTGTGAGAACACAGCTATACATAAAAATCTTCAAAGTACAGTGAAAAGTATTACTATATAGGCACGCTGTATTAATATTAATACAAGTTGATAAAATATCGTACAAAATGAAATTCGAATAATCTGCCAAGAATAGTGCAGTAAATACTCAAAATACATTATAGTTCAAGAAATATATAAACAAAAAAGCTATGAATGTACTCCGTAGCTGTACACACATTTTACATTACAAGTCAATTTACAAAATTTTTCAGGTGCAGTCTTCACTCTCAATTCTGAATACATGTAAAACACATGTAGACACAAACAATGCAGGAACAGGCATTATTATAAATTAGCAGCCGTCACTGGGATCCAATTTGGTGCCTCCAAAACGTGGAGTAAGTTGACTTGCATCAATGCGTTCCAGTAAAACTTTCGACCACTTGGCCTTGTCCGTGTCGTAGCACTCGACTGTGTAGTATGGAGACGTTGCAAAGATGGGCTTGACAGTTTTGAAAAGTAGTGCTGAGAATTTGTTGGCTGGAAATTTCATAAGTAATAAAAAAAATTAACATTTTGAAGGAAAAATTAAATACAGAAAGTGGAAATATGTTCTACTGGCTAAATTGGTAAATTGTGATATGATTTTACTCACTGTTGATAATATCCACTGCACTGACTAAGCATGGAAAATATTTCACCCCAATTTTTGCACCTTCAACGAGTACCCAAATAACTGTAAATTACAAATTTGTAAAATAACACTATTAAAATATTTTTTTCAAATCATGACACAGGAGAAAAAATGTCATAACGTCGTCGTAATTTTTGAAAATATTATGTGTAATTGTAATTACCATCAAGTGAAGTTGCATTCCATACTGATAAATTTTTGTAATTTGAAATGATAATTGGTGCCAGATTTGAATTTTGTAAAATTGAACTAGAATCAACGTCGTTTCCGGTGTCGGTGTCTGTTTCGGTATTGGTCTTGACCTCACAGTTTGATTTCTTATTGTTGTAGGTTTGTATGAGAAGTTTTTCTAATTTAACATAAAGTTGAATGTTGTAGCGGAGCAATGTAGCCTTCCCATATTTTTTAATGAGGGAGCGGAAATCCACATTCTCTCCATTCACAGCAAAAATTGCTTGACCACTTTTACTCACGCCCTCTGAACAGACTGGGAAATCTTTTAAAAGTCCTGCAACGCCGAAACCCCATTCTTCCTCACCAAGGATTTCTATGTCATTTTCTTTCCTCCATTCCACCGACTAATAAAAAAGTAGCACAAATAAAATTTTAGAAAAACCCCGGAAGCTGTTTTATTATCTTATTGTGAATTAAAATCAAAATTTTGATTTTTTTAAAATAAAAGATTGACTTTCTTACCTCACGAATTGCTTGCTCAGCTTGGTCAACTTTGAAATTGTGTTCTGTAATCAATTAAATATTTCAATATTGTATTTTTATTTAGTACTTAATTGTTCGGCCAAAATAATTTGCGATTTTGAATAGTAAAACACAGGGCCGGATAATGCGGCCAGCGCAGGCAGCCCCCGCTGCTTGAATTTTCTCAAAACATGTAAATGGAACATTTTGAAGTTTTCAAAACAATGCAATAAGAATATTTTGATTTTTCAAAAAAATGCAAATTAATTTTTTTTGGACATTTCAAAAACATGGAAATAAAACATTTTCCACTTTTCTCAAAACATGTAAATAGAACATTGAGCACTTTTCTAGAACATGTAAATCCAGCATTTGGCTTTACCAAAGAAAACCATCAATAAAACCAAAATGGTGGTTTTTGTATGGAAAAAATTGCTGCCTTAAAGCAATGTCCGGTCCTGGTAAAACAGTTAAGTTAATAATTTATTTTGCTTACGTATAAGCCACCGGTGAAGGTAGAATTCGTTTGTGTATTTTTCGTCTTTTGTAATTACGTCGTCTAAACGATCACGGAGCTATTAAAAATTAAATTACAGTCACAATTATTAAACACTTGTACTTTTATTAGTAATCAGCCATTTGTATTATGTAATAAATCTATAAAATAAATTAATGAAAAATAAATTACAATAATAATTTTACCTGCTTAATCTTCATGCAACTTTCCTCAGCAGAATATTCGCCTTTCATTTTGGACGTTTAAAAATGAATAAAAAACAATAATAAATTGTAAACTTTTTTCTTTCGAAAATTCAAATCAACAATTCACTGGAAGCCTAGTAATTCAGAGAAAACTGCAAAAAAAACCACTATACTGTTTTCAATACAATAATGAGAGGAAACTAGTGTAGGATAAAAATGCCTATGCTCTGAACTCAAAACTCAAAGTTGAAGTGACCAAGAACTTGAAAAGGTTTCCCAGTTATAAAGGTATTCGAGTCCACTCCAAACGCTGACGTTTCCACAACTCACGACGTCATTATTAAAATTAATTCAAAATGCTCCTCATACTATGGCTTACTGGCTTCCCATTTATTTTAGGTCAGTTATTAATTATTCTTAGGTTATTTTCTACACACTTTGTTGTAGTCTAGATGCATAAAGGGCTATAACTTGTACGAGGTAGAAAGCACATGCTATATTTTGCAGCTAATTTTGTTGTTGTTTGAATTAAATAAAACTATACACAGGATATAGGCATAGGCAATTATAATAATTTATGTATAGATATTTTTTTAATCAGAATGTGAGATCGCAGTTTTGTTGGGTTTTCGGTTGTCGGTACAATTTTTAAGATTTTAAGACAACAACTTGTAAAATTCCCAACCTCATAAAAATTTGTGGTAGGTGAATATAAATTCCTCATGTAGCAGGGAAATACCTGCATTTATCAGTATAGAATTATTGTTATGGGTCAGGTCCTCGCACTGTTTGTTGTTGAGATAAGATCATAGTGTCTAGTATATTGGATTTTACACTGAGCGCTGAATTCTGACACTACTGACACTAGCGACCACCCGACCGATACCGATACCGAACCGTGAGAAGTTTAAAGAAACAGAAATATATAAAGCATCATAAAAATGTCTAAATTAAATTAATGACGTCGTCAAAAAAATAATGTCACAATGCAATAGAGGAAATGTAATTAAGTTTTACGTAATAACAATACGTTTTGAGTCATTATTGACGTAACGTATATATCATATACATTTAGGTAGGCTTAGGTACTACTTCCATTCGCAAAAATAACGTTATATGTACGTCATACACGAATCAGGATGCTAATTAAGGAAGTGATGTAATAACGTTGCTATAGCGTAATACAACGTCACAAGTCACCATTCAAGACTTCAGAGATTCAAAAAACCAACAGCGCCATAATATAGTACAATATGCAGTAGTTGGCAGTTGTGAAAGTTTATTTAATGGGAATTTTGTGGGCTTGAACTTGAACTTTAATTAGAATGTCTTGGGAATTAGTTTACTTAAGCTGGACGGTCGACGGTAGGTACATGTTATGTAGAGATACGCTAATAACCCAAACCTTAGATTGCATTAAATTTTAATTTTAATCAATGTTAATTAATGAGTTGATGCAGAAGGTTAAAAGTGAATTTGTGTTTTTATTTCAAAAACATTGAAGCTAATGATTTGTGCATAAAAGTTAAAAATAATTCAAATTGGCATATTTAGATTTCAGGATTAAGATGGTAATCTTCTTATTACTAAAGTATATAAAAAATCCGACATTTTTCAACACGAATCCCCAGTGCCCTCAGCTATCAGCTAAAAGTCACTATATAGCATATTATTAAGTGAAATGAATAACGATATTATATACCACTTATTTTGCACATCGTAGTTTCCATATAATTACTCATCCAAATTGGTATTTATATTTTTTTCAAATAAGAACTAATTTAGATTTAGATTGTGACATGTTAAACTTTTTTCCTTGGCTCGCTTTTTACATTAATTTGTGGGTAATTTTACTTTACTTATTATAAATATTGTTACTAATAATATATTTGAATACAGTTTCTGACTTTATTTCATTTCATTCTATCAACGATAAACTTCACATACACCGTCAACCGTGCCGAGGTGTTGTCCTTACATTTAAAACAACTAACAAAAATGTCTAATAAAATATGGATGGGCTTTGCAATAGTAAAATCGTACACATTCGGAGGAAATGCATTTTTAAGAGCGGAAATTGTGAAATAGAACGTTGAGTGCAAGAAAAAAAACTACTGTTACTTCTCATGTTTTCACCCAACCTGGCGGTGCGGCGGTAAAACTGGGCTTTGAACGCGTTACCCTACTTTTATAGTAATAATTATATTTATAATCATATACACACACACACTTATTTTAAACACACTTTTCACTAACAGTTTCAGCTTCACCTCAAGCAATATGCACTATATATGCAATATGTAATATGGCTGTGAATGGGCCTATAGGTCGAATATGGTGAATGTACATATTTAATGAAATAAATTTTGACTGCTTCGGATCTGGCAGTTTAAAAGGAGGGATGGGCGCAGATTAGTTTCAAGATGGTAGCCAAATTTCAATAGCTATAGATATAATAATTTTAATAGTCTCTGGACCGCTTGTTGTGTCTGTCTTTAAGAAAATAAATAAAAAAATAATATGTACTATTTTAATTCAATTATAGCACAACTGCCGAAACCTCCAACTGACACTCTCCGTTATTGTATACTGCCAGACCGAATTATGCCAATAAATTATTATTATGCACTTAAGTGTGTATAGACTTTAGATTAAATCCTTCAGATTTCACTTCACTTAAATTCAAATTAGGTATGTTTCCATACAAAGAAAGCTCAACAATTTGACAATCCTGCTTTAACTTGCTAAACAAAAGAAAGTAAGAATAAAAAAATTCAGACACTATATTATAGACTATAGAATTTGGACCTGCACGGATAAGATAAACTTATAGTCTGATCCTAGTCCAGCTCAAAACGTGTTATAAACTAACCAAAAATAATGAACATCTTCAAAAGATGAATTACTGACTCTGACAATGAGTGGCAAGGTACTTGGTGTAGAGCTGTAGAATGAAGTCATAACCATACATATCACTGTATAATCTCATACCTTTTTATTTTGATCCACAGATTGACAGAATCACAATTAAAAGATAATTAATGACTATATTATGAGGTGCCATACAGTTGATAGAAGTGAAAACGTCAATAATTTAATGTGCGATATGTAGTATACTATACAAACTAATTTCAAAGGGATTTTGGGTACCGCATTCTATGCATGTAAGGTACATTCTTACAAGTGTGAAGCCTGACAAACTACATGTTACTGATACTGATAACTTATAATTTATGTGAACCTCCCTATCAATAAATAGAATAATAAAAATGGAGTGAATATTAAAGTAGCGGTTGGTCAGTTAATAGTGATCCCATTAATTAATTCTATGACGTCGCTGCGTCCTTTCCTCTATGACGCTTCAATTGTATAACTGCCGTGTGAACGAAAATTTGAAACCGGACAGGCCAGAAAAGTACCTTAAGTTTTCACAGGTATATTTAAGCCAATGTTGACTGAAGCAGTTCAGATTTTGAGCTATTCTACATAATTCCAATACGTCAGATTTGTGAGAAGAAAAAACTGTCTTACGTCAAAAGACACAAGTATGTTTTTCCAAACAATATGTATAGTGCAGAAGTATCCATGACGTCAAAGTGACACCGTGTTAATGACGTGATTTTACGCACATACCTACCCACCTAACTTTTATTTAATTATTACGAGCTATTTTTAATCTAGGACACTAGTTACTACTACGTCATTGTGTATCAAAATCCATAGACAGGTAGGTGGTATATAAGCATATCATGTACAGTTTATTATAACAACAGCGAAAAATGTATGCTTATAATCACAAAAATTAATTAATTAGGCAAAGCATCTTAGAACATGATTTTTAAAAATTATTTTGATTCAATTTAATATGTGGTTTTACGACACAGAAATTGTTAACCGTCGGTTTCCTTGATAGGAGACGAAGCTGTGGGACCTGTGTGATACAGAAAAGAAAATTAGAATGAATTACATTCCACGTCAATGTTTCCTGTATTGCCACTTTTAGCCAGGGCCGGACAAAGGAATTGCTTTTAGGCAGCAATTTGTTTCAATTGTGTCCATACAAAAACCATACCATTTTGACTTTATTCATGGTTTTCTTTGGTAAAGCAAAATTTTGTATTTATATTTAGAAAGGTGAAAAATGTTCTTTTTACTTGATTCAGAAAAATGCAAAATGCTCTATTCACATATTTTGAGAAAAGTGCTAAATGTTCTATTTACATGTTTTTGAAATGTACAAAAAATTAATTTGCATGTTTTTGAAAAATCAAAATAATCTTTTTACATAGTTTTTAAAACTTCAAAATGTTCCATTTACAAGTTTTTTGAAATTTCAAGCAGCGGGGGCTGCCTAAGCGCTGGCAGCATTTTCCGGCCCTGCTTTTAGTGCTGTGTTAATCCAAAGGTAAAACAAACTGATTTAAAAAAAACAAAATACTCACCCATCTGGATTAATCTTAATTTTAGATGGGGCCACACTTTTACTTCGAAATCGATGAGGATTCAAATCCTCCTCAAATTGGTCCAGATCCAATTCCAAATGTTCTGCACTCAATGTTTTCCCCGAACCGCAGTCACAGTCACAAGTACAATCTTCTCCTGCTAATGACTGACTCCCACTCCTACTCCCCATCTCGGTTTCCTCAGTTTTGTTACTGTTCTGGTCCGACGGCAAGAGGGAGCTGCCCCAGTAGCAGAGGCAGGAGAAGATGAGGATGGCCGTCACAACACCCGCAAGACCCAGAACAACGTAGTGAATTAGCCACAAGTCACCCCCGTTCGAGAGCTCCTCCAGATGTTTCCTGTAGCGGATCTCATACTGTATATTACCCTCCTCTATGTCATAGGGCAAAGTCTCCTCCTCATCTACCGTGGTACAATTGTGCTCGTCAAATCCAAATTCTAACTCAGTCGAGGCTCCGCAATGGAAGATGCCATCACAGAACAAGTGAGTTGGGATACATTCTTGATTTTCTTCAGTTTCTTCCGGGGAGCAGCCTTTCATTCTATGACTGGAACTGGAACTGGATGACTGCTGCTGGGCTGCAGGATTGGAGAGACTTGAGCTGCTGGTAAAGGTAATGTTTGTGATCCCATTTTCTAAAGTAGAATCAGCCGCATCTACTACGATGCTACTGCAGTCTGTTAGGAATTTAAAAAATAAGTGGGTCTTTTAAATTCAAAAATTTATATAGAAGTGAAAATTGTGTAAATTAAAAGAGCTATAGGCCAAGACTGATTAAAGTATAACCCCATTAAAAAGTGCAAAGTGTCTACTTACTTGCGCTTACACTTTTTTTCAAAAATGATTTAAATATATTTCACACGTGTCACTAATAATGATCAAATTGAAGCCTCTAACTCAATATTTTAGGTTATTCGGAAGTGTAGACACACTAATGCCAATGCCAAGCAGATAATAGCTTAAACCCAGACTCGTACTTTGTTGTAATTATTAATATTAAACTATTTAAAATGTTTTCATTTCAGCTATGTACTTTCTGCGCAGTGAAAACGACAGACTTACAAGAATAATTAGATATAATTAAATACTATATGCATACATTTCGTTTTTTTGAAACTATATCAATAATTAGTAATAATTACTTACAGCGTTTTCTTTCCTTTCTATATGTTCTGATTAGTCTGCATGTGAAAATTTGAAAATGGGAATTCCCTCTAAATTATTACCTTCCAAGTCAGTTTATTACAGTATGTCCCACTGGTACTGAAATAGACTCACTTCACGGTTTTCTTAAATCAAATGTTGACTCTCGATCAATCACAAAATTCACACTTTTTTGTACTCATCGTCAGAAAACTCTTGCGTAGTAACGTATCGTCTATGAAGAACCAAAATGACTCATTTTTTCCAATTTATGCTTGAATTAAAATAGGCCATGTCAAAAAATACAGTAAATACGATACATGCTTGCAATGCTCATCACGAGTTTCTAAAATGAGCAAATTGTTCTATTTACATGTTTTTAATAAGTGCAAAATATTTTATTAAGATGCTTTTTGAAAATGTCAAAATTTTCTATTTAAGTGTTTTTGAAAAGTGTAAAATGTCCTATTTTCATGTTTTTGAAAAGTGCTCAATATTCTATTTAAAATACTTGCTTTTTGAAAAATACACAAACTTCTATTTGCATGCTTTCATGAACATGTTATTTTAATTTTTTCTGTAAGTAGATAGTGCATTTTGTTTGAAACTTAAAATGGATATGGGTCATTTTGGTTCTTTACAGACGGTATGTTATCCTTAAGAATTTTTGTTACTCGCAGTTGGATTATTTATTCAGTCCTTAGCAAGCTGCTTTGTGGCCCCGTGTAAACTCATAAATTAATGTTGTCCTGTTTTGTAGAGCATTTAATGGGCTTTATGTTCCATCTATGATTTTTTTAAATCTGCCTAATTTTACTTGTATGCATGCCCATTTACTAAAGCAGTCAAGAATTTCCCATTTAATGACATGTTATAAACATATGGGGTCACGAAACCAAAGTTTAAACACAGTCAATTCATTAGTGGGTTTTTTCAAAACAATATAATTATCTTGTTGAACTACTCGTACTTTTACGGGAGTTACCCCGAAACCATAGTGAGTCTTTTTCAGTGAGACATATTGTACAAAATCTGTACCGACACATGTACCAACTTACGAGGCTACACACGATTATATCTGTTTATAACATTATGTTGGAATCAAGTTCAAAATTGAAACTTGGTGCCTCCCCCCATGTGAGAAAGAAAACAAGTAAATTATCACCTGAGTCATAACGAAAGGCTGTGAAGGAAATCTCAACTGTTAATCCTTTTTTATTAACGCGTTTGAGTGTGGAGCCATCCGTGCCGTGGGATCGGATGGCACTCGAGACAATCAGGACTTCGACTGAAATTTCATTTGAGTCGCTTGAAAAATATCTTGCGCCAATGAGACCAGCTGGTCCAAATTCTTCATCGTCCTTCATCACTTCCCCACAGATGTTCGTTGTTTTCCTCCCAGTCTTATTGTCAATGAACTACAAGCACACATTGAATTATGTTACCCAACTTGATCGATGTTGTGATAGTGGGCGCTCGTAATAGGCGCCGCGGGTCCATGAATGTTAACAGTCGCAGATCCAGAGGGGGAGCTAGTGGGCTTTAACCCCCCCCCCCCTCCCCAGCACGAGACTTTTTAGGGAGCGTTCACAAATGATATCATCGCATTTGGTAAATTTTCTGACCTACCTACCCCTCGTCACCCATGTTAAGAATAGGGCAAATCGTCACTTTTCAGACCCACCTACCCACCCTACCGATGATATCATTTGTGATTAATATTAATAAATGCAAAGTTATAAATGTTAAGAAAGGGAAACTTTGTGAAGAATCACTGATGGTCGATGACAATAACACAATTGAAGCGATTAAAGAAGGCGAAACAGTTAGGTATCTTGGGGTTAATTTCAAGAATGAAATATCGTTTGATCCTGCAGTACTTATAAAATCGTTTTCCAAGGATTTACAAAATCTTGTTGGAACCCCTATGCTGTATCCCAATCAAAAAATTGCAATCATTAATCAGTATTTATGGCCTTGTCTTACGTATTCCCTACAAACTGCGCCATTAAACAAACTCCCAAAAACATTTCTTGAAGATCTTGACAAAATTATTAGAAGTTCAGTTAAAGAAATACTAGCGATTCCCCATGATTCTCCTAATGCTTTATTGTATACCTCTAAACGATTTCGAGGTCTCCAAGTAATGAGGGCAACATGGGAGGCTTTTGTACAACATTATAACATTTGTGTTGTTTTGCTGAGTTCAAATGATGAATATATGCCTTTTGTGCGAGACCTCCAAGGGGAAATGGAAAGTTGTATTCGTGCTCTTCAGTTGAATCCTGATGAAATTCAAGTTGAGTTGGATTCTCGCCCTAAAACGAAACCAGGAAAAATACTTCGGGATTGCTTAAGGAGCCAAGAGTTTGAAAAATGGTGCACATTTCCACTTCGGGGACAAGGAGTGGTAATGTATAAAGATTGTCCTTATGCAAACAAAATTATTATTGATAAATGTGGACTTACTTCATCAGAGTGGGTGAATGCATTAAAAATGAGTGCCAATGTTTACCCAGTTAAAGCTATACCAGGTCGTTCTCTAGAATCTACCCTTTGCAGACACTGTAAAGAGAAAGAAACCCTCGCTCATGTTTTGGGGAAATGTCATGTGGGAAGCTTACTGAGAAACAGTCGACATCATGAAGTTCGGTCAATAATTGCCAAGCATTTAAGGACCTTGGATTGGAATGTGTTTGAGGAAGTAACAGATGGGGCTTCTAAACGCGTGGATATTATTTGCTGGAGAACGGAGTCTAAGACTGGTTATATCCTGGATCCTACAATACGCATGGAGCAAAATTCCGATCAGGCAGATGAAGTTAATATTGAAAAACAATGTCATTACAATCCATGTATTCCCTACTTTTTGGAAAAATACCAACTCAAGAAGTTAGAAGTTATTGGTTTGCTGGTGGGAGCTCGTGGCACGATTCCGGAGTTTTTTGAGTCCTTTAGGAAACAGATGCGACTTCCTTCTAAATTAGTAGAAGAAATAGTAATTATTGCGACTATCAGAGGCTCTTGTCGAATAGCCCACAATCATTTATATAACATGAATTTATCTAACAGTTAGTGTAGAGTTAATAAGTATAAAACATTTTTGTTATATTTCTAAAGCATTTTTCTTATTCCTATAACTGTGTATTGTTCTTACTGTGTCTTTATGGCAAGCGTTATTGTAACGCCAGTTGTAAATAAATATTTACTTTCTCTCTCCCTTAGCATTGTTTTTAGCCATCCCCCCCACCCTCACTTAAAACATTTCTCGATCCGCCGCTGAACATGAACCGGCTAAAGCATATCCTGTGTGAAGAACCAAAATGACCCATATCCAATTTAAGCTATAATAAAATCGAGCTATGTCATAAAAACAAAATGAGAAACATGCGTAAAATGTTAATTAAGAGTTTTTGAAAAGTTTAAAATGTTCTATTTACATGTTTTTGATAAGTGCAAAATGTTCTATTTACATGTTTTTGAAAAGTGCAAAATGTTCTATTTAAACGCTTTCAAGACATGTTTCTATACTTCTGTAGATAGTAGATGGTGGATATTGTTTTTAGCTAAAATTGGATATGGGTCATTTTGGTTCTTCACAGACGATCTATACATTAAAGTCACTTACTTGGATATGGTCCAAACAGCCAGACATTGAAATGACATTCGTGGCTAATCGCAAAGACTGAATGACGGCCATAATACGAAAGTCCGGCGGGGCATTTACCATAAAGTGGGCAAAATGAAAGTGATGGAAGAGTCTGTAGGCTGTTTTGGGATCAGTCGTCGGTTTTCCATTCGCCAATGGAATCAGTACAGTTTTCCAAGGAAATTCTTGTAAATATAAAGTTTTCCCTTTTATGTTGTAGTTACCATCGCTACCAGAATGTCGAGGCTGTCTCGTTAAATATTCAATCGAGGCTAGAAAAATAAAACCATATGTATTATAAATGTATAAAACAGACCACTATCAGTAGCATTGTCTCACGATCACGATTTGGACAATAAACAAATTCAAATGATAATAAAACTGATTGCAAGCTCCACGGCCAAAATAAAGAAATTTCGAAGTAAAAGTATAATCACTACACACATACGCAAGTATAAATATTTCTAGTATAGAAAACACCTTACGACCATAGCGCCGGCATTGAATTTCAGTCACGATAAATATAACCAGTTGTAACGTTATCCAGATCCAGGAAAACCTGAATTTTTTAACCAAAACCCACGAACAATCTGTCATTTTATCACACTTTGTTGAAGCAAATGAATTCAATTAAATTCTAGAGATTCCACACTATTGTGATTTGACGCTTAGTATAGAGTATATACTTGAATACTATATAGGATAGCTGTTTGTATCGTATAAACAAAATTTATATTAAATAAAATAATAAAAATACTCCGATATCTCCACAGTCAAATGTATAGTAGTACAATGCCATGGATGAGTCTTGCTCGTAAAACTGAAAGAAATTGATCACTCTTTTCTGATGGATAAACTTATAATCTATTTATAATTCATAAATACTAATGAAATACGTCTCACCTCATACTTCCACAGTAGATCCAATTTTTGTAACCACTGCATACAAAAAATAGAAAGACAGTGGTTCTTATTGTTAGCATTTGTGGGCGGAAATTAGTACTTGATTAAAAATTTAAGTATTGCATATTTTTTCTATACCGGGCCAGTATCAGCTATATACAGATATCACAGCACATCGACATCATCGCAGCACCATTGTTGGTCAACTTGACTGAATATTCCACGAAATATTATTATGCCCAGAAAAATATAACGTGGTACTGGTACATGATCATGTTTGGTGGTAGTGGTTTGATGGTTTCGCACAGTACTGCTAATTTATCACACGTTCTTTCATGCAGGTATCTAATGTCAATGCTAACATTGTTTATCCACTGATTGCATAATGATATAATGCACAAGCAAATTATCGCAAATTAATAAATGTTGGGTGTGTATAAACGACCGAAGTGGTTTTTAAACTTGAACACGATGTGATGATGTGATGTAGGTACTTAGTTTGCATCTAATTTAAATCTATAGATCGTAATTTACAGGGTGCAGCACAATCCTTGCCAGTCCCTTATTGACACTGGACAGTCAAAATCCGTAGTATGGCAACATAAAATCCTCATTTAAAATTGATGTTTTGGGGAATTTAACAAAAAATTCAATTTTCAAAGATTTAAGAAGATAAATCGACCAAATGCATTTAAAAGCCTTTCTGAATTTAGTCAATTTTTTTAACACTGGATTTTAGGAACCAGGGTCGGACAAAGGAATTGCTCTTAGACAGCAATTTGTTTCCGTGCAAAACCCCCCATTTTTATTTTATTGATGGATTTCTTTGGGGAAGCAAAATGCTGTATTTACATGTTTTAGAAAAGTTTAAAATGTTCAATTTACATGTTTTGGAAAATTGCGAAATGTTCTATTTACATGTTTTGGAAAATTGCGAAATGTTCTATTTACATGTTTTTGGAAAATTGCGAAATGTTCTATTTACATGTTTTGGAAATGTGCAAAATGTTCAATTTACTTGATTCAGAAAAGTGCAAAATGTCCTTTTTACTTGACTCAGAAAAGTGCTCAATGTGCTATTTACATGTGTTGAGAAAAGTGGAAAATGTTTTATTTACATGTTTTTGAAATTTACAAAAAACTTTAATTTGCATGTTTTTGAAAAGTCAAAATATTCTTTGTACATATTTTTGAAAACTTCAAAATGTTTCATTTACAAGTTTTTTGAAATTTCAAGCAGCGGGGGCTGCATGCGCTGGCCGCATTAAATCCGGCCCTGATTTTGGCTGTAAATAAAAGTAGACACCAAAGGCGACAAAGGCTACGCAACACCCTGCACCCAGTATTATTCCACAACAAAGATCAAATCAAATTCAGCCCATACGCTTATAATTAGCAAGTCCTGTAGGAGATGATGAGACCCCCGATGTACTTGCACGTTAATTTAAATAGTCAATAATTCAACTTGTTCTGTTGTTAAAAAAGAACAAGAAAATTTTCAATCTTGTAAAATATCACAGGACATTCATCAACAGTTGGAAATGATAGCTAGATACTGACCTTGTCTGTGATGCAAATATATCTCTATATGAAATCAAATAAAATCTTTAACAATTAAAAGATCCATACTGCTGTTGGGACTGCTATTAAACAAAGGACTTGTTTTTTTATTATTATGTTTTCTACCTCCATCACTTTTGAAACTATATATCTACGTTTGTTTGTCAATAATAATTGATTAATTATAAGTCAATGATAGACTTTAATTATTTATAAATCTTTAACATTGAAATAAACTGATTTTTCAAAAATTTAATTTGTGAGCTGGTTCTATACTACGTTGAGACTAGCCAAAATGTGGACAAGAAATTTTTTATTTATATGTTCGTTGAGTAGCTTTTTCTTCTCGTTTAGCCCAGTATTTCACAATCATGTCAGCCCCCTTTTCCGCAATCATAATCACAGGTGCATAGGTATTGGTGTTAGGGATCTGCGGCATGATTGAAGCGTCAATTACGCGAAGTCCTGTGGTTCCAATAACTCTATATAAGGATAAGTAAATAAAAACAATAACAAAAAACTTTACTATACAAACGTATGTAGGTATTTTGATTGTTGAATTAAAAATTGGCTCTATATCCGAGTTTAATACTTACTTATTGTACGTATTTAAATTACGGAGTGATATTTATAATTATTGGAATTAGGTAGATATTCATGATAGGATTGGTAGGTGTTATTTTTCTTACCTGAGCTGAGAATCCACTACAGCTCCATCGTCCCCCCAACCTGACCCCATCCTACAAGTCCCACAGATGTGATACATTGAACCTGAAAGGTGTCTCGCATAGCACTCCCAATACTCATCACTCATATTTTCCCCGAAATGTTCACAGCCAGGCACTGGAGTTGAAGGTATCTTAGCATTTACTTTTTGGTACGCCTTTGCAGTTTTAACAATCTTGAGCTTTGCCTGGATTCCTTCAAATTAAAAAAAAAAATTGTTTAGCTGAAAGGTGAAGGCTGAATTGTGCAATTATTTAACGCATTTCACCAGTCTGTCACAAATGCCGAGAGTGAAGAATCAAAATTACCCATTTCCAATTTTAGGCAGAATTAAAGTCACTAAATGAAATGGAGGCATATAAAGCGATGAGTTTTTGAAATGCTCAAAATACTTTATTTACATGTTTTGGAAATGTGCAAAATGTTCTATTTACATGTTTTTGAAATGTGCAAAATGTTCTATCTGCATTTACATGTTTTGAAAATTTGCAGAACGTTGTATTTACATGTTTTTGGAAATGTGCAAAATGTTCTATTTACATGTTTTTGGAAATGTGCAAAATGTTATATTTACATGTTTTGGAAATGTGCAAAATGTTCTATTTACATGTTTTTGGAAATGTGCAAAATGTTATATTTACATGTTTTGGAAATGTGCAAAATGTTCTATTTACATGTTTTGGAAATGTAAAAAATGTTCTATTTACATGTTTTGGAAATGTGCAAAATGTTTTATCTGTATTTACATGCTTTGAAAATGTGCAAAATGTTCTATTTACATGTTTTGGAAATGTGCAAAATGTTTTATCTGTATTTACATGCTTTGAAAATGTGCAGAACGTTCTGTTTACATGTTTTAGAAATGTGCAAAATTTTCTATTTACTTCTTTTTGAAATTTGCAGTGATTTACTTGCACGCTTTTAAGATCACTACGATATTTTAATTTTTCTTGTAGATAGCGTGTATTTTACTTTTGGCTGAAAACAAGTATGTGCAATTTTGAGTCTCCACTGCGGCCATCGTCACTTATGTGTAAAAGTAACATATCGTTAGTTTTTTTTACACAATGGCTGTTATAGCAACTTACAACTCCACAACTGGACCCGTTTTCTATTTTATGAGCAATCTTATTATTACCAACACCGTACTTCCGTGTGTTAAATATAAAATTAAAACTGATCCGCGTGGAAATCAGTATGAAATACCTTCTACTAGTACTCGGATATCCTCAGGATGACTTAGATATTTACAATCAATGATGGGACGATCAAACGGATCCGCACTCCTTAATCTGATCTCCCCTCGACTCTTTGGAAGGGACAGGACTGCAACGGGCCAGAAAGAGTCATTCCCTACCACTTTGCGAACGAAATTAGCGAGGTAATCAGCTTTAAAATTGAGTTCTCTACTCATTTCACCCGGCATTGATTTACCCATTCCAATGGGGAATATTGCAAAATACATATCTGGCCATCCGGACTGAGCTCTTGAGGTCTCCAACAAAAATCCTGAGTTCAGCAAAAACCCGCTCAATGGACCTGGACACCACCAGCAATACAATCAAAATTAGCTAAGTCCTTGATTTGGAAACAAAATCCAACGAGTTTGTAAATCCAAATGCCATAAATTATTATGATTAATACCCTTTTGTGTGCTAAGATACTGCTGTAAACTGCCTTGGTTAAAATCCCGATCTCCCATAATACTCGTCCCTTCCTTGACTAGAACTGGACCCGCATATGCCATCAAATGGTCCTGAAGATTCTGTCCCACTCCGTGAAGATCAACTTTGACACTGATCTCGAGAGACTCGAGATGTTCCTTGGGTCCCACACCAGACAACATGAGTATTTGCGGAGAACCAATCGCCCCCGCACTCAATATGATTTCTTTCGTCGCCTTCACTAGAAAGGATTTACCACCTCGCGTGTACGCCACACTCACGGCTTTCCTCTTGCTATTCAAGTGTATCTACAAAATAGCAAGTATCCAGTTTAAATTTTAGCCTTAACACGCATCAGCCCTTACAACAGTTTATTACACGTATCATTATTTCAAATGTATGTTTTGAAACTATGTTTATATAATTAGTGGTCGCAACGAGGACCGTAGCAGATAGCTGCGCCACACGAATAACTCGTCCCCCGGAGACGAAAAAGAACGCCACAGATAAAAGACCTTAAGGGAAATTTTGAGGCGAGGCATGTGGGGACGAATTATTCGTGTGGCGCAGCTATCTGTTACAGTCTTCGTTGCGGCCACTGGTGCCATTGATGCCTATATACCTTAGTAACATGGGAGTAGGTGTGGACTTCTAAATTTGGCCTGTTGAGAACTGGATGGAGGTAGCCGTTGTAAGTTGTGAAGCGAGCCCCATTCTTCGTATTAGTATCCATGGGGAAAAACCCTTGGGCAGCAAAGTCAAATTTAATAATTAGGTACCGTTTCACCACAGTTGATTTGCTTTTTATAAATTCTGAAATAACTAACCTGCTCGTTGATATGCATTCGCATCATGAACTTTGTATCCCATTTCTTCACCTGCTTCCAACCATTCTTTTTGCAGTGCAGGATATCCTTGTTTCTCCAATTGCACCGGTCCTCCACGGCCATGAAAGGTCTCTTTTAAAAAATTGAATTGATTTTGTTAAATAAACTTAATTAACACAAAATTTAGCAGCATAATCAGCTTACCATTTGGAAAGTAACTAAAATAGTTTTCTGCATTTTTGAATATAGGCGCCACATTCTCGTAGGACCAACTGGAGTCTTTAGTTAGATTGGCCCAATTATCAAAGTCATGCGGATTCCCACGCATGTACATGAGGAAGTTGAGAAAGCCACTCCCACCCAACCCTTTCCCTCGGTTGTAGAAGGGTGTCTAAAATATTATCATCAAAGGCGTTTACAGTCTACTCAAAGTATTTAATTTTAATTCGCTATTTTTTTTTAATTCCAGTTTCTGAGGCGCCTGTTCAATTTTGTTTTCTCACGTATGTATGTACTCACATTGTTAATATGGGCTTGAAATAATTGTGTTTGCGGGACGCCTGTGAAGCCCCAATCAATTTCATCATGATTCAGATTTGTACCAGCCAAGGCAGGGATGGATGTGAGCGGGAAAGGATTTCCTCCCGCCTCAATTAGTAAAACTCGGTGTTTTGGTGACGCTGAGAGTCTGTTTGCAAGGACACATCCTGCTGTACCGCCTCCAACTTTTGAATGTAAGTAAATAAATAAAATACGAATTTAACGAATTAACTACCATATATAGTACACGGATATTCCCTGATTTATTAGCAACTAGTAGGCTATGCAACCTGCAACTTAATGTTAGTTCTTTTATGACATACCAATAATAAAATCAAAAGTGTCAAGTCCAGTATTTTGGTTTGGAAAATACTCAGAAAAATTCCCTGCTTTGTCCGCACTAATAAAATTGGAAAGTAAAGTGTCGTAGCTGGTGCCCGTGAAGAGCATGAGTAAATACTGGAGGGCAAGTTTAATTGGGTCCAGAGGGAGATCCATTATTTCGTCTCATTCACTTTTGTTACCTGTAAGAAAACAGATGGAATCACGGAATTAAAAAAATACTTTGCAGAAGGTCGGCAATTTTTTGTTACACAATAGTTAGTTAATAAAATATTTTATAAAGTTGTCGAAGTCGAAATCCCATGAATTCATTTGCAACTAAAGTGGCAAGCAAATTCAATGCACAATTTCAAAAAGTATCGTTCTATGTACTAGTTAACAGTAATGTTTCAATGTGACTTTATTAATTTATGTTACCTAATAGTAAAAAAAAGTCTATTTTATATACTATGTAAAATTATGTACCTACGTATAAACAGAAAAGTTTTTTTGCAATAATTTAAAGATTCAAAAATACTAATTTTGTTGTTGTTATACATTAAATAGCTGTACAGATTTGATACTACTGTTCATAATATTATACCGTACTAGAAAGAATTTTTGTGAAAAAAAACATTCAAATTTGATACGTTATTAGTGTTATTACTTACACACGTAAAATATTTTGAGATGTTTTTACACTGCGTTTTTTAAGTACTTAAGTACTATCGTCAACGTCAAAGAGTGAAAGAGGACATAACTTTAAGTCACTGCATTTTGCTCGAGCTTCATCCGCTACACTACAATCCGGCATTGAAAGTATGAAAATTAAATCATTTTTAAAGGACAATCTAATAAAATATTTGCATCAATGACAATACTACGTTAGATGCTTGCAACTACTAAGACTGGTAGTTTTAAGTGCTTATTGTCTTTTTTGAGACAATGCTTGATTCTATAATAGGAAAAATATGTGATGCTGAGAAAATCATTTGAGACTTTGCCTGTCACATACCGTTTTCTTTTACCTTTACCAAAGATACAGTTATTACCAAAATGCATAGTCAAATATCGTCTGTGAAGAACCAAATTGACCCATTTCCATTTATAGCTAAAAACAATATCAACTATCTACTAAAATATTCAAATATGTCTTGAGAGCATTTAAATACAACATTGAGCACTTTTCAAAAATATGCAATTTTCAAAAATACGTAAATAAAAGATTTTGCACCTTTTAAAAAACATGGAATTAAAACATTTTGCACCTTTTCAAAAACATGGAATTCGAGTATTTTGCACCTTTTTAAAAACCTGTAAATAGGACATTTTACGCTTTTTAGAAACTCCTAATTAACATTTTACGCATGTTTATCATTTTGTTTTTATGACATAGCTCATTTTGATTGTAGCTTAAATTGGATATGGGTCATTGTGGTTCTTCACACACGATATTTATTGTATCAGACTGCAGCTAAACAGCGGACTAAATTGATGCATTAAAACAAATTTATTTACCTAAAACAGCATATCATTTATTTCTTAAGTTATTTTCAAAATATATTTCATGGTTTAACCAATACAATTTTTTATTAGCACACAATGCAGTTTACCATTATTCTTTACCAAGATGACTTCTTGTATTACTAACATTTATAATATACACTATACACAACGTTAAATAATGGCTTGATATTACTGAGAACACTGCATATTTTCAAATTTTTTACGAGCATGTACCTACATTTACAGTTGATTTACTATCACATTTGATTATTTTTGGATTATGATTATGCGCAGCTTATGGATGACTAATCTGAATGACATCTCTGTAAATCCTGTGATAATTGGATTATGGGCTAAAATTTAAAAAAACTAGTGCAATATCTCAACGCTTACATGGCGAAAGTAAAAACAGCAATAAATTACTCAAAGTTAGTAATTTTCTCCCCCTACAATGTGTGTAGCAGGCTCTTGTCAGCAAATAAGCGAATAAGCCTATGATTAAATATAGATCAAATACTAATCCTTAAAAGATTTCAACATTCGAATACAGCTCCCAATGCATTTGCATTCCCTTCAGACCATTTTGTAAAATTTAGTAATAATTAGTGAATTGAAATATGGACCATGAAAAATTGTCACATATTAAAAACACTTATTAGTTGAAAATGCATCGTCTTGGTTTTGGATCAGCTAGTTTAAAATCGACAAAATCAGAAAACACTTTGAATCCTAGTCCCTCACCATCCGCCGTATTTAACTTTTTGTCACGAAATCTCATTAAGAACCCGTCAGGTCACGGTAAGCGACCAAATTAAATTCACACTGTAATATAATAACTAAATAAAAATAAATATTTTATTTCTAACAAGATTAAAACTGCATTGATTGAAATATGAATAGATTCTGGTTGCGTATTAAATTTTAGAAAACTTTACTCACTGGGTCGTAACTGAAGATGGGGGATTTGAAATTGAATCCCCACCCCTGGGCATAGCTTCCCTACCACGGGATAAACTACACTTTAGAGGGTCAAAGTCCAAAGACTCGGCTTTCGTCACATCATGTGACTGGAGCTCAATGGAGCAGATCATTGACCTTTGGGAGGTTGGTTTGACCCCGGAGGCCATGGGCTCGATTCTCCCGTTGCAGTTTAAATTTTCTGTAATGTAGGTTTTCTATGACTTATTACATTTTTGTATATTACTTTTATTAACGTATCCATAATATAAGATATATTTTTGTTTAAAAATATTTAATGACTTAATTAATACAGATTATCGTCTGTGAAGAACCAAAATGACCTAGGTATATCCATTTTTGGTTAAAACTAACTAAAAACATATTGAAATATGTCTCGAAAGCATGTAAAAAATGGAAAATTTTAAACTTCCTATAAACATTGATATAGAAAATTTTGCACTTTTCAAAAAACATGTAAATAGAACATTTTGAACTTCCTAAAAACATCGATATAGTAAATTTTGCACTTTTGAAAAAACATGCAAATAGAACATTTTGAACTTCCTAAAAACATCGATACAGTACATTTTGCACTTTTGAAAAAACATGTAAATAGAACATTTTGAACTTCCTAAAAACATTGATATAGTACATTTTGCACTTGTCAAAAAACATAGATATAGTACATTTTGCAATTTTCAAAAAACATGTAAATAGAACATTTTGAACGTCCTAAAAATAATGACATAGTACATTTTGCACGTTTCAAAAACATGCAAATAGAACATTTTGCACTTGTCAAAAACATGGAAGTAGAACATTTTGCACTTTTCAAAATCACTTAATTACATAGTAAGACAAAACAAAAGTGACCTGGCTGTTTTCGTTCACGACCGCCCTCCCGGTCGACAAAACCAAAAAATGTTGGGCTCATGCCAGGCTCACTCAATTTTCCTCTGGACTCATTTGGACTCATGCCATGAGCCCAAATTGAGGGCTCATGGGTTTTTCGTTTCCGTAGTGGGGTATTGAGTCCGACTCATTCAAAAGTGACCGTCTGGCTCATTTTGGACTCAGTACTGTCTTCCAAAAAAATATCGAGTACTGCAAACTGAAAACTGCAATTGGTACTGGCACTGGCACCTGGCACTGGCACTGGCACTGGCACTGGTGACGGTTACTGTACTGCTAGTAATATTTAAATTGAAGCAGTGGCTTGTGATTGTGGTGTGTAAGCAGCGTAAATGGCAAATGGTGTTGAAACTTGAGCTGATGTGAACTATTGTGAACCGTGAGACCGTGACACTTAACTATTTTAAAATAAAAATAATTGTGTTATTTTAGGTAAATTTTAACTACTAATTAAATGTCTGATCCGGATTACATTTTTAACAATACTTTAGACAGTTCAGATATTTTAGACGTTTCTGCAATCACAGGGCTAGATTTAGATCTATCTAGCAGTTCAGATATTATACCTGGCGGGATTCGGGGGTTTGACAATATTGATAATGAAGCCGAATATATTAATAGCAAAAAAACTGATTTTATATTTTCATCTGAAGATAATAACAGTAGAAGTATGACTACCAGAAGTTCGAAAAGCAGGAGTATTGGTCTGAAATTTCATGGAAGTGATGAAAGGAGCTCAATGTTTGGTGCTCGACGCAATTTAGTTAATAATGCAACAAACATGAGCATTATTGCCCACAACGGAAGTCGAGAATCCCTGTCGGTGTCTCTACAGGAAGCAAGCAAAATTACCGAAGTTAGTTCAGCCTTTTCTGACCCATCCACAACAACAAAAACCAGTATTTTGAAGCCTATCGAATTACGGACGTCTACTCCTACTCCTACCTTGAATAGTTTTTTGACTTCAGCATCAGTTGACAGATCTGCAACTACAGCCACAGGTTCTGCTTCCAAGTTGCAACACGAACCAAAACCAAAATTTTCAGCAAACATAAGTATTTTGTCAACAACTAATAATAGTGCAGACGTTCAGCTCGAAATGAAACTTCCAGGCATGAATGCGGTATCGTCAAGTACAAGTTGCGGTGCTGGTGCTAATTATTTGCAAGGTAAGTTTATAATTGTATATATAGTTATGTTATTTTTAGTATAAATAATAACTAAATAATATTAAATATGTAACTTAAACAATGATGTATTTTTTTGTTTCGTTTTTATAGAATTGGGGGCTGGATTATTTACAATAGTGCAGAACAGCACAGTAAATATTTACGTGTCTAAGTGTGTTAATTGCACGGGCAAGAGTGGCTGCGGAGTACAACCTGTGCCTTTGCCTATATCTGCTAAGGAAGCTACATCAAAATCAGATCAAGGACCCTCACGAATTAATATAATTGCTAACAATGCAGAAAATTGCAACCTACTTGTTGCTAACCCTCATGGTGACGGTGAAATTCAAGAGAACGAGTTATTAGAAGAATTAGAGTCAGAACCATCACCAACTTTGCCAACTTATATCAACAGCAACAACACGTCACCGACACCGACACCAACACCGTCCAATACAGTGATCTCACCGTTAATACCTTGTAATGACAATGACATTTATTCGAACTTCAACTCTTTTATTGTTCGTAGAGCACGATTTAATCCTTATTTGACCCCCAAAGAACCTGTTGTCATTGACGAAACTGAAACTCAAGATGATTCACATTCACGTTCACACACCATGGTAGTGCATTTACAAGATTCATCAACACCGACACCGACACCGACGCACATAAACTCAACAATGCCCGTTGAGTCATCCCAAGTTTTATCTTCACTGAAGCGAAGAGGTCCTGGTCGACCTAGAAAGCAAACTAAAAATAAAAAAATACCAATGCAAATTATCCGAAAACAGTTTGATTATACGAAACAAGGTTTCTATTTGTGTAAAGTTGAAGGTTGTATGTGTGCTGTTAAGCACGCACAGTCTCTGCGTCGACACTGGTTTACTCATGTGCTTAAAGAGGAAGACGACGACATGAATTCTGACATTTCTGACGATGGCGATGGCTTAGATATCTACACTAGTGTAAACACCACTACCACGCACACTAAGACAAAGACTGGCTTGCACAGCCACAATAATTCCAGGGACAGTTATAATTATGATTTAGATTTAAGTTTCGGGTCTGAGTCTGATTTAGACTTAGACTCAGATGACTCAGAGTCATACCAGTCCTACCAGAGAGCTGAAACTGAAAGTAATGAGAGGTTAAAACGAAGACGGGCACAGGGAGGCTTGAAAAAGCATTTGTCACAGAAAAAATTAATTCTGGACTGATTTAGTACTGTATATAGTTATAAATGTATTTGCACTACTTGTGAATATTTTCGAGTTATGTATTTTGTGTAATATATTTTATACTATAATTATTTATATTTACAATTAATAAATGTATCTGCACTACTTGTAAATATTTTCGAGTTATGTATTTTGTGTAATATATTTTATACTATAATTATTTATATTCAAGTCAAGATTTTACTTATTTGCTTGACATTTCATTTAATTTAAATGTTTTTTGTTATTCATATTATCTAATATAATTTAATTAATTGTACTAAATAAAAGAATAAAATAAATCAAAATGTTCAATTTGTAATTTATTATATTTATCATTCAGTTTTGGTGTTGATTCCGTTCACACAATGGAATATTAATACTATTTTATTTTATTATACATTTTTTATAGGTAGGTAGTAGTAGGTACAAATTACTTTTAGTATCTGAGGGGTCGGCTCATTTCTGAGGGAAAGAGGTGGAAATTTTTCGTCGGACTCACTGTGAGGCCTTTGGGCTCCTTATGGACTTAAAAAACGAACGAACTCGAACGGCACTTTTTTCATCGGGCTCACTGAGGGCTCAAAATTTTTGGTTTTTTTTTAAATAAGTGACTACCGTTCACAAGTATTTTCACGAGCAAAAGTGACCGACTGTCTTACTATGCTTAATTAACATCCAAAGCATCCTTGTTATTTAATGTTTTCCTGGCATAGCTTATTTTGATTCTAGTTCAAATTGGATATGGGTCATATTGGTTCTTCACAGACGACATGTAGGTACAAGGTACTTACCATTTTACCAACAGTAGCTTTAAACAACGTAAATTCTATAGGGTAGGTTGCCGTCCTGATTGTGGTGGGAAATTCAAAGCAGGCGCTTGCTTCCTAGCAAGCCCTAGCATAGAAGTTTTGAGTGAAGTAGTGCTGGAAGAGACTCGAACTAAAGGAGAAGAAGCTTGGACTGAAATCACTATGACAGTAGTCCTCGACGAAAGTCTGTATTCTACTAAAAAGGAGAAAAGTGATAACATTCGCTATTTCAAAGTGAAAATCGAGGGTCGAGATGACATGTTTTGGGAGGAAGGATATGGAATTAAATTCTCCCGGATTTCTGTCACATTTCAGTGTACCGTTCCTGAGAGTGCAAGTGCAGAGTTGAGGGCTCCCCTTCGCCTCCTTGCGTTTGACCACAGCAACAGCCAGCCTAAAAATGCTGATAAGATCCGCTCAAAAATTGTATCCACAGGGAGCAGTCCATCCTGGAGTGTGCTGAATATGTTAAAAAAGAAAGACAAACATAATTAATTGTAGTAGATTTAAGGTGAGGGAGGCATTTAGGATTATTTTGGGGGGATTTTAGGTTACTGCTAAGGGACTTTTCTAGAAAAATATTTAAAATACAAAGGACGCAACATATTCTAATCTACACAACTTAATCTTTTGTGTGTTTATCCGAACCGAAATGTAACCAAGAGAACTGCAATAATTCAAATAATTGTTTTTTCCAATGGACAAAGCTTTATGTATATATCTTGACCTTGTTTTAGCTAAAAATAAAAGTTTCAAATGTGCACACCTAAATTATATGAGATTTCGGCTATATGTGACAGATTTCAATTGTCGGTCCCGCGACCGTCGCGATATTGTTGGAGTTTTCTGTACTTTGATATAGATACCCACGTCCACGCCGCATCAAAATCAGAATTATTAGTCATCAATCAGTACAAAATGTTTTCAATTAAGCCGTTAAACGTTCGCGAATTTTCGGAATTTATTATTTAAAGGCTACATATCGTCGGTGAAGAATCATTCTGTCGTAAGTCCAGTGCACGTCTGAAATCACTCTGTCGCAAGCCCATTCAATTGGTAGCTGCTGTCGAGGTCGCTTCCGCGTTGTCCTTTGAATTAGGTGGGGGTGGTATGTTACTCACTGGATTGTACTCATGACGTACACTCAGGGGTCGTCCACAAAAGACGTCATAGAAATTCCAATTTCAGAACATTTTGCGCTGCATGTAAATAGAACATTTTTAACTTTTCAAAACTACTTTTTAAACCGTGTAAAATTTTGAATTTACATGTTTTTGAAAAGTTCAAGATGTTTATTTACATGTTTTTGAAAAGTGCAAAAATGTTTTATTTACATGTTTTTAAAAAGTGCAAAATGTTTATTTACATGTTTTTGAAAAGTGAAAAGATTCTTCACCGACGATATGTGTAGTTTAAATGTGCTTAATATTTTGTGAACTGAAGACTGAAATTCAAAATTCTGAAATATGTAAAAGAGTATATTCAAAATTGATTTTTACATACAGTTGCAAGTTGGTCAAAGTGCAATATTAGAAGCAGGAAAAAAGGATTATAGGAATTTAATCATTTATTAGTTACAGCAAAATCCTATGAGTCATAATTAAATCACTTGTAAGTTTTAGGCACATCACATCACTGCTACTACCTGAAAATTATTTATACGTTAGATTCGGCTATATAATTATTGGCTTGTCATTGTCATGGGCACACTCCTGTCTCCTGATATCAGTTGAATATGCATGTGTTGATGACTATTTTCTACCTACTGAATTTTGAGTTCATCATCATGTGGATTACAATGGTGAAACTACATCACTCTTTTGTCAGCAAAAATCCTTATCAAATGAAGGTGACGCTGATAATTTAATCGAATCAATGAATTGTAATTTATATCAAAAATAAACCCCGTGATTTCCTGTACACTTACAATTAGTGAATTAAAATACTTACTGGAGGCTGTATTTTGCAGGAACATTTAAAAACAAAATATTGAACGATTTTAGAACTGTTTATGTCGTTGAGTGCAACCAACAAGTGTATGTATTTTGAAAGCGAAAATTAAATATACATTACGGCTCACAACAGTCAAAATGTTATCCGTTGAGTTGACAGTTAATTTTAAAAATACATCTATAACCTACAACAACTACCAACATCTTTGAACAAACAGTGCGGTGAGCAGTGCAGTGCAGTAGCAGAGCAACCAGCAGAACCAAAGTTAAAGAACCACACACTATTAGCACTATAAATATAATTATAAGAAATAGCATATTCAAATAAAACCAAAAATATGAGTTCTGAAAACGTATATACTTACATTTTGGATGACGACAGAACATCTTTTCAAGTAAGTTCAAAGTTTGACCATTGCATATACACATTATACATGCATACCTACATTGATAAACCTAATTGTGGAAAGACACATAAATATAGAAATTTTTTAGAACTTTTTTAAGTATCATATCAGCTGTGAAGAACCAAAATGACCCATATCCAATTTAAGCTCGAATCAAAATGAGCTATTTCATAAAAACAAAATGAGAAACATGCGTAAAATTTTAATTAAGAGTTTTTTAAAAGTGCAAAATGTTCCATTTTTGTTTTTGGAAAGGTTAAAATATTCTATTTAGATGTGTTTGAAAAGTGCAAAATGTTTTATTTACATAGTTTTGACAAGTGGAAAACTTTCTATTTACATGTTTTCGAAAAGCGTAAAATGTTCTGTTTACAAATTTTTTAAAATTGCAAAATATTCTATTTAATAATATTAATTTATTCATTGAGTCGATTTGACAACATTCGTTATTTACAGATTGATTGTACTAGGTTAAATTGAAAATACTCTATTTAAATGCTTTTAAGACATGTTTCAATATTTTTTTAGATAGTGGATATTGTTTTTAGCTATAAATGGGTATGGGCCATTTTCGTTCTTCACAGACGATATACATAGATACACCCTTCGAACAATTCTCAACAGGATTCCATCAAAGCTATATACTAACTAAATGTCTTACTAATTCTAACTGTTCAAGTATTAATAATTAATGTACTTACTACTACTATATTTTTAGGAAACGGAGAGGCAACATGGGTCCCGCCTCTACTTTGACTTTGCTCACGCGCGCTACAAAGAAGAGATGGAAAGGCTAACCGCCTCATCCCCTGACTCCATCGATCCCCAGACACTTCAAGACTACCATGAAAAATCGATATACTTGGCCATCAAACTTATATCGGAAGCAGTTCAACTAACAGATGAACAAATCAACCATACTAAGCAATTACTTGACCAGTCATACAGTCACTACCACGGCATCTATTCAGACAACCAAGAAAAAACTGGCCCCGCCATCGGCATTGATTTAGGCACGACCTCCTGCTGCATGGCTGTCCTGAAAGGTGTCAACGAAATCCCAGAAGTTATCCCATGTGACGCGGGTGACTTATCTAAAACACCGACGTACATAACATTCCCATATGACATTGAAGACGAGGACGATGACGACTACGAAATTAATTTTGGTGAATTCGCCAAGAATCTGGCTCATGAAAATCCAAAAGGGACAATATTTGACTTGAAACGAATGCTTGGAAGGAAATTTAATGACCCGAGAATACAGCATGATCGACAATTCTGGCCATTTGACATCATCGAAGAGCATGGAGAAATTAAAGTCATGACAGGGCGGAACACATCCAAATATCCAAGTGAGATCATGGCAGAATATATAAAGTGGCTTAAACAAGCAGCGGATGACTATTTGGGTTACAGAGTGGACAGTGCCGTCGTGACCGTCCCAGTTTACTTTAATCAACATCAAAGGGAACTAACAACACAGGCTTGTGAACAAGCGGGTCTCCGAGTACTACAATTCGTGAATGAGCCAACTGCTGCTGCTGTCGCTTACAGTCTCCCCAAAATATCCTACAATTCAAACTATACAAAAAATTGTCTTATTTTTGATCTCGGAGGTGGAACATTTGACCTAGCATTCCTCCAGGTCATTGGAGGTCAAGTTCATGTCAAAGCCATTGGTGGAGATGACCATTTGGGTGGAGAGGACATTGACAATAATTTGGTCAACTACTGCTTACAACAATTGCTACACAAACATGGAATTAATTTAAATCAGCAGGACAAGACAGTGAGCGATAATCCAGTTGAGTCAATGAAGATTTCAAAACGTCTCCGACGACTCAAAAATCAGTGTGAGCAACAAAAACGAAATCTTTCCCAAGCAAGAAGGGTTATGATTACATTGGAAAAGATTTATAATGATCTAGATTTGTCCATCGTTGTCACACGAGAGATCTTCGATGAAATTAATATGGGACTTTTTAATCGATGTATTGAAGTTCTTGGAAGATTTTTGGAAAATCATAACATTTCCAAAAGAGGTATTGACGATGTGGTCATTGTTGGGGGTTCGAGTAAAATTCCGTGCATTCAAAAAATGCTCTCAGATTTCTTCGGGGGAAAGCCACTTTGTAAAACTGTGGACCCAGACAAGGCAGTTGCTCTCGGTGCATCTTCACTCGCATTCTATGCTGAAAATGTGGAGGTCCCGAATATTCTACTTCAAGAATCCGTCTCCATTTTGCCACCTATTTTGACGAGTGGTAATGAAACCCAAAATCAATATCAAGGCAGCAGTAGCAGGGGTCCAAAAAACTTAGTTTTAAGACAACACTCACTCAAACCAGCTACAGCTCCCCGCCCAGTTGATCAGGCTCAAACTGCGTCTGTAAAGCGAAATGTGAGTATGTTTGAAAAAGCATCGCCACAGTCTATGTAAGTAAACGATAAAGTTAACGAGTACAGGGCCGGACGAAAGTATTGCTTTTAGGCAGCAATTTGTTTTTATTGATGATTTTCTTTGGTAAAGCAAAATGTTGTATTTACATGTTTTAGAAAAGTGAAAAATATTCTTTTTACTTGGTTCAGGAAAGTGCTCAATGTTCTATTTATATGTTTTGAGAAAAGTGGAAAATGTTTTATTTCCATGTTTTTTAAAAGTGCAAAAAAATTTATTTTGCATGTTTTTGAAAAGTCAAAATATTCTTTTTATATATTTTTTAAAAGTGCAAATTGTTCCATTTACACACGTTTTTGGAAAATTCAAGCAGCGGGGGCTGCCTGCGCTGGCCGCATTATCCGGCATCCGACCCTGAACGAATAAAATATGGAAATTTTGTTTCTTCAAATTGTAATGATTTTTTTAAATTGTGTATTTTACTTTTACAGCCCAATCAAATGTCAGGTGGGCACTCTACAAGATCAATCCCAGCCAAGAACACAGTTTCACACTACAGCCGTACGTCAAAATCCTATGTTCACTCCTATCCCCACTAATAAGCCTCACGGAAGACTATCTGAATACTTGGAGCCCATTCAATTCCAGTCAATAAACCCATCAATTATTGGTCCTGTGAAAAAGCCAGATATTGGAATTTACATAAATTCCAACACTTTCCAAATCGGCTCATGCAAAGAACCAACATCAGCACAATCTTTCACAGAGCTAATTACCATCACGCCAGAATTATATTTTGGTGATAAGGAAGTACTCATCGGAGCAAAAGCTCATGCTTTCATCACCACCATCAGCAGCCCCATGAACGAAAGATACTTTGACATATTTGAACTCATCAATTCCCCGGAAATTAAAACTCATCGCTTAAATATTCAAGGGAACACGTTCACACTCTGTACGGCACACGTCATAGCTGCATTCTTCCTCCAGGTTTTCAACTTGCTCAACATATGTGGGGATGGCAAAATAGTTGTAACACTCCCTTTCAACAAAACATACAACCGAGTAGAGAAAATTCGTAAATCATTAAACATCTTGGGATATTTCAACATTCGAATCCTGCCATCACTAGTAACTACTGCTATTGCCTCCTTAGACACTCTGGGCTATTACAGAAACGTAAATGTGGAAACGAATAAAGCCTCATTTCGAAAATATGTTTTTGTTCTTGATATTCAAATGGACTCGTTCTCAATGGCTATCCTCCAGATGCTTCCAAGAGGGATCTCTGTCATTTCTTCAAGGCGCTCCGAAAATGTTCCCGATTGTCAACAAGAGGGTTTTGCTCAATGTCATGCGAATTGGTACAAGGGTACTGATGAGATCTCACAAGAGTGGAAGGACTATATTCAGAATGTGTACGAATTACTTATCGATCCATTTTTGGCCGTTTCCCTCAAATTCCGAATTAATGCGAAAATTGACGCAATCATTATTAACGAATCCAATAAAGGTTCTTCGTCGTTTGTGAACATGGTTAAAGAAGTACTTCGTGCTAAATTTTACAACTTGGGAATTCCACAAATTGAGGCTAAATCCTTATTTGGAGCTTCGCTATTAGTTTCTCCGAATTTAGGAGCAGTATCAACGAGAGCCGTACAGATATTGGACCCAAACATGCAGGTGGATGTTACAGGGCTGTACTCCAAGTCCCACGTACTCACTACGAACATCGAAGGTAAAACATCAAAAATTGAGAATTTTACGACTCAACAATTTAAAATGTCAACTGAAGTGCCTTCCAATAATAAGTCAAAGAAGAAAATGGTCGAGTCTACAAATAAGTATGTCTTACTTCAAGAAGCGAATACGAATAATCAAACTGGTGGAGACAAGTCTTCGGACTCGGACGCAGGTTACTATGAATGTAGAGTCGAGGGAAAGAGAAAGAAGAAACTGTTTTCAAGATCTCTAATCTCGTTCGAGATCATTTGTAAGGAGGACTTGGACGGATTTTTCAGTTTGAGTGTAGTCAAAAAGTCTGATCCTAATTTTGAAATAGTACTCACCAAGAAAGAAAATATAATTTGTAGTTCTGTTTGTGTGAGTCCAGCCGCTTCCGAATTTGGGAGACTGATTGCGTTTTATGAAAGGCTTGCAAATAGAATAAAGAATCGAAAAAATACGTTGTGAAGAAATAACGCTCACGATTATCCGGGGCCGGACGAAGGAATTGGTTTCTGGCAGCAATTTGTTTCCATACAAAAAACCGCCATTTTGATTTTATTGATGGTTTTCTTTGGTAATGCAAAATGTTGTATTTTTACATGTTTTAGAAAAGTTTAAAATGTTGTTTTTACTTGATTCAGAAAAGTGCAAAATGTTCTATTTACATGTTTTGAGAAAAGTGGGAAATGTTTTATTTGTTATTTCCATGTTATTGAAATGTAAAAAATAATTTATTTGCATGTTTTTGAAAAGTCAGGCTGCCCACGCTGGCCGTATTATCCGGCCCTGCGTTTATCAATAACCACATTAATAAAATCATGGAATTTATTTTGCAGTTTGTAGCAACATAGCTTTGGACAAAAATACACGCTCGACTCATGTGTCCTAATCAAATAATCTAATAAAATCTATCATAAACATTTTGTACACTTAAGTATTTGCCAGTTGATTAAAAATGAAACAGCAGCAGGAAAAAAAATATTGTTCTAGTGTTTTTTTATTGTATAATACAGTAATATTCATTCAAAAATATGTATTGCCAAAATTACTCCAGGTACTCGCAAACCCCGTTCGCATGTTTACACCCGTAGTTTTTGCCAGTGTTGCAGCAATGCCTTACAAAGTCACAACAGTATGTGAGCATATTCGTGATGTCATAGCAACAGTTCTCGTCTAAGCTGCAACCGATCGGGCAAGTATTCGGTTTCCGAGACTCATCTATTATTAGCTGAATTTCCCCAGGTTTTGACACGTTAGAATTTTCGATGCTGAAACTGTTGGTCTCATTCCTATTCTAAAAAGGTAAAATTTAAAATCGTTTTTAGATGATATGCGTGCAGTGTGGAGACGGAACTCCACCTCTGTCCATTTCTATTATAAAGACTCTATAAATAGAAATCCCGCCCGTCCCATAGCACAAAGGCTATGGCATAGTCAGACAGGCGAGCGAGAAAAAGTAGCACACAGGTAGTTAGACAAAAGAACATTCCAATGCCACCGCTTTCAGCGATGGGATACATATCTAGCTAGACAGTAGAAGTATTTCAATTGACCATAGCTTGGAACAATGGGAATCCTTTGAAGATACATACTTAGGCAGTTGAAAGAAGTTGAACTAAAAGCAATAACAGTAGCAAGTCATGCATTCAGTCTTTAGCTGTTGAAGTAGAGATTCTCATTTTGCTCGAGCTACTGAATAGTCATTAATTCTATCTTGAGCTATCTTAGCCTACACTTGAAATTCTCTTCCTTGCCTTTGAAACTAGAAGAAGTGGAAAAGAGAAGTTAGCGACGATTTTGGTTTTTCACAGCGGAGTAGAAAGTGAACATTCTCAAAAAGTCATTAGATCCACGACTTGAATTTACAGTTTAGCTTTTTCTTTTCAAAAAGACTTAATAAACTTAACCGGTCATCTTCATTTGACCTGGAGTTGGATAATTAGACGGAAAAGTTAGGGATTGAAGTCATAACGCTCGATTAAAGGACTAGGATTGATTGCCGTGCTGCCACAGACACAAAGGTCTTGGAATACCATCGGACATTGCCGTGGGAAAAATAATAGATACTTCCTATCTCACCGGTAATTACGCGTAATTAATACTTACCTACCTCTTCTCGTTCTTTGTGTTTCTTTTCCTCACTCGTCTCCGTCCGTGAATATTATGTAATATAAAAGTTTGTACATGATTGATATGTTTTCGAAGAGGTTATAAAAGTAATTAAAAGTTCTTCCTCTAATATTATATAACTGAAAATAACTCCTTTTCATTTCAAGTCATAGTGTTTTCATTCGCAGGTATACTTATATACTTATCGACATAAGATAGATACTTTGACATCGTTCATTAGCACATAAACGAAATCTTCTACTTCTATGAGATTTTGAGCTTCGGATCCGCTCCGTTTCCTCAAAAATCATAGGTGCGGGGTAGAATTTTCGTTTTTGTCCCTATTTTATGAAAATTTTGAAAAATTTGACCCAAAATTTCGAAAATTCGAAAAATTTTGAAAATTTTTATTTTTGTTTATAGCCTTATTTTAAAGTTATTTTGTATTATATAGACTATATTTTGTTGAGATATCGATATTTTAACGCGTAAAAATTCACGAGAGACCAGAGAGAAACAGAATAGCAAAATCTTTTCTATTTTCTGTTTTCCTGTTATTTGGCATCTTTGCATCGGAGGATCACATCAAACGGTATTGACTGACTTTTCATGGGTATATACACATTTAAATCGTGAATTGTGAAACGTGATTGGTGATAGTTGTGAGAAAGGGACCCGTAACTCACTTGCCAAGAGTAAAAACCCACCCCACCCAAAGTAGGTATATACTTATGATAGTTGGAATTCTAACCTTTCTAATTTTTATAATTATTATCGCTCGCTTGGAATTACGACGCATCGATTTACCCATCGTAGAACTAATCATACTTGTTCAGCTCTTACGTGATCTCTCCCGATTTTTAATTTTGTACTAAACGCTTCAAATTATATTTTTGTTATTAATCTTTTCCATTATTCTTCAACTGTGTGAAAACCTGTGGATAAACCACGTACCTGTACGAGCCATTGTCATTCTTTTGGGCAATATTATCGACATAGTTAAGTACCTAATTATAAGCCCGTAATTCTTGCTCATCATTACCACATTTGAAAGCCATTTTTTTTACCTATTTACGAGTATCGCCAGCGTGAAAAGTTTTAATTGTTGACATACAGATATCGCATATTTTAAGATTTTATAGAGTGACGAAAGCTCATTTTAAGTATTTTTAACTTTTAACGACGTCAAAAGTCAAAAATTAGTGTGGAGGCATACCCTCCAATTTTGTGGAAAATTACATTTCTTGTTTACTAATTTTTGAATAATGGCAAATTTAAATAGAGAAGAGCAGGAATTATTTGGCTTAGATACACCCATGAATGTGGACTTATTAGAATCTGACGATGACGATTTGACTCAGGAGGAACAGAGGGAAAGAGACGCATACATAGCTAGGCGTACCGCGGCACAGGCCGAAGACAAGCGTATTTATGAGCAAAAGCTAAAGGACCTTCAGAGTAAAGAAGCGTTAGACAGGATAGCTAGAGGCCCTAGTGCCGAGAGTAGCCAGTCTCAAGGAAATCCTCCAGCTTCAGTTTCCTCAGCTCCTCAACCTCGAATTTATTTTAATAAGACCCAACCTTCAGCCAAATTACCTCCAAATCCCTTCGATTCCCAAAAGACTAATCCTCTCCCTAATTTGACTAGAGCTCCTGAACAGAGTGCATTTGCATCTAGCAGAAGTCTCCTAGGTAGATCAGCCGAGGATATAGCTGCACTTAGGGAAGTTTTCGCTCCACCAAGACCTACTAGTAAGGAAGCAGAATTAACTCGCACTATACGTAATAACGAGATAATTAAGGACTGGACCAAGTATACTGGAGACAGTGAGGTAGCCGCATTTTTAGGCAGATTTAACGAGGACGCAGTATATCTCGACATGACTGATTATGACAAATTTGACGCTCTCGATCGCGTACTGGACGGTCAGGCCATGGAATGGTGGAGATCAGAAAGATCTTCATGGAAACCTGCAGTTAAACGACAGACCCCAAGTCATAATAGGGAGCTATGGAAAAAGCTCGAGACAGCGTTAGCAGTCAGATTCGATAATGAATCATTAGTAAACAAGGCTAAGGCAGATTTACCTAAAACCGCGTATAATAAAATTATGGGTAGCTCAGAATACATTTCAGCTAGGCTTAGTGTATTGAGACGCATTGACTATAATATGAGTGCAAATGATTTGTTAGTTGGACTGTTAAAAGGTTTACCTAAAAGAATGCGTAGCAACATGATCGGGTGTACAACCATTGACCATTTTCGAACTACACTGGACAAAGCCATCAGTACGGGCGTTATTAATGATTGGTTAGATCCCGTTCATGCTGAACAAGTCACATACTCCGGTCCGAAAGTCGAAGGACGTACATACGCGCGAGCACTCCATGCCCATACGCCATACCAGCATAAACAAAATGCTGGGATTAGGGTAGAACCTCAGCGTGAACCCATAGTCCAGGCTGCCCAAGGTGCCCCTGTTAATCAAATAGCTCATAGATACCCTCCGAATCCTGTTAATGGAGCTCCCTATGAAGCTCCTCCTGATCCTAATGTCCCACGTGGGGCCAATGATGACCCTGCGGTGGTAAAATTCCCTTATTATAATGAGCGCCGTCGTGCATATTGTGTAGCTGCAGAAGGTGCTAGGTCAGCATGTTGGCAATGCGGGAGAATGACACATAATTTCCGCACTTGTCACGAATTGTATCGAGCTCAGGGAATCCCAATTCCACTTAGGCAACCAAGGCAACCAAGGCAACAGGATGCACCCCAGGTAGGACAGGTAGCACAGGGAAATGGTAATTTAAACTAGAAGGGGTGGATATATTTAATATATCCAGACCCGAGCCTCCTGCATCAGAGCATTCTTTTAAATCTGTTTCCATTAAATATACAAAAGTCTATTTTAAGTCACCTAAACCGGCACGAGTGTATAAAACGATAGCAAAGGCCGATGCCGCTTTGCGAAGCCTGGGAACCAGGCAGAACAAAGTGACCGACGTGTTAGGTCATAAACCAGGTCATCCACTACTTCAAGTAGGGCAGGAGCTTGACGATTTCGATTATGAGAAACCCATAGGTATTCTTTTTGATTTTCCTTCTGACAATGAAATCCATTATGCACGGAAATTCAGTAATGAGTCCACGGAAATCAAACGTGAGATGAAGTTCCGTACGAATGTACATAATATAAATAATTTGGAAGTCCTTGTGGACACTGGTGCCACCGTTTGTACAGTCAGTTTGAAAACTTTGAAGGATCTAAAAATAGAAAAACAAATAAAAAGGTGCAAACCACTCACTGTATACTTGTCTATAGATGATAATAATGCACATACTATTGATAGCATTATATACTTACAATTTTTTGTGAACGAATATAAAGAGTGGATTCAATGGGGATTTTTTGTGGTCGAAAAAGCTCAGGATCCTATCGTATTTGGTTGTGATTTACTTAAAACTTATCATGTAAACATAGAATGCGGATTAGGCACAATTATTTTTAGACCAGCCCAGGAAAGGACTCATAAATCTATGAGGTCAGATGCAGAACGTTTATGTAGACTAAAAGCTTTTCCAAGTAAAGGTGCACTCAGACATATGAAATTACAATCTGCATATTTAAGGAAACAAAAAGCACTTCAACTTAGTATGGTCACTGCATGCAATCCTCTACGTAAGGACGATTTAAACAAGGTATTAGATGGGATACAGGAAGACGACGATTTACAGGTTGAAGGTAATATTGACATTAGTCAAAATGAGGTCACAATCGACGACATTGAGTCTATAGGTACTACCACTATCAGACGAGTCCACAGTACAACTTCATCATTATTGGAGGAGGTTCGATCAGTTCAATCTAGCGAAGCGTCCAGCCGAGCTGTCGAGTACTACAAACAGTACAAGTTACGACTGTTTACTGTTCGGCCCTCCCTCATTAAGGATGACGCGGCAACGGAGGTTCCCTTTTACACAGAGGACCCCGGATATTCAGGTCAAATAGCTATTTATCCTAATTACAATTTATTTGAGACAATGGGTCTCATGGTATTGCAAGACACAGTCAGAGTCATAAAAGGTAAAGGCGTACTGCATGTTGCAAATTCTCAGCAGTCAGGCGACGTAATCTTACCACCACAACCGACCCTTTCTAATTACGAAACAATGCCAACGGACTATCTCCGAGCTACTAGGATAGTTAAAGACGACTCCCCCACTATGCATGTTAATGACCAAGACTATAATGATGCAGTTGACACTGCACCGGTCCCAGAGAGTGTCGAAGGTAGTCAACCATTAACGGATGACGAGTTTTCTCAATTCAAGATTTTCAAAGGTCTCACAGGACCTCAAAAGATTAAGGTTAGGGAACTGTTGAGTAAGTATTACAAAGCTTTTGGTTGGACCGACAACGACTTTCTGGAACCGATGCGTGATCCTAGAACTGGTAAGACATTACAGGCCACAGTGGAATTATTGGATAAGTCAGCTCAAATTGTGAGTCCCCGATCTGTTAGTTTAGAATTGCAGGAGATTACTCGTAAATATACTGATAAACAAAGAGAACTAGGACTAATACAGAATTCACACAGCCAATATGTATCCCAGGTACAAATGTTATCTTCCAGAAATACCTGGAAACCCACTGTAGACTACAGAAAAATTAATTTAAAAGTGAAACCTGAACCTATGCCTATCCCACCTTTACACACTGCTTTCAAATCTCTTTCAAATTCCAAGTATTTTTGTAATTTAGGTCTTCGTGATCCTTACCAACAAATAGAATTAGACAGTGACAGCAGAGACATACTTGCATTTATGACGTCAGACGGTCAGTTTCGTCCCACTCGTACTCCTTTCGGTTTCGTCAATTCGAGTGCAATCTTACAGAAAACCTTAGATATTATATGGTCTCCATATAAAAATTCATTTTTTAATAATTACTCTGCAGACAATTGTTTCGGTGGTAAAGACTTCACTCAATTGATGGACCGACTGGAAAAGATCCTATGGTTATGTATACAAGCTAATGTAAGATTGCTACCCAGGAAATGTTATCTAGGTCACCCGAAAATCGCTTTCTTAGGTCATAAGGTCACCAGTCAGGGCATCGAAATAGATCCCGATCGCACTAATGTATTGATGAATTTTCCAGATCCTCAGGATACCACCGACGTACGTCGATGGCTAGGGTTAAGCGGTTTCTTTAGGAGATTAATTTTCGGCTATTCCAAATTTGCTAGGCCACTATATGATTTATTAAAGAAAGACGCAGTTTTTGTTTTCAACGCCGCATGTCAAAGAGCGGTGAAAGAAATGAAAACAGCTATCTGTACCGCTCCAGCATTAGCATTCCCGGATCCCACTGCCACTTTGGAATTATGGGCTGATGCCAGCGATTATGAAGTCGCTGCTGCCCTTATCCAGGTAATTACTAATGGGAATCACAAAGATCGACAACCCCTGGGTTTCGATTCTCATACACTATCACATACTGAGAGCAAGTGGACAGTCACGGAGAAAGAGTGTTATGCTATAGTTCATGCCTTTCAAAAATTTCATAATTTACTATTTGGAAGGGAAGTCCTAGTTTACACCGATCACCAAGCACTAGTCAACATCCTTCGAACACCTCAGGTCACCGGAAAATTAGTGCGATGGAGTCTCAAATTGAGTTCATACCGCCTCAAGATTATGTATGTACCAGGAAAATCTAATGCTATGGCTGACTGCTTAAGTCGCCCTCCACGAGCGGATAATCTCCCTGTAGCCATTCTTAGAGGCATGACGGCGGAGACAGAACATCCTAGGCAACCTGAGGACGAGGAATATATAGTACATTGCGCAGACACGGATAAATCTATAGTTAATCTACAGGCTATGCAGGCACAAGATAAAGACTTAGCTGAAATAATTAAATCACTGCAGGTAGATGAGGAAAATAATTGTCGAGGGAAAAATAAATTTCGCAATGATTTCCGCCTCAACACAGACGGCATTCTTCAGCATGTCAACTATGAGCCTTTGGGACCATTGTGGGTAAATGTTCTACCAGTAACTGAGGGAAAACGCATAGCACGTGAACTGCACAATAAGTCACATTTTGGTTTTCGAAAAATTTACTATTCAATGGTGGATAAATATTGGTTTTTACAGATGTGGGATAACGTGACCAAGGCATGTCGTGCATGTGACACTTGCCAGAGATTTAATGTCCCTCGCGTAAAAAAGTCAGGTCCTATGCATGCTATGATTACTCCTACAACTCCTTATGCTAAAGTTTCAGTGGACTACCTTGGTCCACTGAATACTACTTCTAATAATAAAACTTATATCTTGGCCGTGATAGACCAATGCACTCGTTTCCTGCATCTCATCCCAACTACAGGCACAACTGTGGCTGAAACGGTAAAAATATTGGAACCATTAATAGCGAAACATAAAATTAAGGGAATCGTATCTGATAATGGTCCAGCGTTCACAGGTCATAAATTCAATGAGATGTGCACCCGGCATAACGTAATTTCCATCCATAGTTCTCCACACCATCCTAGTAGTAATGCATACGTAGAGAGAGTTAATTCAACATTCGGCAGCATTATGAAAAAGTTGAAATATGATAATAATAATATTGAATGGGATACCATGTTACCACATATAGAAAATGAATACAACGCCGTCAAGCACGTTAGTACAGGCTATAGTCCTTATTTTCTTATGTTCGGTAGAAGTCTTCATTTTTGTTACATTACCGGCAAACCTCTTGACGACGATATTGACCCAAATGACCCAGAAATGAAACAGGTTAGAATGCATAAATTACATAAGGCTCGTATCTTGGCGCATGAAAATTCATGTCATAATCAGTTGAAACGCAAAATGGCTTTTGATAAGACCCACCCAACAGTTCTATATAAAGAAGGTGATTTAGTACTCAAGAAGAATTATTACAAAGCACCAGGCACAGCAGCAAAATTTACAGTTAAGTATACAGGTCCATATAAAGTATATAGTACAGCAACAAATCAGCATATGTACCTCCTTTGTGATAAAGATACTGACCTTTCTAAGTATATTGATGAAACTGTTCTCGAGATTGTGCATGGTCACAACCTAAAACCTTACCTATTAGACGACATTCCTTCCCTTAATAATAATATGGAACCTGCATTAGGTGATCAAAATTGGTTAAATAATTTTACGTATACTCCCGACGATGCGGCATTTTACACCGAACCATGGGCAGACCCAGAACTTAAAGATTTCGATGGGGATACCGCGGCACAAATCAACGTAATCCCCCGCGGAATTTTTAATCAAGAATACTTATTCGATCCTAATAATGAGTTAAAACTGCGTAATCGAACTATTCAGCGAAACCCTACTTCTAATAATTATAGACAACTCACAAATAATTTTTCAAATCACGCCATTACTACCGTACCAGAGTTTGACGCACATCTGGGAAATCCCGAAGTACCAGTAGAAAATATTATAGACACTAATTCTGACCTACCTGTAGAGTTAATACTACCACTAATACCGTCGGTCGCGGAACAATTTCCCACGCCGGCGGAACCCAATAATATCCCAATTTCAAATAGAATTAATTCCGAGAATTCCCCTACAGCTAGAAGATATTTTGATGTAGAAACGGTAGATAGGTATCCTGCACGCATGACTACCACTATCGTTGATGATCCGTTTGCTAGAGAATCCCGTTGTAATAGTCATAATATGAACCACTTAGGTTCAGATGGTTCTTTTATTCACAAGGACGATTGGAATTTAATTCAGGGTATTGATATCACTACGGGCAAACGATATTCAGATTTTGATTTTCAGAAAACTAAACAATATTTTAATTCTTTTCGAAACCCATCTAAAGATATTCCTATGTCTCAAATTTCTAAAGTAGCACAACCAACTGAAGCTCCAACCTATAAAGCAGATTCTATAGACACTTCAAATCACTCAATTTATAGTTGTCACGTAAATGTTAGGAAAGGATGCTCCGAATTAGGTGATATTTCCCACAACAAACGAGACAACCCAGTAGAAATTCCTATAGCACCAAAAAGTTGGAATGGAGAGCGGAATGAAACATCCGCCCTTCAGACCAAAATACAGACCAAATTAATCATCACTGAACTCCCTAATAAGAAAGTAATTAAGATGGTCAATAGAGATGATGAAACACAAGTACTCGAAGAAATCGAAATCGACACAGCACCAAAAGAATCAATCACTGAAATTCAACGAATTGATCCAGCTGAAAGCGATCTTGAATTCTTGGAGGAAACTGAAATCGAAACTCCCACAGCTCCAACCATAGAGTCCACAGCGGTCATTGAAAATAATGTCACGATAGCACCTGCAAAGGGAAATAATAATAAGGTCATACTGAAAAGTAAAAAGTCAGAGTCAATTACTGAAAATACTGAATTACGAAGGTCAACAAGACCAAGAAAAGTAGTCATACCGTGGGATCCTTCCGATGTTGAGGTCCCAAAGACACGAAAGCGCAAAGAGGTAGGCTCAGTACACAAGAAACGTAAGAAAAAGAAAATTGCAAAGTTAAAAAGATGTCACGTAAAACCTACGGATGCCATGGCTGAATTAGTTAAAGCCATGGGAAACATAGGGCAAATGATGGCATGTCAATACCAGAAACCAGTCACTTATTCTTCTTCCGAATCCGATACCTCAGACTCTGATTCTGAGGATTCTAATTAGATTGCACGAAATATTTCTGCATGCATACTATTCTATTTAAGAATTTCAAATTTTAGATAGAATATTTTTCAATTTTGGGAAAAGCACTATCCCATCACCTACTTAAGTAGTGATGGAAATTTTCTTTCTTTTTCGGGTAAAGCTTAGACACCTTCGAAAAATGGCCAATCCTTCACCTAATCCGAATCCTAATAAATTACCTCATGGACCACCGCGAATTCCCGAAGGACAACTAGATCCAGAAAATGAATTTGCCAATGCTGGAATCGAATCAGATGATGAAGATTGGGACCACAAATATGTCTACAACCAAGATCGGTCCCGCAGAGTTATGCTACATCAATTGCGAAATAGGATACCTGGACAACCCGAAGCCCACCGTTATGTCATGCGAATGACAAGCGACAGCACCCCACATCCTAATGATATCCAGGCAAGACAACCCGACGGAACTTTCACACACATGGTTCCTCAACCTGTAGATCCACGCCCGATTATGCAGAATACTCCACCAGCTTCCCCACGTCGCCAACAATTCATCCAACAAATTCCGACACCAGCTCGAAACCCTCCAAGATCTCCAATCATCAATCAGGCCGTCGCCTTAGATAATGATTCTGAAGTTGAGCAGTTCGACAATGCGGACGTTGAAGATCCAGTTCCTTATGACCACGAATCGTTTGAACCGTTGGAAGGACTTCCTGCTCAGAACATCAAACGCTCCACGAGCACTGCAGATTTCAAATCTGAAAACGTCCGGAAGAAGCAGAAAAGCGGATCTCCTCCGAAAATTCCAGAACCTCAGCCAGGGACTTCACAGCAATTGGAGCCCATCCCGGATGAAATTCGACAACTCCAACAGCAGCAGGATGAAGCAAATCGCAGATCGGCTGAGATAGAACAGCAACTACAGCGCTGGAGATTAACTTCCAGCACTCCTTCATCGACACCACCAAGGACTAATGGCATTTTTAGCCCACCGACTCAACCTACGGGAAATTTATTATTGGGCCCAGCTCCACCACGCATTGCTGTCGGCCTCCCGAGATTCACAATGAGAGGAAGAGGACCCCAGAGAGTTCCTCCCACCATCCAAGTTAGTCCGAACACAGCTCAACCCCTGGACTCAATTACTCCAGCTCCAGCTCCAAATCAGACGGAACAAGCTCCGGCTCCAGTTCAGAGAGCACCATCACCGACACCACCAGCACCAGATGCGAATGCTCCCACTGTTGATCTACTCCCGGACTTAGGCACTACAGCTCCTCGGTATGCCATTTATACACCGAAACCTCGAGCTCCTATTGAAGCCACTCCAACATCTCAACAAAGTTCGGCTCCGAGACCATCACCACAGCACACACTAAGATTACCGCGACCATTGGACCGTCATGACAGATACAGTAACCAACCACGGGCTCCGGCCCCACCGAGAAATACTCCTCCGACTCCACAGGCAACTTTCCGTCAGCCAACCCGTTTCGGACCGAGGCAGATTCCCCAACAATGGAGACCCCGAGCTCAACCACCAAGCTCCAATTTTTCCAAGAATCGACAACCTGATAGTCGTTCAAAAGACCAACCAATAGATGACATTCGAGGATACTCATGGCCCAGAGGCCGCCCATGGAGAACTCAAGCACCACCCCAACATCGTCGGTCTCGATCTCCAACCCCTCCTCGAAGATCCTCCCGATCCAGAGACTCTTCAAAACATCACGACGGATACCGAGCCTCATCCAGATCTCGATCAGATGCACCACAGCACCACCAAGCCCGAAATGCTCCAGATCCACCAGCCCCACAACAACAGCAACCTCAGAACAATATTCCACAACCGGCTGCTGTTCCGAATGGATACTTCTACCAAGCCCCAGGACTTCCTCAGCTCATTCCACTTTTCGGCGCACCGATCCAGCAACCACAGATAGTCCATATTCCCATTCCTCCAGTCCAACCATTTCCTCCTTTACCCGAAGTTGAGAACCACTTTGTTGGAACACCATGGGACTGCGAACTCTGCCGACGTAGGCACCAACAGGGAAATATTCGACACTACTGGCAACGATGCCCTCATCGCAGGATCAGCTACGCAAAATTTGCTCGGATCATGGAATTAGCTCAACGATGTTTCTTTTGCGGCGGACACCACCCAACCTATGCCTGTCCCCACTTCCAAGATTTCCATGGCCACGGCTATTAGACTGTTTAATTCTTTTACTCCTCTGGATATGGATATACGGCATAATGAATGTGTAGATAATTTTACGTTCCTTCAGCAACTTTCTGCAAGGAAAATTTTCAATTTTTTTTAACTCTATATTTAATAACTTTAGACACTACGTAAATTTTAAGTTTTGATTTCCTTCCTTTATGCACAATTGAATTATTGATTTCTTGAGCATCATTAACCAACTTTCATTCCATTATACATATTATACCAAAATCATTCTTTCGGGATTCCTTTAATAATAGTTTCCATTAAAACTCATAATGAATGAAAAACACAAACTCGGTTTTTGCATGTTCTTGAGACCATTATTTTCATTGGCAAAGACTCGGAGAATTGAACATAAAATTCGTAAGACTATAACTCCACCTCAACGGAGGAAAGGAGCACCTACTAATAATAAAGATAAGGTTAGGTAGGGAAATAATTTTTTTCTCCATGGATTATATCCATGGGATAGAAATACCAGGCCAATTAAAGACCTGGGACCATACTTAATCTTAAGCACTTTTAGATACCACCATCGAGAAACCTACCACTGCATTGGTACGGTTAAAGTACAATAACTTGGAAAAGGGTGTTTTTGTTCCTTGACTATGATTAGACTTACCATCATGGACGGAGACCACGCCAGAGACATTCCGGAGGAACCAACTCTCCCACCATCAGTAGAGATTGCACCTCAACTACCCATCCAAGTCGACACAGACAGCGAGGATGACGAACCAATAGATCTCCTCGAGCCAGATGACTATCAACCTTATGACCCATCAGATTACTATATGGACGATCCACTTCATTCTCCCATGGAGGCTGAACAAGCCGAAGAGGAGGAAGATGATGAAGATGACGAAATGGATCCTCCAGATGTGACTACCGATGATGACACTACCGATAATGACGACGAAGATCCTCCAGCCCCCGATGTCAACATGATACAGTCAGAGGACTCGGAGGACCCTTTCGAAACAGCACACACACATTTCGACGAGACAACTACTCCACCACCAGCACCATCAGAACGTGAGAGGAGGCCGGATCCGACGCTAAACGTCCGTGGGTTTGCTCCAGCATCGGAAGATGAAATACTGGATACACAGCAACGCCTGGGAAAGTGGATCGAAAGATTTCCGCCTCACACAGTTGTCCAAGGACGAGAGAACTGGACTCCAGCAGCACTATTACTGGAGGATAACAGCAGTAACGACGAACCAATTCTAATGGACGAGAAGGCGATCCTAGAAGCTAATTTGGAGATCCTGCAAATTCAGCGGCAACGAGACGACCTGATTTTTGACCTTCGCCGTTGCCACGGTCAGACGATCCCAACACCTGAGAAGGGGATTGACACTGAGGAGGAAAATAGACCTGAGACACCACTATCAAATTCAGAATTGGAATCTACTCCAAATACCACCACCTTCCCTCCTGTCCTTACTCCTGAAACCTTCAATAAAACTTCCCGTAAACGTTCCCGTGACGATACTCCCTGTACCCTCTATCCCCCTTACACCCACCACAATTTCGATTACCGTCGTGGTAGCTTATCCACCACCCAACTGCGAGATGTGATGGAAGAGCGAAGGAATCGCCAATACCGGAGCCCTTCACCAAAACACATTCCCCAGATTCCTACCCGAGAGAGATCTGCGAATTCCCTCCTGGAACAGCTTCGTCAACGTCGCGATACTCACCACGAGATGCGCTTGGCACGATGGCGTGCGGAGCAGATGATCTTCGACCCACGTTATCGCCCTAGCCCCGACGAACCCCAAATTCCACCGACACAACCCTCCAAGGACTTCACCGACCAACTCCCTCGCGACAGAATCATCAAATCCCCTCCCAGCTCTGACACCAGTGATGGAGACTGCAGTTACATCGACACTCGAAATTCCACTTATCTAGCCCACCAAGACCCCCCCACCACCGAGGACTCTGATGAAGACTCCTTTACCTTCAACTAGCCTCGTCACGGAATATTACATTATAAATATGTTTATATGTTGATGTTGATTCATTAATGATTTATTTATACCTATATTTATAAATATTGGAGCTGTTGATATCCATCGACAGACTTCAGAATTGTTAATATTTATCTATATTTCCTACAACCATAATTGTGAATATTTGAGCTGGTGATATCTATAGACATGCATGAATTTCCTAAAATATTTCTGCTGTTGATATCCATCGCTAGTTTTTAACTACAATGTAATGTAAAAGTACAAACATGTATTTACTCCCTACATCCTGTAAATATGTTGGACAAACTAATAGTTTCTGTTCACGAATTTGATTTATCCTCCATTTCAGAGTCTCAATTAAGATCCATAGATTAATTTTTAACTTAAGTCAAAAATTAGTGTGGAGGCAGAACCTCCAATTCTTTGGAAACCTAATTTTTCTGGACAAACGGTGCGAACACAATAATATTTTGTTCGAAGACACAGATGAATTTTTTTCACATGAAGGATTTCTCAGAAACTTGAAGCATCAGAAATTTTTAGTTGGCCTGGACCATAAACTATGTAATTTACAGAAATAGAATTTTTTTTGTTCTCAAAAATTTTTTTTACAAAAGTCCAATCGTAAATATTTAATTTTTCCGGACACCAAAAACAATACTAAAACTTTAAAAACACTAAAAATCGTTGCACAACCTGTAGATATTTACACCTAATTTTGATTTCAAATTTTTTACTCTTGAGCACTCAGGTGATTCATAAATCACCATCGTAAGTTATTTTTTTTTGAGACTACACCAAGTACCTATACAGGTACATAGACCAACATATACCCACCATACCATCATCACCGAATGGTGGATGAGTACAAATAATTCAAAATACTATGCATTTTATTCAAGACTTACCATGTTTTTGAAATATTGATTGTGACGTAATTAAGTACATCCTTTCTCAATGAGACTGGAATTGGAATGTGTCCATGTGGACAAAATACCATATTATTATGAATGTCTGTCAAACTTAGATATTAAGTACAACAAACTCTGTACACGGTAGACGAGACGTATGCTATACATGTAATGTACATCCTGGAACGGATAGCTTTTGAATGAAAATACCTCATGTAACTAGACTCCTGTCTCGCACACTTCCCGCACGCTAACCTAGACCGCCGATGGGTCTCGGCTGATAGGCGTGTGGAGGGATTTTGTGGAGACGGAACTCCACCTCTGTCCATTTCTATTATAAAGACTCTATAAATAGAAATCCCGCCCGTCCCATAGCACAAAGGCTATGGCATAGTCAGACAGGCGAGCGAGAAAAAGTAGCACACAGGTAGTTAGACAAAAGAACATTCCAATGCCACCGCTTTCAGCGATGGGATACATATCTAGCTAGACAGTAGAAGTATTTCAATTGACCATAGCTTGGAACAATGGGAATCCTTTGAAGATACATACTTAGGCAGTTGAAAGAAGTTGAACTAAAAGCAATAACAGTAGCAAGTCATGCATTCAGTCTTTAGCTGTTGAAGTAGAGATTCTCATTTTGCTCGAGCTACTGAATAGTCATTAATTCTATCTTGAGCTATCTTAGCCTACACTTGAAATTCTCTTCCTTGCCTTTGAAACTAGAAGAAGTGGAAAAGAGAAGTTAGCGACGATTTTGGTTTTTCACAGCGGAGTAGAAAGTGAACATTCTCAAAAAGTCATTAGATCCACGACTTGAATTTACAGTTTAGCTTTTTCTTTTCAAAAAGACTTAATAAACTTAACCGGTCATCTTCATTTGACCTGGAGTTGGATAATTAGACGGAAAAGTTAGGGATTGAAGTCATAACGCTCGATTAAAGGACTAGGATTGATTGCCGTGCTGCCACAGACACAAAGGTCTTGGAATACCATCGGACATTGCCGTGGGAAAAATAATAGATACTTCCTATCTCACCGGTAATTACGCGTAATTAATACTTACCTACCTCTTCTCGTTCTTTGTGTTTCTTTTCCTCACTCGTCTCCGTCCGTGAATATTATGTAATATAAAAGTTTGTACATGATTGATATGTTTTCGAAGAGGTTATAAAAGTAATTAAAAGTTCTTCCTCTAATATTATATAACTGAAAATAACTCCTTTTCATTTCAAGTCATAGTGTTTTCATTCGCAGGTATACTTATATACTTATCGACATAAGATAGATACTTTGACATCGTTCATTAGCACATAAACGAAATCTTCTACTTCTATGAGATTTTGAGCTTCGGATCCGCTCCGTTTCCTCAGCAGTATTATTATTATTATTTATAAATAGTATTAAAGCAATAGTACTGAAATATAAAGCAACTATTTTATTTTAAATAATCAAAGGTACATTTTAATCGTATCAATGCTTACTAACCCTTTTATGACGTAAATTGATCGTATTACTTGAACTTGGGTGTCTGTTTTTATAGTTAAAACCGTTCCAAGTCCAATTAGGAATTGTCCCGGATGATGAGGCTGAAGCCCGGATTGTTGCTTTTTCACTTTTTGCAGGAATTATTGCCACTGCTGCTGCTGAGGCAGCCGATATAAATGCGGAAACTATTACTATTCCAAAAAGTAATTGATGATTGATTTGATTTTTCATCTTGATTTTTGTATTAACTCCTAACATTTTGTTTGAGTATTTTTCAAAAATGATAATGCTAAGCACTGAACCGGTCCAGCTCCAACTGCTAACTGCTACTGCTGGTGATTCAGCGGAAGTTTATAGTAAAAAGGAAATATAAAGAATTTTCTTCACGTAAATTGTAAATACAATGTGTCTGTAGTTTTTTAATTTCATGCCTGCACTTTATTTGGTCATTAATAAAACTATATATATATATACTTATAGGTCGTTTACTTTTCTTGGAATCTGCGGATTATCTGTGTAAGGGATGGGCCATAAATGATGTCACCCAAATTATCGCTATTTTATCCCCCACCCCCCGGGTCATCACTAACATTGCGTAAAAGGATATCTTTAACATGGCATATTATGTCATCAATACTTGGCTTGATCCACTACCTGTACTGACGACATTAATTACGTACGACCCCTTATAGGTATTAAAGGGACATAGGGTTCTACTAGGTATACCTGCATTTGAATTTGTTGGGGATATGTATTGGTAATGTAATGTATAGTGTCAATAATGTAAATGTAACTTTGACTAGTTACTAGAGATGAAAATAGATAGAAATAAAGGGAAATTTTCTACTTAATTCTTGACTAGAGAATCAAGCAGGAAATCAAAATAATTTTGTATGTGGACATTTAACGAACATTATTTATTGGTTAATGATATAATTAATTATATAAAACATGAATAACCTAATAAAACTTACAACTTACAGTAATTTACTAAAAACCCATTTTTACCTCTTAAGTACATTAACCTTTAAGAATATTAGTTTAAAAAAAGTTTAATGAATTAAATGAACAGTGTTAAGAGTATTGCAGCGATGATTATAATAGCAACCAAATGTAGAAGCTTCGGTGCAGCAATTCGAAGTATTTGGACAACAATACCAAGTATACGACCCACTACTGCAACACCGCTTGTCCCCTTCACAGGAAGAGTCCGAATATTGGGAACATCTCGTTCGAGCCTCCTTCATCTATTAAAAAAATCCGTACATGAAATAACTAATAAACAGCAGTCAGTATGTCATACCATGATACAAAATCATTTGTTGATTTAATTTTTTTAAATCAAACTAATTTTTTTAACATAGTATAATTACATGTATTATGGGCATTATAGTAAAAATATTTAAACCTCGAAGGAAGAATACTGCAGAAGACCAGAAGCAAGTGCTGGATTTTGTACAGCCACTGTTGTTTTAGAAGTTGCATTATATATTGAAGAACTGCTAGAAGCTTCCAATCCCACATTAGCAAAAACACACCCAAACTCACTTAGTTTCAAAATAAATAATACAATGTATAATACCTTGTAAGAATAAGAATACATTCAAATTAATGTAGCGTAGAAATCCTTAATTAATAATTTTTTTTCTTAGTACTAATCACTTAACAGACAAAAATGTTGGCAATTTTTGAATAGATTTAGCTGCAATTTTGGAGCTTTAATTTTGAACGGGTTTCACAGGGGAAAAAAATTTGAAATTATAAGCTTTTTGAAGGTATTAACAAAATTCGAGCAAGTATTTCGATTTTTCGTATTGATTTTGTCTGTCAGAATAGCAAAACGAATTTTAACGAAAATTTATTATTCTGTTTTCTAGAGAATCCACTATGGATATACCTACACTACCAACTACCAACCGATGAAATGAAGCATTACAGGTGTACGGTACGGTACAAGTAGATTTACCGTTACTATTATATTTATAGGTTATTGAGTACTTCGATCGCTCCTGTCCTCACAAATACGCCGAAAATCGACCTAATATATATATATAGAATAATGCTTATATGTATGGTGTGCTTTTTCCTTACATTAAGTGAATTTTGTTATACATATTTGTTTTGCTCAGTATTTTTAGAAGTAAGAAACAGCACAAAGCATAAAGTGAAGCCTTATTGGTATTTACGTATATACGAAATAAAACCCGGAGCTTTAAATGAAAATTAACGTAAACTAATACAGTGATAGATACATGTACATACACACCACAACATATAGAAGCAGAAATTCCTGATAAAACCAATCATAAAATGTTAAGCAAGCTCTTATCGTTAGCCACAAATTAAAAGACAATGTATTTTCTTCATTTAAAAGTAATAAGGAGCGACGCAACATTTGTAACAAAAAAATCAATAAAATTCAACGTTGAAGCCCTCTCCATTGTGTTGAATCCTCCGACTTTAACTCCAGTATTTGGAATCGATCTCACTACCCGCGAGATTTCAAGGGCATTGTGCTTATTCGCTCGAACGATAAATTGAGCCCACCGATTCGGACTTTTTCCCAAAACACCCACACCTGGATGTGCCGCAATTAGAATCAAGTTCTTGTACTCCGCCATCTGCTGTGGGATCTTGAACGCTTTCTCGTACATTACAATGTACAATACAATGGCCAACAGCCCCAGGAAGCCATTCAACAGAGCAACGATTGGATTTACGTGAACAAATTGGATGAAAAAGAATGTTCCTCCGATACTAACAGCAAAGCAGCCCAACTTTAAGTTGAAAATGAGGGCTGCGTTGCTTCGGTTAAAAAGCTGAATGAGGACGTGTAGATGGCGACAGTGGCGTATCGCATCTTGGATGTCATGTTTTCTAATGAGCCCCGACCTCCTAAATCAAACATGCGTCAAACAGATTTTTTTAAAAACTCTTCTTCAATTTATTTTTAAACTGGCTTACAAAATTACGAAGGACGTACATTGAATGTGTAAATGATTGAATTCCGAGGGACAGTTCATTGTGTAGGTATTCAAAAAAAAATAATTGAAGATTTATTCCAAAATAGACGCAGGCGACACCAAAGACGCCCACTGAATATTCAATTGCACCCAAAATGACATAATTCAAAAGTGTCTTGTTTTCTTTACTCAAAAGTTGAAAAAGAAGCTGAGGTCTCGTTGGGTCCGCAAAAACAATAACTGCTCCAAATGTATACGATAGCAAGACCAAAACTGGGAAAACAATAAGAATTAGTTTTTGCAACGATAATTTTGAATTTTGCGCTTTATTTTCACCTTTGTATGAGAGCGCATTCCGTACAATTGATAGAACTCCAGCCCATTTCTTGCAATTTAAGGCAAATAGTCCCATGAATGAAAATCCAATCGTGTACATAACTTGTATTGAAAAATGGTTAAAATTAAAAGTTTCGTAAGTTGCTGTGTTGTGGATGAGCGTGCAGAATGTTATGGTCATATGCAAAACGTAGATGGAATAAGTAAGAAAATAAATATTAAAAATTATTCGTTTTATTAAAGATGATGTTTTTCTTATTTTTTCAGTCTTCGGATCAAAATCAAATGGGATGATGCAAAATTTGCAAAGGAATTCGAATGCAAGCCAATTGGCGTAGTTTTCACGTTTCGACAACATTTTTGTTTCCTTATTTTTTCCAAGTTAAAAAGAGCTAGAGTTTTGTTATGTGACGGCAGATGATTTTATAGGCACTGGGGAAACAAACAAGAGTTATTGGTAGCTTTGAAAATATGAAACTGAGCGAAATAAAACTGAATTGTTCGTACTTACATATAAACGGTAAATGGTTATTGGATTCAATCTCACCGACATCAGTTCAGTCCGTAGCACAACTATGAACTAGAACTATTGCAGTCTCGTTAATGCTAAACTATTCGGTCAAAGTCAAAGCAGGGACAACAAATTGCCTAGAAACTTAATAGTTACTTATAAAACTAAAGGGGCTAAACATTTCTTGACAGTTATAAGATTTATAGATAAATTGGACAGAAGAAGACTAAGAAACCCGAATTATTAATTATTTCATTAGAAACCAAAAAGCCAGTAGACGAATTGTTTAAAATATTCACAACCATTGGCGCCAGCCAGCCACTGCGACGAGTGTAGTACGCGAAAATAGATTCGCATCGCTATGCCTTCTCGATGGTCGATGGACGTGACAATTTTCTTAAATATGCTAGGCTGCTATTATTATGTTGAATGCTGTATCGTCTGTGAAGAACCAAACTGACGCATATCCAATTTGAGCTAGAATCATGCATAAAATGTTAATTAAGTGTTTTCGAAAACGTGCAAAATGACCTAATTTCATGTTTTTGAAAATTGTAAATTGGCCTTTTCACATATTTTTGAAAAGTGCAAAATATTCTATTAAAATGCTTTCAAGACATGTATCAATATTTTTGTAGATAGTGGATGTTGTTTTTAGCTACAAATATAAATGGGTCATTTTGGTTCTTCACAGACGATATACCACTAAATTACATTCAGTAGTTGTATTGTTAGGTTAAGCGATTGATTAACATGAGCTTCACGGTATAAGGTATTAGGAGAATTACGGTATAGAGAAGCATTCAATAAATTCTAAAAATTAATTTATGAGATTTAAGTGTGGGAATCTTATTACTACATGATGAATAGATACTGTAACTTGTATTGGTGTAGTATTCCAGCTTTTTATTATTGAAAAAATAAAAGAAGTAATGTAAAGTTAGTCTGGTTACTGGTTACATCAAAAAAAGCAAATAAGTTTTTAATAGACAAATTAATAGACGAGTAAAAAGTTCATTTAAAAACCATTTAAAAAGTTGAGATCAACAAACACTCCTGGAAATCCTCATCTTATCACAAATGATGTCCGAGATCCATCTCTGCTGAAAATTGGTCTCTCCAGGTTTGTGCGGAAAGCGGTTCCCTTCCAAAACGTAGTGCACTCCCACCTGGTCGTCCCTCCCGCCATAAATGTCCACTTGGTACACAAAGAAGACAGAGGCGCATGCCATGGGGATGGGGTACTCCTTCGTGGGGAGGGACCACTTCACCTCGAAAATGTACTTGTTACTGTAGCAGCTCGTCTGATGCTCCAGAAAAGTGACGTGGAAGGACCAGCGGGAGCACATTCCCCAGCAGGTCGTCATATACTCTTCGATCTTCTGCTCCCCGAGTCCTATGTTAAATTCCGCGTTCGTCGGCCAGAGGATGTTGTCCTGATCCACTATTCGCCCGCGGAGGATGGCGGCCGTCTTGTCGATGCTCTTCGGACTTACTTGTATCCCTTTATTCTGGAATTTCCCGCGCGGGTAGAGGGAGAGTTCGCGGTAGCCGAGGGGGCGGGACAGAACTTCAGCATCCGCCTGCCGCGGTTCTTTTCTCCGCTTCTTTAAAAGCTTCTCGGCCTTCTCAAGCTGCTGAAAGATGTAGGCTCCGCCATCGTCGTAGTCATCCCCCTCCCCGCCCCAATCCAAAGGGTCCAGCTCACTGCCTAGTTCCCCCTCAAACTCCCCCCACATACGCGCCTCCCACAATCTTCGCTCCTCACTACTTGCCCATAACTTCCCCTTGTAGAAGGAGAGGCCCCTTGTCTTCCCTTCCTGGGAGAGAATCAACTCCGCATCATCATCATCATCAATCGGCTGAACATTCGCCCCCACGTCCCTAATTGACGTCCTGGGGGAGGACTCGTGCGGGGGGGACTTCTCCCGAGAATACGTCCAGGAGTCGTAGGAGGAGAGACGTATGATGCGGGAGCTCGTGCTCCGATTTAAAACGGAGGTCCGCTCATATCTGTGACGGTGAGCGGAGGTCTTCGCTTCTTCCAGCATGGGACCCACAGTTAACCTGGTTTGTATGCCTTTGTGCAGTCTGTTATTTAATTGGCTGTTTGTGCCCGTACTCCGCTGAGAGATTGGATCAGACTGGGTGGAGGCTTTGGAGAGGATCTGATCTTGGAAGGCAATGTCTGGATTTTGCTGACTGCCTCTGCTTTTCCTGCTTTTCCTCGAAGCTCCAGATTTACTAGATCGTCCAGATCTTCCGGATCCAGAGTGCTCGTCAAAATCAACATCATGCATTCGAAGCATTTTGAATTAAATATTTAATATTACTACTACGCTTTTGACGCTTTGCAATGAAAATAAATATGATTTCTATTATTTCGTTTTATTTTTATTTATATGATGTATTATTTGTATATACGTTTCAAATTGTAGAATGATGTTTACAAAAACATTCAAAAAATAAATATACAAAAAAAGGGAGCGACTCGGCTGCAACAACCAACAGCTTGATTACTGCTGCTGTTAACTCATCAAGTTCGAAATGAAAACTGAAGTGTAATAAAAATTTGATAGCTTAAGTTAAAAAATTTATGAGTAAAATAACCTACGGGGTGACGCATGCATGACGAAGTCATTAAGTTACGTGTCATTTTTTTGTTTTTTGACACGCCCCTCTGTAGTAACGATAACGATAAGTTGAGATGCCCAATATTTTAGATTAAATTCAATGCAGTAATGAGGCCCACCCACCTTTACTGCTAATTAAGTCGTCATTATTTATTTTGATGATTTTTCTTAACAGTGCAGTAATGCTTTTTGTTCTGGTTTAATTACGTAATAATTCTTTTAGTATTTTTAGAGCTTTTTTGTTTTTATAAAATAAATTGTAATTTTTTAATATGATATGATTTTTTTGGTACAACATGGCAACACATTCTCCAAATTGACCACCTGTTTTGAAAATGAGGTTTTAATTTTAGTATTGTATTTATTGCAATTAATTTTGAGGCTTTAACTGCTTGCCGGTAAAAGCGAATGCATTGTTACCACCTATATGTACATAATGTATTGAGCGTTATATTTACAATTCAAGGCGTTATATTTTTCCTTGGGATTTTAATATGTACAATTTCATTAAAGTAAATATTTGACTTCATTACTTATGATGTTTTGGAATTTAGTTGCTTATTTCAATTAGTAATCGGAGCTAAAAGCCAAATGCACTATTTACAAAAAAAGATTACCATATTATTTTGATCCCATAATAGGTTGTTAATAGAATATTTCGAAATTTGTGAAAATGTGGTAGTAGAACTTTTTGCAAATTTTCAAAAACGCGTAAATAGAACATTTTATACTTTTTATAAAGATTCAAATGGAATATTTTATACTTTTTAAAAAGATTCAAATGGAATATTTTATACTTTTCAAAAAGATGTAAATAGAACATTTTGCTCTTTTTAAAAACACGGAAATAGAGCATTTTGTTGTTTTCAAAACCGCGTAAATAGAACATTTCACACCTTTCCAAAAGATTTAAATAGAACATTTCACACCTTTCCAAAAGATTTAAATGGAACATTTTGCACTTTTCAAAAACATGTAAATTAGTAAATTTCGCACTTTTCAAAAACTCGCATTTAATAATTTACTTACACATAATATATCTCGTAGTATTATTTTGAGATAGCTCATTTTAATTTTACTTTACAGTGGATATGGGTATTTTGATTCTTCCCTGACGATAGCTTTTAGCTATTTTTATTCTTGCATATTATCTAAACCTAAACAAATTCTACGAACTCTGTTAAAGTTTGTTATACTTTAGCACAGAATGTACGAGATTAACGAGATACAGTAAAATAACACGTTATAAAAATAATGTGTATAATTACAATAATTAATTGCATGACAAGTCCCAGTAATTTTGCCACTTGTTCAATTTTTGAAAGTTGTCAATTTTGAATTCTCCTAAATACTAAACAGATACTGAATGAGAAACGTTAAACTTGAGCTGTCAATGGAATCTATATCACAACGTTGGTTTTGGTTTTGGTTGTGACGATGGGAAGGGAATTAGGCTTGGCTGAATTATGAAGTGATTTTTTGAATTTATGACAGTTTCTATATATTTTATATAATACTAGTGGGGTGTCTGTGGGAAATATCATCAGTAGGTACTTAGTTACTTGAGTGACTGTTAAATAGTATTGACAATTGACAGGGAAGGTGTACGCTGAGGACTGAGGGAAAGGAATTTTAAGGGACGACAGGTGAAGTTCGTTTTGGTTCGTCGCGGATAATTATCTGATTTGACTGAAGCATTTGACAGGCCATTAGCATAAATAGTTCGAAATTGTTCAGATACTGTGTGTAGTTGTGTGTAGCTGTTAACGGCAATTGAAGTTATATGAGAGCATTTGAATAAAGACCCAATCACGTATCAATTAGTCCAGCCCGCAAAATCAAAATCGCAAAATCACAATAAAAATCTAAAATGCAACATAATTTATGGGCACAAGGTACTTAATGTCATTTTCCATGTACATATTAAATGTCAATCTCAATTGCAAATTAACTCCTATCCTATATCTCCTATCTTTGATCTTCTTCTCAGATTTCCCTTTCAAATATCGTTTTTTATTTTTACATTAAATAGAAATAAATAAGGAGGGACTTAGAGTGCTGAAGGGTTCTATCTGACTATCTAAATTGTGTTTTTCATGTGAGTGTATAGTATAATGTGATTCATGCGCGTCTTAATTAGCGCGCACATGTCAAGCTATGTGAATAAATATTTTTCTTAAAGAAAACCCAAAATGCAAGAAGAGGTATCTTTTACAGATCAAATGCAAAATATTTATGAAAGAATAAAAGTTTTTTTTAAAACGTCTTACATGAATTTAATTCTTAATTGCAAACTGAATATTTTGTACTTTTTAAAAAAATGTATAAATTATGAGTTTCTACTTCACTAATGTATGCATTTAAAACAGCTTTTAAACTTTTAAAAAAGCAGTGATTTCAAACTCTGCATTTTTCAAGAGGACACAAATTAGACAATTTTAACTTTTCAAAAAACCTAAGAACTTTTAAAAAATAGCTGTTTTCATATGTATGCGAGTCAGTGGCGGATCCAGAATTTTGTCATAGGGGGGGCTAATAATGTTAAGCGGCCATATTGGAAAATGGCCGCTCCTATCTCTGCAATGTTAAAAAGGTCTCTCTTAGGGGGGCTAAAGTCTCTTAGCCCCCCCCCCCTTTGGATCCGCCACTGATGCGAGTAGAATATATTAAACTTTTTAAAAACACGTACAGTTTCAAAAATTTGCACTTTTCAAATATGTGTATGCAATACAGTTTTAACTTATACAAAAATTGAATGCACTTTCGAAAATCACTTAAATACGGCATAATTTTATACTTTCCAAAACATGCCGATTTTTACTTCGCACTCCATTCTCGTGTCAGTTTGCTACGCAAAAATATTCAAGAAAGAAAGAGAAGAAAGAAACATTGTAATATTTAAAATTATCTATGGCAAAGATGCACACGTAATTAATAAAGTACGCTGAATATTATGCATTGATAGCTCCTTTTGAAATTAAAATCTAACCTCACGCACTCAAAATCATGCCTGATATTTATTTAGTATTAAATTGTCATTTTATGCGACTATAGGTTAAAAGGCCACCCTAAGTCTTTGTTTACACAGAGCATATGCAAAAACGCCCCGTGCAAAACAAACTCAAGATAAACACGTTTAAATACTTACATGCCAGTAAATCTTCCCATCGTTAGTTCGTTTTACTTTCCTTATAGCAATTTCTGCTCACAACAGTTAAATAAGTAAAATCCAAAATCGAAAACGACCACGAATCTTAATCGACGTCGATACGAGACTCAAGACTCTCGAAGATTTTCATTTGACAGAAAAAAGGAAATCCTCGGTCACAAATCAACATCTCTGTCTGCCTCATCTGCGCCACTTGTCATGAAGAAGAAGGCAGACGAGCTTTTTCTTTCGCTGGTGTGGTCCCCCTTTGGCTCTATTTGCTTAGGCTTTTGCCTAATTGACTGCCATTTAAATTCAACTCCTGAACAGAACCAGCGACAGCGAATCATTCACGAGACTGATTGGGAAAAGATAAAGAGCGATTAAATTGGGATACAAAAATCATAAAGATCGTATCACGAGACATAGACTCACAGATATCAAAATCAGCTCAATTTATTACCCCTCGTCGCTTCATAGCAGAAGAATATTACTGATAAATTAATGTCATACATTTCATACAAAACCTTTGCAGATTTTTCTTTGTTTTTTTTTCTTTCATTATTATTGAATTTAAATTTGAATTTAAATAAAATGCCCATTTTATTTTTTGAATTATTCTGCCCCGTTCAAATTCATTCTCGTTATCGTTATCACGTTCGCCATCGATATCATTTAGGTAGCAATTGAGAGGGACGCTACTCAGCAGAGAGACGTGTACATATTTAATTATGTGGAGATAGGTATTTAGATTTAGATTTAGATTTGGGTTTTTTAAAGTTGATGCCTATCTATCTGTCACTGTTGACTGTACAATGTCAATGCCTTGTCTTTAAATCAAATCAAATCAGTTCTCTAATTAATTCAGAATATGAACTCGTGTGTGTGTTGTGTGCTTCCCATAATTGTTAAATGGAAGAATAGATTAGCATTCGCGTATCCCCTTTTCCCTTCTCTCCCATAATTCTGTTATGATTTCTGTCGTCTCGTTTGTAGTTTGTAGGTAGGTAGTTGAGTAGTTGGAACACAGTTTTTTTAGTTCAAGAATCAAGAAAGTGTCAAGAACACATTTTTTAAATTTTTTGTTTGAATGTTCCCCGCGTGGCAAAGTCAATTTCAATTTTATTTTCTATAAACAATAATAATGTGGCGTGTGTATTGATACATTTTGGGCTTTTGGCTTTGGCTTTAAAAAAGTTTGCGGTGACTGCTGCTACGTGTTAATTAATGGCAGTGGACGGTGGACGTGTTTGCGTGATACAGCAGCATTTGATTGTGACTCCTATTACCGCCATAATACGTGCTGAATTTAAATAGAATTATTAATAAATGGAATTAAATATGTATTACTCTCCATCTAAATGCTGATTTAAGATTAATCAAAATAATTGTGGCATTGCTTTGCTCATTGATATTGGCTACTTGGCATTGGTGCATGACTTTATGATGGTATTGGTATTGGATTGTATTCGTATTTTTATTGTGATTTTTTTTGGCGGGCTGACGGATTTTTAAATTGCTATTTAAAATTTAGAAAGTGACTGTCATGCTTTGCATTGTTGCACATTTTGATTTGATAGTAATACATAATTGTTGCAGTTTAGTTTGCAGGAGGTTGCTTACTTATTGTATTTTGTGTGCAGTGAATTTTGCAGTGAATTTTATATAGGTACTTAAGTGCATATCTATTAGTACATAGGATGTCCCGTTTAGTACTAATGCAAAAGAAAGTATATTAATAGTGCAGTACAATGCAGATAGAGCTTTTTTCTGTGTTTTGAATTTTACCTTTGTTTTATAGACTATACAGATATTTAAGTTTTTCAATTCTGTACACACGTTTACATTTAGTCAGGGCCGGACAAAGGAATTGCTTTTAGGCAGTAATTTGTTTCTATACAAAAACTACAGTTTTGATTTTATTGATGGTTTTCTTTGGTAAAGCAAAATTTTGTATTTACATGTTTTTAGAAAAGTGCAAAATGTTCTTTTTACTTGATTCAGAAAAGTGCAAAATGTTCTATTTATGTACATGTTTTGAGAAAAGTAGAAAATGTTTTATTTGCACGTTTTTGAAATGTACAGCAAATTTTATTTTGCATGTTTTTGAAAAGTCAAAATATTTTTTTTTCCATACTTTTGAAAATTGCAAAATTTTCGATTTCCATGTTTTGAGAAAAGTGTTAAATGTTTTATTTACATGTTTTTGAAATGTACAGCAAATTTTATTTTGCATGTTTTTGAAAAGTCAAAATATTCGATTTATATATTTTTAAAAAACTGCAAAATTTTCCATTTATAGGTTGTATGAAAATTCAAGCAGCGGGGGCTGCCTGCGCTGCGCTGGCCGCATTATCCGGCCCTGCGTGTAGTATATATGTTCAGAAGCTTTATTAAAGTTCTGATTAAACATAATTAAATAATTAGCTACATGACTTTACGTAAGCTTCATATTATACGCTGTGTAGATATGCATATAGACAAATGCATTACAGATAATTTACTTATTTATCCACGCACAATAATACATTATTGTGTATTACGCAATTCCTGTTGATGTTGATTGCATAGCCTGTGAACGAAAGTAAAAACAAGAAGACAAACAAAACAATAATAATGACCTGTGTATATTCGTATTTGTATTTTTGTATTCGTATAGAGAATTAAATAATCTTCGAAAAAAAAATTAAAAATAAAAACCAACAACGGCAACGGCCGCGGCCGCGACAAGCAATGCAATGCAACGACGACGACAACGACAACGACTGCATTAATTAAAATCCCAAAAATCCAAACTTGTTGTTCACAATATTTTGATTATTATTATTCTGGCAATGAGGTGCCATGTCTTCGTGAGGTGCATAAGGAATTAAATAAAGCGTGTAATTAAGTTTCAGCGGTATTGGTATCGGTATCGGTATCGTCACTTTGCACACAGACACTCATCACTCATCACATTTGTCCAACAGTTCAATATTTTTCATCTTAGAATATAAAAAAAAACATTACAAAACAGTATTAAAGGATCAAGTAAAAGACTTAAAATGTGTGTGGAATATTTCTGTAGTGAAGTTCCGCTTTTCTGCAGTATACCACTTACAGCCTATATGCAGCTACTTTCATACCATCGGTGAAGAATCAAAATGATCCATGCTCAGGTTTAGCTAAAATCAAATGCTCTATGTACAAATGGTTAACACATCACCATGGTAATAGAATGTAAATAGAACGTTTGACACATTTCAAAAATATTTAAATGGGACATTTTGCACTTTTAAAAAATGTGTAAAAAGAAAATTTTGTGCTTTTTTTAAATATTATGTAAACGGGAAATTGTGCACTTTTAAAAAACTTGAAAATATTACATTTTTCACTTTAAAAAATGTAAATAGATCATTTAGCAATTTTAAAATATGTGTAAATACAGTAGAACATTTTGCAATTTTCAAAAATGTGTAAATAGAACATTTTGCACATTTCCAAAACATGTAAATAGAAAATTTTGCACTTTTCCAAAACATGTAAATAAAACATTTTGCACTTTTCCAAACATGTAAATAGAACATTTTACACTTTTAAACAATGTGTAAATAGAACATTTGACAGATTTCAAACCTATTTAATTACAAAATGTTACGCTTTTCAAAAATATGTCAATAGAACATCTTGCACTTTTTCAAAACATGCAGACAGAACATTTTGCACTATTCAGATACTCATATTTAACAAGTTACGCATTCAACCCATTTTATCGTTTTAGGAACTTAGTTCATTTTAAATCTAGCTTAAATTCGATGTAGGCCATTTTGACTCTTCACTGCCGGTACGTATGCAAGTAATTTACATGAGCAGCATTAGCAGCCTCTTCTCCTTCTTTTATTGTTGTTATTGTTCGTGTAGTTAAATAAAATCATCTTTGTCATAATTTGAAATAATTACACCTCCCCGCACCTGACGGACACTGTCATCAAATTATACATAAACGAAAACCACAACACCACACACAGCAAATAACAGACAAACAACAAACATAGCAGTGTAATTATATTATTACGTGTATGTGAAAAAAAACACATGTTATTCCTTGGGATTTACATGGAAAACAGTACGAGAAAAAAAAAGGAAAATATGAGGCATGAAATGGTTGTAAATTACGAGTCAATTACCGCAGCAGTGATGCTGCGAGCACCAAGAACCAAGAGGACGACCATCAACAATCGACAATCATAACCTCAACGACTCAACATAAACATTCTGCATTAAAAAAGTTAAAGCTTACACAACGAGAACGGCAATGCGAACCAAGACGAAAACGAAAACAACAGCAACGTTGGTTCGTACTTAGAAGGCGCATTATGAACAAAAACAAAAACAATAAATGCTCAAAATCACGTCTTTAAACTACATCATCATTATTTTTATTTTCTATTATTTTAGCAGGAGTAAAAGTATCATCACATCACTACTAATCACTGTTTAGTATTTCCGACGAATAACGATAATGCTAACGATAACAAGAAGTCTGTAGACATAATCCTTCTTTTTTACTAATGTTTGAACAGGAATTATTGTTTTAGAAAATAAAGAAAATATTTTTTGAGCTGGGGGTCGTCAATAAATGATGTCATAAAACTTTCTATATTTCAGTGGGACACTATGGAGTACTATGGACTATGACAGCCCTGCCATGAGCTTAACCATTTGCGTAAATGGCTATCCTTAACATGAGATGCCACCAATATCCAAGTAGACCCATTCACCCTACTTTTAATCGTGTCATCATGTATGTACCATCCCTAAGTACTCATAGCATATTAGTAATGCCGACACCAATGAAATATACTAATGCTAAAAATTGAAAGTCATGCTTTTAAAATTTGATGGTATTAACACCTAGTAAATAGTTTGTAATTAAGCTGCACGTATTTTTCAGCAATTTAACAATTATAAATACATAAATGCAAAATATTAAACGTACACTATACATACTGTTATGTTGCACTAATACTATAAAGTTGACGCTAAAAATTTATTGTTACATTCCTATTCCTGGTTTCAAAAGGTTCAAATACAAAAAAATTAGGAAATCTAAAAATTCTGCAAAGGGATTTTTAATGCTGTCTTCGCCTGAAAAATTTCAAAGTTGATGCTGGTATTTAGTTTCCTTATTTTATCGTTTTATTTTAGAAATATCTAATCGTGAGTATAAGATAAAATTTATCATCGCATCGCCCTAAAAGCATGTAAATAGAACATTTTGCGCTTTTTAAAAACACGCAAAAAGAATATTTTGCAACTTTTCAAAAACATGAAAATAAAACATTTTGCACGCTTAAAAAATCATGTAAATAGAACATTTTGCGCTTTTTAAAAACACGCAAAAAGAATGTTTTGCAACTTTTCAAAAACATGAAAATTAAACATTTTTTACTTTTCAAAAACATATAAATAGAACATTTTAAAGTTTCAAAAACATGAAAATTAAACATTTTGCACTTTTAAAAAATGTGAAAATAGAACAATTTACAGTATTCAAAAACTCGTATTTAACATTTAACCTTCTTTTCCTTGTGCTTATTTATCTGCATTATATTTTACATGATCGCAATGCTTTATTTATTTATTGGAGTTAAGTCAAATACACTCTTAAATATTTTTGGAATCTATGGAAATCCTGACATGATCCACCCATTTTAGTACGGAATAAAATATTTAAAATCGACCAATGCATGCGAATTAGGCATTGAAATTAGTTTATCAAAATTATACAATACTTTTAATATCCCGTCGTATTCCTACTATACAGATAATACGCTATGCTATATACTGTAGACCGAGTCTCAAGATTCAAGCGTGTCCCTGTCCAGTCCCCATTCATTTAATTACACACGCAGATTCTCAATACTTCTCTTTGACTTCCCCATTTTCTGAAGGTTTAATCAATGGAGTGGGAAGTTGTAGCGTACATATAGGGATATAGGATGGTTGATTTTGATTAAGGTGATAAGGGGTGATGGTAATGGGGATGGAGATCTGCAGGTAATTAATTAATTTAATTGACAACACCTCTACAGGTCGTCATGCTTCATATTGGACTCTCAACTGACTACCTTGCTTATTGCTATGACAGTTGCTTATAGTGTGCATATTAATTCTGAATTCTGATCAGTGAGTGAATTAATTTCGCAATATTTTAAATTTTGATTTTATTAATAATTTTAATAATAACGATATATTAACAATTATACAAAATAATGAAGATATAATTACATATACTGACTACCAAATGCCAACGTCAATATCAATACCAATACCAATATAGCGACCCTATTATATATACCACCTACATAATTATATAGTGTCACTGATATACTTTTATCAGTGACGTCTTCTTGGCGTTTGTGAATGATTTCAGGGTATAACTGAGCGAGTATCCTTTTTGCCACATAATATGAATTTCAAGGACAGGTGACACCCATTCACGACCACAACTGAGCGAGTCTCTGCCTTTATTCATTTAGGCATTTTATAATCATTTATAGTAAATTTACATTTTATTTTATTCGATCGCATCATCACTGCTTCCCTCCACCGAGACCGACCATCCTCCATTTTTGCCATCAATATCATTAGCATTATCCTCCACGTCGCAACAACAATGTCTCAATGAAACAATCATATCAGTCCATGTGTATATATTTGCCAGGTATAAATATTTTAATACACATTTGCATATAGCCTATGTTCAGCCAGTGTCAATAGTATATAGCCTATATATTGAATAATCTATAACTGTTTAGCACGCACGGTGGGGATGCGACAGTATGTACAGAGCACGATAATATTATTATTTAAAAACAATTGCAAATTATACTATATCAAATATGAATATCATCGGTGAAGAACCAAAATGGCCCATTTCCAATTTATGCTAGAATTAAAATGAGCTATATCAACAAAAGCAGTTAAATAAAATAAATGCTATTAAAACTACCTACGAGTTTATAAAACGTCCGAAATGTAATACTTACATACTTGTTTTTGAGAAGTGTAAAATGTCCTATTTGCATGCTTTAAAAATAATAACATTTTCCTATTTACATACTTTTTAAAAAGAACACAATTTTTTATTTACACGTTTTTGAAAAATGCAAAATATTTTCTGTTTACATGCTTTTAAAAACAGCAAAATATTCTATTTATTCATTTTAAAAAAATGCAAAATATTCTATTCACATGTTTTAAAAAAGATTGAAATGTTCGATTTACATGTTTTTTGAAAGTAGAAGAATATTCTATTTAAATGCTTTTGAAAATTGTAAAATATTCTATTTACATGTTTTTTGAAAAATGCACAAGCTTCTATTTACATGGTTTCATGAAGATGCTGTTTTTTGTTTAGATAGTACATTTTGGTTTAAACTAAAAACGGAAATGGGACATTTTGGTTCTTCACAGACGATATGCATATAAAATAATAAAATATAACATCTCTATTGAATCTAATAGTTTGGGTATGGGAAGCAGTTGTACCATTTTGAAATTAATTTAACTTGACTGTTTTATTTTACAATCTGCATCTGCAATGGCAACGGCCAAGTGGAAGGGACAAGAAGGCAGAAGGGCAGAGGCAGACACAGACAGGCACAGGAGGAGACAAAAATGAGAAGTCATCTCTCGATCTGTAGAATGTTCAGAAATGAGAGAAACGAGTTTTTTTTTGCAAGTGCAAATCTATAAAGATGTTTTAAATGTTGATGTTGGCTTTGTCTTTGACTCCTTCCCTTATGCGGATACATAATACATAATATTTTATTACATGGGATAGGAACAATCTCCACATGTTTATTGTTATGTATTGTGTGTGTTATGGAGGAGTCTATAAGTTGTGCCATGGATAAATTTAGTTTAGACCGGTTCCTTATGTTTTTTTTGCAAAAGTTACACGCATTACCTACTAGAGCGGAATATGGAAAAGAGACACATAGTATATCGCCAGTAGTGAAGACTCAAAATGACTCATATTCATTTTCTGCAGAAAAAAGATAAACTATTTGCAACAATTAAAAATATTTCTTGATCCTAAAAACGTAAGATGGTCAAAAAAAAAATATATTGTATTTTTTAAAACTGGTGAATAGAATATTTTGGGGTTTTCAAAAACATGGAAATAAAACTTTTTGGGCTTTTCAATAAAATGTAAATATAATATTTTGAACTTATCGAAAGAATGTTTTGTACTTTTTCGAAAACTCGTAAATAGAATATTTTAAACCTTTTCGAAAACTCGTAAATAGAATATTTTGCACCTTTTCGAAAACTCGTAAATAGAATATTTTGCACCTTTTCAAAAACTCGTAAATAGAATATTTTGCACCTTTTCGAAAACTCGTAAATAGAATATTTTAAACCTTTTCGAAAACTCGTAAATGGAATATTTTGCAAATTTTCGAAAACTCGTAAATATAATATTTTGCAATTTTCCAAAACATGTAATTAGAACATTTTTTACTTTTTAAAAACGCACGATACTAACAATTTGCGTATTTTGTACACTCAAGCTCTTTTATTGTGTTTTGTTTACATATTTGAATTCCAGTTTAAATTATAGATGGAACATTTTGATTCTTCACACACGATATATAGCATTAAATTATATTACTGCAGACTGCAGCGCTGTAGACTCTAGATTAGTAAATGTCCCGGATAAACGGAATACGTAATGCGCGTCACTAATTACATGACGAGGCATTTAGCTAATACATACATATTATGCAATATGTCAAGGCATTTTTTGATATTGGTATGTACATTCAAAAACTACACGTGATTTCCTTCATACCTTTTACCATCAAAGCATATCCAACTAATCAAACTCTACATGTTATACAGTCTACGTCTGCAGCCTATCAGCCTATCAGTATATCGTCGGGGAAGAATCATTTTGTCGTAAGTCCATAGAAAAAGTGCATTTGACTTTTACGACAAAATGATTCTTCAATGACGATATGTATATTGCACATATTATATTCAGAATTTCAGAATGCAGCGTTAATTTTAAACTTTACTGCAGTAGTACAGATATAGTGTCAATTTTTATTACAGATTACTGTACAAACTGACGACACTCAAAAGTCCATGTGTTGTTGTTGTTCTTGTGATTGTTTTTATCGTAACGCCAAGTTTTACGATTTTTATGAATTTTTATAACTTGTACCTACACCAACGCCAATCCCATGACCAGTACCAGCACCAAACAATTTAGATACAATTTACTAAATAGATATAACGCTTAAGGTAATGTGCTTTTTTCATTCTTTTTTTAAATTTTCCAAATTAATGCAAAATCCCACATCTGCATTTTTTCTGAACGGAAAAGTCTAATCTTGATTTTTCGATAATCAATAGTCAAATCTTAAGTAATTGCCATAGTTATTTCTACTTCTATTTTACACCACCACCCTGACAACGACTTTGCTTTAGACTTTTTCGCCTTTTCTTTTTTGCATATACCAGCATAGATAATTATGATAAAAATATACTGACTGTGAAGTTCTGCACGCGATGCAGGTGCAAGCATGCAGTTTTTTTACATCAAGTAAAACATGTCAGTCATTTTTCCACTTTTTCTTTCCCTCCCCTTGAGGGACAGGCAGGGGTTTTAGCCATTGTAAATTAAACTACGTACATTTCTAAAACCGCATCTTTTATTTAAGCAAATTATGGTACATATACGTATAGGTGGAAATAATAACATACCTATGAGCCTATGGCTTACGTAGGTATTTTGGATTCTATAATAACCAATGGTTTTATAATTTAACCACAGTCACATAATGCATGGGTGGTTTAAATTTGAATTAACTTTCTGGTGGTGGAGAAAATTACTGTGGATGAGGGTACCCCAGCACCAGTACCAGTCAATTTTTAGCTATGCATTGGTTTCTGCGCACTGACAATGAGTATATTAAATTTTCATTATAGTTTTCGTTGGTTTCACTAAGTATTGAATTCGAATTTCCGACCACGTAAACAAACCAAAATTACATAAATTCACCAATGTAAATAAATTAATTGTATGTGTATTATTATTACCTCACTGTGATTTCTAATTTCTCACAATATATTGTATGTAAATTTAAATAATCATCTCGAGGTCTGTCACTTGTGTGGCTCGTCACAGGGCCGGACAATGCGGCCAGCGCAGGCAGCCCCCGCTGCCTGAATTTTCAAAAAACGTTTAAATGGAACATTTTGCATATTTCAAAAACATGCAAATAAATGTTTTTGCATATTTCAAAAACATGCAAATAAAACATTTTCCACTTTTCTCAAAACATGTAAATAGAAAATTCTGCACTTTTCTGAATCAAGTAAAAACAATATTTTAAGCTTTTCTAAAAACATGTAAATGCAACATTTTGCTTTGCCAAAGAAAACGTTTAATGAAATCCAAATGGTGGGTTTTCTATGGAAACAAATAGCCGCCTAAACGCAATTCCTTCGTCCGGCCCTGGCTCGTCATTTGTCAGAAGTTTTGCTTGGGATTAATCTGATTGCGGTCTGTCTCCTCTCGTGATGTCTTGTGTCGAATTTGAATTGAAATTTGAAAAAACACAAATTAAAATGCTGTAAGGTACGGGTGCCTATATGTACCTGTACCGGTGCCAGTACCGATACCGGTACCGCTACCGGTAGCTGTGAAATTCAAATAGGAGCGTACAGTCACTGTTTTTAGTAGACAGTTGACAGGTAAAAAGCAAAATTTAAAATAATGGGTTAGTGGGTAAATGAACCTAATACTATATAGCCTACAGTCTACAGCAATTTGTATGTAAGCATATTTTTCATTTAAATATTTTGTTTTTCCATTTATTCGTTCGTTATGCAATCCCTCTAATTTACCTTCGTGCGTTTCCATTTCTTTCTTAATTTTTTTTGGCGAATTTCGCAATATATAAATGGAGTACCTTATATACTCTGGTCTCTGGTCTGGTTTCTATTTCAATTCAGGCGCATTATATGGTATCAAAAACGTCAACGTCGTCGTCGAGTCGACACTTCGGCTTCCGCATAATATGAACTGTGCAGAAAACAAAATTGTGTGGTCAACATGGCTTCTTATAGAAATAGATATAAAAAGACTTGCCTATATTTACCAGGACTACGTGCCTATAGGTATATATGCAATTTAAATCAAATATAGAGGAAGTGCCTATCTACTTACACTATTTGAGAGTGTTACATTTCTGCCCATAAAAAATGTGCTCAATAAATCTCAATTTAACAGAGGGAACACTACAGAATAGCATACAAATACAAATTTTGCGGCGAATTAAATTGTCACTATGCCTTGTCATTGCATTGCATTGTAGAGCGTCATCAACATTGTTTCATTGTGGTGGAATCGTAGACGTAGAATGCAACAATAAAACCTTTGAGCCCATCTCCGCATTCTTTAATTCTTTATGATTATTATTGTAGTCCATTCAGTCATTTTAATAGCACTTCCTATATTATAACATGTTATGGATGCAAACAGAAACCAAAACCATCTTTACGTTTATTGTGCAAGTAATTTCCCTTCTTGTAGACAGCCCTGCTCGTACATTGGTAATTCGTACCCAAGAAATTGCTGATACACTGTTCAAAGATTCAACCAGGGCCGGATAATGCGGCTAGAACAGGCAGCCCCCGCTGCCCGAATTTTCTCAAAACATGTAAATGGAACATTTTGCACTTTTCGAAAGTATGTAAAAAGAATATTTTGACATTTTCAAAAACATGCAAAATAAAGTTTTTTGTACATTTCAAAAACATGGAAGTAAAAAATTTTCCACTTTTCTCAAAACATGTAAATAGAACATTTTGCACTTTTCCCAATCAAGTAAAAGGAATATTTTGCACTTTTCTAAAACATGTAAATACAACATTTTGCTTTACCAAAGAAAACCATCAATCAAATCAAAATGGTGGTTTTTGTATTGAAACAAATTGCTGCCTATAACCAATTCCTTCGTCCAGCCCTGGCTTCAGTTCTGTCTTATATATAGTTATATAGAGAGTATATTATTATATAGATAGTAGATACGAATGCTAATTATAGAAAAAATCAGCTTAAGATTATTATAATGAAAATTAAACAGTATTGAACTATAGAAATGGAAATCATGAAATGACAAGACTATGGGGCTGAACACTGCGTCTGAATGGGAGTGGATTTGAATTGAAATTAGAAATTAGTAAATTAGAATTAGAAACGCGAATTCAGGATTTTTTATATTATTATTATTAGACTGTTTACATTCAATCGGAGTGCCATACAAACACGTAATGCAAAATTTAAAACGTCCACATTGGCAGTAGTAGGTACTGACAAACTGACAACTGACAGGTAAGAAGATGCGTCTCGCTTGAGCGATCTGCTGTTTGCTTAAATGTCTTCTTTTTTTCTAACATGTACCAGCAAGTGCATAACAAGAACAAAGGTGTCCATATTTTAGTATCCTAAGTCCAATTTACATCTGACTTATCTGTATGAACGTAAAACTGAATTTTGTGAATGGATAAAAGGCGAAAGGGACTTTGAAATTATCATTATCTGTAAAAGTGGACATTTGAAGCGAACGACGAACGACAAACTGAAAATGAAAACGAGGATCACATCACCATCACGTCGCATCACAACACATTGTATAAAGATATGGAATCGTTCATAAATGACGTCATCGAAAAATCAATATTTTTAGGACCATATCGTCTGTGAAGAACCAAATCCATTTTTAGCTAAAACTAAAATTAGCTTTCTAAAAAATATTTAAATAGCATAATAAGATTATGAATGCTTGTAGTTAGAAAAATTTGCACTTTTTGAAAAGAAGTAAATAGAACATTTTGTAGCTTTCAAAAAGATGCAAATACAACATTTTACACAATTTAAAAAAAAAGTAAATAGAATATTTTGCAACTTTAAAAAATATATAAATAGAACATTTTGCACTTTTCAAAAACATGTAAACAGAATATTTTGCAAATTTTTTAAAAACATGTAAACAGAATATTTTGCAAATTTTTTAAAAACATGTAAACAGAATATTTTGCACCTTTTAAAGACTCGTATTAACATTTTAGGCATTCTTATTCTCGGTTCTCCGAGAATGTATTCACGCAAAACTTTTATCGGCCGTGGTCGTACTTGTTTGTATTACAATTTAAGTATACAGCTGTGAGAATTAACAGAGAGATTTTTATACCATAGCAACTGTACTCTGGGTACTCTGTACTGGGTGCTCAGTATTTGTATGCGTGAAATGATGTAGAATTTTATTGGCGTTGTCATCAACTTAACCATTGCCTAAATGGCTCCATTTAGCATAGGATGTCATCAGTGGCCAAGTATAGGCCCCTTGATCCTACTCATGACGTTATTGATGGACTTCTCCTACTGCAAATTAGAATAAAAGAAGCGAGTGAAAATGAGCGTGCGTAGACATATTCTGATTTTGGTTTAAATCCATCTTTTTTTTTTGCAAACTTGGACCCTAAATTAAAATTTTCACACCTCAGCCGCATATTGCAGTTAAGAACGAAAAACAAAATTAACGACAGAAAGTAAAAGGCTAAATCCAGAGCAACGGAAAGCAGCTTACAAAAATTTAAGCTGTAAATTCAAAATAGAACGACTGAAATACACTGACTACACGTAAATACTCTGCAGTCTGCACCAACCGCGCTCAATAGTTCAATATAATGGCTGAGCTGATCGTAATTGTAAAATGCGTATTATTAGAATGCAAAAAGTCCCCTGCAAAACTCAGGTAGTAAAGAGGTAAGCAGTATAAGGAGCAAGATGTTTGGATTAAAGTTTTATTCAGGACTTTGAATCGAAATTAATTTAAGCGTGGGACATGGAGCGTAAAAAGAGCGGCGCGTTGAAGTCTATATACGTCCATATACTTTCTGCTGTCTCTCATGTCACACTAAATAATTGCAGGAGCAAATTAAATTCTCATCGTTGGTTGTGCCCGTTACACGGCGTTCTCGTTTTCGTTACTTGGTCTGTTGTGTGGACATGGACATGGTGTGTTGTACGAGGAGAAAGATGCAATGAAATAAATTGCAATCAAATTAAATTGCACTCTGCTGCCATTTGTGTCATTTGTGTGTTGATGTCGAAGTCGAAGTCCAAGTCGAATTTGATCTAAAAGCATGCCATAGAATTCAATTCAAGTAGATACCTACATAGGTAGGAGTATTATTGTTTTATATTAAAAAGTAAAAAAAAACAGTTGATTTGCGGTGATTGATCCAAAATTAGGTCCTTTGGAAATCGCTTCCCATTCCGCATGCCGCATATTGCTCCTTAATCATGTGATTAGGTATATGTATTTTTAGAATGTTTACAATTAAACTGTATTATGGTTTCATTCATGGATTGTGCAATACCGGGCTGCATAGGCTGCATGGTTGTTTGAGTATTTACGTATGTTTTTTAAACAGATAAAAACTAACTAGTCAGTTGTTTGCGTGAAGAATCAATAATGATAAGGCAATTACTTTCTTAGCAGTTTCAAGTTTCAAAACGTATAATTAGGAGATGGCGAATCTGTTAAATATTAATTTACTGTAGGCAATTGAATATTTTTTACAACTGCAAAATTTGAACAACTGCAAAATGTTGTAACTGCAAATTTCTAACAAGTGAAAAATGTTCAAACCGGAAAATAATCTGAGTGCAAAATGTTGTAACTGCAAGTTTCTAACAAATGAAAAATGTCCAAATTGCAAAATAATACAACCGCGAAATATTCTAAATGCAAAAATTTCTAACAGAAAAAAATGTATTTAAATTTAAACTGCGAAATAATCCAACTGCAAAATGTTGTAACTGCAAATTTTTATCAAGTGCAAAATATTCTAACCGCAAAAGAATTTGCTCTAACATCAAAATAATTGCAATTATTGCAAAATTTAAGAAAGATTAAAATGGTTCAGCATCAGCTGCCAATTTAACGAATCTGATTAGCACAAAACAAAATTTTATTTTACATGTTTTTTAATTAGTAAAAAATATTTTAAAACGGTTAGTATATTCAATAAGCGTTATAGATTAGTGTAACAAATTTTAATTAATGTCTAATTAATACCTGTATTAATTCAATTATACTGCACTTTTAGCAATAGTAAAAAATAGTAAAAATCACATTTCAAACTTGGAATTAATGTATGTTAGCATTTACAAACCAAACTGATGCTTTATCTCTTGCAATCAATTTGCTATTTGCTTACAACTTTTAAGCTCACGATCAGTCAGTACAAAACTTTGCAATTTATTTCGCCTTTTGTTAACGCAGTACACACCTGAGTAGGTAACATCGTAACATGCTTTTCCGTCTCCTATATGGCGCACTTCTTTCTTATACACGTTAATCTACTTTGATCGCAATACATTTATTTCAAATTTTTTCCCATAAAAGGGCAGGCTTATTTAGCTGAGTGAATGTTTGAATTATTAATTATTATGAATTTCTTGTACCGTATTTTCTTTAGTATTAGTTGACCGTTGACCCCGCCTACTATTGAAACTCCCCGCCCCCTACTCCTGCTATAGGAGACTAGCTTACTAATGGAGGGAGACCCATCTACTGTAAGGGAAAATAAGGTTCTTACATAATAATACACAACAATGTAAAGTATGTAAGTATCCGTCAGTATGTACCAGGGCCGGATAATGTGGCCAGCGCAGGCAGCCCCCGCTACCTGAATTTTGAAAAAACATGTAAATGGAACATTTTGCACTTTTCAAAAATATGTAAAAAGAATATTTAGACTTTTCAAAAAGATGCAAATAAGTTTTTTTGGACCTTTCAAAAACTTGGAAATAAAACATTTTCCACTTTTCTCAAAACATGTAAATAGAACATTTTGCACTTTTCTGAATAAAGTTAAAAGAACATTTTGCGCTATTCTAAAACATGTAAGTACAACATTTTGCTTTACCAAAGAAAACCATCAATGAAATGAAATTGGTGGTTTTTGTATGGAAACAAATTGCTGCCTAAAAACAATTCCTTCGTCCGGCCCTGGTATGTACCTATATTGAAATTAAATTAGAACACAATACAAAGACAAAATCACTATGTATCTTATACATGAGAAAATAAATATGGAAAAATGAACAAAAAAGAGTAAATAACGCCGACACCTAAGATAAAGATTAAAAGGGACAGAGGCAAAAAATACATGGTAGTTGATGTAAATTAATGGGAATTCATAATTCACGATTGTCGACGTCCAATCTTTATGATTGTTTCATTAATTCTTAATATTGGGACAAAGGTGATAAATAATTGCGAATAAATAAAGTATCACACGTACAAAAAAAGAAAGAAAGAAAGAATATTGTGAACTCAATAAATTACAAAGTGCATGAAACATGTGCAATTGATACAAATAGAAAACAAATGCAGAACAAAAATATGGGACATTTATTGAAAAGTAGTGGCAGGTTCAGCGTGTGGAGTGCATGGGCTGGGTCAAATAATGTAATATGTAATTATGTATGTACGTCCACATTATTTATGTAAGAAGACTAAATTGACTTTCATTACCTGCCTTCCCCTCGGGATAATTTCTCATTAACTTACAGTAAATGCTAAGTAGTATACAGTACAAGTGTAGTCACTGGTTCAAAAATCAAAATCAAAATTATAAAGTGCAAGTCCAAATCGAATTCCATATCCAAACACACACACACGAAAACGAAGCACGTTTTTTTTATAATCCTAATTTCATTTAGCACCCCTGCCCTGTCCCTGCCCCGCTCTGCGCGACTCCCTTCCAGTTATGATTATAATGGTTTTGAAAATTGTAATAATTATCATTGTTTATATCGGTTGAGAAGAGGCAATACAAGCCATTTCGGATTATTGTTGAATACAATTACATATTATAATGCATAGTAAGCATATGCGCCTTCTACCGTCGAAACTATAGATACGTGTGATTTTTACAACTTTAATAAATCGTTTCGGAATTTCAAACGTGTGTGACGACATACACTAATTATGCTTCGAACTTTTAAAATAATGTAAATAACTAATTTTGTACTTTCAAACGAGCGTGAATAGAGTGTTTTTCATTTTTAAAACAGTGTAATTAACGAACTTAGTACGTCCAAAAGAAGCGTAGATAGAGTATTTTGCAACTTAAAAACAGTGACAATAGAACAATTTGCACTTTCAAAGCAGCGTAAATAAATAATTTTGCAATTTAAAAACAGTGTAACTAACGAACTTGATACTTTCAAAATAAGCGTAGATAGCGCATTTTGCAATTTAAAAACAGTGAAAATAGGACCATTTGCACTTTTCAAGGAGTGTAAATAGCATATCTTCACATTGTAAAAATTGTTAATATCGAATTTTACAGAAGTTTCAAAGTGGTGTAAATATATACATATTTTTGAGTTTTAAAACTTTCGACGTATTTTCTACTTTTATAATTGAAAAATGTAGAATATTTTAAATTTTCAAAGTAAAACGTAAATTGCTATGTTTTGCAATTTTAAATTAGTCTGAATGACGTATTTTTCAAATATAAAATGGGTGTAATTAGGGGTGATCCATAAATGATGTCACTTAAATTTTAAAACTTATTGGACCCACCTGCCACCCTCATGTCATGACTTTAACATTGCGTAAACGGCTATCTTTAACATGGCATGGCTTGCCCTCAATAAGCGACTAGACCAACTCATTATACGCATGAAATCAATTATGGACGATCCTTTAACATTTATTGAAGTTAAAAACAGTATCACTTTGCCCCACAGTATTTTGCCCTCCAAAACAATTTTTATTGCTGCCGTTTAAACTTCTTTTCATACCACAAATAAATACAATACCAAAAAATTCTAAAGAAAATCCATAAATGGCTTGTATCGCTTGCTTGACTTTAGTAAATACATTGTATGTACAAGCCCTATAGAAGCAAATATAGAAAAATTATATCGCCGCACTCATCACCCCATTAAGATTGCACTTGAGATATATAACGATTTAGATAATATGGATTTGTATGTCAAAAATGTAAATAATATATACAGAGTATGGAATGTCATGCCAATGCACCATATAATACCATTCCCATTATTATTATGCATTGAAATCTGGAATTTGTTCCATATTTTATTTTTTTAAAGATTATATTTGGTTCTTTATAGATTTGTGCAATAATACATAGCGTGTGCATTCATTCATTTTGGATTTTGGCAAGACTATAAATCTCTCTGCAGCTTCAGTTTCAAAGGGCTCAAACTGAAAAATAAAGGAGCAATGAATAAATTATAACAACGCAGAGATTAGAACGTATCAGGATATAGCTAACGTACATACGCATACATCATGTAACGGTATACAATTCGTAATAATGGTAAAATGAAATTTAATGTTGAATAGGTAATGTAATGCATAATGCAATATATTATGCCTGTATTATGTGCAGAATAAAATGGGAGCGCCCTGCATTTATAGTACTGTATATACCTCAATCACAGAGACATAATACACAAGATACAACACAGCAATTACTGGGACAACTATACGTCTACAACCAAAAGAGTTATTTAGCTTCTTAAATATTAAAAATATATTATAGGTGCATGAGCACACTACATATCACGTTCCTTATTGTCATCGCTATATCGTCCTCATGTTTTATCTCTATATATGATCTCTGTATAGTTTTTCAGTCTTTGTAGTGCAGCGTCGTTTTCGTTTTCATAATCGTAAATACTCGTATCTCGAATTATCAACGATATTACTGTAAGAGATCCATAACTTCCCGTTGAAGTATCAACACAAGACATATTGCTATACTTTATTTAGCGATTTCTTATTTCGTTACAAGAATTATGATGTTTTGCCATATAAAGCGATTTTTTACTGTTCAGTGTTTATAATAATTAAATATGAATAATTACGATAAAAAATTAAACGGTTCCGCTTATTTCCTCCCGTATTAAATTCCCTAAAAACACTGAATTAAAATTTTCAAGGGGCACTAAATTAAAAGAAAGGTATAAAAAGCATGTGTTTACATAGTATTTTATATGCGAGCTTCCAGATCCAGAAGCAGGCAAAACATTTGGAATTGACTTTTAAAAAAGATAAAACACGCTAAAATACAAATGGCAAATGGAATAATGGATCTGGAATTTACGCATTAAAAACGCAAAACACAAATTTGAACATTTTAAAAAGCAAACCAATGACATTCACGTTATTTACAGAATGCGAAACGAGTAGTTGACAAATTTTAAAAAGCAAAACAATAAAATTCACGTTATTTACAAAATGCAAAACGAGTAATTTACAAATTTTGAAAAGCAAAACAATGAATTCCACGTTATTCAAAAACTGTAAATCATATAATTTGCAAATTTTGAAAAGCCAACTAATGACATTCACGTTATTCAAAAAATGCAAATCATGTAATTTACACATTTAAAAAAACAAAAATATTTGAATTTAAATTATTTAAGCAAATGCAAAACATGTAATTTACAAATGTTTCAAAGCAATGCAATGGATGTTTGGGGAACATTTGGAACTCTTAAAAAATGTAAAATAAAACATGTCCAAATTTTGTAAAGACTAAAAATAAATTTCAGCCTTTAAAAAATTGCAAAAAACCCACGCATTTTGTAAAAATAAAACGTGATGTTTAGACTATGCATAGTCTATTGAATAAGATATATATCTATTTCCTCTGCAATAAAATGGCTGGTGTTGATACATTATAATCGACAATACATTTTTTTCCTTTTACAGATGGAACGTTTAGGCGTCTAATCGAGTCAAGCGTAGTGTCGTAGAGCGTGTGGTGCACTGATATCATACGCAGTCTGCATTAGTATAAGAAAGGTAGTAAGACTAACAATTTTCAATTACATATTGCATGTTATATGATAATGATATCTGCATTATTCCCAACTCCTACACGGCTAATAAGTAAGCACAAAATACACCTGTGGCTGTGGCATGCTACTTAAGCGGTGTAAGTCAACGTAGACGTAGACAAAATCCTACCTACTGATCCCACACAAAGAAACCCAACGAAAGGAAAAGTATCTTATATGCTATGAACTCTTATACTATTATTACAATAGTATATATTTTCTATATAGGTAAGTATTTATATCAGTACTTTTAATAGTTTTATACAGAAAATAATGCTCACGTTCTGTCTTCTGTGGCATGGCCGTGGAAATCCTATAGTCCAAGTGAGTGCAGTTTCCATCCATCCCAAACCCAAAGTGCAGTACCAGCTAACTAGTAAACATAAAAATCTTGAATCTGCTGCGGCAGTTATTTGCTTTTGCTTCTAGTTTTTGGTATGGGGCGCAATAAGAAGTGAGCAGTTCAGTGAAGTGCAGGACAGGTATGGATTCTAACGGATAGGATATTCGCCTATCCGATCCGATACTTTTCGGATCCGAAGTAAACCGGAGAAAAAAACATTTATCCGATCCGATCCGAACTACGTTCGGATCGGATAACTGGCCAACCGATCCGTCATAAAATTTATCCGTATCCGATCCGATCCGATGTTCGGATATCCGACCTTATCCGACCCTATCCTTATTATATGGAGAGATGAATTAAATTAATAATAATTAAAAAGAAATAAAGCTTAATTTTTGAAATAGTTTTCTTGACTTTTAGATGGATTTGGAAAAATTAGAAATAATTAACTAGCAAAAATTTCATTTACCTTTCCACTATATAGTGCTTACTAACTGCTACATTTTAACTTCGGATTTATTACAATGCTACATTTTTTGTCAAAAATAAATTAGCCGATATTACAATGATTGTAATAATTATTTTATCACTCAAGAATGCAAAACAATGTAGACTTTTTATTGTTAGCATTAAATTATTCGATTCAGAATTACTTCAACGAAACCTGCCTCTACGTTGCATGTAAACAATTTTAACCAACTATAATAAAACACGCAAATTGTCGTTGCCTGATTTCACAGTTCACAGCAAGAAAAGTAGTAAAATGTCGTTTTCTATTGTTTTTGTTTTATGTGATAACCTGACCAATGATTTTACAACGCGACATTATTGATTTTTTGGACTTCGGTTATCCGCGGATATCCGTTTCAATATCCGTTCGGAAATCTGTACATCCGATCCGATCAATTTCCATAAACGGATCGGATTGTGGGCTATCCGATCCGACCCATATCGGATACATAAGTCAACCGATCCGATCCGTTATCCGAATTATCCGAAATCCGATCCGAAATATCCGATCCGTTAGAACCCATAAGGACAGGAGATTGAGGGTTGAAACTTAAGACACGGCGTCTTGAGAAAAGCAATAATATTTTTGTCTTGTGTATTTTACCATTCACTAAAATATCTCACCTTCCCTCTTTTCTACAACTACAGCCCCATGCCCATAACACCATACTAAAAGTTTAAAAGATACTACCTTAAGTTTAGTAAGCTATTAACATCAGTAGAGTGAATCGGCTTCCCATTCCTATAATATACAAGAATATTTTCTGCATCTTTCCCTTTCCTTTTTATTTCATCTTGTCCAGTAGTACGAATACGAAGTACGAAGCTGAGGCAATCCCCAGTGAGATCGTCAGTCTTGAGAAAACCACGAGGAGGTAAACATCATCAGACGCAGAAAAATAGAGTGAGTCGTTTTTTTGATTTTATTTCGTCTTTCTTGTTTGTCGTACATTGTAAGTTGCAAGTTTCAACAACTTCAACCTTGCCGTGTTCGCTCGTCGTCAGTCACTCTTTCTTATTCCTTTTTTTACTGCATTATTTAACTTTGATTGTTGATCTATGAATTTGTTCTTGGATTTTGATTTCAAGTTGTTTAAATTTAAATAATTTATTCCTGTAGATATTCTCCTACCATCTACACACAGCTCTACGTTCAACGTTCTACAGTATATTGTCATTGCACTGATTCCTGCGGTTACTGGTTGGTGACTTCTTCGATTTCGACTTGGATCGACTTGGAATTTTCAACTTTTCTGTTGCATCGCGAATTACAATTGGTGATTTAATTCAACAAGCAAACAAAAGTGGTGCGGCACACCTGTTGCGTGGAGTGCTCTGGGCTTCTGAATTTCAATTATTTGATTATTATTATTAGCAGTATTATCAACTATTCTCAAGTTGCCAAGTTGCAAGTTGCAAAAGTTTATCTAATCGAAGCAATTCAATTTAATTCCATCAAGCAGATCAAGAAAGTGAACTATTAACTGTCCAACCGTCTTTATTATTAAGTTGAACAAACAGTCAACAGTACCTACAACCTACCTGTTGTATATGTATGTGCTAAATGCATTAAACATCAGCAAGCTTCTTGGTCAATAGTACAGAGATAGGCACCCGTCACCCGTGTTCAAGTGTGATTCTATTTCCATTTCTTGCTCAAATTGTTTTTGTCTGTGGTCAATATTCAACACTAAAAATACATACAGTCATACTTAACTATATATTGCCAACCTTTTGCAATTCTACAGTCCGTCAGTGGGATAATAATACATCGGCATCGTCATCGTGGAACTTCGAATAGTGCAGCTTTTAGCTGATGAATGACCAAAGCCAACAACGAACGAGACAGTGGCAGCCTTGTACTTACACATCGTAAATTCAACATTGTAACTGTAGTAGTAGTCACTACTTACTTTGTAATAGCAATCGATTAGAATTATAATAATAAAACAGTGAGATCATTAGTAACAACATTCAACGGCTCAAGATTTAAATTCAGAAAATTAAGTCTTACAAGACTAGTAACTAAATTAACTACCAACATCAACCATTAACTATTGTTAAATTTACCACTGTCTGTGATTTTAAATTCGTCAAAAATAACAAAGTGGGGGGTATATTTTTTTGGAGTTAACAACAGTTTATTTCTCTCGTCACTATCAACCATCAACTATCAACTATTATTACTAACAATTTTTGCTGACCGGCGGTTGGCGGTAACGTTAAGGCAAAAGCGCACTGTCTGTGTAAACACTAAATGGAAATTATGTTGACTGTATAGTGATTAGTGGTGTAGGTAGTGTCGTGTCGTGAGACAAATAATGTGTATAATTAGGTTACATCATAAGAAGTGCACCCTTTACTTTAACTATTAACTATCAACTATAATCAAGAATCAGCCAACACAACTATCAACCTCGTACCTATACAGCTACAAACTACATAATATAACAAAGTAAAACGTATTAAATCTGTACGTCATCGTCATACAAACAACGCCAACGGACGATCAACGGTTGAGGGTATTGTTTAATGAATTCAGTATTTAATTAAATTAAAATTATTATCAACTCTCCTCCACAACTCTGTTAACTATTGACTACTTATATTTTCTTATATAAGTTCTACAGTCAGTAATTTTGAATTCGGCGTCGTCCGCATCATCGGCACCACTCTGTCTGTCGAAATCAACAACACATTCTCGACGAGAACTGACTATAATTTTGGAATATTTTGGTGCTCACGCTGCGTTTGGATGTAATCGTTGATAGTTTTGTGTTGAGTTGTGAGCAGAGACGGGGAACATCGACTTTTTTTTGTTGAAAGCTGTGTAATTAAACTGCAATTTCTATGCACAATTTTGGATTGCTTGATTTTAATTGTGGATTTGAATGGGGAGTGCGTGATCTCTGTTTTTAATTTCAAAGTCCATTTTCTGAATACTGATAATAATATGAACTGATGAACTGTAGGGAGTGAGTGAACATTCAATTTCGTCAACTTCAACTATAACAGCTATATGAACTAATGATTAGTGACTATAAGGACCATCATATTAATTAAATCTTAGTTTTGTTAACCGAAACTCAAATCAAATCAACTTATTACCAACTGATGCTGTCGAACAACGTCGTTGAAACCGACTACCAAACATCATGGAATTTTTAGTATTGAATAACTGACTTCTATCTAGTCAAGAACAATAAAGGAACCCGTGACCGTGATTTTATGAACCCGTGACCGGCCACCGGTACTAAATATCAACGATAATAATAATACAAAAAACTTTTAATTAATAAATAATTATCATGGCTTTAAAAATAATCAAAATGAATCTCATCAAAAATCTAAACACAGGTGGTGGTGTTCCAAATCCAAACACAAACCTAAGAATTCGGAACAATCCCATCTTACAATTAAAGTTTTTAGTTTTATTAATTTCTACTCTCGTCGCCATTATTACCTGTACAGAGAGTAACCAAACTTTTTATTCAGATGACGCAGCGACAGCAGTCTCCCTAGATTCGTATTTACCACTTCCATCAGTTTCCAACTCAGAGTATAAAATAGAAGAACCGGATAATATCAGTAATCTGGCTCTGCCTCCATTTCCTAATGGAACAAGTCCGAATCCGAATTCGAATCCGACTACTACTGAATATGAAGCAGAAAATTTAAAGAATTTGAAGCAAGTCATGGTTGACATGGAGATGTTAATGGGACTAGATCCGAAAAATTTAAATATGGACTCTATTGAAGAATTACTTGGGATGGACTCACTCAACCGGACCAAGAGACAAGCAAATTCCCAGGCAAATTTTGCAGCACAACTTGCAGCCCTCAATTTAATTAGCGGCTCTGGTGGGGCGGCTGGCGGGATTCCAGGCGGTTTTAATCAATTTAGTCAAGCACAAAATCAAAATCCATTTGCTAATTTGAATCAACAGCAGCAGAGTCATGCAGCTAATCCTAATGGGAACAGTGTTGAAAGTAAGTTATTCTGTTTTATTATTTAAAAGCTTATTATAGAATTTACGAAATGTCCAGACTATAATATTAAATAGACATTTAATTAATTGAAATAAATTGCACTTATATTTATGACAACTATATGCAGGTCCATTACCTTATGCATTAAAAACATTCAATTAAATTAAACAAATAGAAACGTATATATACATTGTAAATATTTGTTTAGTCGCGTGGTTTACATTCATTTTTATTTCCCTCCCACTCCATTTACAACTTGTAATTTTCTATGTACCAATTACATTTATTTGACATTATAAAAACAAACTAAAGCAAAAATAATAATTTTTTTTGACATGATTATTTTATTAAAAATATTTTCCCATGCATAGTAATAATTGTAATTGTTGTACCTACATAGAAAAGACGGTCAGCAGTGCAAAGCTGGAAAAAGAAGGGAAATTATACATTAAATTTGATTAAATGCAAAAGGATGTATAAAATCTCACATTTTCATTGTCGACTAATGGTTAAAAAAGTTGAGGCATCCCCTTCTGCTTCTTATTGTCTTTACAATGAATTGCAAATTTGATTTCCCAGGCCAGTGCATAAAATACTGCGATACTGTATGCAGTATGCACTGCCTTTAGGGTGTATGCGTTACCTACCTACATACCTACTTATCTTTTATACTGCAGCGTACATAATTAATTGTCTATGGTTGCAGTCAAACAATTAACGATAACTATGAGATGCAGTATGCAGTATAATATGCAGTGATTCGTTTTATTTTAATTGCCATTATTTGGAGTCTATTAGTCTAGCTATACAGTCAATTCTAAATAGTTTACTTGGAAACAATGTAAAAATTCAAAAGTGTGTTAAAGTTAAAAGTTGTTGTCTGTATGTATATAGATATATAGGTCTACAGAAGCTCAGTCAGAATGTGAAAATAGAAATATAAAAGAGATATCATAGTGGATGAGTGCAGTCTGTAATGGCAGTTATGGCTGTGTAACCTTGTGTCATGGCTCTGCATGGTATTTTTGTATTTTCTTGTCGTATTCACTATTTACCTATACAACTTTTAACTATTTGTTTAATAGAGTTTTATTATTATTTGTGTAAATATAGATATGTCCGCCATGTATTACACGCAGTAGGTTAGGTACTTGTATAGGTAAATAAGGAAAATTATAATGCAAAGTCATAATACATGTAGAGGAAAATGGAAAACCTGAGAAAACATTAAATAAAATGATACAAACAAATGTGCTCTACTAAAAATAAAAAAACACTTACAAATGGCTCACTTACCGTTTAATCACGGTAGCCTATGGTCATATATGCTCACGCTATATGGGTTCTAACGGATCGGATATTTCGGATCGGATTTCGGATAATTCGGATAACGGATCGGATCGGTTGACTTATGTATCCGATATGGGTCGGATCGGATAGCCCACAATCCGATCCGTTTATGGAAATTGATCGGATCGGATGTACAGATTTCCGAACGGATATTGAAACGGATATCCGCGGATAACCGAAGTCCAAAAAATCAATAATGTCGCGTTGTAAAATCATTGGTCAGGTTATCACATAAAACAAAAACAATAGAAAACGACATTTTACTACTTTTCTTGCTGTGAACTGTGAAATCAGGCAACGACAATTTGCGTGTTTTATTATAGTTGGTTAAAATTGTTTACATGCAACGTAGAGGCAGGTTTCGTTGAAGTAATTCTGAATCGAATAATTTAATGCTAACAATAAAAAGTCTACATTGTTTTGCATTCTTGAGTGATAAAATAATTATTACAATCATTGTAATATCGGCTAATTTATTTTTGACAAAAAATGTAGCATTGTAATAAATCCGAAGTTAAAATGTAGCAGTTAGTAAGCACTATATAGTGGAAAGGTAAATGAAATTTTTGCTAGTTAATTATTTCTAATTTTTCCAAATCCATCTAAAAGTCAAGAAAACTATTTCAAAAATTAAGCTTTATTTCTTTTTAATTATTATTAATTTAATTCATCTCTCCATATAATAAGGATAGGGTCGGATAAGGTCGGATATCCGAACATCGGATCGGATCGGATACGGATAAATTTTATGACGGATCGGTTGGCCAGTTATCCGATCCGAACGTAGTTCGGATCGGATCGGATAAATGTTTTTTTCTCCGGTTTACTTCGGATCCGAAAAGTATCGGATCGGATAGGCGAATATCCTATCCGTTAGAATCCATATCACGCTATATGCAGAATGCAGATATATCGTAGGAAATGTTGAGGATTTTTTCCTTAAATACAAACTTAGTGAAAACGTTGAGCGTTGAACGTGCAAAATAATTATTGTATGTAGGTACATGTTTTACAGCCCCTTCCCCTTAGTCAGGGTTCGGAAAAAACCGCCCAGTTTGAATAAAAACCTGCCCACCGGCTAAAACCGGCTAAAACCGGCTAAAACCGGCTGAAACCGGCTGAAACCGGCTGAAACCTTGTACCTAATATAATTTAGTGATTAAGCAAAAGTTGCATTGAATTTATGGTGTTGTATCAAAGCAAATAGGCTGTGCACTTTACATATTTTATAAAAAAATATTACTTTTATTGGTTTTTGTTAGAATTTTTGATAAAAATTCTAAATTCCTTGACAAAAATAAATTAAATCTCAGCCTATTTTTTGCTAAAAAAGACTGCAAAACAGCAGTACTTAAACACAGTATATTGTTTTAATCTTAAGGGAAATGCAAATATATATTTTTTAGTCACTTTTAATTCAATTTTAATGCTTAAATCAGTTTTAGCCGGTTAAAGCCGTTTTGCCCCCAAAACTAAAATTTTGGGGGACCGGTTTTAACCGGTTAAAACTGCTTAGTTTTAGCCGGCGGTTAAAAACACCCCCGAACCCTGCCCTTAGTTGCCTGTAATCTGTAATGCAGTGTATATTGCAAACCAACTACAAATAATGCAAACAGGTAGGTACATTGTTTAGCGGTTGTGGGCTGTGGTCTATTGTTGTGGTTATAATTCTGGTCAGAGTATGCTCATTGTGGTAATTATTGTAATCCAGGTTAAATTAAATGGTATATTAATTGCTCACAAATTCTCCAATCTCATCATTGATTTTACAATGCTACTACAACCGTTTTATTATTTTGTAGACATGCTATTTATCAGTATCAGTAGCTAGAACCTACATCATTATTGCCTATACCTTTATCCATTAAAGTTTCTTAATCTTACAGTAGGTCCGTCTACTTTTCTTTGATGATGATTTTAACTCAAGTTTTTCTTACCGTTAAAAGTAGGTTTATGCTCACTAGTCAGTCGAATTTGGAATTAGCTTCGCTGCATTTCTATTTTCTACATACCTACATATTTCTCAGCATCAATTGATCTCAATTTAATTGAGGATGCGCTTGTTCTGATTCTGGGTCTGTCTATGAGTCTGCCTTCGTTGCTTTTGTAATTTTGATAATAAAATTAAACCTGATTGTGGCGGTTTTTAAAATGGGAGGCAATTGCAGTAGTATAGTATAGATATCAATTTACAATTTCTTCGCTACATTTATTTTGTTGCTTTATTGTTATTATTTTTTTTAAATTCGCTTTGATTTTCTTCTGAATGTTGCGTGTAAGAAATAAAAATAAAAGTATTTTTATTTAGTTATTTTTTGAATACTTTGTTGGCGTGTGTATTGTTTTTGATTTTGACTGTGTGACTTGTGTGTCTTATTGGAAATGTGTGACTGACTTTGTCACAGAAAGATGATAGTTGATGTTGTTGGTTGATGATGGGAAGGTTGTGAAGTTGTTATGATTTAATGCTCTGGTGGTCTTTGATGGCTCACTTAATGCTTACCTGCTGCATAGTCACTATGTCAGTCAGTCAGTAGTTTTAGTAACAGCATTTTTGAGTGATAACGATAACGAGTAGTACATGTTTTCCTTATGGAGCATTTTTCCTATGGATTTTGTATGTACTTATATGGAAGCTCTCGATCATCATCATTAGATTATTTTGTAGGTTGTGCGTGCGTGTGACGTGTGATAAAGAAGCACATAGTTATACTAATACTGCATAATGACAGTGTTATCTCTACTGTTTTCCATTTTGGTCGTTTAGTTTTAAGGTTAACAATTAAAATCATGAGGATTTTTTCCTTCTCGTGTGCTGTTGCTCGATGGGTCTGACTTTGGTTTAAATTGCCCAGTTGGTGGCTACCTGTTGTACTTCTGTGTAGGTACTTTTCGTTTTTGTTTCCCATTTCTTGGTAATTTTTGCAGAGAGTTATTGAGAGCTCAAAGTTAATTCGCTCATTAAGATTTTTAATGTTCATTTTATTGAAAAATAAGGCAAATGTCTGACGGAAAGGAAGGGAAGCAAGTGTTTAAATGTCACATGTTATTACTAGTGGTTTGTTATGGATGCAAGTTCAAATTCCTCTATGCTATCTACAGTGACGTCCTACCTGTTAGAGGTAGCAAATCAACTAAGTCTAAATGATTAAATAATTCTAATTAATTAGTCACGTTATATTAAGTTGCACGGCGTAGGTCGTAGGTAATTCATCAACATGTAGAGGAATGTTATTTTGTATTTAATTCTCAAATCCAAATATTTTTTAAAGTTGCAGTACTCACGAGTACGAGGATAGTGATCAGCTGTGTGTTAAAAAATCGCATGTCACTAATTAGTCTTGCCCTCTAATTTGCCTCTACATGGAGACCCATATAATTAAATTAAAATCATGGCAATTAAAACTATAATATAATTATTAAGTTATATGAAAAATTATGACAGACATTGTACTATATTGAATGCAGTTATAATTTATGTGGCCATCGAGTAGTTCACACGGGAGACATACTACAGACTGACGGCTGACGGCTGACACTGACCAACTAAAAGGTTAGCAAATTTACAAAAAATTGTGATTATGAGATTAATTACACTTTTGTTGTGCGGGACTGTGTCTCACATTAAAATATTGATATACCGGCCTATCTAGAAATAATCGCTATACATAAAATGTGTTTGTTTTCTTATTGAAGATATTGTAACAACAGTTTTGAAGAAATCTGTACAGATTTGCCAACACCATTTATATTCGACTGTTCCGAATACCTAATTCGTTAAATTAATTATCTATTTTATACAGTTTTAAAAAAACTACTTTTATAAACTAACCAATTTTTGATCCGTATACTGAGTCTCGTAGGCTACCCTCGATGGAGGTCAGTGTTAAGTTTGTTCTTTTGAATAAAGTTTATCTTTCTCTAGATTTCTGTACTCAGTACACGCCTACTGTTTAATGCCTACAGCAGAGTTCTATGTTTTTATTTGCGTCAAAATCGCCGTGGTTTTGATATTTTTCTATAAAGGGATAATTATATATCGAGTATAGGTATATTTTGCCTATACCACCATATAGCTATTTGGATTAGATACAGATACAGTGAGTAGAACAAAGCAAAAAGGAGATTTACTGTCAGATAATTTAGAAAAAATATAACAAGAAAAATGAGATAAAAAGCCAAAACAAAGGAAAGAATAAAAATAACATACCTAGATATTCGTACCATAATGAATAAACGTGTGTGTGGCTGTACATAAATGTAGTTATAATATTCTATTTGACATTTTGAGTATTTTTTATTTCATATTTTATTTGGCACTTAATTACGTGTACGCGCTCGCTTATTAAGAGTTAAAAGATGAGTGAGAAAGATAAGCAAAACTTTGTATCGAAAATCGAGAAGTCGAGAACCAACTTTTCCTTTTGCCCATAGAGTTTTGTGCTGTGTACATTCCCTTCCCTTGACCGCATTGACCTCCACTCTTCTCACATTTGACTAAAAAGCTCAACCAAAATCGAAGCAAGTGTCAATAAGAAGTGAAGCAGAAAATATTTTAAACGATCAAGAAATGGAATTAAATTTAAATCAAATATTAAGAGAATCTCATTCATAATGTGACGAGATGACAAATATTGAACGCTGCATCTCTTTCTGTATGTGTGATTTTTAACTGTCTGTTGCTTTGAATTAAATGGAATGAAATGAAAGAAAATGGAAAGGAAGGAATTAGCGTTTAGTGTTGAACGATGTGGATGTTGATGTTGATGGGGGACGAGGTTCATAAATTGTTCAAGATTCAATCAGAAAGGATGAAGATGAAAGGGCAGGAGACTGTTTAATTTTCGAGTGAAGATGATGCGACCACTTTGGTTTGGTTGGAAGTACTTTTAGCCCCTTTTGATTTTTAATTCTTCCCAAAAAGACGCCGCACACTCAATAAGTAACTATTGTCCCATTTACTTTGTTTTACGAGTAACTCACACATCCTCAGCCCAGCTAACGCTTCAATTTCAGTTTGCCTACCTGTGTCAATTTTCAGTACAAACGTCAAGCATTAAATGCATATCTAATTACAAGGCAATCAGTCAGTGTCTCTGCTATACGTTTGGTTTTGGAGGCAGTAAAATATTTTGAGATTAATATTCAAATCACTGCGGTATCTTCACACGTCTTCATTTACCCATTTTAATATTTTAATATATGCGCTTGATTGTATTGACGCATTTGATGTATCTCTGCATAGAACATTATTTGGTACCAAGATATAGATATATATACAGTAATACATGTGCCCAGTAGTCAAGGCTTTTTGTTTACTATCTATGTTAAACAGCCATTTATAGATAGTAGTATAAAACTGTCAAGCTCAATAAGCTTATAACTGCATAGGTATCTGCATATCTTCTGTGAAGAACCAAAATGACCCATATCCAATTTAAGCTACAATCAAAATTAGCTTTGTCAAAAAAAACAAGATGAGAAAAATGCGTAAAATGTTAATTAAGAGTTTTTGAAAAGTGTAAAATGTTCTTTTTACATGTATATTTTTGAAAAGTGCAAAATGTTCTATTTACGTGTTTTTGAAAAGTGTAAAATGTTCTATTTACATGTTTTTGAAAAGTGTAAAATGGTCTGCTTACACGTTTTTGAAAAGTGCAAAATGTTCTATTTACATGTTTTTTAAAAGTGCAAAATGTTCTATTTACTTATTTTGGATCTTCACCGATGATATAATAGTATGTTATACAGTCGCCAAAGCTAATTATTTAATAATTACGGGAACTATGCAGTAAGTATTTTGTTTCAAGCATGTTGTTAAAACTACTGACATCAGTTTTTGACACGTTTTTTAAACTAAATTTTAAACATGTTTAAATGTTAAAAAATGTGAATATTAGGTAGGCACAATGTTTTGAGTGGACTTAATTTTAATATTTATATTTGTTCGGAGTAAAAATGTTCAAAATTGTTCTTCGATTAGATAACAAACTCGTTTTCGTTTTATGTCATAAAAATAGGAAGAAGTTGTTTTGATGATAACTTCACTCGAAAATCTGTTGTATCAATTCGACAACTGCGATTGAAAATCCCCCACATATTTTTAACAGTGTAATAAGTGTGAAGATTTTGTCACATTCCGCCTTATTACTGTTTTATTTGTAGTTTTGTATTCTGTATTTGAGCAGCGTTTATTTAAATTTGCTATGATTGATACTGTGCACACACAAAAAATCAACGACTGGGCACTACTACTGTTCTAACGGTGTTACATATTTATTATGTGCAGAATTTGTTTAAGCATGTTCTAACACAAAGTTCCTTCGTATTTTTTTAGAATGTTTTCATGTACTTTCATAATACATACTAGGTGGGAATCTGCAAGCAAATTTATTTTTGAAAGTTACACTGATATTTTGTCATTCAAAAGTCTATAAATGCCATTCCAATTTTCTAGCTGGATGGCTATTGACTATCCCTGTAGATCACTGTCGTTTTCGTTTTCGTTTTCATAATATTGTACGTAAAATCCCAGAGTAGGTACTTACGTCGAAAGCGTAATTTTAGACAAATATGTGTTTTCCTATGTATATTACAAGGATTCCCCCACTTTTTCTTTTTAAACAGTGATGTCCCTATCACTATATGCATATACACATGATATATTTGGATTGATATTTGTCGCGTATAATTGCACATTTATTCGCCGTTCGTCGTTTGCTCGTTCCTTGATTTGTTGATTTGTTCCTGGTCGTGATTGAATTTAAAAACTTTCGTTTTCAATTTTTACACGATTTAATTTATTGTCAATAATGGAGGAGATTTGTTTTTGAAGTGGAGGAAATACATTCTACGATCTACAAGACGATACTATATAATGACTAATGACTAGTGTACGTTTTACAATCAGTGTTGGAATCAGAATCAACGATTTTTTTCTGATCTGTATGATGAGATAACAAGACACTTTTATATTGTGATAAAATTAAAGAAATTCCAATATGTTTTCTCTGTGTTCTGTAATACATTGGAAAGCATCTCCCTGGATTTTAACTCGAATGCAAAATGGGATATAAATACATCGTTCGTAGTGGCAGTTACAGATATTTTTTTTTAAATGTTGATTTCCTTTAAATACTTTAAACTTTTGACTTTAGGAAGTTGGAATATTTTGCAGCTTTATATAGTGATTCTAACATGCTTTCTATTTTTAATAACCCTTTTGAACTGCATATATAGTTATGCATTAGTTTTAATTGCTCGCTTGTGAATATGCTGCAGATTTTGGATACAAAATACATATAATATTGTGTTATATGCTTTCTGCACAGACGGTTTAACTGTTTGTGTTGAACGATATAAATTTTTATTCACTAATAAGATGCAAAAAGAGCTATAAAAATAATAGAGTTAAAGTTGTATAACATTTTAAATTTTTTGTTGCTAACGTCATATCTCAAAACTTTTTAGAGTTTAACGTTTTTTTGCGAATATATAGACGTAGAAAACTTTTTAAAATATGTTTATTGTGAATTTGTGAAGTGAACCATTTTAAATGATTCACGATCATTCATTACATTTTAATTTCCCATTAAATACCCTACTATTAATTTTAAAATGTATAATTACCGCGCGATACTTCAAAAAAATAATTACTATTATTATCAATAAAGTTTGAAATTTGGATTTTAATTAGGTAATCATTGAAAAAAACGTTGTGAACCCTTTAAGCTTTTTGGTAGTCTACAATTTATTGAATTTCGTTCAATAAAATGATGCCATTTTTTATACTACAGACAGACAGATGAGATAAGTATAAGTAGATACAGATTTTTGGGTGTTAAATATCACGCACTGCCACATGGCCGCGACCACCACCGACTACGGCCGTCTCACGATCACGAACTTGTTTTTTCTCTTATAAAATGAAATAATTTTTACAACTTAAAAAAACTTTTACTTTAATTGATTTTTTTCTCATGCTGTACGTGCTTATCCATCAATGTCTTGTTTGTTAGGATTTGATTTGATACTAATTTGACTATTTTAATTAGGTACTATAAATTTCTATATCTATTTAAGGCTTCCATTATTAATAGCTACACGTTCCAAAATTAAAATAAAAGTAAAAAACGAAACTACATAATATTAATTACCTACGTATAAAACATATCAGGCGAAAAACCAAATACAGACTAAAAGTACGTGCTTTGAATATTCCAAAATCGAAAATCAAAATTTTAATTAAATTCCTATACTTACTATTAATGAGGCATTACACATACGCAGCATTAAACTATTAAACGTTGTGCTTTTAAAATTGTACATTTAAAAATAGTTTTTAAAACGTTGGAATTTATAGCGTGAACCTGTTGTTTTTTTAACCTGAAATAGAAAAGTGTAAAAAATAAAAAAGTTAGAAAAGTAATACATCTGAGGTGCTGCTAGTTTGCTTTCCCTAATTCCTCATTGCCAATACAGATATTTATATATGCTCAAGTTTAAAGTGCATAGGTGTACAGGTGAAGTTACGTATGCACTCAGCATGGGATGGATCGTAGATATATATATAAGAATATTTTTAGACAGTTTTGTATTTTTTCCTCACTTGGTTGGCAACTTTCTTGAAATGTGTATCTCATTCTGACGATTAGATACTGTGCAGTGACTTTACTCACTCCTGCTTTGTTGACCGCCTCTCGCTCGCTCGCTCGTGGCTTCCTTCGCTTGACTTCGCATTAACTTGTTAAATGTACTTTAAAAAAAAATCTGAAGTAAACAAACTAAATAAAAAAAAGTGGACGCTTTTAAGTGAACTAGGAAAGCAGAACCAGACCAGACCAGACCAGCAGAATAGAAAACGTAAAATGACATAATTATACATACCAACAATACGTATGATATTCCATGCTTAAAATGTAGACTGGCTTTGAAACTTCTAAATGAAACTGCAATATAGATTACGAGCTTCGGTAAATGTATTTTTGTGATGCTTTCAACGATCTTTAGGCATGTGTTGAGAAGTTATCTGATGATGACGTTTAGAGATTTTAAATTAAGACGTAAAAAGTAAATTGTGAATCTTCCGCTCTGTCTCCTTTGAGATTTTATAGAAAGAGTCTTAATCCAAAAGTTAATCTTCCCGCATCTTTAAATCTTCACTGCTGCATGGTGATGTGAGCTCTTAAAATTTTCTTAGTAAAAGTATATACCTTATTTGGAGTCACATTTTACTTTATCACTGTACTGAGATATGTACTGTGTGTGGTTGGTATTTTTCTACTTTTATTAAAGCGTGTGATCTTGCTGAAAATTGAAAATTGAGAAGATTTTTGGTTGTAAAAGCGACAGTGGGTGAGCAAGTAGGCAGTGCCAATTAGTCCAAGCCTCCAAGCCTATGTTTTTCCCAAGAGATGTAGGAGGGCAGGTAGGTACGTATGTAGTATGTACTTAGTGGTTTTGGTTTTTTTCAATAAGCAAAATGCAGATAAGGCCTTTTTGAACGTGCTGAACATGTGTGTTGGATGTTGGATGTACATATTTATTATTGATTGTAATTTTGTGAGATATTTATTGATAGTGATGAGATGAGAGGGAGCAGGTTTTAACTTTGTTCAAGAATGAAAACTTGTCATGAGGTACATAGTTTGAGTAAAATTGAAAATCAAGATCAAGACACAGCACAGTGCTGCACGTAATTTTGCTTGAAAGCAGCAGAATGAATGATAGTATAATTTGTATTCCAAGTTAAAACTTGAATATAATATTTTGTATGGAGATGCTTCAAAATAGTTTAATGTATTTAGTGGTTTAAAAATTGAGGGCTAATAGTGTACTTAGCACAATGAAATGAGGTAAATATTAAGATATAGATTTTTGTGAATGGTGTAAATTGTACCTTTTGCACTTTCAAAAATGTGCAAATATAATTTTTATATTTTGCAATTTAAAAGAATGTCTTAATTATCCTTTTTTGAAATCTATAATCCATAATTTCAAATTTACGAGCTTTTAAATTGTTAAAATTTTAAAAATACGGTATTATCATGTTCTGTGCTTTAAAACCCATATTTTCCAAGGTTATGGATTTGATCAGTGTCAAAATTTCAAAAAAGGGCAATTCGCATGTTTTTGCAATCTAAAATGTGAACAATTTTGCATGTTTTTGCATTTTTAAAAGTGTTCAATTTGCATGTTTTTGCTGTTTCAAAAGTTGGCAATTTTTATGTTTTTTGCAATTTCAAAATTGGTTAATAATTCACATGTTTTGTGCTTTTAAAAATTTTCATAAAAGGGCTCTCTGTTTTGTACTTTATAACTCGATTATCTTTGTGTTTTAAGTTCAGCACCTCCAAAAATGGATAAAAATTGTATTTTGTCATTAAAAAATATGCTGCATATCATGTTTAACAATTTTTAAAACATTTCTACCAGCAATTGTATATAGTTACCTTCAGATTTGCACATATTGGCAATGCCCATAGATTGTAGATAGTGCGTTATTATTTCAGTAAAATAATTGATATCCTATCATATCCTGTTTCTATCCTTCATCCTCAACCGTCAACATGTAATATGTATTTATTAAAATTCAATAGCTGTGTAAAATACTCCGAACACAAAAGAGGTGCAGACAATATTTAGAATTAATTACTAATCGTAAGAAACGGATATTCAAGTCAAGTATTCCGATTGGTTTTGGCACCGTCACAACCTTATTCTTTAGCTGTCAGTGTTCAATAATGAATAATGAAAATAACGCAATTTAATATTACGCACTGACTCACCACCATAACTACAGCATTGTGTACCTATATGAGCACCTGTAAACGAAAACGTGCAAGAATTCGATATTGATGGAAGCTGTGATAATAGTAATAATTATTGTAGTCCTACATATATTGTAATAATTAAAAAAATATCATCCCGTTCACCTTGCTTTACATTACACTTGCAAAACTTACAGCTAATACAACGACCACTGTCTCTAGGTCTCTAGGTGATCGCAGATTAAGTAAGTAGTATGCATGTTTAATTTCCTTCCCGTTTCCTTTCCTTATTACACTAACCCACGTCAAGTCAAAGTCAAATGTCTACTACCTACTTCACAGTCAAACTTTGAAGAGTTGGTTCCATTGTCATGTTTTTTTTGTGCACTATTTTTTTTATTGTTACACTCTCTCGGCTCTCGGCATTTCAAATTCTCTGAAGCTTTTTGTTTTGAGACGGACTGACGATTACATTACATTACAATTACAAGGGAAATACAAGTATTCAAATTCTACTCCTTTACTGTATGATTATTATTAGTATGTACCGTATAGAGAATTTTTATGATAATGAATTATGAATAATTGGATCAAGTTCGTTTATTATGTGAGCATTATAATAGGGAGCATTATACCAATGTATAATTATTACGTATTAACATGGATTATGGATAGGCAATAGGGCAGAAGTAAAAAAGTTGTACGTTCTGCTTACGTACGTACCTATGTGTGATGTTACGTAATAATTTTATGTTAATCCAAACTTGAACTTGTCCCTATAGAATTTGATTTAAAATTCAAACTTTTTATGCTTTATGATTTAAGTAGACCACTTTTTCTATTAAATAGAATATTATCGTTCACATATATTATTTGCATTTGACCGTCTTTTTATTTAATTATATAGGTAATTACTGTGTAGTGCCACGAATACTACGAAATATTTTATGTGATATGATTTGAATGTTTTTGAATTTTTGCTTTAGTTCTGCAGAACTTAATTTATGTCAATGTTGGATTAATTAATCTTAATTGACCGTTTTCTTCTATAAGGCTTGGAACACCTTGTGTATTTAGGTACATTTGTAATAGTTTAGTATATTTTGAATCACTAATTGATTTTAAATTATAGGCTATTTTAAAATTATTATTTGGTGGATTTAATTACATATTTAAGTTTGAAGGCTTTAATGGGGAGGGAATTTTCCATGATTTTGTAAACTGTGCATAATATCGAAATCGAAAGGCTTAGCAAGCACGTTTTTGGGTTTGTATTTTAATTAAGTAATACAGGCAGAATACTAAGCTTGGTTGAACTTGCAATGTTTTTAAAAATGTGACATGTGTTACGAGCGTGTTATTCGTGTTATGTTTGGTTGGTTGGCTTGATTAATTTAAATTAATTTCGAGTTTTGATATGTAATATGTGTGTAAGTTTTACAAGGTTGATCACCGTTGCACGTACAATATTGTTTTGTATGCGGACCTGTCACTAGTATCTTCGTCAGTAAAACTCAAAAACGATTATTGAATAAAAATAAGTTTCATAATGACATAGTCCCCAACTCCCCATGATTAATAAAGGATTTGCTTTTAATTAATTAATTTTTTATTGTAAATTAATTAATTACGTATTAGAGTGAAGGCAATGATTTAGTAGGGATTAATTATTTAGGTTTCTGAGATTTTATGAAAGACGATCGAAGGCCTTTTAGATTTAGCTTATTGTTAGTAATAATTTCCCCATTCGAATTCCTTAGAAAATCACCTTGCTATTGGGTACTGCTTATGTAAGAACGGACTAAAATTTAATTTTGTTTTTGTTGTTTTGGTTATTTCCTAGTTGGTCATTACTTCACTTTTATTTACGAACCTTTTGACAAAATTTCAAATCCTGTTTAATTATAAATATATGGAAATGTAATTTATTTTGAGTTGTCATTACAGTGTATTGCATTTCCTTTATACATAATTATATTGCTCATTGCTAGTTAGTGCGTTGTTATATTTTTTGTCGTTTGTTCAATTTAGAATTTTTGCCAGAAACTTATAAGACACTCTCACGCACACACGAACGAAACCCTTTACGTTGCAATAATATGTTTCAAAGTTTGAATAGCAATTGTGTACTACCTACATATTTAGTATGTAGCGCTATGGGAAATCCGTTCAAAGGCCACAGGCTAATAATTAGTGGGTAAGACTCACAGTATGTTTTAATTTTTTACAATTCCGAAATTCAAAAATTCTGTAGTGTATCTTATTTGCTATGCCATTTTGAAAATAAGGGGCGAGCTCGTATGTTGTTAAGCTTAAGTAATTTATTTGCAATGTTGTACAAGTAATGTACCTAATAATATAATCCGTAATTTATGGGAAATAAATTAATCCAATCACATTCCTACAGTCTATGCAATGCATATGGCTATATGTTGTTCGGAATTTGTAAATGTGTACGCATAATTTATCACGCGTCGGCGTGCGTTTTTTTGAAAGGCTTTATAGGTTACATATATTTCAGCCCTATCGATTAGATTTCATTATTATAAAAGTACACTATCTATCCATCGTGGTATATGTTTAGTAATTAAGATAGGTACGCGTGTATCAATAAATTTATCACCGTTAAAAAATTCCACTAAAAATAAGCGTTCACTTATGTATTCACTATAGAATCTACCTTACATCGCCTAATCTCATATCCATCGGTATAAAGTATAAAATAAAGGGACTTGACCCGTACATATAATCTGTAATTAAAATGTCAAAAATTAAGATTGTGCTATATGTAATGCTATATGTTATTTACGTTTTAATAGACTTTTCACAGTTATTGATCTTTATTTCGGGTGAACGTACACTTCACGGCTAATGTTAATGTTAAATACTATTTTTAACGAGTTAAAAGTGTTTCTCGATTTCGATTTTGCGATAAAGGTTCACATTTTAAATTACATTAGTTTTATTATTACATAGACAGTTTTTGCTTTACGATCCCGGTACGATATGACACGAACGATAACGATACACAGTCAGAGTCAAACAGAATTTGATTGTGAGAATATAATATAGAAAGAATGGGTGCGTCCGCGTATGTCAAAAAAGGATTGAGATATAGGTAGCAGGTAGTTATATTTATATTAATGTTGGTACATAACGTACATACTAATTTTTAGATTTATTTCGAAGCAAATAAAATCTGTGGTAATAATAATTTAAAAGAGAAACAGTGAATGGGACAGTAGCAGTATGTACAAGTCTGTAAATAAAAATATAATTGCAATTAACATTAAAATATTATCTTTGTGTCATCTGATCTGCTAGTCTGATTTTACTGCCTGTATTTCCCGTCATGCCCAGCGTATATGTACTAAGGTATTGAGCCACTACTACAGTACTAACAGTTAATTTCGTATCAGTCACAGTCAGCAGAGTCACAGCCTATCTAGTTATAGGTATAGGTATGTAATTCTGTTCCCGTTATAATGAAACCTACACCTGGCCATATTTATAGACCCGGCCATTCACATTCACACACACAAAACCATGTTGGAATTTGCAACGCAATGTTGACTGCGACTGCGACTGATAAAAATATTTCCAAATACTTAATTCTCATGGTCAGATCAGTCATGTAGAATGTCAGAATTCGCAATAATAATTGTACCTACCTACCTACATAGGTAATTGTAATTATAAATCTTGGACGGTTGCAAGAACCTCAAATCTTAAATGGTGAGGTACGAAAAATTGGAAATGTACACATTTCTTAAAAATAAATAATGTTCTACATAGCTATAAATCAATTCATCAAAAAGAATTAGATCAGAATCGACTGGTAGTTTTCATGGATATCGATATCGATATCGACTTCCATATCAATCACCATGTATTTTTTCTGCTTAATTATGTTAATGTATGTGCCCATGAAAAGTGTGGGTATACTGCGGGGCTCTTTCTGATCTGATCTGACCAGACTGATGCTGGTCGGACTTTGGCTATGTGATCTGTGAACTGCGAGGGTAGTACGTATTCGACTCACCTGTAATTACCTCACATCTATCATTCGAGCCATCTCATTATGTCCAAAATAATATCATTATCGCAAATCTAAATTATAGGAAAAGAACCATTCCGAAACAAGAAAAAACTTGTTGACGTTATTAGGGCAGGGTAGGGTGTAGGTAGGCATAGGGTAAATTTTTTATGTTTTTAGTGAGAAAATATAGATATCAGATCACCTGGTAGGTAGATAGATTATTTTGCAAGTTTTTTTGGGGGGAAAATTGCAGATGTCGTATTTTGATACATTTAGCTAAAATACTGTATGTGTAGTACGCGTAACAAAAGTGACAACTACATTATTACTAATTAGGCTGCAAATATGCAATAGTAAAAATACTGCGAATTATTACCGCTAAAATTGTACGCATAAAACTTGTAGAAAAAAAAGAAGTATTTGTTATACTGCTCAATTAATTGCAAGTTTCGGGTTGTTTGCCATTCGCCCATATTTTATCTGTCACGTGGTCACGTTGCACCCTTAGGGCATCATTAATTGTGAGCGGATTTCACTCAGAATTTTTAATATGAAATTGAAATTATAATTTGATATAATTAATAATGATTATTACTGTATGTATAGCTATAGCCGTGAGCATTTTTGTTTACATATGTGAAATATAACTTAAAAATAATGTTACAATTTTATTCAAAAAAAATAATTACAGGTTTAATGAAAGGGTACTATGAATGTGATAATATATTAAAGAATTAGCTATTAAGAATTTATTAGCTGATTATAATTATATACACTGCCAAGTGCTTTCTTTGTATACTTTCTTATGGTTATGGTTATGGTTATAGTATTCTATTGTATCAATATTCAAAGATTTCATTTGCAAATTACTGGTTATGAATTCCTCAAATAATAATTTGGCACTCTCATTACCAATAATCAATAGCTAATAATAATGTGTGGTCCAAGATCAGAATCTTAGCACTACGGGGCTTTTGCATTCAGCACCCAAACAAAAACAGAAAGATATATGTAGAGACATCTACTAAATGCGTGTATGTATAAATGTATATACAAAATTCAAGGGCAGTGCTTTACACACAATTACAGATTACAGCCAAAAGTAAAACAACATAAAATTTCAAACTACACATTTTTGTCATTAGCTCCCCATTACGGTACAAAAACGGCTTTACCAAGTTTCCTCTTAAAAAACTGACCTTTGCCGTGTCAATAAAATTCACATTTTATGTTGTATTATGTAGGTAGGTAGGTGCCTATCTGTATTTTTCAAGTTTTTATTAAATGGAAGGTTGAATTTTTGAATTTAATGGTCATGCTCAGTCAACTTTTAGAAAAGTAATTTTTTTAACTGTAAAAATTCATGCTTTTAAAAACCTGTGGGGAATCTATAATATTTTTTAAATAATAAAATGCCTAATGTATTTTGTATGCATTAAAAAATTATGAAATTCTATATTACAAATTTCATATCCCAACCCTCATATAATATTTGTACAGTAATCAGTAATTATGTTATTTTTACAATAATTACTGTTAAGCATACTACTAATTGTGCGTCAAATATCCATACGTAAAAATAAACCTGAACCTTGTTATTAAATAATGCCATGGGGCTAAAGGTGAAGTTATGTAGTGTAGTTACCAGAGTCATTTGTGTTTGTATTAGTAATTTGTAACCAAATTAAGGTATTTATTTTTTATATTGTAGTCTTCTATCATGTATAGTAATTATGCTTGCATTTAGAATTCTAAAAAAAAAACAACATTTCAATTAAGGCATATAATGGAAGTGTAAATAGCAAATTAAAAAATTAAATAATTACTCATAACTGAGCAACAACTGTTTTCCCAGTGTCTATAGTAGTAGTAGTGCCATGAAGTGCTGGTATAATGACGACAGATAGAGTATTTTGCTCCTATGCTAAGTGGTTTGTTTGTTCAAGTGCAGTTTCGTATATTGCATCAATCATCATTGGTAGTACTTGATTTCGAATTCTCAAAGCTTTGATCTGTATTTCTGTAATTTTTAATTCAGTGTACTAATGACTGTAATTATTCTTCCATATAAAAGAAATGTGTTCACCGCTATTAGAATAGAATTTCTGAATTTCAATTTCATGCCTCACTGTACCTCTGCCTGTAACATAAGGGAGCGAGTTGAGTAATAGAAAAACTTGAAAACTAATTGTATCGTGTCTTATAAAAGTAAACATGTGGGCTATTTAATGTTCTTTACACAGGTATTGCATATACAGATATTTGATTAATATTATATGGAAATAAAATTACCTATTACACACATCAATCATTATATAGGCGAATTACTCTGGTACAAAACTAGTTCAATTTTTATGCCTTTTATGTATTAATGCATTTCTAATACTTGGAACAAATTTAAGTAGAATTTTTTTTATTATTGTATATTTGAGAAACAAAAATAATAATAGAGACTGTACATAATTTTTTGATAAGTATATTTCTTGATGCATGACAGTAATAATATGTAATTGGAAAATTTGTAAAGAAAACAACCGAATGATTGGAGGTAGAAGTGCCAATTAATTTCTATGTATTTGTTCATGAGTGTAAATACATATAAGGTGCACATAATGTGTCATTAGCTATGAGGTAGGCAATTGTAGATTTAATTTTTTCTCCGTTTACGTTTGTTGTACTGCTCCATGGTTGGGTTAGCAAAATGAAATGCAGTTATTTAATAAGCATTTTTGAAAATAATCATTTCCTCCTGTACGTGCGGTTATTTTGTAGTTATTGTTACATCATTATTATTTTTCAGTGTCAATCAAGGGGAAAATACTGATAAATAGTCTTTATAACCTTTTAAATCTAAATGTATATTGTGAGTGTGGAAACAAAATGGCTCGTATCCAATATTCGGGTTAGAATTAAAGTGAGACATGTCAGTACAAAATTATTGAATGAAATTGGTGCGTAAATTATTAATTACGAGTTTTTGAACAGTGCTAAAAGTTTTATTTGCATGTTTTTTGAAAAGTGCAAAAAGTTTTATTAGCATGTTTTTTCAAAAGTACAAAATATGTTATTTGTATGATTTTTAAATTTGCAAAATCTTTTATTTGTATGTTTTTCAAAAGTACAAAATATGTTATTTGCATGTTTTTGAAAATTGCAAAATCTTTTATTTGTATGTTTTTGAAAAGTACAAAATATGTTATTTGTATGATTTTTAAATTTGCAAAATAATTTATTTGTAAGTTTTTGGAAAGTGCAAAATGTTTTATTTGTAAGTTTTTGAAAAGTGCAAATTATTTTATTTGCATATTTTAAAACATGCAAAATACTTTATTTGCATGTTTTTGAAACGTGCAAAATGTTTTATTTACATGCTTCTAGGATCATGATAATATTGCTACACTTTACGAACGAGAATGAGGATCAGCAAGGTATTGACAAACATTAAAAATTTACTAATGGTTGATGGCAAACACAAAGTCTACATCGTATTTCATTAACTGCAAAAAGTTCTATAACCAACTCTGTTTTGTAACCGAAGAATGGCGCGTAATGCAAGTTACACTGCAGTATAAAAAATACTAAATACCTGCCTATAAATCATTTTTCTTACATGTGACGTGTGCATGTTTTTTATACGTATTCCAACTTTAATGCCTCATTTTTTCGTAAGTATACAAAGCCTGAATATCCATTTGATTTTTACGGTATTTTTAATTCATCTTAAAATATGCCAAAGACTACAATTTGAATGTACGGTAGTACTTGTAAAATAAAATATGCACCATTGTTAGTTGAACCAATTACAGAAACTAACAAAATAAACCGCCAATTAAATTTGGGAGTATGTATAGGCATTCTTTATAGATTGGGTGGAGTACTTTTTTTGTCCATTAAATTTACCACCTGATATTCTACTTTTCATTTTAGCAATAAAACAAAAGAAATAAAAATTATTATTCGCTCTGACACTGTATGGTGATCTGCTCTCTACTCATGGTCCAGGCGTCCAGGATTTGCTACTCTCTTAAAAAACAATTAATTCACTACAATTAACTATGACCTATGTACTTATAAGCACGAGGCAACCACCTGACCTACACAGACAATCGCAGATTTATTTTTATTTCCCTATCGTCCCATTTCCTAACTACCTACTACACATCTCTGATCTGTAGTATGTACACGCGAATTTGTTGTATAAATACCAATGTGCCATTATTAGGAAGAAATACACAGTATTCCGTTTATCGTTATACTGTATATAGCTATAAACACTCACTATACAACTCGTACTGTTACAGCCCCATATACTATTGTTACACATATTATGCAAATTACTCCATAGAACCTGAACCTGTGCGAAGGAAAATTCCTGCAGGAAAAATCAGAAATAGGCTACGATTACGATTGTAAACTGTTATACTGATACACGTGATTTATATTACACATGACATGCTGATACTATGCACAATCCCAGACAGGTATGTATTCTATGTATGAAATGTGGCTTATCGCTACCTACAGTTTTGAGTTAATGGCTGATCTGATACTGATATGGACCACGCCTAAAATATCTTCTACATTTCTATATCATAGTAATTATTACGACCATGTGAGAGACTTCCATAATAATTACACCTGTTCTATATAGGTATCTCCTTCGCTCTGTCAGAACTCCGCAGAGCGCTTGTTTTACATAACTGTCGACTGTTGAAAGTCTCACATTTTTAACCTATGTAACATACCAGGACGCACCAGTACCAGCGCCGCCCAACTTTACAGCTGTGGTAGGTAGGGTGTAGATGTATAAATAACGTAAATATAAAGATTTATGTGCCTTATATGATTAAATATGGCGCAATATAAATCACATTATTTATATGGCAAATGGCAACACTTCCAAATCAATTACATCTTCGCTAAGGATTAATTAAAAACACCTAAGAAATTTTTAAGTTATTATTTTTTGATTGGGGCTCCGATTATCTTCACCTTTATAAAATACAATTAAAAATAATTTGCGCCACTTTTTTAGTGCAAAAATTAAACCAGCTCGTAAACTTGTAACCAGAATGTACAGTATGTATTTTTAAAGAAAATTAGTAGATAGGCGTATTTGGAAGCAGACTGTACAAATATAAACGTATATGTATTTCTTTCCAGTGCGTTAAAAATAATGGCACTATAAGTTAAGACTGGAAGTCGTAGTAATTCATAATTATGGGTATGAAATATGGACTAGTTATTCAGGAACTACTGTCTCAGAGAGTGACATTGAGAGATAAGAGTGCAATTAATAATCGATTTAAAGATGGATAATTTTACACCAAGTGTTAAGATTTCCTTGGCAATTAGCACTATTAGTAGCATCTAGCATCCTTTTAGCACGTGCAAATTTTGTTATAAATATTTATACACACATACGAGAAGGAGAACTGTCTAAAATAATTTGTAAGTAATCGTTTGTATTTTTTTATGCACAGGTCTCCTCGCTTCCTGCCAACTCACCAATCTGTTGATGTACCAGCTTCTCCAGCAGAAACAGCAGCAGTCTCCCCAGTCCCCAATCCCACTAGGTTTAAATCCATTCGGAGGTATCAATCAAAATCTGATTTTCCCACCCATGGAAACTCTGTCAACCTACGTGACGACATCTACTTACGTCACTACTATGACAACCACCGCCCTCGTCACGATCCCACTCCTCTTCGGAAACAAACCTGTCCCAACCACCATCACGCGGACTAAAACGTATGACGTGACCACTTCGGAAGTCAAGACGCTCACGTCCACAATAAGACCCGCTATCACACAAGCCCAACTCCAGGCATCTGCCCTCATGTCCTCTGTGGACCTTAATCCAACGCCGGCTCTCAATCAGGAAACGACAGCTGCACCTGGGCTCGAGCTAGAAAATAATAATGGGGATGGTGGGGCAAGGGAGTATCGACAGAGTAGCGGCTATGCTAAGAAAAATAGACAGCTACAAGACTCCCATTCAGAGGAACAAGTGCGAGAGTCAACTCTGGACTCGCCTAAAAATTATCGAAGAGCCCCTCTTGAGAATCCAAGTACAGAGAGTCCAAGAAATTCAAATTCGAATCAAAATTCCCGCGCAGCCAACAAGCGGAGGAAGATTAGCCGCGGGAACAACAATAGCGATAATCTCCATTCAAACATTGGCGCCGTGACGACTAAGAAAATAGCGACGGTGGCTCCGCCTGTGAGTCAAAGCAGTAGAGGTTCGTCCCGAGATCCTTCGCAGTATAAAATTTTACGAGATAATCGTCAGCGTCATCATGAGGCTCCAACCCCTGCACCAACCCCTGCACCCGCACCTGCCCCCCAAGCTAAAAAATTTGTCCCCGAGAGTAACTACAACCGAGAAATTAACTACTACCGCTCAAGACAAAAGCAGGCACAACCCCAACAAGAACAACCACAACAACATCAGCAAGAAGATCAATATTACTACAAACAACGACAACCATCTTCCCAAGCTCAACCCCATGAAAATGACCCCGAGTATGTCCAGTACCCAGACGACTACTCATACTACGCCCGACGACTCAAGCGAGGACAGAATCAACAAGGACAAGTACAAGGAGGTGAAGGGAACCCGGATTTTGACGAGTACTCCCTCGAAAGGGAATACCTCCTTGAACCCAGTTTCCAAGGAGATAATTCCCAAAATTACGAGCAGGTAGCAGTTCAAAGATGTCCGCCCGTCCCTGCTGACGAAATTGCAAAAACTGTAACTTTGACCCAGACAGAGACCCTCACGCGAACCATCACCAAATTTGTCAACCCGAGCAGTAGCACCCTTGTTGAGGCGGCAGGAAGAGGAAATTCTCGGACAGCGCCCTCTCGTGGATCAACTCGGGATCAAAACTACCATTTTAGAGAGGATGCTCAAAGGCAACGTCAACAATATCAACAAAATCGACAACAAAACCCAAATCAGGAAAATTTTGTTCCAGAGAGCAGGTCAATAAGTTCAAGCTCAACCACAAGGCCAAGGACACGGCAGAGGTCAACGACCTCAGCTACTTCCACAACTCAATCCACCCCAATTGACGCCGCCTTCCTAGAAGCTTACACTGGACGGAGAACAAGGACTCGCTCCAGACTTAATCATGACCCAAACTAATAAATAGTCAGTGTAGAAAATTATTATTAGAAATTTAATATTTTACCCTTTTAATAAAGCTGTTCCTCACATACATTCACACACACACACACAAAGTATTTTTTTTCAATTGCAATTTTTCTCCCTCACTTACGCCAAGTGAAATTCAAATCCATACATGAATTAACACACAGTGAAATATAGATTTAAAAAATATGTGTAGGTAAAATGTAGGTAATTTGGCTATAAAATTTAAAGTACCTGTACATAATTATGTGAAGCTTGAAAAATAATTTTGTAAAGTATTTTTTGTACTAGGCATATTATTTTGTTTTACAGTAACATCAACGTCCATTATACCCGCAGTACAGACCACCCCCCCCCCACCCCTCCCCACATGAGACAACCCAGTCTGACCTTCAACTTCAACTAAAAAAGATTCTACTATACGATCACAGTGAATTACCTAGGTAGTTAACATTAACATAATTTTATTTTTGTTTTTGTTTTTTTTAATTTTCAGCTTATTTCAAAAATTCGAATTGCGGTTGTATCGTTTATATACTGGTATATTATGCGATCGAATTTTTGAGTACTACATACAAACTACCTACGTGGACCAAGAAATTGTGCAGAGTATAATATACAATAAAAATATATTTAATAATGAATTGCAGTACATGATGGAAATATAGAATAGGATTATATAAAAATGTTTAGTGAAAATTAAAAAAAAATAATTAATTGCAATTATTATGCACACCATTTATTGTACCTACTGTAATATTGATGTTTAATGTAGATATACGTTTTTAGACCTGTATGTAAGTAGTAAGTAGATAGTTAGTTTTTACTTTTTAAATAATTTGCATTTTTAAGAAGAATTCCAAGAATGTTTGTCACATTATAATTTTATTCTGCTCTCTATATATTCATAATTATTGTACACAAAATATATAGTTATATAAAAATTTAATGAAATATTGGTATATGAATATAATGTTAATAATTAATTAGAGTAATGCTACAATTATTGAGAAAATAAAAAGGAGCCATTTTACCAGTGAATATAATACGAGTCGTGTTTTTATACGTATGTCATTCGGTAATTTACTAGTGCTGTTACGTTTTACATATATAATTTAACTAACTTTATATAAACTAGGGTAATTATACACCTATCTGCCTACCTGATGAGTAAGTATAGCTATGCATAGTAGTATTAAAAAATTACAAAAATAAAATCATTTCTAAAATACATATATTTGTGTCATACTTTCACAAGGAAGACGAGTTCTATACTTCTATCATATCGTTGTAGTGAAGTCAAGTGAAGACTCGAAATGACCCATTTTCATTTTCAGCTAGCAATTTATGCAAACAATTTAAATATCTTATTGATCCTAAAAACATGCAAAAAATTGTATATTTTGCACATTACAAAAACATGCATATTAAAAATTTTGCAGTTTCAAAAGCATGTATGTAAATCGAACTTTTGGGACATTTCAAAAACAAACAAATATAAATTTTTTGCACATTTCAAAAAAACACAAATACAATTTTTTTGCACAATTCAAAAACACACAAATACAATTTTTTTGCACATTTCAAAAACACAAAATTACAATTATTTTGCACATTTCAAAAACACACAAATACAATTTTTTTGCACATTTCAAAAACACACAAATACAATTATTTTGCACATTTCAAAAACACACAAATACAATTATTTTGCACATTTCAAAAACACACAAATACAATTATTTTGCACATTTCAAAAACACAAATACAATTATTTTGCACATTTCAAAAATACACAAATACATTTTTTTTGCTTTTTTAAAAACATGCAAATAAAATTTTTTCGCTTTTTTCAAAACCATTCAAATAAATTATTTTACAATTTTGAAAAACTCGTAATAATTAACATGTTATACATACATCTATCTTATTTAGTGTGTTTTTTTGTTGTGACACAGCTCATTTCAATTCTAGCTTAAATTGGATATGAGCCGTTTAGATTCTTCACTGCGACGATATATACCATTATCTAAAAAGTAGAGAAACTTTATAAATTTCAAAATTTGCTTTACATATTTTTATAAAATAAAATTCAACTTATTATTTTTCAAAGTCCATGGTAATTTCAAAGTAAATTGTGATAAATACATACATGCATACATCCCCAGTCCAATAGTATAAGTATAAAATGGTAAGGCTGACTAGGAGATACATACAGGTATACAAATGTAATTATTATATAGGCAATATTTGATTATACATTCATTATACATCCCTTCAGATTATACATACATTTACATAATTAAAATATTCGACGGATTCCATTTGGATTCATATCTTGCAGCTTAACTTGCTATACTTTCAGTTTCAGTAGGAAATTCCACTGGCTGTCAAGATTACTTTTTGATGTTCTTGCGTTTTCTAAAATAAAATAATTAAAAAACACATTTTAGTTTCCAACAAATCCGCCCGTCAAAAATAACGCCATCTCAAATTATTTTTACATTCGTAATAACTCATTAATTAATCATATATCATCGTCTGAAAATGGCTACGTAGAAAAGTTCTATCAGATAAATTTTTGACTTGCCTACGAAGGGAAATTGAATTCGATCCTGGAAATGTTCCTTCCTTAAACACTAAACAAAAAACGTTTCGTCCTCCTATCCATACTATTTTAGCACGTAATTAAGAACATATAGGTACATGCAATAGCACGCAGCGACATAAATAAATTCAATTTTTCAGTCACACAATATAGAAAAAAAAATCAAATTCTATATACTTTAAATACTTTATCTGTATTTATGGTATTTATTTGTTTACTATATAATTATATCTATAAATGAAAAAAATACTGAATATACTGCGAATTCACAGATAAATATTATAATTGTAAATTCTGATCGAAATGAGGCCTGGAGCGTGTTCTCGTTCTCCGGTTAGTGTAAGATTCCGCATAAGATCCTGATCCTGCCTCAACTGGAGTTGTCTCTGTGGTGCTGGTAGAAGTTGTGGAAGTCGCTGACCTGTGCCATAGCTTTGACCTCAAAGTTGACCTTTCCAATGTGCTCTGTAGCCGGAGCCTATTAGTACTGTTTCGACTATTATAATGGTAATTTCCCTGTTCTCGACTACTTCCACCGCGAGAGGGCACTGTCCGCGTATTGCCTCGTCCCCCGGTGTAACCCACAGAGCTGCTTGGGTTGATCAGTTTAGTGATTGTCCTTGTAAGTGTCTGCGTCTGCGTAAGCGTCACAGTTTTTCCAACCGCCTCGGCGGGGACTGGCGGGCACCTTTGAGCTGCGGCGATCTGCTCGTAGTTTTGGGAGTGGTCCCCCTGGAAACTGGGCTCAAGGAGGTACTCTCTAGCAAGGGGGAGGTCGTCAAAATCCTGGATGGTAGTACCACTACTGTGTGCTTCCACTATATGGTGGTTCTGCCCTCGCTTCAACCTCCTTGCGTAGTAGCTGTAGTCATCCGAGTAAGGAACATACTCTTGATCTTGCGCATACGCATGCGCGGCGGGCTTGTGCTGTTTGAAATAGTGCCTTTCTTCAAGCTGCTCCAGCTTCTCCTGGAGTTTCTGCTGGACTTGTGGTTGTCTCTGTCTCGAACGATAGTAGTTCACATCGTGATTGTAATTACTTTCCAGGAGGAGTTTCGGCTGAGGCGCAGGCGCAGAAGAAGACGGTATAAAAGTTGGCGCTTGTGTCTCTTGGTATCTAAAAAATTTATTCTGCGGAGGCGCAATAGTTATTATTGGGTTTCTATTTTGATTTTGATTATTTTTATTACTATTATTTCCATTTCCATTTCCTCTCCCCAACTTTCGTCGCTTGTGTGAGTGGCGGGAGTTTTGATTTGAATTGGAATTTGAAAACTGTGGACCCGCCCTGATTACTATTGGGCTTTCCGCGCTCGTAATCTCAGCAGAGGAGCGACGATATTGCTTGGGAGAGTTGAAGGACGCCTCGTGATGTTGTTCCTCGGACTGTGACTCCGAGTGAAGGTCAATGCGTCTGTTATGATTGTGGTTTTTCTTAGAGCGGGAATGTGACTCGCGGGGGCGTTCCCTGAACTCACGTGATACGCCGCCATCTAGATCCAGCGTCGGCGCACTCGTCGTTTCCAGGTTGTGCGCAGGGGTCGGGTTGAGGTCAACTGTGGACGAGAGCGCAGACGCAGGGATCTGAATTGCGGTGAGGGCTGGTCTTATTGTGGAGGTGAGCGTCTTGATCTCAGAGGTGGTCACGTCATATGTTTTGGTCCGGGTGATAATGGTCGGGACGGGTTTGTTCCCGAAAAGGAGGGGGATCGTCACGAGGGCGGTGGTCGTCATAGTAGTGACATAAGTACTGGTAGTAACGTAGGTTGAGAGCGTCTCTAATTGAGGGAAAATGAGATTTTGATTGATGGCAGCAAATGGATTGAGGACCAGATTGGAATTTGGGGACTGCTGATGATTTTGCTGGAGCAGTTGGTACATCACCAGATTTGTGAGTTGGCAGGAAGCGAGGAGACCTGGTGAAAAACAACAATAAATAAAAACAATTAGATTTTCGTACTATCAGTAGGCAGTGTTGTTGTTTTTGCACGTGCAATCATCGGTCTCGGTCATACACACAAAAAAATGAATTATTACATTAACTGACAAAAGACAGAAATAGCCTGAAGCTATGGAATAGTAAAACAAAATCAATTTTTAACTTTTTTTTTCTTTCAATATTCAATGCCACATACTAAATGGTAATGGTATTGGCATTTCTTGAATAATTAGAATTGCACTTGTTTGTGTGTCCATTCTTTCACGTTTATAACGACCACGACCCACGACCCATCCACCATCCATTTTGCAATGGGTTCACACAAAACGGGCAAAATCTCATATCAACTAAATCATGGATATAGTCAATACAAATGTAATCTAGATATGTGAAGAATCAAAATGACCCATATCCATATTTAACTAAAATTAAAATGAACTAATTACAAAAAAAATTGCAATATCGGAAAGCATGTAAATAGAACATTTTTCACTTTTCTAAAACAAGTAAATTGAATGTTTTGCAATTTTCCAAAACACGTAAATAGAATATTTTACACTTTTCAAAAAACATGTAAGTAGAACATTTTACGCTTTTCAAAAACATGTAAATAGAACATCTTACGATTTTTCAAAAACATTTAAATAGAACATTTTGCACCTTTTTAAAAACATGTAAATAGAACATTTTGCACCTTTTCAAAAACATGGAATTAGAACATTTCGCTACTTTTCAAAAACATGGAATTAGAACATTTTGCACCTTTTTAAAAACTCTTTATTAAAATTTTACGCATGCTTCTCATTTTGTTTTTATGACATAGCTCATTTTAACTCTAGCTTAAATTGGATATGGGTCATTTTGGTTCTTCCCAGACGATATGTAATCTATTCAGAAAAGATTTTTTGCATCCCATACAAATAACATATAGCTACATCCTTAATCATTAATAGGTTGAGCCGCCCTCACTACTGATGCGTGTAATTTATTTTCTAAAAATTAATTGATTGGGAAGTGTTGCCATAAATATAAAAGCAATGGTCAAAATCAGGATGTACTTATTGTGTATGTACATACTTAAAGCGAACATAGCTGCGCACACAATTAGAAAATCGTTTTAGAGTCGAGGCTACGGATATACACTTAAAAGTGTAAGTGTAAAAGTGTAAACTCTCATCGTGTCCTGATATCGATAACGATAACCAATCTGGCCTTTGAAAATGGAGTTCCTCAATCATGATACATAAGTATGATAAAATATGCGGAGACGCTCGAGTAATTATTAAATGTGGATCTGTCTGTAGTATTTGGAAGTCTCACATGTGATTGTAATTACTCACACATCAAATCTGTGTAGAAGATATTTTAGGCGTGGCCCATATCAGAGTCGGATCAGCCATTAACACAAACTAAACCTTAATGATTATCAGTACTGTAAGAATTTCGCAGCCAAAGATAGTATGTACATGCAAAGTTAAAGGTAGGTACGTTGATCGTGTTCTTGATACTTGATAGTGTGCTAAACTCCTTATATAGGTATCTTATGTAGTATCTGTAATCTGTATATTATGCAAATGAAGCATAGCTTGTAATAGAATATAGATGTATCCCAGTTTTTCTTTTGTATTATTTCGTAAGAATTTTTTGAATTTGAATAGTTATTATTTATGTACAGACAATCAGGCAACTGCACTGTGCAAAATTAATATTACTGCTGCTTTCGAAAATGAATGCAAGATTGGCAATGATCATGATACTAATAATGCAAGTTTACATAAGTACAAATACCTGTAGCTATCTTATTCATAAAACATAGCATGCTGATTTCGCGTGTTTCTGCATACAGTGCCACGACTGACAATGAATTGAATGCGAGCGGGAAAATACATGTACCACTACGGTCCTTAGGTTTAATGTAAAGTGTAAAACCCCCACACACATTGATTGATATTCACAAAACCTCTTATGATAGCCCTTAATTTCTAAAACTAAATGCTGACACATCGTCCTTGAAGAAATCAAAATGACGAAACCGAAAATGGCTAGTAATGCTAGTGTACATTTTAAGCTGGAGTTAAAATGAGCTATGTTATTTTTTAAAAACACTGAATTAGATTAGATGCACAAAAGGCTGCTTACGAGTTTTTAAAAGTTGTAAATCTTCTATTTTCAAGTTTTTGAAAATTTCAAAGTATTCTATTTACATGTTATTTGCAAATTAGCACAAAATTTTTTTTGCATCATTTTTTAAAAGGTAAAAATGCTACATTTACCTGTTTTTTAATAGTGTGAAATATTATATTTATTTTATTTCAAAATGTTCGTTATCAAAATTTTCTAATTGCATTTATCTTAAAAATGTAAAATGTTCTATTTGCAAGTTTTTAAAATGTTCAAAGTATTCTATTTACACGTTTTTGCAAAACTGCAATAAATTTTATTTTCATCATTTTTTGAACGGAAAAATGCTACATTTACTTATTTTTTAAAAGTGTGAAATATTTTATTTCCACGTTTTAAAAATGCTCTAATTAATTACACGTATATTAAAAATGGAAAATTTTCTATTTGTAAGTTTTTTAAAAAGTTAAAAATATTCTATTTACACGTTTGTGAAAATTCCAAAATCCTCTAATTGCACTATTTTCTGAACAGTGGAAAAATTTTCTGTTGACTTACATGCCTTAAAAATAATGATATTTATTTTTTGGTAGATATTCCATTTTGTTTTTAGATAACACAATGAAAATGGGTTCTTTTGAAATTCCCAGACAGGCGATATTCTAAATGATAAGGGCTGCGACCCTGTTCCTGTACTATATTATGGAACATCTGAAAATCTGAATATGGCACGCAGTCTCGTATTATTATAAAATATACGGTAGTGCGGTAACCGTTTGGCATGTGATTATTGTCTAACTATAAAACCTTATTTTTAAAAAAAAATGAAAATTAATCAAAGAAGCCGATTTTTATGTCTATAGTTCCTTATCGATTTTGCTTATCTATGTGTGTACAGTGAAGGTTTTATAGTATGTTTAAAAATAAAAATGAAAAAAATCAAGGGCTTATATTACCACTACAGTATAACAAAATAATATGAGAATAATTGCATGAGCACGAATGTTGCAAAAGCACGCTTATTTGGATGCACTATTAATGCAGTACAAAACAGTTGCCATTTTATTGCTTGCTTAATAAACATAATACGTATTATTGGAGGATTTTATGCGCCAGATTGTAGGTTGCATATCGTCAGTGAAGGACCAAAATTACCCATATCCAATTTAAGCTAGGATTAAAATGAGCTATGTCATAAAAACAAAATGAGAAACAGGCGTAAAATGTTAATCAAGCGTTTTTGAAAAGTGTCAAATGTTCTAATTCCATGTTTTTGAAAAGTGTAAAATGTTCCATTTTACATATTTTTGAAAAGTGCAAAATGTTCTATTTACATGGTTATGAAACGTGTAAAATGTTCCATTTTACATATTTTTGAAAAGTGAAAAATGTTCTATTAACATATTTTCAAAAATTTGCAAAATGTTCTATTTACAACGTTTTGAAAAGTGTAAAATGTCCTATTTAAATGCTTTCAAGACATGCTTCAATGGTTTTCTAGATAGTAGATATTGCGTTTAGCTACAAATGGATATGGGTCATTTTGGTTCTTCACTGACGATATGTTGTATTACATTGCATCGTATCGTAAAATACAAATAGTTAAATGGGGCTTTAATGCAGCAACATTCTAATAATAATGAAGCAATAAAATCCGTTACTAAACTCTTATTATTTCAGTAGTAAGTAAATTATATGAATTTTACAGATTCAATTGACACAACATAGGAGACGCTGACGATTCACTGATTGGATTGAAATGGAGGTTGTAGTAAATAAGATTGCATTTTTATTATTTGATTTCTGCAAATCTGCACCATATTATGTATATAGCGTGCAAAGAAGAATCACGGCTGCTTTCATATTAATTCCTGAATTGATATGGCTACCTACTGGTATACCCCTACCTAGAACCTTACATATTAGTGATATTAGTGCTACAAAATATACGCCATTTTGCCCCTTGAACTCAATGACACTCACAACAACTTCTGCATTGACAACGACAACAAGGCAAAGTTAAAGAAAAGAAGGAAATAAACATTTTACTGCCAAATGCAAATAAATCGTCGGCACTCGACATTTAGATGATCGACAATCCAAGACACTCGCAACTTTGACCATGTTCAAGAAATTTCAGGAAAGCGTTAAGGATACAGTTCAAAGAACAGACAGGGGCGGATCTAGACATTTCTGGGGTGCATGTGCAGGCAATGCAATTGAGAGTGAAAAATCAAAATGACCCTTTTTCTAAAAGCTAGAATTAAAATGAGCTATGTCAAAAAAAGTACATGAGGTAAGTGTGCAAAATTTTAATTACTAGCTTTTTAAAAAGTGCAAAATATTCTATTTTCGAAGTTTTGAAAAGCACAGATTGTTTGAATTGCATGTTTTTGAAAGGTGCAAAATATTCAATATGCATGTTTTTTTCAAGTGCAAAATATTATATTTGCATCTTTTCGAAAGATGTAAAATATTCAATTTGCATGTTTTTGAAAATTGCAAAATATTGTCGTTACATCTTTTTGATAGGTGCCAAATATTCTATTTGCATGTTTTTGAAAAGTGAAAAATATTTTATTTGCATCTTTTTGAAAGGTGTAAAATACTCTATTTGCATCTTTTTGAAAATTGCAAAATATTTCTTTTGCACGTTTTTGAAAAGTACTATAGACAGTAAATTTTGTTTCTAGCTACATGCGGAAATGAACCATTTTAAAGACTTAAGCCAACCAACTTGGTTTAAATGCCTAAATATTAGCCTATAATATTCATTTTGGGGTGAGCAACTGCGCTGTTACCCCTTTACCCACCCCTTGGCCTGGCTCCGCGCCTGGTAATACACATCACACATGCGAATTTGAAACATTACATTTATATTTATGCAATAAATAGAGTGAAGCTTTTAATTCTTAAGGATTTCTGGATTTTATATTTTTATAAATTTTTGCATTGTTATTGCACACACAAATAAAAATATATAAATTACACCTCATTATTCCCATATGCATCATAAGCTACCGTCCTCCTGGTCTTAATTATGATGTACTTATGTAATTTGCACTATTTAATTTCTGTATGCATCCTTTGCCTCATTAAAACTGATGAGTTTTAAAATTGCATTTCAATTCCTACTTAATTGGAAATGCATTGTTGCACACACACACACGAAGAAACAAGAAATAAATATTGATCTAGATTTTTTTTATTTGCCTATATGTATATGTATTTAAGGTAACGGCGTAGCTGGTAATGTAATATATGTGTAATTCCAATTCCATATGCGTGCTGACTAACTTTGAAACTTTGCTTCATTCTTTGTATTAGGGATCGTCCATATATGATGTCATAGGTAGGGTCAATGGGTCTGCTTTTCGATATTGATGACATCCCATGTTAGAGACCCAGTCATTATATAGCGCATTATAAGTTAATGACAGGGGGCTCAAAGGGTCCCACAGTAGAAATGGGATACTTCGATGACATCATTTATGGAATACCCCTTATAGTATTTCGAATTCCTAATTGACTTCCCATTGAGATTGAGAATTGGAATTGTAGTAAAAATGCAGTTAAAAAAATGTAAGTGTATTTAATGGAAGAATAATTATGGTCATTAGTGTAAGATCAGATGAAACATCATGGAAGCAAATCGATATCACGACCATCGATGCATTTTCGTTTCTGTAAACAAACAACCACAAGGAAAACACATGTAAGGTTGGACCTAGTTAAGAGGCAGTATGCTACTTATGCACCCTGCGTGACACTCACCCACTGAGTCAAACTGGATTAGTAGACCAGTCAATCATTTGATTTGATTTGATTTGTTAATTACGGATACACTGTCTTAATTTAACGCTGATTTGTAAATGAACGACAGGAATTTTGAATTGACAGGTACCTACATATTTTACATTATCAAAGTATTGGGCAACTTTTTTGTTGTGTTTGTTTAACTAATCGGGCGAATCATAATAATAAAAAAGTAAAAATCTGCTTAATTCATGAACGAGATGTTTCGTGCTGTAATCACGTGTAAAATGTAAAATGGTCTATCTAAATCGAATCTTAAGATCTGTATAGTTGTATCTTACAGGCATTTAAAGTTGTAAGTCATAATCAGCTCCTGTAAAAAATATTAATGAGAGAAATATTGTATAGTGGAAATGGTGCGTCGCAGTTTGAGGAGGCAGAGGTCAGTTTTTAACAAGATTTTATCGTTGTCTTTATTATCTTAGTAGGTAGGTTCCTTTGGTGCCGTCATACATGGAAAAATACAGAAGGGTGGGCCGAGATTATAGAGACAAAGTTCACCTTTAATATTTAGCATGTAGAACCCGGCAATAAATAACCTTCGTATTTTCAATGTGTTCTCTGTTCAATTTGGATATAGTACGTAGTCTTTTTTTCCACGATTCGAATACTTCTCGGCACTTTTCAGAGGTGACTTTGTTCCACTCATCGTTTGATGCTTTCCAAAGCCCTTCAAGGGTGGATGCCTTTCGTTTAAATAATGCTTGTTTTAAGCAACCAACACCAAAAACGTCCATAGGACTTACATTGGGTGATTTAACGGGAATTTCTGAATTCAGAATTTATTCTGAGTCTTTCTTCCAAGCCTATAGAATACCACTGGGTTACCCGGGCAGTGTGCAAACTTGCCATGTCATGATGCACAACGACCTTGTCGGTGTCCTCTCCGTAAAGTCGTGGGACATGAACTTCTAATATAGGTTTTAAAACCTTGCCCACATAGTACTGTGAGTTTACCTTGACCTTTGGTGGGACTTTAAAAAGTGGCAGCACTCCACGATCCGTCAATGCACCAACAACCATTATCTTGTCACCGAACTTTTCTTTCCTATTCACCACCGGATTAACATCTAATTCTTTGTCCTTAGTATAGAGAAATCTCCTCTCCCCATTACAGTCCTGAACGTTAAAAAATGCCTTGTCTCGAGTTTCTGCAAATTTGGACTTACTACCTGCAAGAATTTCTTGGTACAGCTTCCGGGCGTTAGTTTTTCGGACTTGTTTGTTTTTATCAGACAACAGATGCACACGCGTCTTTTTTCGAATAGTTTTACTTAGATCTTCTATTATTATTCGCCTCACAGTAGTACGAGATACTCCTACTTGCTTTGCAATAGCACGTTGAGATAAGGGGTTGACATTATAAGTCATTAAGTCAACTATTTTTATAATACCCGGATTTACAACTTCACGAGGGTACACGTTTGAGGGCCGAGAAAACCCTAAACCTGCAGCTGCTCTTCGTTTTCTAACAGAATTTACAACACGATTAACAGTGCTAACGCAAACAGGTATTACTTCGTTATTGAGCATCGCTGCTATTTTTCTACACGGGTATTTAAGTTCGGAAAGCACCCGGATGCGGGTTTCCACTTTAGAGTCTATTTTCGGGCCTATTTTAAAAGCTGCCGTTACGAATTTTTGCACACGTAAGCCTAAATGCCTTGTTCATAGTATGTTAAATTGCCGCGGTTCTCATGTGAAGAATACGGTGAACATTTAGTATTTTAGTTTGTCTCTATAATCTCGGCCCACCCCTGTAAAACTTTGATTGACTCCCAAAAAGCCAGAAGGTTACATCTACATTACGTATCGTGAGAGTGAAGAGTCAAAATGGCTCATTTCCAATTTAATTAAGACAGAAATAAAATGAGAAAAGTCCATGGATCACAAAATGATATAAATGCATAAAACGGGTCATCCGTAAATGATGTCATAACAAAATTTTAATTTTTAGGACCTGATGACACCCCCCGTCATCAGCTTAACCATAGTATAAATGACTACCTTTAACGCTGCTTGTCATCAATGCCCGACTATATGGACCCAACGACCCTACCGATGACATCATTTATGGACGATCCCTAATATGTTAAATATGAGTTTTTGAAAAGTTTTAAATTTTTATTTACAAGTTTTTGAAAAGTGCAATATGTTCTATTTACATGTTTTTTCAAAGTTTAAAATTTTCTATTTAGACGTTTTTAAAAATTGTAAAATCTTCTATTCACACGTCTTTGAAAAGTGTAAAATGTTCTATTTACACGTTTTTAAAAAGTGCAAAATGTTCTATTTACACGTTTTTAAAAATTGTAAAATGTTCTATTCACACGTCTTTGAAAAGTGTAAAATGTTCTATTTACACTTTTTTTCAACGTGTAAAATCTCCTGTTTACACGTTTTTGAAAAATGTAAAATGTTGTATTTAAATGCTTTTGAAAAAACCTAAATCTTCAATTTTCAAGCATTCGCGTCAATTCACGAACATGATATTTAAATTATTTTTGTAGATGTGTCGATTTTGTTTTTAGTTAAAAATGGAAATGGCTTATTTTGATTCTTCACAGACGATATGTAAAGGCTTTCAACGTAACAATGAATTTCCTCTTGACTGCGACACCCTGTCAGTATAACCGACAGACGCAACAACATCCTTGAAGCTTGAAACTGCACAGCATGGGCTTGTCACTGTTTTTGAAACTGCTCCTATGATCACTCATTTAACTCGTGCTGATCTTGGACCACACATTAGTTATTGATTTGTCATAATTTCATAATGAGGTTGGCATATTATTGACTTGAAAAAAATAATATTTAGATTTTGAAACAAAACACATAGAAGGGAGCGAACAATACATATATCAGTATATCCATGTATTCAAAATTCAAAGTCAATTGGCCTATACCTAATTAGCAATTATTGACTGCATTGATTATTGATACAGAATATTAATAAAGTAAACAAGCCGGATATTTGGAATTGAATTCACTGCCCATTATTAATAAAATTATTGCAATCTCATATTAATGAAATGCTAATCATTGTAATATAAAATATAATAGTGATTCTATAATATATTATAACCGCTAATTATCATATTTAAAAGCTTTTCGTTCTCGTTACTATGTAATTGTAATGTTGACGTTGGCAACTGCCAAAACATATAGCTATTTAATATGTAAACAGAGTAGCTTAAACGCTTGGGGCTCAAAACAATTAAATTGTATATTTTTGAATTTTATACTACTCATTAAAATTTCTTGTCGAATTGAATTATTGAATAATCTTGAATTTTAAATTTTGCATAAACAGAAAATAAAATGAGGGAAATTCAAAGTCAAACTGAAAATCATTGTACTTTGAGGATTCACAATTGAACCTATGGCATTATTTATGGATGACCCCTTATTATGTTAGTACTTTAGGTGGGCTACAAAACATAGAACAATAATGCTATATTTAAAGTGTTGCACAATTAATTACAGGTCCAGAAGAAGGAATTTTTTTTAGGCAGAAATTTGTTTCCATTCAAAACCACCATTTTGATTTATTGATGGTTTTCTTTGGCAAAGCAAAATGTTGTATTTACATGTTTTTAGAAAAGTGAAAAATTTTCTTTGTACTTGATTCAGAAAAATGCAAAATGTTCTATTTACATGTTTTGAAAAAAGTGAAAAATGTTTTATCTCCATATTTTTGAAAAGTGCAAAATGTTTTATCTTTTTGATAAGTACAACAAATTTTATTTGTATGGTTTTGAAAAGTGCAAAATGTTCTAATTCCATATTTTTGAAAACTCCAAAATATTCCATTTATTTGTTACTTGAAAACTCAAGCAACAACCAGCCTGCGCTGGCCGCATTGTCTGGCATAGAATTAAGAAATTATTAACTTGTACTTACAAGAATTAGTAGCTTTGTTGTAGATGCAAAACAAAATATCTACCTTCTTAACTTAAGCACACTGGATCTCAAAAACTTATAATTGCCTATATAATTAAAAGGTCAACAACAGAACGCCCTGACCAACTAATAATATCGAACCAATACAAAGTTAATTACCTACTGCTTACTACTATGTACTATTTACTAACATTGACGATAAAGTAGTTACGTAAACGTGGAACATATTTAAGTTGAAGTGTTATATTATGTAAATTTAAAATGTCTATAATTAATAACTGTGATAATGGCGGTGATTATACTCGTTCGACAGAACGAGATGGCTCGGGGATGTATGCAAGCGCTTTTAGCTTATTTATTTTATTACTATTACCCATGCAAACAAATCCTGTACAACAACAACAGTCAGTCGTATAGTATGCCTACAGATAACCCAAACATTTAGGGATGGTCCAAAACTGACGTCATCGGTAGGGTCAACGGGTCTACTTGGCAACTGATGACATTCTATATGTTAGAGGTAGCAATTTACGCAATGATTAAGCTGATAACAGGGGGGCCACAAGACCTCAAAAATGGATAGTTTCCGATGACGTCATTTGTGGACGATCCCTTACAAATACTTTGGCTTTAAAATACGAGATATTTATAATATAATTGTACGTTGCGCACCATCCAGCTACAGCAGATATTTACATTTTGATCTCATTTCTTTGATTAATTGATCTCCTGTCACAGTTAAAAACAAAATTAAAATCTGTGAGTGAAACATTTCTCTATTGACCATTTGGATTCTTGATGTTCGAGTTCACGAGTCAGCTGTCTTATTAAAATTCTGACCATGAGAAGTATCCGTATTTCACTGAAGCCATAGCAGCAGATATAGCAGACACATTTCATGTGTGAATGTGAATGGCCGCAACCCCCACCATAACAAAGCATGTGCATAAATATTACTATTAGTATTAACCATTAAATTCACATAACTATTAAGTTGATATACGTATGGTATATAGTGGTGCATTACTTCAGGCTTGAGACTTTGACTGCTACTTGCTCTCGTACTGTTGGCTGTAGCAATTACGCGGAATATAATGCAATATTTTTATTTTACAATTTTACAGTCATATATATGACTGGGAGATTAAATCAAAGTGAGAACTGGAGGCAGATCTGAACAGATCAGAGATTTAGTGTTGTATTATAATTTGCTTTGCTTAATATTGTTGTTGTTGCTTTGCTATGGTTTCTGTCACTATTGACAGATACAGGTTAGTTCTAATTGGGCCTACATATCATAACATTCTCAGCGTCATTTCATTGTGGAAATGATCCATGCTGATACAGTATGTTATACTCAAGCTGTGTTTTATTTTTATAAACTATTTAACATTAACCGTGAGTTACACATAAAGGTTCAAAACAAAAACGAACGTGGGTATAGGACGAACCTATGTAATTTACATTTTAATTTATACTATATGCATTTCTTATATAGACAGTCAACATTAATATCCAGGTCAAGTCGCATGAACTTTTATTTTTAAATTCAGATAAACTCCCGCTATGAACATTAGGAATTCAATTTGACTTTTATCTTCAAATAACATCTCTGTTTTCAGTTTCTTTCTATTGTTGTTACAACAATGTTATTATTTTTGCAATTATTCTTGGGCTGCTGTCTACAGTTAGCTTAGCATTTAGCATAGGAGCCATTCACAATCATAATATTATTATGTTATGGCCGTAATTTCAATTTACAAATACATAAGTCTCATACGAATGTGAATGGTTTCATTTCTTTTGCAGTAATTTAAAAGTTTAATTAATTAATTAATTAATTTTATTTATTATTTTAGTTGAAAATTAGCTGTGTAGTACAAAGAAATACATAATAATATTTTATTTTTTCGCCTGTAATTAATTACGGACGAGTTTTGAGTGTTAGAAATATCTTAAGAAAAATGCTATTATAGTAAATATCAGTAATACTTAAAAACTCGTATGTTAAATTCAAAATTACTAATACTGAGTTATTAGTCAAGAGTTTTTCACAATATATTTGTAAAACTTTAATAAGGCTTTTAAACTTAGCAAAAACAAATTTAGAAATAAAATCTATAGGTAATGTAAATAAACAGTAAAAATGTAATACAATATTATTGAAGTGCATTATGCATCTTGCATAATGGAATTTTTTAATACATGTTTAAAATTTACGAATTTATCTCGTAGTGTTTTTTTAACACGATTAATTAAAATCAAAAAACTTTAATTTTGTGGGTTGTTTGAAGACCCATTGAATTCCCCATATATAACGTAGCCACCATTATTTGAATAAATTCAATAATAATATAAGACATATTTAATTCGTATGGAAAGTTACTGCAATCTTCTCCATGCAACACCCTATATCAGTAGGCACGTTATATATTATACATCCACATCCTTGAAAACACTCAGTTTAGAATTAATTTTAATCCTCCTAAAAAATTAATTAAATTATATTATAATTATTGCTAACACTTGACACACCTCTTTTAAGCACGTGAGCGGACGTGTTTCTAAATAACATGCGGCGTCACCTATAGATTCCAATAACACGCATTTAAGTCCATGTTAATTAATTTAAATTAATTTACACCAAATTTGACGCCCATTGATATGCTTCGAATTTTTTCTATACTGCTGTCTGCTGTGGTAGTAGAAAAGTATAAATGTAGTATACAGTGTGTATGATTAAAAAAATCGAAAGGTGGAAATTTCCATTAAAATCATAATTTGCATGAAAATGTAATTTCATTTTAACTAAAAAAAATTGATTAAAAATACATAAAAAATGTATAACATTTAGTTTCAGTAGCATTCTAGCATTGACTGTTGATGGCGGCCGCGGCAGTTCTATTATAATTACTGGCTACTGATGGCTACTTAGCATATTATAATCGTTTAAACTATAATCATGTATAGACAGTGTGACAAGTAAGTACAAAGCTATACATATGACAGTAGGTCATACGTATTGTCATTCATCGTGAACAAGTTCAAGTTTAAATTTTGGATTCTTGCTTTAGTTAGATTAATGAAAGTTTTTAAATTATATTATGAATTATAAAAATGTAGGTAGGTACCTATTTACTATTTATTTGTTACAGCAACATATTATTGCCAAGGATTCCTAACATATCATACACGGAAGAATCAACACAGTATATAACCAATTTAAGCTAGAATTCAAGTGAGATATGTAAAGTATGTATAAAGATGCGTAATATGGCAATTACGAGTTTTTGAAAATGGAAAACTATTCCATTTTCATGCTTTTAAAAAGTAGTGTTTTACTTGCATGTATTCTGAAAATTGCAAAATGGACTATTTTCATATGTTTTTGAAAAACACAAAATATTCTATTTTTATAGGTTTTTTAAAAGTGCAAAATATTCTACTTGCATGCTTTTAAAATGCACTTATCTATTTAAATGTTTTTGAAAAGTGCAAAATGTTCCATTTTCGTGTTTTTGAATTGTACCTAAATGTTCTCTTTGCAAGTTTTCAAAGCGTTCAAAATTTTCTAACTACCTATTCGTTCGGGATCATGGTATTTAATTTGTTTGTGAATTGTATATTTAGATTTTACCAAAACAATTAAAATAGATTATTTCGAGTCTTCACTGGCGATATAGCAATAATAGCAGCAGTTTCCGTTATCGGTAATTACAACAATTATTGTAATAAACAAACTTGATCTATTTATTCTTGATTATTCTTCTATATCATTTGTTTGCGTTGCACATATTATTATACTGGCCCAAACTGTACGCATAGATATACCTGTCTATCTCCTTAAGTAAGTAGAAGTAGGAACATGAATTGCAAATTAACAATGACAACTGGCCTGAGGAATAACCAATGACAACAAAATGCAAAAAAAGGACATTGCCTTCCAAATGTAACGTAGTTACATTTTTTTTAAATTATTTATAAGTGAGTTTCTTGCTCGTGCTGGTTCCTTGACGTGTGAGTACTGTAACAGTAATAATAAGGAAAGAAAACGAACAATTTTAATACAAACGTAGCGTGTGGCCTCCTCTGCTGGAGGCTGGAAGTCTTATTGTAAAATAGAAAAATAGTGTAAAAAAATTCAAAAGTAATGCAAGGTGAACGGGATCAGATTCAGATGAGAGAAGGGGAAGGGCGGTAAAAATCTACAAATAATAATATTGCACTCAACAACTAACTACCTGCTCTGAAAGGAAACTGAAACACCTTCCATATTATTACACGCTGCTGCGCGTTGGGTTAGGCTCATAATTAAAATTAAAAATTCCCGTGTTATGTTTGTAATTATATGATAGCTATTATGCTCAGCCAACGTACATATCGGCTGCAAAGAAATAAATTGACCCATATCCATTTTTAGCTAAAACAAATGTCCACTATCTACAAAAATATTCAAATATGTCTTGAGAGCATTTAAATAGAACATTTCGCACTTTTCAAAAATATCTAAATACAACATTTTACGCTTTTCAAAAACATGTAAATAGAACATTTTAAACTTTTTTAAATATGTAAATACAACCTTTAACACATTTAAAAAACATTTAAATAGAACCATTTTACAATTTTTTAAAATATGTAAATAGAAAAATTTGCCTTTTTCAAAAACCCTTAATTAAAATTTTACGCATATTTCTCATTTTGTTTTTATGACATAGCACATTTTGATTCGAGTTTAAATTGGAAATGGGCCCTTTTGGTTCTTCATTCACGATATAATATAGACTACACTATAATATTAGCCCGGGTTTATAATAGTACGTTGGTCTAAGGGGTCTTCATTTGAATAGTACGCGGGTCTATTTAACATACTATTAAATGGCATTACACCGGGTGTGTAATGCCGTGTGTGCCGGTGTGTAATGTACGCGGGTCTGCAATACGAGGGGCGTCCGCTACCGTTCTGTAGCAGACATTTCATGATTCTATCACCCAAATCCAAATCAACCATGGGAAAAATTGTTATATGCATCTGAAATCAAACTTCAAAATATGGAGATATGAGAGAGATGAAGTCTCGGCCTCGCCTAATTGAAGCTACCTACTTGCTCACCCACTGTCGCCTAATAAAAGCTTCGTAAAAAGCTCAGCAGTGCTCTCCCCAGTTGTATTCTTAGCCGCAGTCACAGCACAAAAGATGAAGAAAAAAAAAGATGCGGTCAAGAATTGAGAAGATAGAGATTCGATTCACTTTTAAGATGAACAGAATTAAAGTGGCTCGTGGTTAGTGCATACTAATTGTCGGCTTTACAACTTTGAGTATTTCGGAAACAATTTATTAATGTCGTACTTGAACATTTGAATGAAGAAGCAACCCAATCCAACCGAAGTCCAACGTGGGGATGGGGTCATCCATAAATGATGTCACCCAAATATTCCTATTTGTAACACCCTATATTACCCCCCGGTTATCAGGTTAACCTTTGCGGAAATGGACATCTTTAACATGTGGTATCATCAGTATCATAGTAGACCCATTCATCCTACAAGTCATTTATGGGTGATCCCTAAGACACTGGAATTGGGTGATGAATAATAATTTAATCATGTCATTAGTATGTATCCAATGAAAGGTTCAGATACGCGTTTTTGCTTCCACTAATTTTCTAACTAGGTGCAGGTATATTCTGCCTATGCTTACTGTTAGTTTTGCATTTTTGCAGGCAAAAGTTACCACAGTGGTAACTCAAGCAAAGCAACACGTGGCAGTCAACAACATACTAACGATACTGAAGTTTAAGTAGTGAGAATGAGATTGGTATTTCTTTTTTTTTGTCAACAAAATGGGAAACATACGAATTAATTTTAAGTACTTTTTTTGGACCTTTTTTGTTTGACAGTGATAAGGCAAAAATCTTTTCCAGATGGTCGATTCGATAGTAGTAAAAAAATCATTATATCGTTGCCAAAAAAAAATTTCAAAAAAGAATCTTTTGTATTTGAAATTAAGGACCATTAGCACCTGCATCACGTTTTACTGCAACTGTGACTGTTGTTGCACCTAATTCTAATTCTAACAGATTTTAGGTTGAAAAAACAAAGAATTTTTTTGTGAATTTACATGCAATATACTTTAGTGGTTTCAACATTTATACATACTATAGTTTGGAGACTAGGTCAAGCTTTAGATTCACCAAAAATATTCTACAAATATATGTAAGGGATTGTTCATAAATGACGTCACATGTAGTGTCAATGGGTCTACTTGGATATTGATGACACATTCTATAATGCTAGAGATAGGACCATTTACGCAATGGTTAAGCTAATGACAGGGTCTTTGACAGGAATATAGTCTTACTATAGTTAGAAATACAGATATTCGGATGGCATCATTTATGGGCGACCCCTAATACTTGAATTTATTTTCGTATCTAATTTGATTTTAATCAGCACTGAAATTATGCGTTAATAAATTTGCAATATTAACAAAAGAATGTTTGCATTACAATTTGTTTTTGATTTAGGTGTATCTGTAATTTTGTAAAATCCTAATAATTACGTATTAAATTAATAATCAAATTACTCCACGAATTAAAAGCTACGACCGGTACTTAAGCTAATTAGGTAATTTATAAAGCACTATAAAACATGTAATCAAGTAAAAATAAAACCAGTCACATAACAGTACAAAAATATTTGTTTTAAATGCAACTTTTTATTATCTACACGTGATGAATTTTCAAACATCCCTTAAGTAAATACAACTGCTTAATAGATATACGAATTATGAGATACAATAAAGAGCATCTCTGTTTAAGACAATAAAAAAGATTTTAGATTTCTTTGCATTTAAATGGCAAGCCCAAAGCCTCGACTATTGAAAAATTACCTACCAAATATTGTCACAAGCAGAGATGCAAATGCGTCAGCATATAATCACGACAAGACGTGTGAAGATGCCGCAGTGATTTGAATATTAATCTCAGGATATATTTTAATGCCACCAAAAAAAAACAAACATAGCAGATACATTGTTTGATTGGCGTGTAATTGTAATTAGAAGCGCGTTGAGCGTTTGACGTTTGTATTGAAATTTGACACAAGTAGGCAAATTGAAATTGAAGCATGGGCTTAGGATGTTACTCGTAAAACAAAGTAAATGGGACAACAGTTACTTGTGCGGCGTCTTTGGGAAGAATCAAAAATCAAAAGGGGCTAAAAGTACTTCCAACCAAACCAAAGTGGTCGCGTCATCTTCACTCGAAAACGAAACAGTCTCCTGCCCTTTCATCTTCATCCTTTCTGATTGAATCTCCTGCAATTTATGATCCTCGTCCCCCATCAACATCAACATCCACATCGTTCAATACTAAACGCTAATTCCTTCCTTTCCAATTTCTTTCATTTCATTTCATTTAATTCAAAGCAACAATTAAAAATCACACATACAGAAAGAGATGTAGCGTAAAATATTTGTCATCTCGTCACATTATGAATGAGATTCTCTTAATATTTGATTTAAATTTAATTCCATTTCTTGATAATTTCGTCATCGATCGTCATCGTCAGTGAAGAATCAAAATTACCCATATCCATTTCTCATTAAATACAAAATGTACTATCTACAAAAATATCGTGTAATCCGTAAGGCATGTAAATAGAACACAGAACTTTTCAAAAATGTGTAGCTAGAACATTTTAAAATTTTCAAAAAGATGTAAATAGAACATTTAACACTTTACAAAAATATGTAAATAGAACATTTTACAAATTTCAATAACATGTAAATAGAACATTTTACACTTTTCAAAAAGATTTAAATAGAAAATTTTACACTTTCCACAAAGATGTAAATAGAACATTTTACACTTTTCAAAAAGGTGTAAATGCAATATATTTCACTTTTTAACAATTCATAATTAGCATTTTACTCATCCATTTAATTAAGTGGTTTTTTATGACATAGCTCATTTTGATTCTTGCTTAAATTGGATATGGGTCATTTTGGTTCTTCACAGACGATATCTTCTGCTTCACTTCTTTGACACTTGCTTCGAATTTGGTTGAGCTTTTTAGTCAAATTTTTGAAGAGTGGAGGTCAATGCGGTCAAGGGAAGGGAATGTACACAGCACAAAACTCTATGGGCAAAAGGAAAAGTTGGTTCTCGACTTCTCGATTTTCGATACAAAGTTTTGCTTATCTTTCTCACTCATCTTTTAACTCTTAATAAGCGAGTGCGTACACGTAATTAAGTGCCAAATAAAATATGGACTTAAAAGCACTCAAAACGTCGAAAATGCAGAACTATATTACAACTAATAAAACTTGAACCACTCGCACCTTTTAACAGTATTATTATACGGCACAAATATATTAGTTTATTTTAATAATTCGTTTTCCTTTGTTTGGAGTTTTTTTCTCGTTTTTCTTGTTCTTGTTTTTTTATCGAAATTGCAATCTGATATTCCTTTTCATGCTACTACATACTTACTAGTGCCTAATTTTTGTAGAATATTAAGTCACTCAATATTTAGAATGGATCTTATGCTAAACTGGTTGATATACATCTTCTGTGAAGAATCAAAATGACCCAAATCCATTTTTAGCCGAAAACCAAATTCACTATCTACAAAAAAAACTAACACGTCATACTCATATTAGCTTGTGAATAGAACATTTAGCACTTTTCAAAACCATGTATATAGAACATTATTTAATTTTAAAAAACATGTAAATTGAACGTTTTAAAATTTTCAAAAACTCGTATTTAACAATTTAGTTACCCATTTCTAATATGTTTGAGATAGCTCATTTTAATTCTAGCTAAAATTGGATATGAGTCATTTTGATTCTTCGCAGACGATATGTACTTACTTATGCATAATTATATAGGTCTGTATAGTATAATGCAAGTTAAAGCCAACGATAACAATGTAGTATTTAAACTGTATTACTAATTATGATGACAGTTTATCTAGCGTCAAAACGAGAGCAATTAATCTTGTCATATGGCGTGTGTTATTTTTTAGATTTTGTTTTTTGATATTTCCACTGTTACATATAGCTGTCGCTGTCGCCCTAAGTCACCTTACATGTGAGCTATGTAATGGCCAAACACATTATTACAGTTTTGATTAATTTGATTTAATTCAATTTCTGTTATATCGTTAAAGTTATTAATTAACTTACATTTTGATTTATGGTTAAATAATTAATTAACTATAACTACAATTACACGCAGTTTTAATTACGTCCTCCGGCATTAAGTTTGTATTGTGCCGCAATGAGTTATAGTAATTAATTAGAGAGATGTGAAATTGGGCTTCTCACTTAATTTGTATATAGAATTTTTTATAAAGTGTCTATAATTTTTTTTAATTTAATTAAATAATTGTATGAAAAATGCGATACGTTCGGTATATTATTAATTTCTACCTTTAACTAATTTAATTATCCATCATTTAGTTATATTTTAAAATTCACGAAAATAGACACATCGTCTGCGAAGAACCAATGTGACCCATGTCCATTTTTACTTTTCAAAAAAATCCACTATCTACAGAAAAAATTAAAATAACATGTTCATGAAAACATGTAAATAGAACAGTTCCCACTTTTCAAAAACATGTAAATAGAATATTTTGTACTTTTCAAAAAGCATGTAAATTGAACATTTTGATCGTTCTCAAAACATGTAAATAGAACATTTTACACTTTTCAAAAATATGTAAATCGACAAACTTGCTCATTTTAGAAACTCGTGATTAGCATTGTAAGCATGTATCTTATTTATTGTTTTTTTTACATACATACCTCATTTTAATTGTAGCATAAATTGGAAATTGGTCATTTTAGTTCTTCATAGACGATATGTATTACATTATATTTATATTTCATTGTATAAAACTGTTAAAAAATTAAAAATTAAAATTGCTTTCAAAATTGTTAGCTTGGATTTATTTGATTTCTTTTTGGGGATTTTTTTTAAATTACATATTTGATAAAAAACGATTATTTTTATTAATTAAATTCTACTTCTAACTACCGTGTATTTCCTAAAATTACCAATCAATATGTAACCAAATTATTAAGGATATAATGAAGTATGTACTTTGAGATTTAATTTCCTTCCTTAGTTAGTTAGTTAGAAGTTTGACTTATCTTTGAATAAAAAGTGCATTACAACTGTTAATGAGCGAATTAACTTTGAGCTCTCAATAACTCTCTTAAAAATTACCCAGAAAAGAAAACGAAAAAAACCTAAGAATTAGAGAAGCAATGAGATGTGGGAAAAGCAACAGCGTAGCCATCACCTGGGCAATTTAAACCAAAGTCATAGAAGTCATAGAGCTCGAGAAGGAAAATTCATGAGTTAATAAATGATGTTAACCTTAAAACTAAACGACCAAGATGGAAAATTGCGGATAACACTGTCATTATACAGTATAACTGTATGCGCTTTGCCGCTTCTTTATCACACGCATGCCAACCTACAAAATAATCTAATGATGAGACATTACTTATGTATGTAGTGCCCCATAAGGAAAACATGTACTACTGTACTCGTTATCACTCAAAAACGTTGTTTCTACTGACTGACACAGTGCCGGACGAAGGCATTGTTTTTAGGCAGCAATTTGTTTCTATAAAAAAACCACAATTTTGATTTTATTGATGGTTTTCTTTGGTAAAGCAAAATGTTGTATTTGCATGTTTTAGAAAAGTGAAAAATGTTCGATTTACTTGATTCAGAAAAGTGCAAAATGTTCTATTTACATGTTTTGAGAAAAGTGGAAAATTTTTTATTTTAATGTTTTTGAAATGTACAAAAACTTTAATTTTGCATGTTTTTGAAAAGTCAAAATATTCTTTTTACATATTTTTGAAAAGTGCAAAATGTTTCATTTACATGTTTTTTGAAAACTCAGGCAGCGGGGGCTGCATGCGCTGGCCACATTGTCCGGCCCTGCTGATATAGGAACGCTGCAGTACTAACTGCAGATTACAATACAAGTAAGCAACATTTAACGTAACTAGCTACTCGTATTAAATCATCACAACTTCACAGTGAAATCAACCTTCTCATCAATTATCTTTGTGTGACAAAGTGATAGCCACACATTTCAAAGAGCCAATAAGTCACAGCAGACGCGCTGTCCAACAAAACACGAGTCACAACAATAACAATGAACAATGCAAGTTCACTCACAATCAGCAATCAGCTCAGTCAACGCCAACGCACGTATAGTAGGTATGCATTTTTTGTTTATTTATTTGTATTTCCGTTTCTGAACATTACAAATTATACGTTAGCATGATAACAGCCCATTATATATGTATTGCTCCCTTTTTGCAAGCGAACAAAACACTGAAGTGAAAAAAAAACAAATGCATTATGCATAGCTTAGGTGAACTGTACAGCGTGGAAAATGCTAAAATTATTTTGTTCAAATTGTCAGTCAAATTGAATTTAAAATCAAAATCTGAGCCAGGACATAATGCAGTAATGCATAGAAAATATTACATAGTTTGTTAAGGGTCAAAATGATCGATATACATTTTTTGCTGGATAAAATTCACTATCCACAAAATAATAAAATTCCATGATCCTTTTATATATATAAGGATATTATGTAAATAGAACATTTTGCAAATTTCCAAAACATGCAAGTTGCACATTGTAAAAATGTGTAAATAAGAACCTTTTAAACATTTTGAAAACATGTAAATAGAATATTTTGCACTTTTAAAAAACGTGTAAATAAGAACCTTTTTGCACATTTTGAAAACATGCAAATATGTAAAACGTTTTGCACTTTTAAAAAAATTGTAAATGAGAACATGTTGCACATTTTGAAAACATGTAAATAGAATATTTTGCAATTTTAAAAAACATGCAAATATGGATAGTTTTGTAATTTTCAAAAACGTGTAATTAAAAAATTTAACGCTTTTCCGAAACATGGAAATGAAACATTTTACACTTTTGAAACAACTTAATAGAACATTTTGCACGTTTCAAAAACACGTAAATAGCATATTTTTGCACGATTTAAAACCCCACTGTGATTAGTATTTTGCGCATTATTTTCATTTAGTGTTCTATTCTTCTATTAGTTTTGCTCATTTAAATTCCAGTTTAAATTGGACACATGGACCATTTAGTTTCTTCACAAACTATATACAGCCCAAGCGCATCCTTAATTTACTAATAAATTAAATCCAATGACCCCTAGCTGTTATGACTGTATTAATAAAAATGAAAATAAACCTACTTTTTTTTAAAACACCGCCCATTGAAATCAGTGTTAATTAGTTTGAATTTAGATTTAAACCTCATTTTCGGTTTACTTTTAATCGTTATAGTTGTACGCGACATACAATAACACCAAAAATAAATTAATATGTACAGGGAGAGAGATGTAGGATGCCCTGGCCTAAAAATGACCTAATTACAAGTATAATAAATCATAACGAAATTAATTTGGGATCTTAATAAATACAGTGTTGAGATAATAACGTAGTAATAATACTAATAATAATATAGTAGGCAACAATATAAGGTAACAATATTTTTATTTCTATCTGTCAAGGCAACTTCTCCTGCCTCTGCCTCCTCCTGATTATACAGCGCAATCTCCTAAGTTCAGATTCAGATAAAATTTTTTGAAGTTTAATTTTCAATTCAACGCCTGCAATATACATACATCAATACACGTATAAAATATCTCTATACTCTAGGTATGTGTTCAAATATCATACGCAACTGTGTATTGTGGCGTGGCTACTTTTTTTTATAGGTACGTATATAGGTACGTGCCTGTGAATCTTATTTGAAGAGTAGTGTGAAACATCAATTTATTGTGTTCAGGTTACGACTTTATTATTTTTGTATATTCCAAACTTTGTAAATTAATGATGAAAGATTGGGCTTAATTAATTTAACCTGGATTATAATATATTTTATATTATGCAGTTTGTAATCACAAGCACAAAAGCCCAAAGGCCTACAGTTTCAATATAGCTACTGCACGTACATGCGCAACTTTATTTTACATTTCAAAAAATAAGAAAACAAAGCTCACATACATCAGACACAAGTCGAATTCCAAATGAAATTGAACGAGGGAAAATGTTTTCAACATTTCCTACACACGTTTCTCTCTCCTTTTTATTTTTTGTATAGAATGTCAAAATTCTGAGAGTTTTTTTTTCATATAGTAGTTTTAAATTTATAATGAAAATTTCCTTAGACTTTTGATTTTTTTTCCTCATTTTTTACCAAGACGAAGACTGTCAATGGGAGAAATACTACCAACTATGAGGGTTGCGTCCCATATGACACAAGGTTAATTACATAAGGTAGGCCAGATAGCGTCTTTAGTACACTATGCAGCGCTGCAAAACGTACGTACATACATATGGATAGGTACTTCAGTTTATGACTTGTTTACATAGGGCACGTTTGAAAGCTAATATTTTCCCCTACTAAATCTGATTAGTATCTAGATTTTAAAGATGCTATATGTTGCCTATATGCAAATGCTAATGTTTCCTAATCAAACAAATAAAAAGTCTAATAATTGATATGAGATAAGCCACTGTACTGCATATTGCAACGATGGACTTACGCATCGCTAATTGCTTTTTGCAGATTTGTAATGCACTATGCAATTGTGTGGGAAATTAAATTGTAAAATGGTAGCGATCGCCACTACTGTATAGTCCGCCGGCGCCGGCCGGGTCGGCCATTGACTATCATATCAGTACAGTACATTACAAGTTTCACGATAAAATGTTAGGAAATTAAAAGGGGAAAACTTGAAACATTTCTGACCTATAGTTTAACGCTGATATTATCGATTTTAGATATGATATTTTGCAGGAGCACACACCACCGTTTTAGTTTTTATTAGATTTCTACATTGAAAAGAAAGTATATTGGATTTTGTATAAGATTATCTACAAAACTTATTTTCGTAATTTTAAATTGAAATAATTTGAATTTTTTCATGTTACAGAACAAATTCAAGGATAAATCAGTACACAAATGTATTTGCGGATTTTAAGTTAAATATTTAACGTTAAGTGTTACAAATTAGTTAAAAAATATAACTTACTTTCAGCACTCTTTCCATTAAGCCGAGCAGCGGTTGGCGGTAAATTAGAATTTGTATTTGAATTATAAAATAGACTTTTTTGTGGAAGGAATTGATTGAAGAAACTGGTCCATTTTTCCAAAACACCGTCTTCAGTACCGATACCGAAACCAGCAGTACTGTTCCCAGGGCTCGTGCCACTACCAGTTTCATCCTCACCTCTTGACTCATTCCCGCCATTGGAACTCGTGTAATTCAAATTCATGGCTGCTGCAAGGGACGCTGCCAGCTTCTCCTGTACATTTTGTCTTTTTGTCCGATTTAAAGAGTCCATTTCCATCCCTAAGAGCTCCTCAATAGATTCCAAATTTAAATTTTTTGGGTCCAGCCCCATTAACATTTCCATGTCTGCCATGACTTTTTTCAAAGCTTTGAAATTCCCGCCACCAACAGATTGGGTGGTTCGATTAGAAGTCTGATTAATTGCCGACACATTTTTGGAAATTGTTGAATATTCTTCGGCGGCGCCGGTGACAGATGGGACGGCGCCCGGGACGGCGAGTTCCAAAGTATAGCCAGTTTTTAAAACTGATTTCAGTGGCAAATAAGAATCTACCACGGTCACTGTTGTATTCGTCGAGTACAGTGTTTGGTTCCCATTTGGAACTGTAACGGTGCTGGTACCGGTGCCGGTGTTGGTACCGGTGTCGGTCGTACCGGCAGTGAGAGCGGCAATCAGTGAAAGTAGCACAACTACGATGTTAACTCTTAACAGCATCGTGTCACTCCTTTGATTTTTGGAAATCATTTTTTGCACTGTGTTGAGTTACTATGGTATTTTAAATTAATTAATTTCACAAGGCATTTAAATCTTCAGTCAGACTAAAACTGTAAAGACCAGCAGCTAACAGTTATGAGCACTAAAAATAATAGACACTTTTATTTTAACCTGAATCATTCAAATTAATTAAATTCGTTATTTCGTTTCACTCGTCTTGGTCAATGGTCATGCACAAAATTTAAACGGAATATAAATCGTAAATATTGTAAACGCAAGTAACAAGCGCGTGTCCAAGTTATTATTTTTTTAATTGTAAGAAATACAAATTTTGATATATTTAAAAGAACTTTCAATCTACGCAGTTTAAATGCGAAAATTTCTGTAGTTATAAAATTAGATTATTTAAGAATTTTTTAATAATGATTTATTATCGTTGTTGTTCTTTGAGTACTCGTAGCTACAGTCGGACTGAATCGAATCTAGCTCCACTGGGTAGTATACATACGACAATAGAATATACGAAACGTCTCGGACGAAACTGGGATTACAAAAAGATGCGAGATGCTGAGATATCAACAAGTGGGGGGGGGGCGAATAAAATGAATAAAAAAATGTAGAAGAAGAAGGGCAGTTTATTTTGCGGCCGGCTTGTTTGAGTTTGAATAATGTTATTGCGCTTAATTATAGGTGAAGGTGTTGAGTTACGATACGGTAACGGTTACGGATGGTACGCACACACGCGTTGGATTTGGATTTGGATATGCTTCTCAATTCCGCACGTCTGCACTTGACATGGCCTACCACAGAAGTAACAATATATCACATGAATCAGGAGGAGAGACAGGTAATCATATAAAATAATAAATACGTAGAAATAACAGTAACTTCACTTGACTGTCCACTGCTCGGTATTAAAGTCACCCACACCAACCACCACGCTACGTATGCACTGCCATTACTGGGGATGGTCAGTCAGTAGCCATGTACAAATAATGTAGCTTAGGTATGTAAACCCTTTCAAACTTTCAACAGTGTTTTATGTGTGTGTGTTGTGTTGCTTTATTTTTTTTTATTTTGTGTGAATTTCATTCATCATTCGCAGTCTTATTACGGGGACGAACTGACGAAGTTGGTAGTTGTGGGCGTTATTCGTATGTTGCACTGCACTGCACTCCTATTTCAGATCAAAAATTCTCATACATGTGTATTTTTATTAGACTAGTATGAAGTTTTTTAACTGAAGCCGAAGCCCTGAAGCAACGCTAGAGATATATGGTAACTTTGGTTGGGTGGTATATAATACAAAATACACATGTGTGTATCCCAAGACCGTAGTTACATTTGGGAATATATTACATACATCCTAATGCTAATTATTACGATTTTACCATTTATTTAAATTGTAATCCAAAATCCAAGCTTAAATTTTATAGTGCAATAGTATGATTGTGTTCTGCAACATATGAGAAGTATGGATGTCATTATTGTTTTACTCACACCTTACATGTTATTACATTAGTTACAATTTGAATTTAAATAATGGTCGTATGAATACTATTGCAATGTTTAATATGGATAGTGAAGAATCAGAATGGGGAATTTTCATTTTTAGCTAAAAGGAAAATTCACTATGTATATGTACTTAAAAAGAAATTAAATATCTTGATTCGATTAAAAACATGTTAATAGAACGTCCTGCATTTTTCCAAAACGTGTAAATTATTGTAAAGAGGGCATTTATTGAGCATCCAATAACATGTACATAAGTAACACATTTAGCACTTTTAAAAAACACGTGAATAGAACATTTTGAGCTTTCCAAAATTATGTGAATAATACATTGTGCTCTTTTCAAAATTATCTAAATAGAACATTTTTTTTTAAATTATGTATATAGACCATTTTGCACTTTTCAAAATTATGTAAATTGACCATTTTGAACTTTTCAAAATTATGTAAATAGAACATTTTGCTTTTTTCAAAATCATGTAAATAGTACATTTTGCATTTTTTTAAATTATGTATATAGACCATTTTGCACTTTTCAAAATCATGTAAATAGACCAATTTGCACTTTTCAAACTCATGTATATAGACCATTTTGCACTCTTCAAAATCATGTAAATAAAACATTTTGCACTTCTCAAAATCATGTAAATAGACCATTTTGCACTTTTCAAAATCATGTAAATAGACCATTTTGAACTTTATGTAAAAAGAACATTTTGCACTTTTCAAAATCATGTAAATAGTACATTTTGCATTTTTTAAAATTATGTATATAGACCATTTTGCACTTTTTAAAATCATGTAAATAGACCAATTTGCACTTTTCAAAATCATGTATATAGACCATTTTGCACTCTTCAAAATCATGTAAATAAAACATTTTGCACTTCTCAAAATCATGTAAATAGACCATTTTGTACTTTTCAAAATCATGTAAATAGAACATTTTGCATTTTTCAAAAACTCGTAACAAAAATTATTAAAAAGCTATATCCCTTTTATTGTTTCTTGACATATTTTATTTTGTTTGTCTAGATTTTTAAATTGGATATGAGCCATTTTGATTCTTCACTGACAGGTGAAGACTTGACTACAGGTTACGTAGAAACTATAGACTATATTTACCGCAGTTGGTAACCATAGTATATTTATTTACATTTTGACAGAGAGATGCACGGCTGATAGGTTCCGGTACATACTGCGGAATGGAACTACGAATGTTAGCTGTGAAGTTAATTACTGCGATGAGTTATTTCGTGGACGTGATGACGTGTCTTTGCACTAATTCTCCCGCCGTTCATTCAAGTTCTAGAACTATTTCTCTGTCCTGTTCTGACTGCACCAGAATGTACAAAGTTTACTGAAATGGAAACTTCCAAGATGAACAGACAAAAACAGAACGAAATCTACTTCGCCGGACAGCTGGAGAAAATCCAGTGCGTAAAGAAATTAGATTCAGACATATTGATTTGCGTATAAAAAACGCCGTCGAACACAGGGAGGACTTGGAAAAAGTTCCTTATCTGAAGCGAATTGCATACAATCTTGGATGCATAAAAGTAAAAAATAGAGGTTCTCGACCTGACCAGCCACTAACGTTGACATCACTAGAACAACCAGATCAACTTCTTCCTCCACCGCTGCCACCGCTACCATCAACGTTGACATCGCCGACACAACCAGATGAACCTTCTCTTTTAACGCAGTCACCGCTGCCACCAACGTTGACATTACCGACACAACCACATCAACTTCTTTCTTTAACGCAGTCACCGCTGCCACCAACGTTGACTTCGGTGACAGAACCCGAAAACCTTCCAACTACCAGAAAAAGAAGATTTCAACCCGAAATGTCAGTCTCGACAGTTGCTGCGCCTAAACGAGGGCCAGGACGTCCACGAAAGATTCGTAGCCCGGTTACAGCTAACGCACAACCAAAACCCCGTGGAAGACCAAAAAAAGCAAAATCAACACACAACTTTGTTGCCTCCAACGATTCCCCTGGTCCACCAAAGCGACGACGTATCCACGAATTGCCAACTCAAGAATGTTAACTTTGTTTACCCTTTTTTTAACTGTTAATATTTAATTATGTTTTGTGACGCATTCTTCGATTTGTTAATATTTACTTCTTTGTCTTGATGCAATATTATTTACTAATTATTACGATATTTTACATTTTAATAAATTGACGTGGGTTATTATTACCTATTCAACTGTTGTTACTTGTTTTGCACAGTAAGCATGATATTAATATACGGGAACTAATATAAAAATTGTGGGACCGAATTAAGGAGGACCGGCCACAAGCAGGGACCGAATCCGAGAGGGACCCGTCATTGCGGGGCCTAATACGGTGGGGCCGAGGCGAGCAGGGCCTATTACTGACGGTACCGGCTGATATCGCTAGATTGACGAACCTGTCTGGTCCTGCGTGATGCGTAAAAGCGTAACAGTGACATCGGATAGGTAGGTATGCGTAATAACACATACATAATTATAAGGTGAGACAATAATTGCATGAGATAATAGATAATACAGCGGAGACAGAGATCTACTTTGTGATAAATACGAAGCATAAAACTGACACTCCCATCATTCTTATGACATTTTTATATGCTACAGTTTAATTGTTTACCTTTGAATATATTGCATTTGACATTAAGTAACTAGACTTCGATATTTAGGAAATTTATTTATGTAGTGTCCGTAAATTTGGATACTGTGTAATGTATATTGCGTATTAACTTAAATTTTATTCTGAATTATTAATAATTACTGTATACTTTATTTTATTGGTGTGCCTCCATCATTTTTTCTTCATTTCAAATATAATTTTATTGGGAATTTAAAGTATTTAAACTAATTGGTCGTAGATAAAAAATGTAATAGTATATTTAATAACTTAAAGAATGCTTTCCAGTCTTGTAATTCAAGAAATGAAAAATCCAATTGAGCAAATTTACAAACTTTGAGCTGAACGTTGTTAAATTAATTGAGCTGATCGCTCCTTAAATGCGCCAGTCTGCGGCAACAGAGTCTACAAAGATTTTAAGAAGAACTGTGTGCGGTAAAATCGAAAACTAATATGCAATACTTTAATTTTATTTATTCTGAATCTAAAATGAAAGATGTTTCAAAATTAGCTATAATGTAATATTGACATAAAATATTTAATATCAAATGTTAACCAGCCGTTGTACATACTCTACATACATAGCATAAATGGTATAAATTATTAGGACAAAAACCACCTAAATTAATTAGTGGTTCAATTTGTAAGCTTCTTAAAGGTCATCAGTTATGTTAATTAATGACAAAAAAAGGAAGTAAATTAAGAAAAACTTCATAGCTGCGGATGTTTTCCGGATTTTTCCGATTTGATTTTTTCATCTCCAACTTAACCACAGCGAAATTATTTTAGTGGCAAGTCACTATATGTTATATATACCGATTTCAGGATTTATTCAAAATTTTTAAATTGCCGCGCCCGCGCCCTACTTATAAAAAATAACAGTCAGCGCATATCGATATGTTAAACATTGCAATTTATTATTACACAATAATTACTTGGCGCAAATAATTAGCATAGAACCAAAAGCTGCACAATTTAACAGTCGCTCAGTTAAGGCGCGTGCCAAAAATAATGCATTATTGCAGAAATTCTTTAATGGTAAAAATCATTTTTGATTTAGTTGTATACTAAAAGCATATAGTCCACCCTATAGGCATCGTAGTAACATAAACATTATTGAGAATTTAATTGACACAAAAAACAAAAAAATACATTGCGAGATAAAACGAAAAAATAAAGTATAAAGATTAAATATATATTAATTTGCTAAAGTTAAACTTAAAAAATTTATAGTTAAAATGCTTCCTTTTTATTTATTCATTAGGGATCGTCCATAAATGATGTCACTGGTAGGGTCAGTGAGTTCAGTTGAGTATTGATGACAATCCATATTGAAAATAGCCCTTGACGTAATTTTATACTGGGGACGCATGGGTGGGTCCAAAAATAAAGATAGTTTCGTAGTGACATCATTTATTATATCCCTTACAATACACCTCAAATTTTTGTCTCTTGCCTAGAGCCGTAGTGGCTGTGTCCTTAGAAATTTTTTTTTTCAAATTGGTCAAAAATACTACTGATTTTTCTTGTGTACGTGATTCGCCCCGTTATTGTTATTTCTCCCCATTTTCATCTTACTTTTATTCCACTACCACTTTAACCATTACCCCTACCACAAAAATAAACAGCCGTTTGTCTCCCTTTTTTCCCTCGTGTTCCGTCCATTAGCCTTTAAGTGAGACAGATATGTGGGGTGATTGCCAATTAAGACATGAAATATATGCTAAGGATGACCACAAACTAATATCAGTAACCGAGATGACATGGAAAACATTGTGAATGAGTAGAGGATCTATTAGAAACGGGCAAATGGCGGAAATAACTATTACTCATATCACCAGAGAATCAGAAGTCGTGGTCGAAGTCGTCGAAAGAACTGCCATTATTTGGAATGGGTGAGTGACAGGTGTTTTCAACAGCGCTATGTTACTGGGTAAGTGGGCTGATAGTGTTTTTTTTCTGTGGATTGTGTGGATTACTAGTACTGTGAATGCGTGAGTGATGATTGAGGATTGAGGGTGAGATGGGTAATTACTCGCACATTGCTCATGCTAATCACGAAGACATGGCATTTCATTGTCAGAATTCAGAATGGAAATAATAATCGTCTTGGCTGTCGATTATTGTCAAACGCTGTTAACATTATTGTGTACATGTCGTGTACTTGAAAACATCTAATTAATGTCTAACATCTGACCATCTGCTTGACTCACATGTCAGTTAGTTACCTAATAGCTTAATTATTTATTGTGCTGGTGACAATACAATAAGAAGTGAGGGGAATAGCATAGTAAGTATTGCCAACGCCGAACATTGATTTTGTGATTTTGGTGTGTTTGCATATCGTCTGTGAAGAACCAAAATGACCCATATCCAATTTAAGCTGGAATCAAAATGAGCTGTCTTTAAAACAAAATGAGAAACATGCGTAAAATGTTGATTACGAGTTTTTGAAAAGTTTAAAATGTTTTATTTACATGTTTTTTGAAAAGTGTAAAATGTTTTATTTACATAGTTTTGAAAAGATGCAAAATGTTCTAACTGCATGTTTTCGAAAAGGTGCAAAATGTTCCAATTCCATTTTTTGTAAGTGTAAAATGTTCGATTTACACGTTTTTTAAAAGTGCAAAATGTTCTATTTAAAAACAAATGCTCTCAAGACATATTTGAATATTTTTGTAGATGTTGGATATTGTTTTTAGCTACAAATGGATATGGGTCATTTTGGTTCTTCACAGACGATATGTTTTCTATCTTTTTTCTGGTTTCAGTTTCAGTGTCCATTTTTGAATAAATTTTGAATAATTATGCATATAGAAATGACTTTCATAGGATTCAACAAAAAGCATATCAATGTAATGCTTAATTACTCGTAAAGAAAAATACAAGCATAATAATAATATGTAGCTGTAGATGTATCGCACGTGCTTAAAAATTTAATCTAGCTAAATATTATGTTAACATCCCTTTTTGCACTTTTATTACCATTACAAATTCGCATCACTTACCTACTGCCTTTTTGACACAAAACCTCAAATTAGAAGGTTGTGGTTTTCTGCATGAAAATTTAAACTTTGACTAGAGGTGAAATAGACGTCTTGAATGGTAATCGTAGTCAAAGAACCAGCAACAGTCTGCAAAATTTACTATCTACAAACAATGCGTATAATAATACAACAATCCAACATTATATAAATCCGTGTCATAATGCTTCTTCATTCATAATAATATTATGTCAATACTTTACAATCTTTCCAATACCTTACGTAGATCAGTAAATACAGCCAGATTTGTATGAGGACATTGTGAGCAAAAATAAGCTGATAAATGGGAATTTTATCGTCTGTGAAGAAATAAAATGTCCCATATCCACTTTGAACTAGAATCAAAATGAGCTATGTCCGAAAACCAAATTGAGAAACATGCGTAAAAGGTTAATTAAGAGTTTTGGAGAAGTGTAAAATGTTATATTTACATGTTTTTAAAAATTTCAAGATGTTGTATTTACATGTTTTTGAAAATCGTAAAATGTTCTATTTGCATTTTTTTAAAAGTGCAAAATGTGCTATTTGCATGTGTTTTAAAAGTGCAAAATGTTCTATTTCTATGGTTTTTAAAAGTGCAAAATTTTCTATTTACATGTTTTTTAAAATTGCAAAATGTTCTATTTGCATTTTTTTTAAAGTCTAAAATTGTCTATTTACATGTTTTTGAACAGTGCAAAGTATTCTATTTAAATACTTTTTAAAAATTGTAAAATGTTCTATTTACGCATGTTTTAAAAAAGTTCAACATTTGTTCTATTTACATGTTTTTGAAAAGCGCAAATTGTTCTATTTACGCATGGTTTTAGAAAGCGCGTTCTATTTTAGATGCTTTCAAGACATGTTTCAATATTTTGTAGATAGTTGATATTTTTTCTAGCTAAAAATGGATATGGTCATTTTGGTTCTTCACAATCGATATTATGCAGTAAGATTCATAATTATTACACGTATTTGATGTACGTAATTAATTGCATAAGCAGACTACCGAAGAGACGCGACGGCCTCATTGAAAATTGAAACCCAATACAGCAAATTCCAATACTCAAATCTCAAAAAGCTAATCCCACTGCATTGAATACAGAAGCTAAAATATCACACATTCATTAGATTATTAGATGGATTTAAACTTTCGCGTTCCTTCGTACTTCCTTTACTTTTTTTAAGGAAAGTATCCTTTTTCATGTTTATACTAAAAAGTATCCCTAGCGCTTCCTTTTCCAAATCCTTTCCTCTTCACTTCCCTTTGCGCTATAACCTGCGCTAATGTATACTTTTGCGATTGCGCAAAGATTTCCTCTTTTTCTTCCTTTCTGCAAAGTTGAATCATTTCAACTTTTGGAGGCAGGAAAGCCGAAGGAAATCGAGGCGGACTGACATCACAGTTGTTTTAGTTTTAAAGTTTCATTAACTAAAGTTCGTAATTATTATAAACCTAGTTGGAACTTATACGGATCTTTTTCAACAACATTTAAGGATTAATTTGGTCTCAACATACTGACTTAATTGTAGTTAGAAACAGTTGGATTAGAATTTATTACTGACTCAGCCATCAACTTTTGACTTTCGTATCTGATGGCAGCTTATTAGAGTGTTGTGTGAAATTCAGTTTGTAATCATCTTAACACTTAATAATAACTGTAGTAATTAGCTATATCGGGTGATTTAAGTGCCCGTCTCTCACACAGTACATCCATTAAATAATAAAGTTATTTTGATATCACACGTTTATGATTTATTTATATAGATTCGTATACTGTTTATGCTGCATACCTACGTACATAATATACTGTTGACTGTGACTGTGATGGTTAATATTTATTTGGTTGGAATTTATTAATTTATGCTTCTAAATGCTGAATATAGGGAAAAAAATGCAGACAAAATTGAAATCTACCTGGAAAATTATTAAAGGACATAAATAGGAAATCTCTGGACGTTAAAATAGTAAATTTTTTGCAAAGAAGCAGGTGTTTTGTATTGTGACATTAATAATAAGGATATTGTACTATTTATACTGGTTTGTTTTATACATGACATTACACATCTAATAGTGATAAATAGTTTTTCGTTCGACTTTTATAACTGATCACTTGGTTGCAGCGGAGCATTAGTTTTAGCAATTGATGGTATTATGAACATGTTTGATCATAATTTATCATGTAGGTATCATACCTAGTTGCAATGAAATATTAAAACGAACTTTGACTTTGAATCATTATTTTCGTTATGTCCTTTATGTAGAGTTTACTTTCTAACTTGATTATGATTTCGTTTTGATTTATCAGAATCTAAATCATAATCAATAGTTATAACTATTTTATATTCTGTCTCTTCAAGTGTTAGCTTTTAATATTCGATAATATTGTTGAAATCGTATGTTACGAACTACTACTGAAAATTTTCAAACTTAATAACTTTAACTCAATTTAATCATTTTAGATAGATAGATGCTTGAGGGGTTGAATGCCGTGAACCATTAACTTTTTTACCGGACCTTGTCACTCATGAAGATCTAAAATTCCTAATAATTGCGGTTATTACATACCTCAAATAAATATATAATGATAGTAATTTTGAATTTTCATTAAAGTCTTCTGAAGATTAATCTAGTGATGCTTCCTTCAGTAAATTAGGCCTATTATAGCAGTTTAATATACACATAATAAGTAATAACGATATGTATTTTTAAATTGAATGAACAAAGACGATTGTCCTCAAAATTTCGGATCGAACCACAATTTTGAATAATACTTTGTAAAACTATTTTGCGAAATGTTGCGTTCATATTTATACTTTCGTTCGAAAGGAAAGACCAAACGCGAAGTAAGCGTTAAAGTTTAAGGAAAGGAAATTCATAAAGTAAAGTTTAAACATGTAAAATTATCTCTGCACGAAAAGGAAGTGACGAAGAAAAGCAAAGGGACAAAAACGCGAAAGTTTAAATCCACCTATTATCGGTACAAGAAGAAATTTGAAAGTATAATATGTAGATAAAAGAAAATGATAAGTAAATTGGGAGGATTATGATCTGTGAAGCTCGTTAATAATGTATGCACTACCTATGTATATCTCTGTTCTTACAAATTCTGGTTCTGGTTTTGGTTCGGAATTTAGGAAGAGTATTTAAATTCAATTTTAGTTATTCAAAGCATATCGCCAAACAGAGTCAGGCGGCCAGGCCAGGTCATGGAACACCGCTATACTACTCCACTACTTCACACTTTGCTATACTATAAAGTAATGGGGTTTTGACATTCACAATTAAACTTTCATTTATTTCTCCTTCGTTTCTTATTTCTATGAATTCTATGTCCTATCAACCGAGAAAAGTACATAAATTTTGGACATGTCAACATAAGTAATGTAAATAGATAGAATACAAAACCAAAAGCTTATGGTTGACACATTTTCAAATGCAACTATAAGAGTAACATCGTTAAAGCCTATAAGCTTACGATTTAGCGATTTAAGATTAAAGACATTTACAGAAATGAAATGGGTATTTTTTTATGTCTGTACGTATACCTAATTACGCACACAAAATGCTAAACATCCTTCCGCTGCGCTGCTATATGAATCAACGAAATAATGGCGTGAATACTGATTTTAAAATTGCCATGTGAGAGTTGCGAGGGCGGTTGCAAATTAGTGTTGCCTCAATTTACAGTCTAAAAGAAAATTAACGTTTTGAAAACACAACAATTTTAAAAAAAAGAACGTTAATAATTTTTTTTTAAATTTATTATTTTTAGTTTACAGTATTTTTAGCATTACAAAAAATGTTTTGAAAAAATGTAAACTAAAAATATTCAATGTGAGACGCAGTCACAGTCTTACGGTAACAGCTAACAGCCCGATCAGCTAATCGGTTTATCGGATCATACGCTGAAACAGTGTTTTTAAACTTTAAAATTTCCCAGTCTACCTACATCTACATCCCCATTACCTAATAATCTCCAACCTCTTTAGTGAGTTGCCAAGAAGCAATATTGAACGAAACAAAAACATTATACAGCAGTACAGCACTCTAAATCCTAATCCAATTTTGTTTGGCAAACTATTGACTGACATCCTGACAAATTAGATATAACGATAAGATGGAAACTGAAAACATTGCGGATATTGCGGAACAATCGGAACCGGAATCGGAAGCAAAGGATTTCAGTAGCCAGCATGACCCAAGTACTGCCGCAGAAGATGAGCTCATGGTCACGAACGCCACACAAGTCGAACCCGTAACCCAAAAATCCGAAGAAACACAGGCCACTGCTGCGACAAAGCAAAAAAGAAGGAGCACCATAGAAAAAGTGAATCAAAAGCAGCAAACGGCCTTGACTGGTTTCCCTGATGATGCTGCTGATCTCAGCTCTGAACCACCATCCATGTTACATCGTGGTAAGTCCCGAGGGGACAGTCTCAAGCTGTCAAACCTTCAATCTCGCACTTACGGAATCTTGAAAGATAGCTCTAAAGCCACAGTCCGAGACATGAGCGTCAATGTTCAGCCCATTATTGACGATGAGGAGGAGGGAACGGAGGCGGACGATGAGAGTGTAATGGACCCTCCCCCAAAGCCGGGTGTCTACTCAAAAGGAAAATTGGGCAAAGCCCCGCTGATATCCTCGAGCAATGTCACTTTTTCAAGTTGGATCACGGACGATGGGAAGAAAGGGGTGGAGCGAATTGAGTGGGGCGGGGAGGGGGAGGAGGAATGGGTGGAGCCTGTAGGAGATGATCCTATTTCTACTGTTAAAGTAGAGGACGCAATGACGCTTGCGCGCCCTATTGGCTACCGCGAACTTAAATTGTGGCCCCGAGCAAATCCCGATGATGCGGAGAATGACAAAGAAATTCAAGTTGAAGAAAAGGAAATTGAAGTCACGTCCGCACTCTTTCGCGGCATCGTCCTCGACCCTTACAACATCCTTTGGCCAACAAATGGGGAATTTTCCATTTTGAGTGCGGAGCGCCATATTGAAAAGTATGTGACTCGTTGTTGGAAAATGTGCGACCGCTGGGCATTCAGCGTCAAATTTCTCCAAGCCCAAGCATCCTGCTACCAGAACAAGTACATCTTTGAGGTGAAGTGGTCTCTTCCCACGAAAGAGAATCCCATCCCGATGGCATGTGCCTCGGTTTTCTTTGTCTTTGACGTGGAAATTTATGGCGGGAGGGACGAGCCTGTGCGAGTTCACTATGTTTTGGAAGGGACTCGCTTCCCGCATAAACCGGGCGAAACTCCTTTTGAGCAGAAATGGATTTCTAATATTATTTGCGAAAAAATGCGCTTGTCCAGAAGTGCTTGTTGAGTCTATCTTTTAGGCCATTTCGTCAATTTTTGTATCCATTTAAATTCATACACTCTCGATTTGGAGGGATCAACATAACTTTCTTGCGAATTTAAAAATAGTACAAAATCACCAGACACATTATTGTGAATTTATAGTGACAAGCTGACTAGTAATTTTTGAATTTAATTGTCAATAATATGTGAAAAAGTGAAGTGTTTAATGGAATCCAAACTGCGCATGAAACTACTGTAAATGCATTGTAAATGCTAAAATAAAGTGGTATTGTGGTATTGAAATTGCATTAATGGTTTTTGTTATACCTGTGTTTCATAAGCTATTAAGTTTATTTATATTATGGCCTCTGCTGGTTTGTGTTTAAAAATAAACAACTTAAAATAAGCTCGGATATAGGAAAACATGATAATTAGAAGTAAGGGGTAGTCCATAAATAATGTTATCATAAAATCCTAATTTTTAGAAATCTAATATCCCCTAATAATCGGTTTGCATCCATTACATAAATGGTTATCTTTAACATAACATGACATGAACACTCGACTACACCCACTGACGATACGGATAACATTATTTATGGGTTATCCCTAATGGGTTTAAAAAGAAGCAAGATTAGTGCTCAGTCGTCAGTCAGGGGCTCTATGGTTATTATAATACTTGAAAAGGGTATTTTATAAAAATAGACGTTTCATAAATAAGGGTCACAAATCATTTAATTCTTAGAATTAGTGATACACACGTGACACTATACATGTGCTGAATACTTGAAAATTATTTTTGTTTAACTAAATCCATATACCACCCAGTGTGCCTTTTGTGTGTTTTTTTAAATAAACGTAAAATTTTAGCATTACTTCATCAAACTTGAGTGAGTCAGCTGATTAAAAAATCATAAATAAACAAACGCATTTTCTGGATTCACTTGCTTCAAACTTTTCAGCATCTACAATCAGGCATCAGATCAAATCGCTTATCTGTTAAAAATATTCGAATAATTTCAGAATTTTGTTCATTAAAAAATAATCAAAAACATCCCTAAAAATCACGAATTATAAAATTGGCATAATGCGTAACGCATTTGTTTGGATCATTTTCGCTTCATTTCAAGTTTCAGTTTCGGTCGGTCTTGAAGAGCAGCTGCAGAGCTTCCCGTATCCACAAAAAAAGGTAATAATAAATTTGTATTTAAAAACAGTAATTCTAATTTATTTTTGTTTCACATTTTTCATACACACTAAGCTGCGTAAAATTAAAAATTATATTAACATGTAGCGTGTAATAATTAAATTAAATATTATAAATACTACTTGTAATAAAATTAACCCTGTCGTTGCGTGTTTCTTAAAATCCGTTATCAGTGAGAATTCGCTGTGTGGAGATTGACCTTAAAGCAATTAATTAATTAAATTAAAATTAATTGCATAGAATATATGGGAAAATCCTTTTCCACTTGGATATCAAGCTTCACCGATACCGATTAATGAGAATGAAAAGGCAGAACCCAAGGTTGTTGATTCAAGTATCAAAACCGGCACTGAATTCGGAAATAGTGATAATATACAACAAGGAGGGACCGAAACGGATCCAGATGAGACTCGAGTACAATGTGGAACAGATATAGGGCCCGGAATGGAGGTGACTCACTGCCCTGCATTGAGCAGGCACTGCTGCCATGACCTCACAAGTAAATTCTACTACTGCTGTGACAGTGTACCCATCTACAGGGAATGTTGCAACTTCACCACTAAATATGGCTGCTTTCATCCAAGAGAAAAGAAGTGTCACTATGTATCATTGTTGGTTTAAATTTAAAATTTAAATCGACAGTATAATCACTAACAACAGTTATTATTAAATTCACCACATTATTTTAAGGGTTATTTGTTGTAACTTGGTTTTAATATTAATCACGTAATATTAAGGCTTTCAATGAATTTTTATTGTGAATTTTTTATTTTGTGTGTTTTAAAAACATGTAAATGGAAGATGTTACACATTTTAAAAGCATATTATGTAAATAGAATATTTTGCACTTTGCAAAAACATGTTTTTACAAAATTAGCAAGATTTCCAGGAGACAAAGTTGAAAAAAAATGAACCCGATCACCTTTACGCGCATTAGTACTATATTTGTGTTCCCAAAGGATTAACAGAGACAACTAATGATACCTTCTCCTTCACATTACGTCGGCTGTGTAAAAAGATACAGGTTCTTGAAGTTTAGAAAAAATAAATCTGATCACAATTAGGGCGAACCCTACTAATGAATAAATCTTTGTACTAAATACTTTATTCCCTACTATCAAGAATCGCTAAACCTTGACGCCGTTTAGAATTTATGCAACGCCTGGGGCGCAGCCAATTCCACTCTACGATGGGCTATTTCTCGTAAGTAGGTTGCATATTTTATTATTCTTTTGCGCGGGGTTCCTCAAATACAGCATACTCCCACTTAACCCAAGGCAAGTAGAATAATAAGGTACAGTCAATCGACTTGGGGGTCGGTTTCGACGGCGCCCCTCGTTTTTGACGTCATCTGGCAGCCAGAAATTTCTGCCGTAATATAAATCCACATAGAACATATCAACTTCAACAGGTCAAAGGTCGGGCAAACATGGGCCAATATTATTGAACTAGGTGTCAAATGAAAGAGCACAAAACATAGTTTACTTGTGTAAAAATAGCATTGGGATTAGTTTTGGAAATTTTGAGGTAGACAGATTTTAAAATTTGAGAAAAAGCTAATGCTGAGCTTATGGAGTATACAAACTTCGCGCCAACTTTTTCTTTCACCTCACCACCAAAAACTCCCTCTCAAACTTTACCATTGCGATTGACTGTACCTTCACTTAACCATTTACCATTTTCATTTGGCGAAGGCGAACGGCATCCTTTAATTACCTCGACCGTTACCGTCTGTCAAGTTCCGTCGGTGTTGGTGAATTTCTAAAACAAAGTCAACAGTCAACACTGTGCGAAATTGCGAATCGATCTTTGACACTCAAGTGAACTGACGCAATTAATTACTATCTTAGTCTCTCTAATTTTGTTACTTTCCACCTTCCTTCCTGTGGCCTGTGACCTGCTTGGAATCTTTAGCTTAGTTTTGAAGACTATTTGACTGTGCATATCTTTACACTTTACTGTGTGTGTCGAAACTGGAAAGGGTAAGTAATAAAATTATGTTGTAATAAAATATGTACCATATGTCTTCAAAAATCCCCCAGGAGTTACGTAAAACTTAGCCTCAGCTCAGACTCAGACTCACTAGTCAGACCTGGGAGTTATAATAGACCCAAGAGGTATTAGAGATCGGGGGCTACGTCTACGTCAAACTTATACCTAACATTCTAGCCATGGAATGGAGTAACTTAAAAAATGCTAGTTTAATTAATCAAAAACATAAAAAAGCCATTGATATATATACCACAGACAGGGGACTTCCTATATCAACCATCCCTTAACCATCAGAACCATTGGAACCATCACTTAACCATCCAACCATCGCAACCATCCTCGATGGTTGCGATGGTTCCTATGACCATATCCAACACCATCCGCATTTACAGCGTTGTGAACATGAACCATCATCTTTGACATCGTTAGGACCTAGAATAGTGCCGTAATATTGTAAATTGTAATTGTAATTGTATTTTTATAATTCTTACATTTACAATTGTAATTGTAAATACAATTACAATACAATACAAAAATTTTCTGGAGTGTGTTCTGAGCCTTTGTTTTACGCAAAAATCGTGTATTTACATGATAGTTATCATGGTAAATATCAAGTCAGTAATTTAATCCTAATGAGGGGTCTAAATAAGGTTCCAAAAGTTAGAATTGTGATTTTGTATTGTAATTGTATTGTAATTTACAATTACAATTACAATACAATATTAATTTACAATACAATACAATATTTTTCTTACAATAGTTTTACAATATTACGGCACTAACCTAGAACCATCACCTTTCATACCGTCAAGTACTACAACCATCCATGTTGATGCCGCCAAGTACCACAACCATCCATTTTTACCAAGTCAAGTACCACAACCACCCATTTTTACCAAGTCAAGTACCACAACCACCCATTTTTACCAAGTCAAGTACCACAACCATCCATTTTTATCCCGCCGAGTACCACAACTATCCACTTTTATGACGTTAGATACTACAACCATCACCGTTGATTACGTTAGGTACCACAACCATCACCATTTATCACGCTAAGTACCACAACCATCACCATTTATCACGATAAGTACCACAACCATCCACCTTTATCACGTAAAGTACCACAACCATCACCATTTATCACGTTAGGTGCCACAATCATCCACTTTTATGACGTTAGGTACTACAACCATCACCATTTATCACGTTAAGTACCACATCAATTAACTTTGATCACGTAAAATACCACAACCATCAACTTTTATCACGATAGGTACCACCACCATCCATTTATATACCATAAAGTACTACAACTATACATTTTTGAGCAAAAAGTGATGGTTTTTAAAACTAATATGATGGTCGCGACGGCCACTATGACCATGTTCATAGTAATCAACATTTTTAGCCTTATAAACATGAACTATATTTATTGAAAACTTTGAAGCATAGACATTCAAAACGTAAAGACCCTTAACCATCACCCTTGACAAAGTTAAGACCCTAAAGAATCACCATTTACAACGTTAAGACCTTAAACCATCACTATTTTACAACATTTAGTCCTGAAATCATTACCATTTACAACGCTTAGAACGCTACGATCACATTTGACGTTATAAAGGGTGATAGTTTTGTTACCTAACGTGATACATAGTGATGGTTGTGATACTTAACGTCATAAAAGTGGATGGTTGTGGCACCTAACTTCATAAATGGTGATATTTGTGGTACTTAACGTAATCAATGTTAATTGTTGTAGTACCTAACGTCATAAAAGTGGATGTTTGCGTCACCTAACGTCATAAATGGTAATATTTGTGGTACTTAACGGGATAAATGGTGATGGTTGTAGTACCTAACGTCGTAAAAGTGGATGGTTGTGGCACCTAACGTGATAAATGGTGATGGTTGTGGTACCGAAAGACTCTCGAGTATACTCTTCTTGTATTAAGTTAGTTCTAAATAAGCAAAGGGCGCCCTTTGAAACACCCAAGAGTAGCAAAGTACAAGATAAAGTGATGAACAATAATTTAAATAAACAAAAACGAAAACGTGATGAAAATAAACGCAAAGTTAATAAGTGTTTAAATAAAGTTATTCCTAATTTAAGTGCTCTCTCAGACAAACAACTTTGTGACCTAAGTTTCAGCCTTGGATTAGAAATAAATTCGCGCTCTAAGAAACCAAAGCCTGACAGCATGGCACAAAAAACCGACAAAATGTTAAATCCGGGATATAATTATGAAAGTGAGTGGAAAGAGCGAACGTGTCCACCACTTAAGGGGAGGACTGCACCTTTTTTTGGTAACTTATAAAACATGCAACATAACACATTACCACTACAACGTTTCAACACCAAGCAATGTTAAATAACCAGGCGGCGTCGAAATAAATCATTATTTTTATACCTAATAAAATCTCATATTTATTGTAAACAGCAGTTTGGGGCGTTTTAGGGTTAATTACTTTGATGTTAAATACTGGTGCTATCATTTCCCCCCTCCAAGTTTTGTCTTGGCAGTGTATATCCAATTGTCTATGTTTGCATTTAATGAGGAACTAAATGTATGTTTGAGTCCAACGCCGACTACGAAATATTACTAATATTTGGGGTTTGGAAAATTGTCCATTTCCCAACTGCGCACGCAGTTTTTATCACTGCCTCATGGAGAACATAGGACTAGAAATTTTGTGTAAATTATTAGAAAATTTTGTAGCAGGTGCATTCAAAATAAATTGTACTATACATAGCTTGAACAATTGTCTAGCGACTGTCGAAGAGTTTTTGTCAGATTTCGATATGGAAGGTATTTTATTTGGGCGTCGAAGATGAGACGTCGGGATGTCTACATATAAAACAAGGTTAAAAGTTTCATATTTCAAAAATCTTTAGTTTCACATTGAAAAACTTTTTTCCAGTTTTCTCTTCGACAGTAGTTAGATATTACCTTTTAGTTACTGTAAAAAAATTAGATGTATACCTATATGTCCAGGCAAAGCCTAAGAATTTACCGCTGGATGTGCAGTCCAACCCTTAAGTCGTTTTTAGAAGGAATAGTTAAACTAAAGTTTAAAAGTGACACTGAAAAAAAAACGGTTTTTGGTAAAGGCTTGTGAATGTATTGATGAAGCGAATAATTTGAATTATGTGTCACCCCTTTCTTTATCTGAAAACGTAGTTCAGTACTGTACAAGTCATTCAAAGAAAGTCACAGACATATTTGGAAGCTGCCAAGCATGTGGAAAGCATACTACTATAATGAACTGCATTAATGAGTTAGGGTCTGTTTCTCCAGAGTTACCTGAAGGTGATATATTCCTCGTTTTTGATAATATTTAAGTTATTGTAAGGAACTATAGAGTTCGACTAGATAGCCGAGTAACTGTGAGCGTTGTGACCAACGTTTGTGTGTACAAAGAAAACAGACAGACGACTTCAATACACTCACAAATTACCCCCCTTTATTTGGGAAAATACCAATGGCGCCATTGGAAATCAATTGCTCAATGAGTATAACCATATAATTTTTCCAAAACTAGAAAAAATACATGCTGAGTATCGTTGACAGTTTTTACAAAAAGATTAAGCAACATTATTAGCGAAATTTTAATCCCTGCAGAGGAAGCAAAACCCAAGAAGAGCAAAACAAACATTGACAATGGGCTCGCATATGATAGAGTTCATAGAAAGGGAAATAACTGGCGTGAATACAACCAAGAGTGCCTCCCGTACAATCCAAACTCGTACAAACCGGTTAAAAAAGCTTTGAATGACATTTTGTTAAAAATTCAAAGTACCAACCCACCTCGAAAATGGATTGTCGTAGTGTGTGACGGACTTCCGTTTTATTATGCTATACAAATTATAAAATCATCGTACACATGTACTGAATGCAATGAAATAATATGGAAAAACGAGAAGTTAAACCATTACACCCGTAATCATCCTAAAGCAATAGTTCCTGAACAATTAAAATTAAAATACACTCAATTCGCATTAAGACCCGGAAACGGGCACTACGAAATAAACCTAGTTCGAGGAATTTTTCGAATATACTTGGACATATATATTAAACCAGTTGCTATTTTACTTGGGTTTAAGTCCAAAAATGCTCTTATTTATTGCAAAGCCGCTAGAAACCATCATAAATCTTGGCAAATTTTACAAGTAAGGCCCATTGGACTTTTCACTGGCGCCAGTGACATTAATTAATAATAAAACTATTATAGCTCATATATCCACTTTGATTTTCAGATAATCTATGAAGCTTTAATAGATGAGCTCATGTTTCAATACGTTACTGAATGTACAGAAACACAAAAGATTCGCAACCTGGAGGGATTCTTGAATTGGCAATCAAACCACAAAAATCCCAACGTCCGAATGGCAGCAGATTTCGCTTTTTCCGTTGTGCATCCCTTATTTTTATTTAGTGCCGGAATTCGTATGGGCAACCCAGATGTTGCTCTGGCTGGAAGGGAAAAGTCGAGCGTGACAGTGTATGGCACAGCTCAAAGAAAATACCAGGAAATTATTGCATATGATATGTTATTTTTGACTTCCCTTCCCACTTTTTTGCACGATTACATTGGTCGACAGTCAATTAAAAAAGAAGGATCTAAATACGCAGAATCAGCTGATTTTCTGCTCGAAAATGAAAATAAGCTTCTAAAAAATTAAATTTTTTCTGTAAACGCACCCATACTCAGCCACTGGATTAAAGCATCATGTGCTATGCAAAAAATTAAAGAGGTAATTTACAATTTACGTATTGTAACATTAAGTATAGATAAAATATATAATATATAATTATATGCAACAATTATATAAATAATTTCTATTTGTTGTTCTCTCAGGCGCCGGAGAATCTACTTCTTCTTCTTCGGTTTTGGTGGATTCAAACTGGAAGGTTTCTTACGTTTATCGTGTTCTCGAATATATGTATTATGAATTAGACAATAATGTGCAGGTTAAAGCTCAATTTCGGCTTGAGTTAGCAATGGAAAACCAACACAATCAATGTGAAAGTAAACTCGACAGTTTTCAAAATCACAACCTATCCATTCTGACTCAAACGCGTTTGTCCCAATAAAATATTCATCACTGTGGCAAATAACACACCATCCTGTCTTTTTTCTTTGGGTAGTGTGACTTTCGGAAATTATGGGTCGTTTTGTAGGCGTTCTAAAAACCTCCTATGTAACAGAAATTCAACAACAAACGTGCATAGTATTTTAAGTGTTCCAAACTATGTGAATGGTAGTTTTATTGGGCGCCCAATAATTAATTTACCTGCAAATTAGCAGCATTGCCCTGAATGCTATGCTGTTGAGGGCTGACAGCAGCGGGTATCACAGGCGATTCATTTTTGCTTTCAGTTTCGTTGTTTTCTCTTTTTATCATCCAATGGAAATCGAAAGAATGTGCCAGCCTCATAGTTATACGGATCTCTCCTTGCTCCTTCGTAGCGCAGCGCAACGTAGGCTTGGGCTTTGCATGCGTTCATAAAGTCATAAACCTAAAAGTAATACACAGCATATTATATTTTTGTAGATTGAAGCTCAATCAACAATAACAATGAATCTCCAGGACCCTGGACCAATGAGCCGGAATAAAGATTTAACGGAAGAAATCAAGGAGGTACGAAAATATTTTGTTGGTATGGTCATAGGAACCATCGCAACCATCGAGGATGGTTAAGTGATGGTTCCGATGGTTCTGATGGTTAAGTGATGGTTGACATAGGAAGTCCCCCCAGACAGCCAGGCCCAGGAGTTTAGAGACCCCGGGAGTTACGTCACACTGTACAGACCCAGGAGGTGTTAGATGCTTAGAAGAAGTTGGAAGTTCGGTAGAGTAGAGGCGGTTTATTGTGATCGCTCAGTTTTTACCAGGAAAACAATTCTATAGTGCAGTATTGAATATGTGTGTAATTTTATTTTGAATTCCAGACAGCCAACCGCATTCTTTTGGCAGTTTGACTATTGGTTAGAGGGGTTGAAAGTTCATTGACTGTTCTCGGATTATCTAAATATAAAATCAGAAAATGATTGGAAACAAGTTTAGAGTTGAGAAGTTCATGTTGATGTCCAAGAAGATGATTTTGAATCAGCAAAGTATTGTGAAAACCTCTGTTCCAGCTCGTACAATCAACAATGTATCCGCAAATTTCAAGTAACGTCGTTTGTGCACCTCCACGAAATAGAATTAGTTTTGGCGTGAGTCATTTAATTTTATTCAGTTACTTTTCTACTCTATATATTAGAACTATTAGAAGCACATTTATACATTACTTTTTCAAATCTCCTCCTCGATACTGCTCCATATTCACACACTGTTGACTGTGTAAAGATGAGTTTTAAATAATTACCATAAATATTCATTGTCTCTATTATCTGATATCATATTAATACTAATACTACTTTAACAGGAAAAGATGACAAGTGGTGTATTTCTCGGAAGCTGTATTCTCTTCACTCCAGCATGGGTCATGTATCACTTCGACTGCTACCGTGTTCTTCCAGGTCAGGAGACAGGCGAAGATGAGGGTGAAGACTAGTCACAGTCATCACAAATCAATAGTAATTAACTGCTGCGGTATCTAAGTACACTTAATTACAACTCTGATCTGGAATTTGCTCCTTCTCAAAGCTCTCCATGAACAATGTAAACTGATCTTACGAATCAAAAATTGGCCTATTCTGAGCCACTTCAATTTTAATGATATAAATAATTTTAGGGCCTATTTCAACCCAAGAATAAAGTTATAAAAATAGTAATATTAAGTAGGTAGTTAGTACATATTTAACCTAAGTAAAAAAAATTCAACAAACCAATTGTTTTCTACATCAAACTCAAATGTCCTACCGTCCACTATAGTTATGTAGGTAGGCAATTCAAAATGCCTCACCCGTAATTAGTATTTTGACCCAGCACTGATGTAACATTATTTAACCAGTAATTACATACTAAAATGAAATAAATATCAGTAATTAACAATTGGTAATTGCATTTTAAATTTAAGTCTATACTAATTTTAATATGATACTATGTATGCATATTTTATTAAAATATTAATATAATAGTCGATTCGTTCGTTAGTTGTTTCCTCTCGTATCTCTGACCATGCGCTAGTCTAGTACAGTAGAATCATTGATGCTTTGTAGGCAGCTTCATTGTGAATCTGTCTTTGAAGTCTCTCTGGTGCGAGGGTTGTCTATAAAGAAAAAGAAAACTTAATTTTTATTTCGTTATATTTTGTATTACACTAATTATTGCTACAGGGATGAAATATGAAATACTGCAGACTGTTGTGGGTAAAACATGTTTATTTTATACGACAACTCTTCCCATGTCTAAAGTTCGAGATTTTGTGTAGCACTTACCATGAGTGCCACTAGGCCGATTAGTAGTGCTTTTGCTTGACTTGAAAGTGACTGACAAATTGATGATTCCTTGTCTTTGAAGCTTATCAGAGCTTCTGTTCCATCATCTTGACCTTCACAGATCTCGGCTGCCAAGAAGGAGGGTGGGTGACGTTGAAAGATGGTGTGTGGTAAAGTGGAAAAATAAATCTGAAATGAAAAACAACATTACCGTTACAATTAAGTATAATTTTATAGAGCTATGGAAAGATACATTATTGCATTTGGATTTGGTTTAATGATCAGTGGAGTAGATTACTGCCGACATTGAAATGACGTATTAATTCAAACAAATTGTTCTGAATCAGAATATTATGTATACATAATATTCTGATTCAGAAAAAGTTATAACTTTTGCATAATAATATCATACCGAGTAATTTCTGAATGTTTTATCAGATACTCCACTGGTTTGGACCATATCATAGGAGACAGACGGTGAAGTGTGATCCTCAATAATGAACTTATTCTTCTGTGGTTGATGAGTTATTTTACCGAGGGTCAGTCCATTCGTTGATACATGTAATTCCTGCCGGTAAAAAAGTGCGTAATTTCAAGTTGTAACATACCTATTTTACTTTTTTTGTTAAATTACAGCATCGTTAATGATTACTAGTAAATAATTGTTAACTAAATGAATCAAGTTCCTATAATAAATGCATACTAATATGTAGGTACCTACCATGTGATTTTGAATCCAGAGAAACCCCTTCCTACAACTTTTAAATTCCATTTGTAAAATCGAGCGTTGATTACTGTCAAAGAAATCTAATTTCTTATCCTGCGTAGACAAGAATGGTTTTGTCTGCATCCCTTCAAAAAGTCTTTGTTCGCTCACTGAAGTTTTTCCATTTAGTGCTGACGCTGTTACTTCATATCGGCGGCATGACGAAGAAACCCCAAGTTGATCGAGATAATTCAAAAATGAGTTTCCATTTCCATTCTCACAATTTCCAGTATTCCCTGTCATATTATTAACGATTATTATAAACAATATTTTTATATTAAGTAAGTAGAATCAATTTTTTCAAAATGTATCTACTATAAATTATGTTGCCAATAAATTCAGAATTTTGACTTTCAATCTGTTCTTACCGTCACAATTTTTCAGTCGAATAGAGTTCACTGTGTCTAAAACAGCTAGGCTTGTGGAGGTATCCATATCGTCAATCGTCACTATACAGCGGTCTTGGATTTTAATAATTTAATTTAGCCACGGAATTAATTATTATTATAGATACTTTAATTAAGCACTGACTTAATATTTCTTCGGTTTTTATTTGCCACAAAGTTTTTTTGCAAAATTTTATCACCTCAGGTTACTATTTAAATGCTACCTTTTAGTAATAATTGAGTTCCTTCTTTCAAGTAACCCCAAAAGACAGTTGACACTGACCAACTTATTAACTGCGAAGACCATATGATGATGGGATACAAAGGTGTTCTTTGTTGTCGTCGATTTGATTCGTTCGTTTTGGAGGTGTGTTCCGTAGGTAGGTGTATAGTATACTAACGTCTTCCCTGACCTGTACAAACGATTTTATAGAACAAGTAAACAAAAAATGTATAATTGTACGTATACACAAGTCGCATAAAGCCTTATAAACAACCAACGAAAACAGCTATTGAACCGATGCGGATATACACAGATATATTATTACTATCATTATCATAACTACGCATTTTGAATTACAGCTCAGATGAGGTGATGTGTTATTGTGTGCTCACAAACTGGGTATTATTTTCTTGTCGTGCAATCTCTCGTTATTTGTAATAAACAAACTGCGTATTCTACTATTTTGTGGTGGAGTCGCCAAGTAAGTCAATGAATTCTACAGTTTTAGCTTAGCGGCTCTGGCTGACCAAACATGTTTTACTAGTCAGTACATATATATCTATACATTTTTGTTGCTCGTAGTATTGCTTGATGAGCTGATGGCAGTAACAGATGCGAATTCGCAATAAGAGATTTGCAAAAATTACAAAGTCAAAGTCCACGGATGCGAAGTAACAAACGTAGCAGTTCAGCGAGGAGATCATCTGTCGTGTTTGCTGTTGGTAATATTCATCTTTTTGTTTTTCTTCAAACTCCTGGTATTCCTGGTATTTTGACTGTAATGCGAGACGTTGATGATCAGATGATGGATGATCGTGAGCGAACGGTGTGCAAAAGGTAATACTAACCAACTAAATATTATGGACGTGTGCACCTACATTAATTATAATATTTTAAATCGCATTTTAATATGCGTCTCATTTTTCTGAATCATGTAGATAGTTAATAATACAAACTTGACAAGCATTGCTCATTTGTATAATGAATTTTTATTCGACCAGTCATTGAATACCTAGTTCGCCAAACTGCGATGTTACATAATATCTAGGGGATATGTGGATCGACTTTGGAAGTAACCTCCGAATCGAACATATATCATCAATGCAAAGTGTGAAGTAAAAGATAAATCATTAAATGCACGACTCTGCTGTAATATAAAAACTTGGACAATAACAATAACAAAAAAAACAATAATTCGCCATAATTAATAATCATAATATTTCTTTTAAGCCGCGCTGTCCAAAACAAAAAGCATTGAATGTTGTAGTCGTTGCAGTATGTAATGAATATTTATTTATTTAGATAAAGATGATTTTTCTTATTTTATTTTACTATATTTTTTATTTATGCATCAAACACATCACATGTTATAAGTGCAGCTTGGAATATATATACTTAAAACTATAATGTAGATTTTTATATTTAGTTACGTATGACTTTATTTGGTCTGGTAAGCAAAACATACACGATAAAAATAGCAATCTCTCTCTCTCTCTTAATCTCTGGTCTCTGATTAAGTTTTGTACGTGTGGACAGTTTACATGCTATTCAAATCACCTGCTGCAACTCATTTAGATAATTAACTTTCAAATGTATCTTCCCACTCCCTATCATAAATGAACGATATCTAGCTTAACTTACCTACCCATACAGTATTTTTGGTTGTTTCTTTCTTGGTCGTGTGGTGTTGTTACTATTTTGCTGGAGCCCTAGTTGAGAATGTTGAGACAGCTCAGAGTTTAAACGAAATAATTATTATTCACGAAACAAAGAAAATTGGGGAATAATAAGCAATAGTTATTAAATTATTGCCTTTTTAGTTTTCTGTAATCACATGGAAACTATCAGAAAAAAATTTAAATCGAAATTGAAGAGTAACTTTTCAGTATGTACACGTCTGTAAATTGCCTTGTCAAGATCAAATAGCCCGAGGAAAAACTCTGTCATTTGTGTTTTATAAGTTTTATTATCGGAGCGTATAATTAACTTTTGCGTCCCACATCGCATCCTCCAAGAACTAAAAACAGAAACATGATCCAGATATTATATGGAGCTGCATAGGATACAGGCTGAAAGTTTCAAACATTTAATCAATGGAATAGTGCTTCACGTCTTCGTTGTGATCAGATAAAATTGCAATATTAAGTTTTTTAATTTAAACAACGGCTTATAAAGCAGACCAGGACCAGGGCCATATTAGAGAAAATACAAAAGGTTGCGTTGAATAAAAAGCATTGTACATTATTAATTGTCAAAATTTTCTTTTATTATCGTTTTCCTCACAACTTGTTGCTAGGAATTCAAATTCCTCGCATTTAGCTTGGTGTTGACTTTCACCATTTCCCGTTCCTTCAAACACTTTTAACTTTTTATTTGCACTTTGCGTTTAAAATTTCTTTTTTGCAAAATTTCCGTTCCCTCAAACTTTTTCGCTTACACTTTTTAAAAAGTAAAATAGCAAAACGTTTTGGTTGGGAAAACAAAAATTATTTGGTCCTTCAAATTACTTTTCATTTCTGAGTATCGTTTTGGACCTAGGTCGTTTTGGACCTAGGTTTTTTTGGTAATAAGGTGGTATTTAGTAATAAATTGTATACCATCTGCAATTTACATGTGTGTGTACGTAATTACATACTGGAGTTTTGAACTTTAACACTGATCTGGTTGTAATTGTTAAGTTTCTGGGGTACCGCTTATAGCATGAAATTTATGCAGTTTGGTAGCAAATCATGTATTCGAGAAACGCAATAAGAACATTTCGATATTACCGGATACGTTCAAAATTCTCACGTAAATTTGACACGGGAAACGGTAGAGGCAGATATAACTACTGCGCGGTAGCACCATTAACACCGAAAAACTAAGAGTGTACTGCGTGTAGGTACTGTAAAGCTTGAAAATGGCCTGGCTTGTATTGAAAATACTAACTTTGAGCTGAGAAATATAGCATTGCCTTTTGTGGAAAAACCCCCGGCCTCTATTAGAGGCCGGCCTTTGTTGGAGACATGGCTTCTATCTAGAGCTTTACGGTACCTACATAATAAATATTATTATTCGTGTTAAGAAAATATAGTAATGTAGGTGTAGGTACCTACGCGCAAACTTTGTATTGATGTCATGCTTCTTTTTTCCAATCGTTTTACATGACAGCTGACAGAAGAAGAAAGTGTGTATTGAAGTCTTGGAGTTGTGATGGTGATTTTTATAGATTTTTTTAAAATAGTTTTATAAAAATGCGGCTGCATTGTATGAGAACAAAATAAAGGCCTGAAATTTCTCGACTACCTTAATTCTGTATGTTCGAAGATGACGATTTAATAAAATCGAGTTTTGGAGTTACCTACTTAAATGGAAAATGGAATAACAAAATGGACTGTCGTTTATTTGGAGAGGAGAAGCGAAGGCTTTAGACATCGGAAGTCAGACTTTGCAGTTTTTAAGTGGTTAATTGATTATAACTCTGTAGAATACAAGTCGTGGGCGAAAGGATCAAATCCGTTAACTTCCACTTTTCGCTGGAAGCAAATATGCAATCTTTCACTTTTGATTTACATAAGCGTTTAAGCTCACGAATTTATAATAACATGGCACATTGGGAAAATCAGAGATCACAAAATTTTAAATGTTTTGAAAATCGGACGGGAATTGAAGGAGCTACAGCACGGCAAAAATTTAAGAAGAAACAAAAAAATCAATTTTTTAAAAAATGCAGTTTTTTGAAATTCCACGCGCTACTTATTTTGATAAAATTTACCTTCGTTCGCACTCAAGGGTGAAAGCGTATTAAATTCTGAGTAGAATGAATCTTACATTTCGCCTGTATGTTCTAACTACGCGATTTTAAAACTCGAACTGCTCTAACTTCATGATTTTCACAAATTATATTATAGAAACGCCTCAATTAGTACAATTTTAAATAGAAGTAGGAAAACAGAAATAAAACTTTGTTGGAAACCCAATAGTACATCGTATTGGGCACATGAAAACTCTGTAATGAAGTGAACGTTCAGTTTTCTACAATTCAAAATATTTCAAAGAAGAAAAAACAAAAATACGCTTCGTTTTGTGAAACATAGGTGACGCGCCAAGCTAATATTCTAGTTATTTATGAAGTTCTTCTTTAGAATAATTTGTTTCGCGTTGTTAATTTAAAAAAAAATAATAATTCATTCTATGCTGATAATGCATTTATTTTATATAAAATTGACTTATTTTTATTATTTTTATACAATTATTATTGACATCAATACATATTGAATATACCAATGGACAAATATCTTTACGTAATGCCGCTATATAGTCATGTAACTACAATGCCACGGAAGTCTTTAAAGGGCGGTGCGGTGGTCATATTATATAATTAAGTAATTAATTATATTTATAGAGATTTTTCTGATAACTTGGAGACATTTACATTTACATAGTACTAAAATCGGCATGCATATAGTATTAGTATTATGTGTGCGTAAGTGTCTTTATACTCTCAAAGCTAAAATGATGGACAATAAGAAACTACTTTTGTTTGAATTCACTAAAATTACTATGTACATTGTAATTACACGTTCAAATAACAAGCAATACTTGTAATTAATTATTATATTGCCCTTGTTTTTTTATATACGGTACATTTTAATTTAAAGTCAGTGACACGGATTATTGTGCTATATAGAATCGGGAATTACATGATCACAAGTTGTTAACATGCAACTGCTTGGCGGTTGCCCAACGCGGGCATATGCTGAGTATTATCAACATTTTGTGAGAGGATCGTTGGCCATTTGGATATTTCCGGTCCGTAGCACTCGACTGGGTAGTAGGGTGAGGCTATGATTGGCTTGAGTACTTTGAACAGAGCTGCCATTACTTTGCTAGCTGTAAAACATTTTAAAAAATGTTTTTTTATTTTATGGGATTTTTGAAGCTATTTTTTTTTAAACATGGCTAAATTTGTATGCAGAAACTTACCATTGATAAAGTAGACTTGGTCCACAAAGATTGGGAAATAGGACATTGCTACTTTAGCGGCCTCGATCAGCAGGGATATTACTACAAAAAATAAAATAAATTAATTCATTAATTCCTCAGATAAATTATTTGAATTAAAATTTAATTTTGCAAATTAATTACCAATTGGTGATTTAACAATCCAAACGGACACATCTTTGAAGCTAGCAATGGCAATGGAACCCACTTTCATCTTTGAAACCCCATCCGCGTCGGTGTTGGCCAAGTCGGTCAGCTGAAGACTTGGGTCCTCAGCCCTCTGCTTCTTGATCTGTTCACACATAATCCTCTCGGCTTTCATTGCACAGCAGTAGATGTAGCGGAGGAAATAATCTTTCCCATGTTTTTTGAAAAGGTGAAGAAAGTCCTTTCCGTTCCCGTTGAATGAGAATACTGAAAAAACAAATATTAACGACTAAATTATAACCAAAACCAGCTCATTGAGAGTAAAATAAATTGTTGTACATCATATGTTATTTTTTAAAAAATTACCAGGGAGTCCAACTAAGCTTTCAGAGTCGATGTGGATCGGAAATTCTTGGGATAGTACTGGGAAAAACGTGTCCTTATCAACGTTCACTAAACTGTCGAGATCCTTCTCCTTTCTCCATGCTAATGACTGTCAATAAATAATCAATCCAAAATTTTATTTAAAAATGTTAAAAAAATTATACACCAATATATCAACTAAAACTTTCCAAAATATTTTAAATTTTTATAAGATAATTTAATTTACCCCACGAATCATGGTCTCAGTCCTCTCTGGTTTGAAATTACATCCTGTAAAAATAAAAAATATGAACATGTTACACATTCGCTTATAAATTCTGCTATTAATCATAATTAGGGCCCATAATATATTTCAAATACATACTACATAAATACATTTGTAAAGTTTTATTGTACAGGGTGCCCCATAAACTTTGCTACCCTTCTATTACAGCCAAAATGAAGGGTTGAGTATACAATTTTATAGCTTATTTAAAAAAATAAATTTTAAACTCAGGAAATATTAAACTTTAATGTCGTTTTCTTATTTTTTTAAGAGATCGTTAAAATCGGTCAAATTTTTCAAAATTTCATTTTCGTTTTCTTCAAATTTTTACGATCGCGCTAGTAACTAGGATTTAATTAGATTCCCATAATTGTCCCCGTTTGAATGGTATATCATTTATTTGTAAGTTCATTGATTAAACTAAATTTTGTTTTCAAACTTTGGCGGGAAATTCAAAAATCCAATTTTTGTTTTAAAAAGGAGACTTAAAAACAATTAGCTCAATTGTTCAGTTTTATTATTGGCTTTCACGTTACGGGGCGAAGGTTTTCTATAGATTTTTGAGTTTTGCCCGTAAAGGCGATGGGCCACCCTGTACATTCTGAATGATCCAAATATGAATATTATAAAATTACTTTTAAGCCACTGGATGAGGTAGAAGTCATCCTGAAATTTGACGTCATTTTCAACCACATCAGGAATTAGTTTTCGCAGCTGAAACAGAAGAAAAAAAATAAAACAGATTAAAATTAATGTTGTAGTTGTAGGTGAAGCATCTATAAAAATTCTTTATTATTTTTTGTTTGATTCAGAAGCAGAGAATTACATAGGTAGGTACATACATAAGTATTGTAATTTAAATTTAATGGGATTGAAGTCAAAGTAATTTTTTAAATAAATTTTGACCTTTTGCTCTAATCTTGCAGAGAGTACCTACCTTCCTACCTACGTATACTTTACTTGGACAATAGTACAAAGGAATTATGAATGCATGTACGTATGGACCTCGAACACAATATTCGTGTACTATCTGCATAAGGCGTATAGTATCTAATTATGTTTTATTTGAACTGCTCAAAAACCTGAACGTGAACATTGTACTTAAATACCTATGTACCTATGCCTATATGTGTATACCTAGCATGTGCCTATAGGTAGGTACCTCTACGCACAGAATATAAGCTATTGAATTTTTTTAATGCATGTAGGAAGTAGTTCTAAGTTCTTACAAGCAGGAACTCAGGTTGTTTAAATTATCCGATAACACATTTTGCAGAAATTTCTATAACCTTGTAATGAACACGACTTTTACCTTTCCCCAACATATTTAAGTAATTTTAAGAATGGTTTTTTTTAAACACGTAAACGTTTTTTTTAAATAGTTCACATACGTACCTACGTTCAAGCACGTGTTGAGAAAACAGTTTTTTGTCAGTGTAAAACATATAAATAACGACTTTTTTAAATCCTTTTTCAAAATTCCGTATATAATCAGAAGAATTTGAAATCTGACAATTAGTAAAATTATAGTGTAATGTTTCAACACCTGTTTAAAAAATTTAGTGTAGATAGAACAATTTATATTGTTTTGAAAGTGTGAACTAGAAATATTGTCAAAACCGGATCTTGTCTAAAATTCTAAGAAATGATGTAATACCTTTTAAAAAGGCACACCTAAAACTAAACTAAAATTTTATATATTTGTTAAAATCAATTCGCTGCAACTGCAGATATTTTCGCCTTTTTGAAAAAGATGTAATAATTAGAACATTTTGCACCATTTCAGACCCAGAAACAAAGAAACATATTTGTATAGCAAATAGTATCTTTTCAATGTTTAGTTAACTGAATTTGAAGTTAGTAAAAACTTCCTCGTTATAAAATACAGCAACTTGCATAAGTTCAAAATATGTTAAAATTGTTATTACATCGTTTTTAAAAACAGCAAGCTGTTGCTAGTTAAGCCTTTTCAAAACTTAGTAGTTAGATTTATAAGCACTTTAGCAAATTCCTGTAGTTACAACAATTTGTATTTAAGTAAAATCCTGCAGTTACAACAATTTGTACTTCATTAAAATCGTACAGTTACAACGATTTTTATTTTTAGAAAAATCCTGTAGTTACAAAAATTTGTATTTCAATAAAATCCTGTAGGTGCAACAATTTGTGTTTCAGTAAAACCCTGTTGTTATGCGAATTTGCATTTCTACAAAACAACATCCTGTAGCTAGCCTTTTTGCTTTATAAAAATTTGCATTTTAACACAGTCATGTATTTATAACAATTTGTTTCTAACGTGTGTCAAAAAGCTATAAAACTCGTTTGTTTCCCTATTCCAGTAATTAAAGCACTAAACTGCTTTTACTAATATTTATTTCGTATTTCACTATTTCAAAAAATTAAAAACTTTTGTCGTCGTTGTACGAGCAAACTATGGATTTTATATTATAGTCGTAACATTTTTGTCTTAATTTATAAATCGCTACAAAAAAGCGCTATCTCCTGCCAAAATATCTGTAAAATAGGGAATTTCCGCTTCTTACCTCTTTGACAATCTGTATTAATTCCTCCTCAGTTCTGGCTCCAGGGCTCATTTTGATTTTGGACTTAAATACGTTGATTATATAAGAAAAGCAAATTAAATTCTTTGAAAGAAGCAGACCAACTGAATGAACTATTGCACAACTTAATCGCCCAGCGTCAGATCTTGACTGACTCAAAACTTTGATCTTGAATCACACTTAACCACTGCCACAATATCCCTACACTTCACTCCCTTATAACGACTTTTGGTCATCGAATAAAACGCTTACACTTCCCTGTGTCTCACAGTCACACAAGACATTTGCAGCTTAAATCCATATGCACGCACACGTAATAGCAGTACGTTATTCTCTCTCGCGATAAGTGTCTAAGTACCTACCATCTACCTTCAAATACTGCATTGTCCATTACATTACATATTATAATTATAATGATATACATCACCATAACATCTCGCCTCTTATCTTCCCCATAGTGCTTAAAATACGTGACCGATTCCAATTCCAACAACTACAAGATTTCAAGTTTCCATGGGAAATCTGTTATATTAGGTTGTTCCTATATATTCCTGTGTTATGGTTGAAATGCTCTCTGCAATTCTGTCTCAGTACATGCACATACCCTTTTACTTTGGGCTTGTTTTCGTCTTCGTCCTTATGCTATGGGGTCGGTTCTGGTCTGGTCTTCTGGTACTGTAAATAAGTATATAGCCACTATATAAAGTGTAAGGTTGACTGTAGTACTTTTATGTATTTGCAAACTAAAGACAGAAGATGTAAACCGGTTTGATTGAGCCAACTGCAATTTTTTGCACAAAAAGCCAGAGCAGCAATGAGAAATGCCTTGGAGTTGGAGTTGAATTCGCCACGTCCTTTTATTTCTGTGAGACGTTTCTGTCCATATTGGGTTTGCGGTTGTAGTACTATCAGTAGCATGGATACTGTGGAACTTTTGATTTTTGATACGGTTCCTATTGCAACAGTTGGTAAGTACCTAATAAAAATATTCTTGACTCCGACTCCATGCAATTGCAATGCTTCTACAATTTTCTGGAAAATTTCCAGTGAGACGTCGAATAAATTGACATTTTTAACATACCTTCTACGTGTCCTAACTCAACGTTTTTTTTTGTAATTTAGCTGCTGTGAATTTTTTTTTTGTGAAATGGCGTGGCAGCATAGCGGGTAGGAAAAATGTATTACTAATAATATGCGTATCTAAGGTCCTACCTTACCTTGCCTTACCTTACATTAATAATTACTATATTTTCTGCTGTCACAATATACGTATTAATTATTAAAATAATTTATGCAGACATTTTTGGACCCATATAGTGCAACAGTATTGCGCATTTATAATATTAGTAAAGTAAATACTGATACAGTACTTTGTTTAATAGTTTTTAGGCTCTAAAAATATTGTTTCGCGATGTTGTCGTACGCCGTACAGGCGAAGCGCGGGTTTCAGGGCCGGATAATGTGGTCAGCGTAGGCAGCCTCTGCTGTTTGAATTTTTAATACGCACGTAATTAGAATATTTTGCCTTTTAAAAAGCATGCAAATAAAAACTTTAACACCTTTCAAAAACCATGCAAATGGAACATTTTGCACTTTTAAGAATCAAGTAAATGGAATATTTTGCACTTTTCTAGAACATGTAAATAGAATATTTTGCACCTTTCAAAAACCATGTAAATGGAACATTTTGTACTTTTTTCAATACATGTAAATGGAACATTTTACACGTTTCTCAATACATGTAAATGGAACATTTTGCACTTTTAAAAATCAAGTAAATAGAATATTTTGTACTTAAAAAAAATGTAAATAGAATATCGATCACTTTTTTCAGATATTTAAATGGAAAATTTTTTTTAATCAAAGAAAATCAAAATGGTGGTTTTTGCATGGTATAAATTGCTGCCTAATTTTGCAATTTCTTCGTCCAGCCCTGGGCCGAGTTTCTTATAGTAGGCTTATAGGGGCGGGGGACGGCGAAATAAATAGTAATTTTGGTAGTCTACTATTAGAGAAAAGACCGTAATTGTAGCCGTAGGTCCTTAGTACACGCTACTTCCATATGGTTGTTATTTTAGCGCCCAATTTACAACCTATCATTAATGAGAGCGGGTCACGAATATGGCAGCAATTTAAGCTAAAAGCATATGTTTTGAATGGCCGTAGCCGTAGCCATAACTGCAGCCGTATAGGTATGAAACCTACGCTACGGCAACGACAACGACGGAAACTTGACCTTGAAATAAATAGAAACAATTATTATTACGAGTAAACATAGAAAGTTGATTACATACTACGATGTTGTGACTAAGATCTCGCAACAAGTGCTCGCACAATTCTACATAGCTGTAGCTGTGCAAGTAAACAAAGGCCTGAGTACATTATTACAGAATTAGTGCACCATATTATATGAGGTGACCATGGTGGTGGTTGGTGGTGTTGAATATTTTCGCATATAATATGATCCAGTTCTTGTTTTATACTATTTACAAATTTATTGAAGATAAACGAAGAAAATGTTTGCAGGTTGGTAGTTGAAATTGAAATCGAAGGAAGGATCGTTCGTCGAGACTCGAGGTTCAAGACGGGTAAGCAGTAAGTACATATTGCAGAAATTACTTAACGAAATCCACTTCTTTTTTTTACTTTGTTCGTTTTGCACATTGCAGCTCGAGCCACTAGTTGAAGTTGAAGTGAGGAGTCGTCAGTAAATAAAAAGGTGATCATACGATAACATTGTAATAGATTGTAGCAGTACATCGTTCATCAAGTCCAAGTTCAATAGACGATAAAAAATATAAATGAAAATGATGTAATCTAGTAAAAATAGTTTCCTGTTTACCACACCACCAAGCAATTAAATAATTAAATACTTATCGTTAGTGTCTCGTGTAATCAAGTTAGTATGCTAAATATAAGACTTTTGATTTTTCTAGATTTTTTCCTTTAACATTATATATTTATATATATAGCGCAATGTGTCACTGTCACTTATATAAGTATGCTGCTTCATTAGTCACATCCATATTCATTAGAAGTGTATAACAATGGCACCACCTGGCAATAATTAAAATGTTTTTAATAAAACTGCAATTTTATTATTATGCTCAACAGGATGCGTGTGAAAAACTTTGCAACGTTTTTGAAGGAATTAAAATAATATAATTATTTAAAAAAAAATAAACGTGGAAGATGTAGAACGAGGATGTACTTAGTCACTGTTTAGATTCAATGTAAAAAAAAGTCGTTTTACGTATTATTTATATGGTAGGTATAGGAATACTAGGAATTTACGCTTTTCACAGATATTTAATTTTTAATGAATTCTTATGTATTGCATTGTACATAGAATTAAATATATCATTAAAAAATTCATTTTTCTAAATACATATGAATGTGGGCATGTCGTGGGCCACACACAAGTAGCTTAGGCCAATTAAAGCTAATCCATCATTTAAGAAGCTATTTCCGGGAAAATAGGGTGAGGTGAGGTGAGTGTCCGCTCAAAATTTGATTTTCGAATACTTTCTGTAAATTTCAAAGTCATTGTCCATAGATTGAAACTTTGGAACAGCTACTTGTACCGTGCTGTTTTTCCTGCAATATGGTGTATGTAGAAAAATATTACGTCATGAAATTCGTTATTCCTGTAAATTTTCCCATTTTGAATTTTTTATGCCTGGTGGAATAATTATATTTTTTATAATAAAAAATTTATTAATGTTAGTTTCTCACGATTTAATACTCTCAATAAATTCCCACTTTCCCCAGGTAGATTTTTAATTTTAGGGGGAGTTTTTTTAAAATTCATTTTTTTGGAAAACATTGTATGTATCATAATAATATAATAAAGTAGAGATAAACCAGTATAAGTACAAATGCTTAGTATGAACGTTATATAAAACTATAAATAATTGAATCAAAAATAATTCAAGGAAATTAATATCCAATTTAGCATGCTATATTAGTCGGCTATATGTACATATATAGCACCCCCAAAACTATCAAATAATATCAATATCCTTGCATCCATAGACGGTCCAGTTCTCCAGTCTCCCGACCTTTTAGACATCAACATGAGGTCAAACAACACAGCTGTGTTTTTATGTACGTACACTTTTTCTGTAGATAATACTACCCATTCCCCATTCCAGCACCCATCCCATCCCTATATACATACCTCTCAACATAGAAAGTGAAATTTTGAAATCAAGCAGGTAAAATCCTACAATTTGTTTCCTGAAAGACCTTCGCTCTAAAAACTGTCAGCTTTTCCCTTCACAGCCTTCACAGGGACAGGGACAGGGGCAGGAAATCTTTACCTGCAATTTGACAAATATCGTCTGTGAAGAACCAAAATGACCCAATGTCCATTTGTAACTAAAAACAATATCCACTATCTACAAAAATATTGAAACGTGTCTTGAAAGCATTTAAATAGAATATTTTGCACTTTTCAAAAATATGTCAACAGAACATTTTACACTTTTCAAAAACATGTAAATAGAACATTTTGCTTTTTTCAAAAACAAGTACATGGAACATTTAACGCTTTTCAAAAACTCTAAATTAACAATTTGAAGCATGTTTCTCATTTTGTTTTTTTGACATAGCTCATTTTAATTCCAGCTTAAATTGGATATGGGTCATTTTGGTTCTTCACAGACGATATAATTCTTACGTATAATTAAACTGTATTACAACCATAATACAATCCAGAGTTTTATTGTGGTTCTGGTTATCGACATCGGGAGATTGACTGTGAAGGCCTTGTTTTAGATATTTTGATTTAAAGTGCATATGCACTTACTACATACCATAGTCATACTATACATATACATGACTAAATAAGGGACTATAAAGCTACGCCTAAAACTAAAATGCCGCTTAATTCAAAACGAAGCGAAGGCTGCAAACAAAACAAACAAGGCTACCAAACAAGGGGAAGTAGAGAAAGTATTATTATTATTTGTTTATAATTAAGCATGATTCTGATTCAATGCTCGATTTTTTAGAAATATTTTTAAAACTTGCAAAGTTTTTGAATTTCCCGCCAAATCTTAAATTTGAAATTTTGCCCTTAAATGATATGTTTCAGGTAGATTCATTGGGTCTATAATCAGGTAGTAATGACCCGCCGTATTAAAAAAAGCCCGTTTACGCAATATTAAAGTGATTACATTATTATAGTTGGGCGATGCATGATAATGATGATAATGTTTTGTGACATCTTTTATGGACCATGCCTCATTTATTTAGTAATAAAATCATTTATTTAATAACACCGTATCTTAGACAATTTAATATTGCTTAAACTAAATTTGAATTCAAAACAAATTTAATAGCGTGTTACTTTATTTTATGATCATTAAACTGATTTAAATAATCATGTGCCGAGCCATCCGTCATCACATCACAGATTAGAGAGAAAAACATCAAGTCTAAAATGTGTTTTTGCTGCACCTCCAGACTTGCTATATGGACTGCATATCAAATTCGGTTGTCAAAAATATGCAATTATGAGTTACAGCAAATTTTTTCCTCCTTACAAAACAAATTACATTCATAGTTTTACATTTTTCTTTTTATTACTCTAGACGATGAAATTAAAAAATTTTGAACGTCTCAGGATTTTGACCCTCCAAATATTTGCTGCGTAAAATTAAAACATATAATGTAAAAAAAAGAAACGATGAAACAAACAAAATTTCCCAGTTGCGTATGTTCCTCACCTGCCTACCTACTAGGAAATACGTTGCGCTATACACAATCATCTCTAAAAACTAAAAGCTGCTCGTAGTTCGTACGATTAAAACAAATCACAATATTTTACTCAAAAGTACCTGTTGAAACCCAAAGCATGGTATAAAGAAGGACTTAAACGATAACAGGAAACCCCTAAGTGATTCTTGTGCAAATAAGACACTGAATTCTGTTTTCCCTTTCCTTCGTTTCCCCTTCGTTCGTCGGCCTTCCTTACCCATCCCCATTTATCTGCATTTCCCATGCGCCATAAGGTTGCTCTTGAATAAAAAATAAAGAAGTATTATCTCTACAAACAATCCATAACAATCCATAACAATAATTTTTATAAAATTTACTATACCGACTGACTGACGCATATCACTCAGAAATCCATAGAACAAGAACAAAAAGCATCATACAAATTGAAATCAGTGTTTAAACTTGAAACCACGCAATTTGTAGAGCTAATTATTTCTTGAACGTTTTTAGATCAAGGTAGGCTCCTTTTTTTCTAACGTAGCAACAATACAAAATCATATGGTTTAAAAGTTGGTTGGTGTAGCTCAGAGGGGTATAAAATTGAATGGCTGTTCCTTTCCTGTACTTACGTGGGTTATTGATTACACACACGTGTTTTGTTTTGTGGTTTAAAACAAAAAAAATGTCTGTGGATAATATGCAACTGAAAGAATTTATGAGTGATTTATTAGTCATATTTTATAAAAGCAAACAACCCCTACCTGAGTCTGTGGGATCCTTCACAAATTACGTCATTGAAAAATCCCGATTTTTGAGCTCCATATCATAGGCATAGGCTTAAACATTGGAAAAATGGCTATATCTTTAGCATGGGGTACCATCAGTCAGGGCCGGGTAATATGGACAGCGCAGTCAGCCACCACTGCTTGAATTTTCAAAAAACATGTAAATGGAACATTTTGCGGTTTTAAAAAATATGTACCTAAACAGAATTTTTTGACTTTTCAAAAACACGCAAATTGATGTTTTTGTACATTTAAAAAACATGTAAATAATTCTTTTTGCACATTTCAAAAACGTGCAAATATTTTGTTTTTGCACTTTTCTCAAAACATGTTAATAGATCATTTTGCACATTTCTGAATCAAGTAAAACGAAAATTTTGCACTTTTCAAAAACATGCAAATTCAACATTTTGGTTTACCAAAGAAAACCATCAATAAAATCAAAATGGTGGTTTTTGTATATGGAAACAAATTGCTGCCTAAAAGCAATTCCTTCGTCCGGCCCTATGCCATCAGTAGCCAAGTAGACCCGACATTGACACTATATTCATGAAGTCATTTGTGGACAATCCCTGTTCTCTTCTTTCTTCTGTATTAATTGGATTGCAATGATAAATTATGTAAACTATTGAAAAATAAAAATACTACCTGTGCGATTGGATATATGGCTATTATTTTATTTGGTTGCGATGAAAGTCAAAAATCAATACCTTTAAAAAAACCGCAGCAAAATTAATTACCTTTGCTACATCATTATCTTCTATCGAGATTTTTATGTGGGACTTATGCATGTATAATTTTTAAAATAAATTACAGATTTTCATTTCCTTCCAAATAAAAATTATGGGCTAAAAATAAAACCACAGGAAGCGACGGCAATGTATTTCGTACCAAACAAAAATGTTTGTCTAATTCTAATTCTAAAATAACAAGCTAGTAAGTAAGACTTTATCAGTATAAAGATAAGGATAAGGATAAAGATCCGTGTAAATGCGAAGATCATTTTTCTATTTTTAATTATGTATATACTGTACATTGGGCTTTACAAAAATATTTACCTACGATATTATTGTGATTACTGCGAGTTGATTTTTAATAACAGGTTTGTTGCAGCAGCAGCAGGCGCAGCAGCCCAGCGGCATTCTTCTTTTTAGTGAGCATTTTGGTCCATGCCTTTTATTTAAATATCCAGCAGGAGTAATATTGTGCTAATGTTATAAGTATTATTCAAAGACGTGCAAGATCACATTTGTGGTACGGAGCCTGTAATTACTGGCTTGAAAGTTGAAATGCATGGCCAGCAGATGTGATGTTCAATTCATGGAAAAATCCAAATTCACAAGTTCAAAACAAAATTGGCTGAATATCTAATTACAGTAATAGAGGAAAAAAATTATTGCTGGTCTATGTATGAGTTAACCTTTGCAATTTGCAATTTATACTTCACAATCCTGACTGACGTACGTACGATGTTACGGATTTTTTCTTGTACTGATTTTAGTCTGTTAAGAATTGTTTCTGAATTTTTTACTTGATTTTTTTTAATGCAGTTGTATAATCACTTTGTCTCTGCCGTCATTGAAAACCAGTGACCAGGACCAGTACCAGTGCAATATACTATTGAAATTGAATGAACTTGAGACATGCGAATAAATTGTGTGCAGCCAACCTTATGCCTTATTCAGACTTTACTACACAATAGTAAAGTTAGAGAGATATCTCGATTTCGAACGATTTTTTCCATTGCTGTGCATATAGCATAAGGGATCGTCCATGAATGACGTCATGGGTAGTGTCAGTGCATGTAGTGGTCAGATATTGATATTGATGAGATGCCGTGTTAAAGATAGCCATTTACGCAGTCGTTAAGCTGATCCTTAAGTTCGAGATCAAGATTTCTCCCTGACATCATTTATGGACGAACCCTAGCCTAGTATAGTCATACAGCAGATTTTATCTGAGCTGATTAAACTTCAATTTTGATTGCAATCAAAACTGTACTAATGAACGGAGGAGAGGAAATTAAGAGAGAAAAGAAGGCAAACATCTATCGCCTGTGGAAGCAACTATTAACTTGCGCTCTTCTTTCGTGCTCGTTTCAAGTGTATTCTTACAATTATCAGTAAATACCATATTGCTTCTTTAGTATAGCGATTAGCGATGTATAAATAGTGATGTCTATAAATTTTTTATTTTTGGCTTTGTTTCAAACATTATTTTTAATTATATGGCTTCCTAAGTGTTTATAAAAATGCATTTATAAATTAATACAATACAAGGACATTCTTTTGTGATTTAAATCATATTTATCATATATATTGTCTAATAAAATTTTATCAGAGAAATTTTTTCACCCAAGCAGGCGTGCTTGGGTGAAAGCAGGCGTGCTTGGGTGAGTGGTTAGGACTGCAGACTGTAACGAAATTTACAGCCTCAGACCCGGCTTCGATCCTCGGCCACTGCTAATCGTTTACGGCTCTGTGTTGTACGGTAAACGTCACTGGATGGTTGATTGAAACCCAATCTCCTTCGGTGCTCCTTAGTGACCACTACATACTGTAGGGGCCTAGGGAATGAGACTCCTTTACTGTGGAGGAGGGAACGGGGATAGGTGAAAGGGTACAAAGACCGAGACGATCTAACGCGGTAGCCTCCTATTTCCTCACCCACAGTGACTGGTTGAGTCTGGTTGTATGAACTTCGGTTAAATCGACCCAATGAATAAATTATTATATTATTATTAATAAAATTTTATCAAATTTTTATTTTTATTTTCTTTCATTTGCAATGAATTCCTTAGGTTACAGTTAGGGATCGTGCATAAATGAATTCATTATTTGCGTAGCTAGGTGGGTCTGACAATGAGAGGTGGTGAGTTGCCCTATAGTTAAAATTAAAGTAAGGAGAGGTGGGGGGAGGGTTCGGTTAGTAATTTGGCAAAATATGATAACGTCATTTATGGACGCCTCCTTACAAATACGTCAAAACAGAAAAAATAACAAGAAATTTTGAACAAAACAATTAGAGAATCCATATGCATCAACCTTTTGGCAATTACCGATAAGTAAGTTAGAAACGGTCCATAAATGACGTCACAGGTGGGGTCAATGGTTCTACTTGGGTGTTAATGACATCCCATATTAAAGATAACCATTTACGTAATGGTTCAAAGCTGATGACAACGGGGTTGTAACCTCCTGAAAATTGTAGTTTTTCGAGAACATCAAATATGGACGACCCCTTACCACATAATAGCATTTTCAGCCGATCTCGAAGCAGTATTTTGAGTATTTTCACCCTTACTTGTGGAATTAGAAGGGACCGGTCCGTTTAAATATTCGATTAATTTCATAAACCCTGAACCAACATCATTTTGACATGTGGAATTGCAATCTTCAAAATCCTTCCTAGTCATCGTTAACTTGACCGGAGTGCTCGCCTTTGTGACTGTGTATAAACTATAGACACCCTCTGGATCAACTGTGAAATGAACTCTGAGTGGAACTGTAGCCGGGAAATTGGAAATGGGAGCGGCACTCAAATGATTTTGATTTATATCTGATTCTATTACGTCCGCCTTACATTCTAGAACAAGTTCATAGCGGCAAACTTCAAACATAGGGCCAGCCTCGCCATCGCGTCCTCCGTACTGCTGGTGTAGCTCAATAATGCAACTTCTGGGACTTAATAATATCTTCTCAAATGGGATTTCAAATATGAGGGGCTTCCATGAAAGAATTAAATTTTGCCTATCAACTCCTTCAAAACGCGTTTTTAAAATGTGAAAATATCTTGTGGTGTCGTCCACTTCTAAATATGGGGCTAATGATAAGCCCTCCCTTGGATTAGCGCTCGACCGCCCTGCTGCGCTTGCGCCACTATTTTGAACTGCTTGTTCTTCTGCGCTTTCACTTGCACTATTACAAGCAAATACTGACGCTCCATCTAGCGGACTTACATCAAGCGTAGCATTTGACACATGAATTTTCCCTTTCAAAATTTCAAATATTAATTCTACGATCAAGTCGGGCCGATGTTTATTAGCGGAATTTGAGTTGGAAGTCCAACTTGTTTCTGAGACGATAACTTGGTAGCTTTGATTTCTTAAAAGTTTTGATTTCAAAAATAACCGCGAGATGGCATTACTATAAATTTCCTGAACATGCGCTCTACATTGTGGCGGTATCTCAATACCATCATAGAGACGGTTGTGAGACTGTATGAATAAGTCTTCTTGACACTCCTTCGTCTCATAAGAGCGGGAGGATGTGATCAAATTTATCCAGTGCGGACGTAGAAGAACCACCCCAAGGGAAAATGATGTCCTCTGAATATCCACTGCTATCACATATTTACCGGGTAATCTTGCTGAATTTAAATTAGAGCGCTCGCGCTGTCTGAAACACCCAGTTTTTTCCGCGTGAGCAACGGCGGTCGTTGCAAGCGTTGAGACAACTCTAATGTTTGAAAATCCAAGACCAAGGATTCTAAAAGATTTTGCTATTCTTTCAGTAATCAGACTCAGAGGTAAGAAAGGGATGGTTACAATCAAGTTCCCGTAATTTACGATTTTAATCGCTGTAGAAGATAAGGCTTTTTGAAAAAAGGTGGCAATAATTTCGTGTGTACAGAAATTATACTGATTTCCTTTAATCTCAAAATGATGCAGGGACTTGGCCCCTGTTGAGGCAATCAGCTTAAAAATGTCATAGTATCTCTTGTCGCCATGGTTTTGGTTTCGTAAAGCACCAGCTAACTTTCCGATAGTAATACCGTCGTCAGAAAAGTATATTTCAGGGGTGAGCGAGAGTATTTCTTGGAACTGTTTCCTGCCTTCAGATTCTGAGGCCGATGCGGCGGATTTTTCATGTTGGTAGATGCCGATTTTGAAAATGTTGTAGTTTATGTAGACGCCCAGGTGTACCTTTTTAGGAGGTGGAGTCGGAGGAGCGGGCTTTACCATTGAAAACTGCAATGTAGAAAATTCAAAAATTATTAAATTAGTTAATATTTAATTTATACTACATAGCCTTTCGTATGCACTTTCTATAGTGCTAATTTATAGTGTTGAATTAAATAATGACAATCAATAAAAATTGCGTACGTAGTGAATTAATTCTTGATCCAACTCATGCGTGATATTTTTTTTCTGTTTGGCACTCAATGGTTTTGCATTTAGAATAAGGGCCATTGTAGTCTCTATGGCTACTTCGTGAATCTCTCGCAATTTTAAACTATCCAGTGAATTTCCACTTCCCGCGCCAAACCCAATTACTTCCCGCATTTTATTCGTATAGCTCTCTTTTGCTATCTCGCGTATGCGAGTGAATTGGTTCTCGTTCACTTTAGTGAGAGTGAGACTCTAAATACAACATGAAAATTATTTTAAAAAATTGTAACTACATTATATACGATTAATACTAGTTAAAAAATTCAAAACTAAGTAAGTAAAAACTTTAAATAAGCAATTACTTGGAAATTTTTTCGAATTATTGACGCCATTATTCGATGGATTTACGGTCGGTTTCCGTTGATTTTCAGTGACGGACCCGGACAACGTAAATAAATACGTTATTATGGGCACTTTGAAAATAGTTCAGTCTTAGTAGTGTTACTCAAATTTTGATTTAATTTAAATTCACATTAATATTTAGTATTTTTGCAATTTAAAAATAATATACTACTAAATATTTCAACTGTGATAGCGTTTCAGATTCAGACCTTCTATAATTGGCCCACACTGGTTAACTGATATATCAATGTTTACGATGAAGTAAGTAAATTTATTGTGAAAAAACACTATATCCAATAAAACTAAGTACGAATATCATGCATAATATTTGCATAATTATGTCGAAAAGGGAAAGGTATAATTTTTTGCAGATTTGCATTTTTAAATGCCCTCATAAAAATATGACACTGACACAATAAAGTTGCTAATAACGCAGTATTTAAAACCAGTGTATTTTTCCAGGCTACTTCAACGAATTGTAACTACAATAACTACACAAATCATGCGAATATTTTGAAAGTTGAAGTTTATCTAGTTTGGCAATGAAATAAGAGATTGCCTGTTTTATTTTACGGGGAAATGCGTGCATGTTTTATATATCTACTGATATATTAAGTGATAATTTAAACCTGCGTGCACATCATGTCCTGCTGCTGGACTTGTATAATAATAATATTATGGCGAACTTCTGATCAAATTTGAAGAGCCTTATCACAGTAAACAGTCAAACAGTTTAATCAATCACCGCCTATTTCCCAGTTATTTGATAAGCAAAGTAATGTCTACAACATAATGTATATATGTATGTCCTATTAGGTTAGGTACTTACGAGGAAAAATTTACACGTTTTCCTACACATTTAAAATGATTCATCAATATGTCGAATCTGTCTGTTTGGGAAAGGTCACTACTGTACTCAGGGTGCGGTAGTGTGACCAGCCGGAATATTAATAAAATTAAACAAACTTACTAAGTATTGTCATATCATCTGTGAAGAACCAAAATGACCTATATCTATTTTTAGTTCAAACAAAATACACTATCTACAGAAAAAATTAAAATAACATGTTCATGAAAGCTTGTAAATAGAACCTTGTGAACTATTCAAAAACATATAAATAGGAAATTTTTAACTTTTGAAAAACATGTAAATAGGACGTTTTACACTTTTCAAAAACACTTAAATAAAACATTTTGACGTTTTTAAAAATATGTAAATAGAACATTTTGCTCATTTTAGAAACTCGTGATTAGCATTGTATGTTGTAAGCATGTATCTTATTTTCTGTTTTCTTTTGACATAGCTCATTTAAATCCTAGCATAAATTGGAAATGGGTCATTTTGGTTCTTCACGCTTAGAAAACTACAAGCAAATTAACCCCATAGGTGTTAATTTGTAACTTATTTTTGTGTTACTCTGACATCGACACAAGAAGATGTTACAGTGGTCAACACAAATTTTAGGTAGGGATTTACACTGTAACTTGTAATGTGTTAGACTGAGTTTACTATTTTCTGTGTTGCATATCTAACCAAGAAGTAGTTACGTGAATAACTGAATTAAAAAACAATGCAAAAGGTCGGGCTCGAACCCGCAACCTTCTAATCGGGTACCGGCCTCTTTAACCACTCCCCTGAGACGGTTCATTTACAGTTGCAGCACTAATTTAGCTTACTATACGGCAGTATAAATTCTTAACACGATTTTCGGTCAACTGTAACATTATTTGGTGTAGGTATATTAACACACAGCGGTGTTTCACGTAGCTAATATATTTTCTCACCTTCAAAAATTTTGAAATTAACTAATAATCGTGTTGAAATTAACACCCAAATGTGTTAGCTCGACCTAACTAAAAGTTAGTCGAGATCTTTTCTAAGCGTGTTCATAGACGATATGTGTCCTACTACATTCATTGCAGGCTTGAATTTTGTGTGTTCAAAAATAGTAGGTAAGTATAGGTACTTACATTAGTTACATTGCAATATAACAAATTGTACATAAAACTCAGGTTTATTACAAAAATATGAAAATAATTTATGTTTATAATAATGACAGTACTAAGTTAATACATATTTTAAAAATGTAACCGCTACTACAATAATTTAATACAAAGTAATCAACTCCGTTAATAATCCACTAATCCAGAATCTCGATCAAGCATTGCAAAAACTTCCATCTCCTGCTAATCTTAAAATCCAAGGCATGAATTCTGGAAAAATATTTTAATTACATTTTATGTTTTCACCATTTGACATAATACAGAGTTATGTTTATTCTTACGGAAGAATAGATTTTTGTAAAAGTTTTGTAACTACTAATAACAATAATAACTATTTTGAAATTCATTACCAGTTACTCGAGAATAAACACCGGGCTTATTAGGCCGGGCACAGCCGTGACCCCAAGAAACAACCCCTACTTGTGTGTATTTCTGCTCTTCGTACTTTCCATGAATTAATGGACCACCAGAGTCACCCTGCACATGACACAATGATAAGGAATACAATTAATTAAAAATGTTTTGACATATTATGTGAACACTACCAATATAAATACTGATAATTAATTTCAATTACCTGGCAGGCGTCCTTCCCAGGTGCAGCCGCACACATCATTCTCTGAGTAATACTACCCGGGTAAGACTTGAAACAGTCAAGTTCTGACATGACGGTCACATTTGCTTTTCTTAAAAATGATGATAACTGTCCAGCTAAATAAACAGAGTTGGAATAAATGTCACTCACTCATATTATGGGGATACAAATTATTGATTAATTTCGATTACCATTGTCACACCAAAATGTTTAAAAAATATATCACATGTACAGTAGCGGCAACCGAAAGTGAGGTCTGGCAAGGATAAATTTTGCATGCAAGTAAACGGCAGCTTTATGCTTGCCAGACCTCACTTTCGGTTGCCGCACCAATACCTTCACTGATGACACCCCAACCAGTGACGGTAACCACTTCCCCGGCATACGTCTCTCGCAGGCGCTCTGTACTAGGAAGGCAGACGGGGATGACAGTACCCGCTTCAATTTCTTCGTCAAGGTTATCTCTAAGTTTAATGAGAGCTGCGTCATAATCCAAGCGACTTGAGTAGCTTTTGTGCTGTATAATTAATTCCACCGAGCGTCTCACCACTGGCAATTTTGTCTCCGTCCCGGATTGAGTATTGTGCTCGTTCAGAATAATTTCCAAGTTTGAGGGAGTACGCCTATATCATAATTATTATTGTAGTTAAAAAGATATTGTAATTCCTGTGCCGGTGCCGGTATAGATATTAGTCCGACACGACACTGACAGCTGACTGAACATTAATTAAATAAATCCTACCCAGAAACACAGTGAGCAGCCGTGAGTATGTATTTGTTATTAATAAGTGAGCCACCACAAAACGGCGTGTTTCCGCCCTTTCGGACAAGTCCCGCCATCCAGGGAAATTCATTCACCAGAGTTTCTTCCCCATCCACTATTTTTGTATTGAAGGGTGCCAGGCCACACTCTTTAAAAACAATTAAAATATTAGAATTAAAACCCGAAAACCGATTCAAATAAATTGAAATGCCCGCTATAAAATATATTGACCGAACCGCCGCCACACAGAGTCAAAAATATTGATTTGTAATTACTCACCGCAATTAATAGGGGGCGCCATTATGGTAGGTGCAGCCGGTTCGTCAGCCCCGCCTTCGAGTACAAATATGAGAAATTAAAATGTGAACGATTTCATTTATTTTTTTAACTTGAAACAATTAAATTAAAGCAGCTACAGTATGGCTGAAATTATTACCTCCATTACTATCATCACAAACAATTCTGCAGCGAAAGCCTAATGAATTAAAAAGTCCATTCGTTCTGTATGTGACTTCAGCTGCTTCATCGTCAAATTCTAAATTTTTTGGTCCTTTTCCTCCACAGTACCTGAAATATAGGTAATTTTGAAATTTGCTCAGTAAAAAAATGTTTTTCATAATTTGTTTTTGCTAAATTAAATTTGAATTTTTGAAACACTGGTTTAAATAGGAAAATGTGTGTTTACCTTCGTTTCTTTCCGGTAGAAGAGCGGACTTCCAAGTAGTCTAAACAAAGCAAATCATTCAGACGGAAGTTCGGGCAGGAAATAGCTAGTCGGCATCCAGAGAACTATTTTGTATTAGAGTTAAAAAAAATTTTTAAATTCGATTAAATTCAAATTTTCACGAAATTACAAAAAATTGCATGCACAAGTGAACTATTTCTAAACTGGGACTGACAAATCGGAAATCGTTGGTGGGATATTTTTAACTGTTCATTTGAAATATTGGGGATCGTGCACAATTCCCAAGGATATTACGGGTACGGTCATCAATGGGCCTACCTACGTGGATACTGTTGGCATTCTATGTTAAAGATAGCTATTTTTACGCAATGGTTAAACTGATTACAGCGAGGGTCCTCGAAATGGAGATATTTCGATGACTTAATTTATGGACGACCCCGCTTATACCTAGATGTAAAGACAAATTTTTAGCCACAGCGGGAGGTCCGATTTATCGCGATTCTACTGTATTAGTACGGTTTTAGATTCGTCACATACCACATTAAGTTAACCGTTAAAGAATGGCAAGCCGTGCGTTCACCTCCATTAATTCTAATAAAATCACAGCAAACTAATCTAACTCATTTCCGGCTATTTAAACTTCTAGTTTTATTTTATGTTAGAAATGTATAAACGCTGACGAGTTTAAAACTACACATATCTTGTTTTGTACTATGAAAACTGTCTTCATATATTTTATTTTGCACTTTCAAAAATCTCTTAATTGTTCTTGTCCTACACTTTTAAATACAGCAAATTTCAAGTTTTGACCTTTTTAAAACATTGCATATATAATATTTTGCACTTTTAAAAAATGTGTACATAATTGATTTTGTCTGTCGCCAATGTCGCATATTTTTTCAAGTATTTCAAAGGGTTTGTAAATGAGATATGTTAATACATATATACTATGTAGAAATTAAATTAAACTTACCAAAAATCTCCAATTACATTGCATAGAGCCGGTCCGAGAATCCCCGTTCCCATCCCGCTGTAAATTGGAACTGTGACTAAAATTCGGACTCTCAATATACGCTGACTCATTTATCTTGAATTCTTTCGTCCCACCACACGGAATCACTTGAACTTGCAACGCGTCTGAATCGTCCTTCTACATTATTAGCAAAGTATAATAAAGCAAGCTAGTTAAAAATTAAATCTTTAAAATCAAGCAAATTAAATGTTAAAATTCGTCGTTTCCGTACCTGTGGAACATCGTCTCTAAATTGAATTGTGGCTGCCTTCGCACTATTCCCCGTCCCCGTCGTCCCGGCCCCGGCCCAGGTCGCTTTACACTCTCCAAATGGAGTAAATTGACTCAGAACAATGGAAAACGTGAGAATTAGAAAAGTATTAAAAATATATTGATTATTAGTAGCTCTATGCGAGTAATTGGCGCTGTAAATATTTGAATTTGAGATGATGGAATTCTTGCAAACTGATCCGATTGATCCGGAATCACTCCTGATAATAATTGGGTTTTGAGATTTATTTTTTTTATTTTTATGAAAAAAGTGTGTCTTGGAATTTAATCTGGGATTATTTTTTTCCTGGCAACTACCACCTTGAATTGAGTGGGTTAATTCCATAGTAGTGTTTAAATGCTGAGCATTTAGTATAACTATGATCTTTAGTATTTAGTATTTAGTCTAGTCTGTTATTATTTTGACAAGTTTAAGCGTGTGTTTGGCTATAGGCGAGAGAGAGAGAAGCTTCCCCTATATTATTGACACTACTACTACTAACTACTGATAAGTTCTGCTCGCGTACGGCCCAACTGTGAGACTCTCGTTTCAATAGAAGTTTAATGTGTGAAGTGAGTCAAGTCTCTCAATAAGTCGTTTCCAATGAGTGCCGTTCCGTTCTTGACTGACTTGACTTACTTTCCTAATTGCCATACACACACTATAATAATATACAGCAACTGACTGAACACACTCTGAGCTATGCAGCAGCCACACGGCACGAAATCAACATTAATCAACATGAACATCGCGGAATGAAAAAATTTAATCATCCTCTCATCTTCTACGAATTCCCACACTCTGCAGTGTACGTGCAAAAGAGCTTAAGTCCTATGGCCCATGACTGAGGAACTGAGGGCAGATAGCCCCTTATGATTTTTTAGTAACTGAGTATGTCATCGAGACTCGCGAGGCTCTCTCACAGTCAGTCGTGATTGCACATTTTATTATTACTCATTGTTGTGGTTGCAGGTATTGTTGTTGGCTGTCAAGTAGTAGTAGTAGCAGCAGTAAGTAGCAGTGTAGTCAAGTGATTTGGATTTGATTTGGTTTTCCCTTCAATGCAAATGGATGGCTCCTATTCCGAGATTCCGATGAGTCCTGTCGTGCATGTTTCCAAGACATAGGGACAGTGAGCAAGACAACAATTGTCAATAAATACGGAATAGGATAAAAAAAACAGAACGTAAAGAACTGAGAGAGAGAGATACGATCATGATCATGATCATGATCTGACGATGAGATGACAATATACCCCTGGGGCAAAGATGAGCTTCATCGTCATAATGATAAAGATAATTTGCAGTTTTATATTCCTTCCTTAGCGTTCGTGTTCATGCTATTATTATGGTGCATGCCTGGGCCTGGGACTGACACTAAGGTTTACGTACAGAGCCGTCCATAAATTACCTGTGTCCGTGCAAAATTTCTATTCCAAAAATTTGAGTAGTACATATAATTAGCTACACCAATAAAAGGGGACGTTCACATATTATAGGGTAGCAGAAAAAATAGGGCAATTGAAAAATTCCTGAAATTGTCCTTTTAGATAATAATCTGAAGATCTTAAAACTGTAAGTTTCGTTGAAATCGGGCAAAAACTGTAGACGTTACTGCATATGGCAAATCCATACCCATTTTTCTTTAAATTTTGGCCGGCAATTTTGAGCAGCAACACAAAACTCACCGGAGTTATTGCTGTACTTAGGCATCTGTTCTTACTAAGGTCCAAAGATACTGGTTTTGTCATTTTTTTTAACTTCCCAAGGGACCATAATAAGGATTTTGTATTGTTAGATTTGGCGGGAAATTTAAATTGGTCAATATTTTTGATTATTAATTCTAAAAATTGGATATAAAATCAAAATTATGTCGAAAGTAGAAATGTCGGAAGGAGTTAAAAGACATCTAGTTTTTACTGATATACCATAAATGATCGAATACGCGCCCGGGCGCTTGCTACACATTTTTGGAGTGACGGCCCGGAGTTTATTTAATTTTTAAAAGTTTGCTGTAAAAAAATTAAACTAATTCATACAAAAAATATACCTAAAACAACAGTTTTTTATTCGGCCGTTTACGGTATACCTGTCCGTTACTGCCCTACCGAAAATAACAAGGGCTCCGGAACACACAGACACAACACTTTACCAAATGCATTCAAATATAGGCAAAATTCCAAATTAAGTAATTATGTTACAACTACCATCACTTCATTGACGACTGGACGGCCGAACTTCTTGTGTACGGGGCATGAGCATAATTTATAAATGCCCCTTATTGCTTTAGTGGAGTGTATTTGTGACGGTCGACGACAACTACCTACCTAAGAGGTAAGTAATTACACACAGCGGAAATGAATGCGTGACTGACGATGAGCATATTATATCGTAGATTGAACTTGGAAATGAAATGAAACTTTTCAGCACCTACTTACTACTTTTAGTTTAACGATTGAGATTGGCTACACCTACCTACATACCTATATAACCTACCCACCTGTGATTTAAGCAAACTCGAATAGAATTTACTATAGGAAGCAATGGGGTAAGTATATAGGTATTGCTATTGAATATTGAACCAACTGTGTGTGTGTGTGTGTATGTGTGTGTGTGTACAAAACAATCAATTGTCAACGCAACGTCAAGTCGCGTCAACTATCAAAGTCAAATAAATACGAACTGTATTCGAACCAACTCTAACGGTTCATTAACAATGCAATATTACAATTCGTTATTTCTGCTCATAGCTCTCCTTCTACTTGTGACTTGAGTCAATAGTCAATTGTGGCAATAATATTATTGTAGGTAATTGTACTGCTGATAAATAGACTAGATCGCATAGCTGCTAAAAAGAAACGGCAGACAAGAACACACTGATATCCAAGAAATATATAAGGAGGGTGGTTCCAATTAATTGTTCTTCTTCACACCTTCCTTTCTTTTAACTACTTTTAGATGGCTTTTACGCTATCTTTCATATCTCTATTATTTTATTTTTCTTAACACTTTACTCAATTAATACAAAAAGGTGGGAACTGCGAATCTGAATAACAAAATACGACTTATTTTTTTCAGTCATTTCCTTTATTACCATTGTCATTGGCAATATGGCAATATGGGTAATGACAAAAAACCGCATCGAGTTTATAGACGAAAATGCTGATATTTATGGCGGAATTATTGAAAACATTAATTTTTAAGAAAAAAATTTGCTTCATATTAATTTTGAAAACAATGATTTATTATAATGAATAAAACATTTCTTAAAAAATTATGTTGAATTTTCTGATGCGCCTGTATGATGTTTATGATTTTCAAAATATGAAAGAACGAAATACTTACGCAAATTCTATAATACCAGTAACAGTATCATCAGTTTACAGTAAACTAGTTCTGGCCCGGTGTGCGGAATTGTCTCGATAGCTAAATAAAGCAGATATCGTCAGTGAAGAACCAAAATGACCCATATCCATTCTAAACTAAATATAAAAAGCACTATCTACAAAAAAAACAAATCTGCCTAGATCATGAAAGAATGCAAATATATAGGGTATTTTGCACTTTTCAAAAACATGTAAATAGAACATTTAGTAATTTTCAAAAAAATGTAAATAGTACATTTTGCATTTTTCAAAAACGGCTAAATAGAACATTTTGAACTTTTAAAAAACACGTAAATTGAATACTTTGGACTTTCGAACTAGAATTTATTGGAACATTTTGCACTTTTCAAGAACTCGTAACTAACTTTTTTCGCACAGTGTTTTTTTTTCACATAGCTCATTTTAATTCTAGCGTAAAATGGATATGGGTCATTTTGATTCTTCACCGACGATATGTCAAAGGGGGTTATACGAAGGTTTGGTGATGGATGCCAAAACGATAGCTGTTTCAGTAATAATTGTATTTTTGATCTTATGCAATATGAATAGTAACCGTCTGCTTTGCTTTGGAGATGAAAGCGTCGAAAGCGAGACTAGTACTAATACTAGTGTAGTCAAAAATGAGACCGAGATAAATAATTTACAAAAAGTAAACATCAGACCTGCCGAGGAATCGGGAGGACAAACCGAAGATCCTGCCTCCTCCTGTATGAGACGGCTTGCTACTAAAAGTGAGAGATTTATTTGTTTATACCAAAAGCATAATATAACTGTGCAATAATTTGAAGGTCAATGATTATAACTGAAAAGATAAGCTACTAAATATTTATTCAAATAAAACATGGGCTAAAGCCCTTGTTTTATGGCAGCCTTAACAGCGAAATTAGGCATTTTGAATTTGCCGCCAAATTTAGTTTTAATTTAGATGTTTTAAATTAAGGAAAGCAATTAAGCTGAACAATGTGTTTTTGGTTATTTTATTTATCTTATTTATATTCAATTTCAGTAATACAACCAAAAATTCAAAATTCCAATCTTTGAATTTGCCGCCAAATTTTAGTTGTCAATTACCAGGTTGTAAATTAAAAGGAAGAAGCCGTAAACGGGTTATCTGTGACGATTTACGCACAGGTATTTTGATATTTTCAATAAATCCAAAAATTTAATATTGCAATTTTTGAATTTCCCGCAAAAACAAAAAATATTGTGTTAAATGAAGATTTCGACCGGTAACTCAGTAAACTTACACAAATATGATGTACTATTCGAACGGCAACGATTAGGCAAATCTAAATAACTTAGTGTGCACGCAGGAGTGTTATTAGTTTTTAAATGGTTTCAAAAAAACCTAATTGCAAATTTAAAAAAGTTAACGGAATTTGTCGAGTAATATATTATTTAAAAGCTCTTTAAAAATAAGCAGAGACTATTTTTTTGTTTTTTGATTGCGGCCCATACAACATATTTTTGGCGGCATTTAAAAATTAAAAGACCGTTATTTTGAAAACGTTTTGTTACAATGGAGGCCCGTTCCTAAATTTGAATTCTACTGTTGATTAGCTTTCCAATGATATATGGCTCGATGAAATTGGTCCAGTATTGCAGAATTTTCAAAATTCCGGTAAATTATGTAGATAGGTAGGAACAAACCACTGAGCATATAATAAATACGTAGGTACTTAAATTTTTGGAAATTTTGATTTAAATCACAAAAACAAAACAAAATTTTTAGGAAGATATTTAGGACGTCAGGAACCTTTAAACTGTTGGAACATGGACTGTGCTACTGACCCCACGGGGAAAACAAAACCACTCCTAGAGCGTTTAAAAACAAATGAGAGTAAAACTGCGGGAAAATGCAGAAAGACAAAATTGAAATGTACAAATACAAACTCTCTCTGTTTCGGATTTTGGGGAGACGCGGACAACTCTGACGCTGACGCTGCTGTGTCGGAATCGGAACGTGTGGATGTGATCCAAAATTATAATGATAATTATGCTTTTAATAAGAAGGGGTGCATGAGTCATAAAGATGTAAGGTGATATGTATTATTAATACAGTGTATTCTCATTAAGTTAATATTTTTATTATTACTAATCGTAAGTACTCAAAAATACTCATGCTACAAATTACAATATTATTATGAGCTCACTTTTTTAATAGTTAATTAACTTTCGTTTTTGTTTTTACTTCCTGCACAGATATGCCGTGCTGCATCTTTCAATACTGCACCAAGATTAAATTCAGTCAAGAATAATGCTAGCCAAACTCTAAAGTCACGTAGTTCAAGTTTGAGGACCAGCCATGTGAGACACCGGTGTTTTGGTCAAACTACTGGATATATTTACGAGAACCAAGAGAAACCATCTGGAAAAAAATTATGGTCCGGGAATTTTTGTTTTTGTGATAGAGACCTTTGTAATGAAAACAACGAGGCCCCAACTAGGTCAGGGTCACCACGTCAATTATTAATAAAGCCTCTAGAAGTTCAATATATAATCGTACACATTAAATTCTACACAATAGTAATAATAATAATGCATACTTTGTGCGCGTGACGCGTGGCTTATCTGCTGAATTCTGAATTGCAAAATTTTTAAAAATGAAGTGATACTAATAAATAATTAATAATAATTAACACACTTAAAAGTTACAGAATAAAAAAGGGAGGCTGCAGACGTATTTTGTAATCGTAAATATTAAATATTACCATAATTTAAATCAAATCATGGACAAAATGTTACATATAATTAATTATTTTATGTACTCATGAAGTTTAGTACGAATTACAAAATAAACTATTAAGGTACTACAATAATATTATAATAGGTATTTATTATTTGCTAGTTTGCACTAATAATCGAACACAATTTGTACTTACGCTATAAAGACTGAATACTTCGGTAAGTGAGTAAATTAGCAGTGCAGTGTGACTACTCGTAAGAGAACCAAAGGGTAAGTTTTATAAGCTACTTTTAAAACCTGGCAAGAACTAATATCGTCTGTGAAGAACCAAAATGACCCATATCCATTTTTAGCTAAAAACAATATCAACTATATACAAAAATATTCAAATATGTCTTGAGAGCATTTAAATAGAACGTTGAGCACTTTTTAAAAATATGTAAATACAGCATTTTACACTTTTTAAACACATGTAATTACAACATGTTGTACCTTTTCAAAAACATGGAATTAGAACATTTTACGTTTTTCCAAAACTCTTAATTGACATTTTACGCGTGTTTCTCATTTTGTTTTTATGACATAGTTCAGTTTAATTCTAGCTTAAATTGGATATGGGTCAATTTGGCTCTTCACAGACGATATGCAAGAAACTTTATAACAAACGTAACTAACTTTTAACTATTTAACTAACTTTCGCAAATTAAAATAACTGTACATATATATAGATTAATATGTAGACAAATAGTGATATATATTCAATGGACAAAAAATTCTGACTAAAGTACTGAAAAACCAAAACCAAGTTGAGCTCAGAGAAATGTAAATCAAAAAATGGAAGTGCCTTGTACTTAGTGCCTACATACTGCATAAATATTATTTACAATTTTCTAAAATAAAAATCTTATTGTGAAATAAATCAATCGATCAGTTTTTTCAAGGACGGTGTTAGTCCGTTTTCCGAACAGTAGTTGCATAATAATAAATTATAATAGCTAAAAGTTTGTGTAGCAAAAACTTTAAAAACCAAATTCAGAAATCAAAAATTCTTTCGCATCAACGCAAGTATAGCGTAGTTTTTAGTGTGCGTGTTTAGTTTACTTACACAAGTAACGCAAGACAATGATATATAATGAAATATTCAAAATTAATGTTTCCTAATTGAACATTTTTATGTTACGAAACATAAACTAAAAAAAATGTAGGTACATTCAACTGATTCAACATTCAATGGACGAGAAACACAAAAATTCCTTAATTATTTAGAAGCTTAATTTGTTAAATTTAAGAATGGGTCGTGTCTTTTCATGTGTTGTGAGAGATGATCTGAGCGTTTAAATTTTCTTGAGCACATTAAGCAAGGATATGGAGATGACCCCGTGTGTGTTCGATAGTGTCGCGTGAGTTCATCCCCTCGTCGAAATTTCCATGCACATCCCTCCCACGAACATACGTAAGGCTTCTCCCCCGTATGCAATAATAGGTGGGATTTTAAATGTGAAGATTTAAAGTAAGCTTTTTTGCAACCCTCATAAGAACAGAGGTGCCTCTTAATTCTACTACAATCTAGACCTATTGGTTTCCAGTCGTTGTCGAAGGCCGATTCCGGCACTGGTGTTGGAGATGTTACCGGTACCAGTACCGGTGTAGATATTGTATTCTTTGCCTGATGCAATACTTCTTCCTTCTTAAATACAGAGATGTATTTCCTATTTTGTATGAATGGTACTGGATTGAATTCGTATTCTCCTGGGCGGATCATTTTATGCTGACGTAAATTTTCTTTTCTAGGTCTTTTCTGCTTTTGGGATTTTATTCCATCATCCATTGCAACGGATTCAGTTTCATTATCCATATCGACGTCATAGGGTTCTAATTTTACCACTGTCGTGTCGAATGTGAGATGTTGATTTTGGAAATCAGATTCGAATTCAGATAAGGGATCACCGTTATCAGTGCCCATGCTATTGTCAGTATAGACATTGGTGTCTTCCTCCATATCAATACTTAAATCAGTATCAGCCTCGTAAGTATCTGGCTCAGTATTTAAAGGAACGATATCGTATACAACCGAGTTACAAAGATCATTCCTACGGACATTAAGCTCACGAGGAAAATAGCTAAAGGAAGGAGAAGCAGACGCACTGGCATAATCATTAATATCCTGATCGACATTGCTTTGAAATGGATTTGCTACCATTAATTCTGGTTGCTTAGAAACTTCGGAGTCTGAATTTAAATCTGAATGAAGCTGTTGAAATGGACTCAACTGGCCGAAAGTTGTGTTAGATTGATCTGAGATTTCGGATTCTATTTCCTTGTTGGCTTCGGTTTCAGTTCCGGTCTCGATGGCTGGTTCCTCGTCATCGATGAGTTCAATTACGATCGGGATGATTCCGTCTTCGTCTGTTTTATCAATTCCATTTTCATATAGATGTTCAATATTAACAGGAACTATGTCGTCAGCAGCAACGGAATCAATACCGATTTCGAGAAAAGCTTGAGCATTCTCTTTGATGTTCACGTTATTATTATCGATGATGACGCATTTTGACGAACTCTGAGTAGAATTTCGGTGATGTTCCACGTTGACGTTTTGATTATTCTTAGGAAACATTGGATTTTGACTAGAGTTGGAACTAGACTTGTGCGATGAGGAAACTGCCGTTGAAACAATGATCAAGTCTGCACTTGATGTGTGTAGTTCAGTCGTTGGTGATCTCGAAAACTCGTTGAATGAACTAAAAATGTACACAAAACAAACAAACAATGTTAGCATCTTAAACGAGTTTAAATCAATTAATGTAGAATTATTAACGAATTAAATCTTGAGTAGGAAGTGATGTAATCATGCATATAGTAGGGTGTGTTGTAAAAGTTGAAACTACAATCAACGGTAACAAAAAGTTTTGATTCTTCTCCTAGTGATTGACTAGCATTAATTAATACCTAAGTAAATGCCTAAAATAATGCAGATTTCTTTATCTGAACATTTCAAAATCCAAAATTTAAACTCCATGAAATAACTAACAAATTCACTATAAACACATTATATCATTAAGGTTAAACTTTGCAGGTTAAATACTTACTTAAGCCCACAAAGCTCTAGCTCCGGAAGAGAATCCGTATCTATCATCATCCCTCTCCCGATTCTGTCCTTCTTAGCGTAATTAGATTTTGGTTTTCGATCTTTCTTGGTCTTGGTCCCTTGATTCCTTATTTTCATTTCAACATCTTTGGTAGATATTGAATTCGAGCAAGAATTTGACCTTGCATCGACTTTAACTTTTGGATGTGATGATGATAATGATTGTCGCTGAGGCCATGCTAGTGGTGGTGGTGATGGTGGTGGTGCAGGTTGTGATTTAATTTTGAGTATTCCGAATTCACGCCTTGAAACCAGATTATGGATTTTTTTCTTATGAGAACCTAATTCGGATTTAGTTTGAAAAGCTCTTTTATTTTTACAATGCTTACAGCTAAACCACACATTCGGATATTTTTGATCCATACTCATTTCCGTCAGCAATACTCGTCTAAACAAAATTAGAAACTCTAACAAACTCAAACCGGTCTTTCCACGGATTCACTGCCAACTAACTGCTACGGCTAATAAAGGTTGAAGACTTGAAGATCGAAGATTAGAAATTTTAATTCTACTGAGTATTGACTTCTTGTGACTTTGTGACAGTTTATGATACGATGCTATATTATAAATTATTGTGATCTAATGTAGAACTTAAAAACTTTATAACTTTACCGAATGTGGGTACTACACAAGAATTTTGCTACTATTTCCTGTTGGCTGTCAGCTGTACTGACTACTGATTGAGTATTGACAAGTTAATAACTGAATTGTGAATACCAAATATCGAACAATTAACAATACATCATTAACTGTATCTGGCCATGGCACTATCAACTATGTTTAATGTTATGTCTTATAGTTTACTGCTTATTTCTGTTCCCTGTTTTATTACTTTCATTTCGAGTATTTCGGCTTCCTTTCTTGTTGCTTGTGCACTTCGTCAGTCTTTTCACTTTTTGAAGTAACTTGTAAAAAACTTGATCTGTTGTCTGTGCGAGTCAAAGTTGAAAGTAAAATAAATTAGTTTACTTTTACAAAACTGAACTAAATTCAAAACTGAGAGTACGAGTTGTGAGCATCAGCCAGCAGATGATCAGACTTTAGAATTCAGAAACAAACTCCACTCCACAATTAGTTGTTAGTTAAATCGTAAAACAGTATCATAATTTTCCTTTCCATATGATAATTTAAATCACAAATATGCAGTATTTGTAATGCAACGAATTTACTTACAGTTTACAGTTACAGTCAGTGGTGTTGATTGCTACCAATTTTTTATATAGATTTCGTACTAACAAACTAATCACTATTTAAGTTCCACTCACTCGCCACACTTCCTCCAACTCGCGTGGGATGGTTCTTCACTGGTTAATTTTTGTCATTTCCATTTTTTGTTTGGGATTGCGTGACATTGCATAACAAAACAGAGACACGACGAGGGTTTAGCTTTTTAGACATTAGAGATGTAACACCTACCTTGAGAACCTATACGTACAACGTACACGTAACCTACTAGCTCAAGTAAAATAATTATATTTAAATTTTAATATCAATTTTCACAAGGTTCACTTACGATAATTATGTGCCTACGTGTATATAGCTTGCTTAGCTAGTACTTAACGTAAAAAGCTTAATTATGATAACTGCCCTCATTCGTCATTCATTGAGTGAATGTACCTACATAATATGTTGTATGTACTGTGAACCAAAAATGGAGTGTTCCTCAATTTCCTTTACATATTTATATTTAAGTAACTATAACATATAAAGACACTGAACGCTGTAAATAAGCCTGTACCTGCTTAAAACACACAAAATAGTTGGCTCGGGTATTTACTTTATTAATGTTTAAAGTATAGTTATCGATCGCCCTAGTTATCTATTAAAAGCTGACTAGGGTGGATCCTGCCTGGGAGTTGGCTTGGGAATGATGAAATATACACAATATGTACAGGCATTTGGCATTGACACTAGTAGATGTACCCACATTACATAGTTTTCCCCTCATGCCATTTTCCAGTACTTGCCAGTATTTCAGTACTTATTATATTTTTCGAATACCGACCGGAATGAACTGTCATATAAAATCAGAGACAAGAGCATCTATACTCAACAGCTGCGAGACGGAAAGCCACTTATTTTGCGATTAAAGAAAGCACTGAAGTGGTGAGAAGCGAGTGCGTCATGATTTGAATTTTAGTCGAGTCACAAAGACATATACGGATTCGAGGGTGGACAAAATGGGTCCTGGTCTTAGGCCTGGGTCTCCTTTTCCCATGAATTAATTTTTGATTATAATGTCAATGAAGGGAGACGAGGATTAAGATTAGAATCTTCAATATTAACTCACAATGCCTTGCTAAAATATACAATCACAAGTAAAGACTTATTATAGAGGTCAAAGGTTTGGTATACAACAGACGTAAACAAAAGAGAAGTCTCTTATGAACTCGTATCCGTAATAAAGCCTCAATTTTTAATTTTTCAATCTTACGAATGTAAGATTGAAGACAACCGATTTGAATCCGATTTGAATCCGATTTGATATTATATATATATTATATATATTATATATATTATGTATTTGAATGTATGTTACCTACAGCCAAGGCCGGACAAAGGAATTGCTTTTAGGCAACAATTTGTTTCTATACAAAAACCACTGTTTCGATTTTATTGATGGTTTTCTTTGGTAAAGCAAAATGTTGTATTTACATGTTTTAGAAAAGTGTAAAATGTTTTATTTCCATGTTTTTGAAATGTACAAAAACTTTAATTTGCATGTTTTTTAAAAGTTCAAAATATTTTTTTTACACATTTTTTGAAACTGCAAAATGCTCCATTTACGTTTTTTGACAATTTAAGGAGCGGGGGCTGCCTGCGCTGGCCGCATTATCCGGCCCTGCCTACAGCGTAATATGTTTTAACATGATTATAATCAATAATTTAGTTAATGATAAATGATATTAATTAAATGTATTGATTTTAGTATACTACTATAAAACGCCAGAATTAAGTTTGTATTATTGCTATATTCCTTCATTACGAATTTACTGGAAATTGTTATTTATTCAGCATCCTTTATTTTGTATTACCGACATATATTACCGTATACTGCCTGTTACATGTGTTTTGTACTTTTTGCACTCGAGCCAAAGATTAATCAACCCCAAATATAATAATAATAGAAAATGAGTGAGTGAAGAATCGAAATCACTCATATCCAATTTATGGTAAAATTAAAAGGACCTGTGAAAAAACATAGGGAACACAATAAATAGGATAGATCTGTAAAATATTAGTTGCAAGTTTTTGAAAAGAGCAAATTCTGTTTAAAAAGTAAAAATTGTTCTATGCACATGTTACGAACGTGTTTGCAAATTTAGAAATATTAATATTCAAATGTTTTAGAAAAATGAAAAATGTTCTATTTGCACTTGCACGCTTTCAAGGTCATGACAATTTTTTGGCAGATAATGCATTATTGGATTTTTTAGCTTAGATTGGATATGGGTCATTTTGATTCTACAAAGACAATATTATGCGATTCAACTGATTCAATAATAAAGCTTACGATTAGTTCCGCATAATATTATTATGTATCTATTTTTTCTCTCTGTAAATTGTCTAGACTCGTAATAATTGATTTCGCTTCGTAAAACGTAATTATAATTAACTTCATGCATTAAAACAACACATACACAACAGTTACACTGATAATAATGTACAAACTAATCGTTTAATGTAATGAAAGTACCTCCTGATAATTTCTAATTATAAGAGGGACCCTAATAGTGTGCGGATCTCTAATAGTGCGTAGGGGGTTACTGTGCTTGCCCTTAATAGTACACAGTAAAATACAAAACATTATTTTTCAAAAATTAATCAGGCGTGATTTAATTAACTTCAAGGAGCTATACAATGCAATTTAGGTTTAACACGCAAAGCCTATAGTTTTTTGTCAATTAATATTTTGACTGCCTTGGGAAACTTCAAGTAGCAATAATAAGTCAGGGTTCAGCAAAACACTTTCATTGCATGCTACAAAAATGTACAAATTGACATCCTACTTCTTTCTGTTTGGAATACACGTAATTTTGAATAACAATATTCTGACGAAATTTATTTATTTTATTGACATAAAGAAATTCACAATAATTATTTCCGAGCCAAACCAAAATTATTCTATAAAAACAATAAAAGCTTCCCATTGGTATTTTTTTATACAAACTTTTAATGTCATGCATCAAAATTGAATTTTATCAATTCAATTCAATTTATTCAAGTGCAACAAAGTTCAAGGATGATTACATTTTCTGTACATTAAATGACATAAAAAAAGGTTAAAAAAGATGACAAATGATCTACATATTTCGTGTATGTATTTGTATTTGTCGTGATTGTGAATGACACGCGATGTTTCGTACTCCCGTATAATAATAAACAGGAACTGACTCGGTTGAATACTGAAATGCTTTTAAAATTATCAAATGTATGGGAAAATTCCATAAAAAACATTCAATTAATTCTCAGAAACAACAATGGAAATATGTACGTTACAAAAACCATTTTCAAGAATTACATAAAATATATAAAAAGTGTAATTAAGGAAAAATATAAATTATATAGCTTTTTCTTCAAATGGGTACTTTGAACAGTACTAGTTGAATATTAGAAGGAGCCACATCATAGGTTTCTAACTAACCATCATCTGTGTGAGTTCAATGTGAATATTAAATTCTGTTTGAAAAAGATAAGCTGCATATTGGCAAAACGTCTGGCGGAGAGAGAATTGTGACGGTGAACGGAATTAAACTGAATATTAGAGAAGATGGGGAAGGACAACACAATGTTTTGTGTTTACCTGGTCTAATTGGTAAGAATACTAACAAGCTTTAACAAGTACATACCATAGCTGATTTTGCATTTTTAATAATCAATCATATTTTGCTTGCGTTTAAGGAACAATTGGCACAGATTTCGGTAGGATTTTTGATAAAATAGACCTATCGAAATTTCGTTTAATTTGTTGGGATCCCCCAGGCTATGGAAAAAGTAGGCCGTACGAAAGAAGTCACGAGGGTGATTTCTACTCCAAGGACGGACGTATTGCTGTCAAACTTATGGATGTGAGTAATTATGATTTTATTACAAATATTTAACACGTTAAAATAAGTATTTAAGGAATTCATTAATAATGCATTTACGTAATATATATACCACCTTATAGTTTTTAAAAATTTCATTTTAATTTTAAATACAGAAACTGGGCTATTCAAAATTCTCGATTCTGGGTTGGTCAAATGGAGGGATGACAGGGGCTGCAATTGCTGCAGAATTTCCTGAACGAGTTTCTAAACTCGCCATGTGGGGAGCTCATGCGTTCAACGATCGTGAAGTACTGGTTCGAGCGTTGAGTAAGAAATAATTTTACTGTAAATTGTAAAACTGTAATACAGTTCCTTAAATGCTCCCTCCTTCGTATTTTCCTTAGGTCTTGAAAATACACAAAATTGGTCCGAGGTAATGTTGGAAGAAAAACTGAAAATTTACGATTCCAAATATTTGAAAGATACATTAAAAAATTGGGCTGACTCCGTGAGGAATTTTTATGCTTCTGGGGAAGTAATTAGGGTGAATGAACGATGCCCCAAAATCCGTTGTCCAACACTTGTCTTACACGGAGCTAAGGACCCTCTCATCACCATAAAACATGCCAAGTATTTTGTGGAGCATGCACAAAATTGTCAAATGCGTTTAGTTCATGGTGCAGAGCACAATCTTCATTTGACCCACACTTCAGAGTTTTTAAATTTAGTTGAACCATTTTTACTCACCAGTTCCTTCATAAATCCTACATAAAATATGGGATCTCTTTGTTGTTGAAACTATTACATTGCAGCAGTAATATAACTTTTGTTTGGTACATAGATATTTTAGGATTTTGCTTAATTTTGAATACTGTATTACTTGTAGCATTTAAAGATGTAAAAATATTATATAAAAATATTTTTTTTAAACCGTAATAAATTTGGATGGTGTAGAAATTGCACAAGCTTACATAAAAACCATCTAAAGATGTATATGCAGTATATTGTCTGTGAAGAATCAAAATGACATATATCCATTTGTAGCTAAAAACAATATCCACTATCTACAAAAATATTGAAACGTCTTGAAAGAATTTAAATAGAATATTTTGCAATTTTAAAATATATGTAAATATGTGGAACATTTTACAATTTTCAAAAACGTAAATAGAATATTTTAAAATTCTCAAAAACGGGAATAGAAAATTTTGCACATTTTAAAAACTATGTAAATAGAACGTTTCCACTTTTCAAAACTATGTAAACAGAAAATTTTACAATTTTCAAAAAAATGTAGATAGAACAATTTTACACATTTCAAAAACATGTAAATAGAACATTTTGCACATTTAAAAACTCTTAATTAACATTTTAAGCATGTTTCTCATTTAGTTTTTATGATATAGCTCATTATGATTCTAGCTCAAATTGGATATGGGTCATTTTGCTCCTTCACTCACGATATTTATGTAGAATGTATTAAATTATTAGAATTCACAAATTTACAAATATTATTAAAATTTTGCATTATTTTATTTCCTTTTAAATGAATTTCAATACAAATGTAAAAAATGGCATTTTTTCCTTTGACTTGAAAATGATGGAAAAATTACAAAATTTGACATTCACATGAATTTAAATTGAGCATTATAAAAATAAAAGTATGATAATGATGGAAGGCAGAAACTGTTCTCTAAAATTTTGATCACAGTCACACACAGTTCAGTATATAGCTTCCCAGAGCATCATAGATACAAGTACAAGCTCTGAAAATATCTAATTATATATTACACAGTAATTATCGTTTTCCCTTTTCCTTATATATATTACTAGTGATTAACGTGACTATATATAGTTGGAATTGGTTTAGTAGGCAGCGTGTCCGGCAGCGTGTCCGTGTCCGTGACCGTGTTGGTTGGGAGTACGCTTCACATCAGCATGGAATCCGCTGTGGTCAGCAACGTAGTTGACGTGTCTCCAGCTCCCATCAGCCTCACGGAGGGAGTAGTGCCCCTTGACATTGTCGCCATCACGGGTTTCGGAAGCTGATTTGACATCTCCGGTGTAGTGATCGTTGACTCCGTAAGAGTACTGGTACTTTGGGTGGGCCTATATTTACGGAAACAATTAAAAAAAATATTACAAAATTATTACAAAATTTTGGTAATTTCATAAAGCAACAACTGTACAACTGTGATATTTTGTTGTATGTAGTTTGAATAATTTACAATTTCAAAACTTCAAAATAGCTCACATAGTAGTCGGGACCGCCATGTCCGTGTCCGTAACCACCTCCGTGTCCATGGGCAACTCCAGCATTGTGAACATTATTGTAGGAAGATGCACCGTGTCCAGCGCTGGCAATGGCTGCCATGGTGGCGCACATCTACAAATATTTTAAATTTTAAGCGTTATACTAAAATCCCAAACAAAAAATTAAATTAGTAAAAAATATTTTAAGAAAATCTTACCAGGGCGAGAGCTAAGGTAGAAGCCATAGTTATTGGTGTATGTGTTTGTTAAGCACAAAAAAAATGGAGAGAAAAATGTTATTTTCCACAAAATGTTGGAAGTGAGATGAGAGGAAATGCTGTTGGATAACTGATACTTTTGTTGAGTGTAACTTTTGCTTTTATACTACTGTCTATACTGTCTAAAGATATTTAGTCTTTCAAGTTTGAAAAATGTTCAAAGGGGCGATCCTTTTCGTTTTCGTTTAGTGAGTGGGTAGTGAGAAAACTCTCTTTCCTTTATAGATTATATTTATAGTTATATAGCTATAGATATATATACACTTAATTTTTAATTTGGGTCTTGGATTACTCAAAAGGAACCAAGCCAAACTCAAACAGCCAAACCAAAGTGCATATCTTTAATCACTTCACCTATATACGTGATGCAAACAATAAACAGTATAGTTAGTACCTTTGGCATTTGGACTTTTTTTGGCTTTATGCACCAAAACGGATCATTGAAAAGGTGCATTTTTGATCCAAACGTAACATTAATCCAGTTAATACGTAACAAAATACAGATATGACTCAAAAATGGAGCCAACCATGAAATTTGCAATCACAATATTTTGTTTCTTTAAATGCTGCTACTGTTACTGTTACTGATAATTACCGTAGGTACTATGCTCAAGGAAACTAATAATGATTTCGTTAATTTTGTGTATGTACTTTTAGTACTTAGCATCTCATGCAAAGGGTGGTTCGCTCGGTAGCTACGAGTATTAGTCAACCAAAAATACATTGTGGGACTAAGCATCCGGAACAATTATGTATTTAGTTTATTTCACTAATAAAATTTTAAGAAATAAATATCCGTGTATTTCATAACTTATTATTGCCAGTAATATGAACGATCGAATATTGAACAATTTAAAATACAGATATGTAATGCAATAGTATTACAAAAGTATATAATTTATTTGAATATATCCAATTAACCCCATTGACAAACACACTATAACATTGAACAGTAACAATGGCATGATTAAACAGGATTAAAACTTGAAGCGCCTAATTAAAAATTAAATTAAGAGACAGGCACTAAAATCAAGACCAACATGTGTTCGCGGCTATTTGTCACAACTACTACACTTAATCGTAACCGGACTGAACCAAACGTAAGGGTACCCGTAAACACTGGAATTTGTATACATGGAATTATTTGCTATTTAAAAATAATTATTACTTGTAGCTTCAATGTGATTTTTGAATATTTTCTTTCGGTGACCGATCAAAACGCCACGTAAACTTATTAGACGCGTGAAGAGGTATATCGAAGTGGAGACACTTCGTTTGCTCCAATTTACCAAAAGCAAAGTTACAGTTTCTAGAAAATCACTCGGTTATTACAATATTAGACTTTTTGACACGAAAAACTTATAGACTAAAGTAGTCGATTATAATATTAATGCAAAATCACATTATATTCGCCCAAATATAATTTTATTACTTGATGTATATTATAAGTAAGATGCAGTACAATAAATTTTCATTATACAAGAATTAATCAGACGATTTAAATAATAAATAATTTATTCAATTTGTCGATTCATAGCCGCAGCCAATAAACTTACAACATTGTTTAGGAATTTACAATAATAGATTTACAGATTATTAGAACCGTTTGGTTAGACCTAATCAGACTATACCTACTTATTCCCTCATTAAAAATTGCCTCTCGGTCCGTATAATATAGAGAATGTTGGTGAATGCACTCATGAACTTTGACTTTGAACAGTCGCTTTTCTCACGTCGTCCCTCTTCTACCTGTGGTGAACACATTTCATTAATCATCAAATGTGTTCAGGGTCAGATAATGCGGCCAGCGCAGGCAGCCCCCGCTGCCTGAATTTTCAAAAACCATGTAAATGGAACATTTTGCACTTTTCAAAAATGTGTAAAAAGAATATTTTGACCTTTCCAAAATATGGAAATAAAATTGTTTGTACATTTCAAAAACATGGAAATAAAACATTTTCCACTTTTCTCAAAACATGTATGTAAATAGAAAATTTTGCACTTTTCTGAATCAAGTAAAAAGAACATTTTGCACTTTTCTAAAAACATGTAAATACAAAATTTTGCTTTACCAAATAAAAACATCAATAAAATCAAAATGGCGGGTTTTGTATAGAGACAAATTGCTGCCTATAACCAATTCCTTCGTCCGGCCCTGAAAGTTCATGAGCGGGTGGTGTGGTGATAGTCTCCGAGCAGGGTGCTTGCCATGATGTCCCGTGAGCGTGTAATAATAAGAGAAAAATTTAAAAATACTATCGAGTCGATCCTAAATTGTATTACTGGGCAGTGACCTTATGACTAGAATAGTTATATTTATAAATTTCAATATTTTATCTTTTTAAAAATGCCAGAAGGAATGCCTATACTACACTGCGTTTCCTGTGTTAGGGTTATACCATTTTCCTTGTCGTTGTATAAACTTTTATGTAATTAAGGTTAAGACTAAGACCACTGTAACCTGGTAGGAACCTGCGTATCAAAAAACCATGTAAAAAATAATTATTGAGATAATTTAAATTAGGTGTATTTATTTGCAATTTTTTTAACTCACAAATATTTTGACTTCGTAGTTAAAATTGTGATTGAATTAGATTTGTATATTCAAAATCCAATCGTATTCCATATCAATTGACACACACTATAATATGTACAGTACAGTCATATAAATGTAGTATATTGTTATTGTTTCTCAAAAACATAATTCCATGTTCATGGCTCAATAAAATGTGCAATTGATGAAGATCTGTGTAAAAGAAAGTATGATGAAAAATTGATATAATTAGTTATTACAACAGCAAAAAATATTATATATATTTTTAAAAAATGGTGATCACAGTTTTATTCAATTTTTTTTCGGATACATATTTCACGCACATACATTCAAATGGCATTTGGATTCTTGACTTTTTCATTATACATTTTCACTATATATGTGACTATTTAAACACATTTAATTTTATATAAGAGGGTTGGGAATTGGCAATGATTAATGTTGAAATTGAGCAAGGGTGTATAGGGGACATATAAAAGAAGGTTTTTTGTTTTTCATATATTATTTCCAGAAATTTAATTAGCTAATACATTATTTTCTATATGATGTGCTGTCAAACTATTTTTTTCAATAGGCAGCGTGTCCGTGTCCGTGACCGTGTCCGTGACCATGTTGGTTGGGAGTGCGCTTCACATCAGCACGGAATCCATTGTAGTCAGCAACGTAGTTGACGTGTCTCCAGCTGCCATCAGCTTCACGGAGGGAGTAGTGTCCCTTGACATTCTCGCCATCTCGGGTCTCGGAAGCTGACTTGACATCTCCGGTGTAGTGATCGTTGACTCCGTAGGAGTATTGGTATTTGGGGTGGGCCTATATTATACGGAAAAAATTAAAAAACAAAATTGTCAAAATTTTAGAATATTAAAATTTTTCGTAATTTTATAGCAACACTTTTCTGTGAATTTTGAATAATTTTAAATTTCAAAACTTCAAAATAGCTCACATAGTAGTCGGGACCGCCATGTCCGTGTCCGTGTCCGTAACCACCTCCATGTCCATGGGAAACTCCAGCGTTGTGAACATTATTGTAGGAACTGGCCCCATGTCCAGCATAGACAACATTGGCCATGAGGGCACACATCTAAAAAAAATGGAAATGAAAACAATTGATTTTAAAATAAATCACAATTTAATTTTTCCACCAAAGCTACTCTCACAGTGAATTTGAATTCGCAAATTCCACGTAAATTAATTTGTATTTTTCTTACCAAAGCGAGAGCTACTTTGCAAGCCATTTTTCCTTTCGAAAATTTTCTAAAAATTTGGTGAAATGTTGAATAAAATTGTTTAACTCAGAAGGAGAGGAGCTGTGAGACTGATGCATTTGTCAAATTCTCCTTGGTCTTTTATACTAGAATTTATTTGGTGTCTAAAAATATAACAAATCCATAGACACCGTAGTACATAGCACAATTAAATCTACATTAAAATAAAAGTAAACTTCCTAAATAGATACATATAATTAATTCCATTTCTATTTTGTAACACAAGTAACCAAAACAAAAATCGAAACTCAAAGGTACCTTTGGTAGTTTTCCCCTAAAACTATAGTGGGATTGTTGTTGTGTGATATCTTAATTAACTAGCAGACCAAATCGATTTAAGTGTTGGTTTTAGCAGTATTCCCAAATTCTCAACACCCTACACTGTAATTTTGTAAATATTACGACTGCTTACAAGGTACGGTCTCACAGTCTACGGAAGGTCAGTGAAACGTAGCGTTTTTGTGGTGTATTGGTTTAGTGAGTATAGGTTAAGAGGCAATTAGTTCATTAGCACCTCTCTGTGTCCTGTGCCGTTTGCCGTCTCTGGCTCTACCGTCTGCCATCATATTATATAGAAATTACATAAAATTGGTAAAGGAAAGTATCTCACGGTGACGGTAAAAATTACAAAGCGTGTAGAGAGTTCTTTAATAATATGATTTCCAATTTTATTCCCTATATATTCCCGCCATAATATTTTCAATATAGAGTTAATTATATTACTTGCAGGTAAAACATTTCGAGTGGAGTAGACGGAAGAAATTAAGAGTTTAAGGAGCGTGAACAAGAGAGATGTAATAAGAGATTATCGTTGAATGGCAATTTTGTTACGTTACAAAACAAAAGCATTTTAGTTCATAAAGTTTAATTGATTGAGATACTTGAATTTTTTGGAGTAGATTTAAGCCGTAGCGCATAGCTTGGCTGCCCCCTGTGTCATTGTATATGCTACAAACACTCACGCTGTTTTATTTTATGAGATACTAATAAACGCTGGCAATGTATTTGTTTGTAATTATTCTGTATGCATTTCAATGGGGAACTGTCAGCATTTTTTGTAATTGTAATATATCACTTATCAGATTAGTGCATAGTGCAAAAAGTGCAATGGGAGATACTTGAATTTCTTTCTATTATTTCACTCACAGTTTCATTTTTAATAATAGTGGGAATTGCTATATGATTATGAAATGCATACAAAATTACACAGATTGTACATTTTTGTTATTATAGCAGTGCCCCACTGACTGCACTCAGGGGCGTCGGAACCTATTTGTGTGAGGGGGGGCAAACACCATGGTCAATTTTTACCATGGGGGGGCAGGCCTATGCTTTAACATGGGGCATCCGTTTTTCTGGGGGGGCACTCTGCCCCCCCTGCCCCCCTGGTTCCGACGCCACTGACTGCACTCGTTCTGCCGTAATAAGACATACGAATCGTAATAAGCTAAAAACAAAATAGGCACGTGTATGCCATATGTAGGTTTATGAAACTTTGAAAAATTATTTAAGTTTTTAATATCAGTAAAAATAAATTATATGTTGTATAGTGTTTATTCATGCTAAAATATGTAATAGCGTCATAATAGTCCAGATATTTAATGGTACGCAAATACAAGTGTGGTAATTATACACGATTGATTTAATTCAATCAAAAATATTTTTTTTTAAATTTATATTTTAATTATTTATATTTTAATTATCTGTCATATCATATCACTATTCTATTACAAGCCATACACCTTTATTTGTAGATAAATTCTACCTGAATCAAATGCGTTTGTGGTCAGAAAATACTTCAAAACAATCGGGCTCAACCGGGATTTGAACCCGGGACCTCCTGCACCCAAAGCAGGAATCATACCCCTAGACCATTGAGCCTTTGTTGAAGGGGATGATTGTTGGTAAAATTATTGTATGAAAACGTTTGTAAGAAACCGGCTCCTATATTCTCACGCTGACCCAGAATTCAGAGTGACAATTTACATGTAAACAATACTTTCCCCATTTCCAATTGCACAGAAGAACTAATCGTAAGTAACGTTAAGTTAACCTGTTGTATGCGATTATTATGTAGAGATTAGGATGGTAAAGTATGCGCTCTCTACTCATGCATCAAACATTATTCGTTTAACCATTACTTTTATACATATACGAATGTGAACGAAAAGCAACATTGGTACATAATTATGCTGGTATTTTTACAATGTCAGCGCAAGGCTTAACTTACAATGAGAGTATGTGAGCGCTACAGGTAAGCATCCACTTATGCAATTTTAATAGATACGTTATAAAATAAGAAATACCAGTATGCTGTAACAATATCAAAGCAAACTCAAAGTAATGTTGACAACGTCATTAATAAAATATCCATCGTTAATTAAGTTGCATGTGAATTTACTTTTTTAATTTTAAAAATTACAAAATTACAGAAAAAACATTAAGGTGTGACGGAGGCTGAAGTTGAAGGTAGATGCTCAAAGGTCCATCGCTGGTCTGGATTTGATTCGTCACATGCTAAGAGTTGAACTGGCTCGCCAACACTATGGACAAGTCAAGAATTTAATTTTGAAAAAACATGTTAAGAATTTTAGGATTTCAAAAATGCTTAAAAATAATTTTATGTGTATATACGGGTTCGGTTCGGTGTACTTACCCCTTTTGTTCCAGACATTCCGGTTTGTCTTTATTGGTCTCGAATCCACTCTGTTTGAGCACATACACTACCCCTCTACCCTCACTCTCCATCTCAATGGCTCTAAATTCATTGTAGACGTGATAACTATTCTTCTTGTGAAATGTTGTCACATTATTGTAGCGATTTTCACCAGAAACAAATGCAGATGCTGTAAAATTTACAGATAAATAATCTAATAAAAACAATTCCAAAATAAGCTAAATGAATTTCACTGATATAATAATGACGTCTTACCTTGCTGATGACTCAAAATGTACATCCACTTCTGGGCAGTGAACCCTTTGAAATCTTCTAAAAGAACTGGTCCGAGCTCCTCGTCGTAGATCCCCTCCTCAGCTGTCATACACTGTGTAAAAAAAGTCAACAAAACAGCTATATAATATTCTCTTAAAAATACCCGAGAAACGGCCCCCGTTGGTCATGCAATACGAAAACGAGCTGATATGGCTAATAATATGGAAAGATATAGGACCGAAATAAAATAAAGAAACTTTTTCTTCGTACCAAACCATTAGCGACGGAGCAGATTTTATATTTTTGACGGTTTTGCAATTTGACACCAGTAACTGTGACATTATTATTTGCACCCTCAAGAGGGGTGCAAAACGTAAAAGTAATGCAAATAATGCAGGAAAGCGAAGCGAAGGAAAATTGTACCATTTTACAAAATAGCTGCAGTTGAATACTGACAGAATCCACTTGTTAAGATGGCAACCTTTACTGACATTAGATAACTGCGATAATTATTATATAGTTTTAGCTTATATATTGTGTTAATGACGTGAAAAAATAATTATTGCTAGACAAGATTACGATAGTAATCGAATTCATGCATAATTAATTGCAGTTCTGCTTCCAATAAATTTTCTATCGGTAGCGGTAGCGTTAGGAAGCAACTGTACATAACTACAACAAACACCGTTAGCCGTATTGCACCGTAATATGTTGGTGTAAAGACATACATATGACATTTACTTACGTAGGAGGGTAATTCCATTTAATAATTCCTGTACGTTAGATATTTCGTCTCAAAATCATTGATTTCTAAAAATGGCAATATTAGTCATTAGTATGAGGTACATATTAACATATTGCGAATCGCACATGTGACAATTGCTATTGCATCCGACATATTATACTGTATTATAAATTAACTGAATTAGCCTTACTGTAAGAATTACAACAGAGCAGATGGGTACATGTAGAACAGTATGACAGTTGGCGCAACGATCGAAAGGCGTTGCGTTAAGCTTCCGTTACATTGCTACAGTAAGTTGTAGCAAGTTTTTTAAAAAGGATGGCAACTGCAATTTTTCGAAAAAAAACTGACCTCATGCGCGTGGTCAAAGTCATGCTCACATGTTACTTTAAAAAAATTAATTCCGGCAATGATTTCGAAAAAAAGTGGAGATAGCTTTGATATAGCTTTAATATTTTAATTCCTACTTTGATTGTACTACCTAATTCTGTAATATAAAACTCATTGTTAGTCGTTCCAAAAACATTTTAGGCACCCGTCCACAATTAAATTCCTTATAACTGATAATGGCATATCTAAATGCAATTTAAAATTATGAGCAAGTGACGGGTTTTCATAAAACAAATGTGGTTAACACAAGCATTATAGATGATACTACTTATGTAAACGCAGCTTTATTTTTCAGTTGAGTACAACTTACAATTCCAAAAAAACCATATTACAACCCAATAATTAAGTTGATATTCTATCAAATAGATTTTACAAATCACACCTTGAATTTCATTTCATATTATGTGTTAATGTGGAGGTAATTTAATTATATATGCCAGCGTCCCGAATACGTTTGACTTTCCAGTTGTTAAAATTCCTCAAACTTCCATTGTTGGTCAACACTCTCGGGATTACATGGCAGAAGTTGAACTGCATTATTTTCCCTAATATTTTGCCACATACCGAAAAATGTTACAATTAACATCATAATAATAATTTTTTATATTTTGACAATAATTTTGAAAATGAATTGAGTATTAAATCTAAATTCATACATTTTACTTTGTGACAGGTAGCATAATATAATGTCGTGTATGCTTAGAAATTAAGTTACAAAAAGTTAAAAGTGATAAATGGTCTAGCATAACTTACCCCATATTTTGAAGGCAAATATTTTTCCGTCTAATCTGAGTGTTTTGAACATGCTGAAGGACAAAGATATTTTCATCTTTAACCTTAGTGACGCTGAAGTCCTTGAACACGTGAAAACTGTTTTTCTCGTGATAGGTAGTCACATTATTGTAGCGATTTTCCCCAGAAATAAATGCAGACGCTATACGCAATTTAAAAAATAAGCATCAAATTAGCTGTAAAAAAACAATATTAAACATATACAAAATTAATGAAAATTTGAAGTTTACTCCTAACGACAACTCGCACCTTGCCGAGGACCTAAAACGTGCATCCACTTCTGGTCAGTGAACCCTTCAAATTCTTCTAAATAGACTTGTCCCAGCTCCTCGTCGTCGTAGATCCCCTCCTCAGCTGTCAAACACTACATATGTGTGTAAAAAAAATCAACAAATCAGTTATGTAAAATTCCCTTATAAAACTACCCCGAAAAAACAGCACCCGTTGGTCATTCATAGCGAAAACGAGCTGATTTGACTAATAAAATAGAAAAATGAGCCCAAAATAAAATAAAAAAACTTCTTTCTTCGTACCAAACCATTAGCGACGGAGCAGATCTTATAATTTTGACGGTTTTGCAATTTCAAGTCAGTAGCTGTCACATTACTTGCGCCATCAAGAGGGGCACAAAATGTTAAAGTAATATAAATAATGCAGGGCAGCGAAGCTAAGAAAACTTGTACCATTTTAAAAAATAGGTTGAGTAGTATAGAATTGACTTTTGAAGATGACAAGCTTGACTGACATTAGTAATATTCAATAATTACATAGTTTTAATTTATATATAGCGTTACAGAGACGCAACATAACCATTATTGTTAGACAATTAAGATAACATTTAGTAATCAAATTAATTGTGTAGTACTGCTCCCAATACATTAGCTATTGGTAACGGTAGCGGTAGGATTAGGAAGGAATTACAACACACAATTGGACGTAATTACAACAGACACCGTTATGCGCGTAAAATGTATTGTAATTGTAATCTGTTGGTGTATTTACATATGTCATTACCTTTACGTAGGAGGGTAATTCCATTCAGTAATAATATTTTCGTATGTTAGATTTTTGGTTTCAGAAACTTTCAGTTCTATACGACATTATTAGTATTAGTATTAGGTATACATATTGTGCATATGGTAATTTTGCTATTAGACAGGGTTGACTGCAAAATACATTAAATTAATTTGAGGTGTAATAATTAATTATATGAATTAAAACATATGGGTTTCTCATAGAACAATGTCACAGCAGTTGCAATGATTGCAAAGCGTAACAGTTCAGGGCCGGATAATGCGGCCATCGCAGGCAGCCCCCGCTGCTTGAATTTTCAAAAAACATGTAAATGGAACATTTTCCAGTTTTCAAAAATATGTAAAAAAATATTTTGACTTTTCAAAAACGTACAAAATAAATTTTTTTTGTACATTTCAAAAACATGCAAATAAAAACATTAATACTTTTCTCAAAACATATAAATAGAACATTTTGCAATTTTCAGAATCAAGTAAAAAACAAATTTTAAACTTTTCTGAGACATGTAAATACAACATTTTGCTTATTACAAAAGAAAACCATCAATAAAATCAAAATGGTGGTTTTTGTATGGAAACAAATTGCTGCCTAAAACCAATTCCTTCGTCAGGCTCTGTAAAAGTTACATGCATATCTAAGGAAATCTAATTAAATTAATGTATGCTTAATTTTGAAAGCTTTTATTTTTCAATGAAATACTTTACTTACAATTTTGAAAAAAAAATTAAAACCCCACAATAATTAACATTGATAAAATTTTACTAATTAAATTTGTTGAATTTCATTTCACGTACATGTGCAGGTAATAATAATTGTGTAATTCTTCCCTATGTCCCGAATGATAGAATTCCCAGTTGTTAAATTTACTCCTTGCAACAGGGCAAAAGTTCAAACTTCCATTGTTGGTCAGCAAGCTCAGAATTGCATGGGAGAAGTTGAACTGCGTTATGTTCTCTATTAATACATACCAAAAATGTTAAAAAGCGTCATAAAATATGGTTTTAATTTTTAAGCTATAAGAAACTGGAGGGTATAACAAGTATATTATGCATTTGGCCAATTTCGCGCAGTCAGCATAACTTACCCCATACTTTGAAGACACACGTTTTTCTGTCTAATCTCTCTGGTCTTCACATTTTGAAGGACGTAGATATTATCCTCGTTAATCTTGGTGACTCTGAAGTCATTGTACACTTGATAACTGTCTTTCTTATGGTACATAGTCACATTATTGTAACTATTCTCCTCGCTCTTGAACACAGATACTGTGTTTTAAATTTATAAACATATTACTATTTTTAATGAGCAATTTATGTATAGTACCCAGCCAAATGTGTAATGTTTATGATTTTCATTTAATTAATTGAAGGAATTTCAATTTTCAATATGTACCTCCACGCTCTTTACTATACTTCCATTTTTGATTTGTTCCGTTAACGAAAGCCTCCATGACAACAGTGCCCAGGCCCTTGTTTTGCACACCTTGATTTGCAGTCATAATCTATAAATTAAATTTTGATTAAAATCCGTGGACCTTTTACCGCTTTAAATATGTATTAAAAATAAAAAATGTACTGTATTTAAATGACCAATGTAAAGTTACGCCAGAAAAATTTAAAGGTTTAAAAGAAATTATTTTACCTACCTGTATAATTGTTGTGTTAATAATATTTAAAATCATATTATGTAATTAAACCTAACTTACCAACTCATCATCAGCAACAGAGCTAATGAAGTATTTCTTGTCATTCTTGAGGGCGTCCCCACCATTGACTGTGTAAATGATAGCGCAGAGGACGAGTGCGATTGCGCACAGGAGAGAAGCAAAGAACTTTGCCATTTTGTTTTATTTCTTCAAAATTATAAACTGCTCTATATGATTCAATGGGTTCCGGTAGTAATAGGCCCTGCTCGCCTCGGCCCCACCGTATTAGGCCCCGCAATGTCAGGTCCCTCTCGGATTCGGTCCCTGCTTGTGGCCGGTCCTGCTTTATTCGGTCCCATTATTTATAAATTATTTGTAATGAATACATACTGCGGAATTGAACTACGAATGTTAGCTGTGAAGTTAATTCCTTCGTTCCAAGATAAACAGACAAAAACAGAACGAAATCTACTTCGCCGGACAGCTGGAGAAAATCCAGCGCGTAAAGAAATTAGATTCAGACATATTGATTTGCGTATGAAAAACGCCGTCGAACACAGGGAGGACTTGGAAAAAGTTCCTTATCTAAAGCGAATTGCATACAATCTTGGATGCATAAAAGTAAAAAATAGAGGTTCTCGACCTGACCAGCCACTAACGTTGACATCACTAGAACAACCAGATCAACTTCTTCCTCCACCGCTGCCACCGCTACCATCAACACCTTCTCCTTTAACGCAGTCACCGCTGCCACCAACGTTGACATTACCGACACAACCACATCAACTTCTGTCTTCAACGCAGTCACCGCTGCCACCAACGTTGACTTCGGTGACAGAACCCGAACACCTTCCAACTACCAGAAAAAGAAGATTTCAACCCGAAATGTCAGTCTCGACAGTTGCTGCGCCTAAACGAGGGCCAGGACGTCCACGAAAGATTCGTAGCCCGGTTACAACTAACGCACAACCAAAACCCCGTGGAAGACCAAAAAAAGCAAAATCAACACACAACTTTGTTGCCTCCAACGATTCCCCTGGTCCACCAAAGCGACGACGTATCCACGAATTGCCAACTCAAGAATGTTAACTTCGTTTACCCTTTTTTTAACTGTTAATATTTAATTATGTTTTGTGACGCATTCTTCGATTTGTTAATATTTACTTCTTTGTCTTGATGCAATATTATTTACTAATTATTACGATATTTTACATTTTAATAAATTGACGTGGGTTATTATTACCTATACAACTGTTGTTACTTGTTTTGCACAGTAAGCATGATATTAATATACGGGAACTAATATAAAAATTGTGGGACCGAATAAAGCAGGACCGGCCACAAGCAGGGACCGAATCCGAGAGGGACCCGACATTGCGGGGCCTAATACGGTGGGGCCGAGGCGAGCAGGGCCTATTACTGACGGTACCGATTCAATGTCAAAAGCTTTCTAATCGTAAGTTAAACGCGACTGATTTAAAAATGAACCATGACATGGTTTATATACCCAAAGTAAGCAGGATGTACATGAACTAAATTGGCCGTTTCTGACACTAAAAATAATAGTTTTATTTTTCTAATTAAATGAATTACTGTATTCATTGAATTAAATCCGGTTCCATGGCAGGTGGCAGTTAGCAGTAACAACGACAACGAGGGAAATAATTTACATAGACTATACAGCAGACCATTTCCAATATGTCACTGACATGTGAGACACTTCGTCTGTGAAGAACCAAAATGACCCATATCCAATTTACACTATAATTAAAATGAGCTACTTAATAAAAAACACTAAATTAATTAGATGCGTAAAATGTTAACTATGAGTTTAAAAAAAGTGCAATATGTTGCATTTAGACGTTTTTGAAAAGTTTAAATTGTTCAATTTACACGTTTTGAAAAAGCGGAAAATGTTCTAATTACACATTTTTGAAAAGTCTAAAATGTTCTAGTTACACGTTTTGGAAAAGTGTAAAATGAACTAATTACACATTTTTGAAAAGTGTAAAATGCTCTATTTACATGTCTTAAGGATTAAATATGATATTCATGTATTGTTTGTAGATAGTAAATTTTGTAATGAGTAAAAAATGGATATGGGTCATTTTGATTCTTCACAGGAGACTTGTCGTTGTCAATGGGTTTTATTGATTAATTATTAGCTATTATCTAAAAGCAGCACATAGCACGATGCGATGGTGCAGAACAATAAAGATCATTAATCATTAAGTATGATAGCAGATACCTTTTATGTTGTAAGATTTAGGCTGTTTTTATTCAAATAGGGATAAATTCAAACTGGGCAGGTGGCAGATTTGACGTAATGCCACAGCCAGTTGAAATTAAAATGTCTATATTTTAGTAGGGAAGTCTGTATCTGTATTTGCTTACAAATTGGTTACAAATAGGAAAATAATTTTGACATACCATAAATTCTATATTAGTGTGCGGGTCTAAAATAGTACGCGTGACGTATTTTCACTGAACATAAGATATTACATACGATTATTATTTTGTCATTGCCTGTCATTATGTTTGATAATTTTAAGACCCAAAAATCCACCAAATCTTGGACGGGCTTTATGAAACAGTCCAATACCTCTCAACCAACCGCTATTCTCATCATCTAGAATAACCCTTTGAGCATCAAAATATGGGATAGTATTCTGTCCGAGATCCTTGCTAATGGATGTTGCCCTGAAAGCAAGAAATTGATTACTTGACGAATCCGGGAGGGCGGGTCCATCTGCTTTAACCGGGTCATCTGGGTCAACGTAGTTGTAAGGTTCCCGAGAGATAGTACTATTATTATTGCCGATCCATTTCCCTGTCTTGGGGATCACCTGTCCGGTAGCCATGTCGATTTTCGAAACTTGGATTTGAATACCAATGTACTCGTGGAGATAGACGCCCTCATAGGAGCTCTCAATGAATCGTACCCCTGTCACGACGTGCTCTGGGGGTGCGACCAGATCATCCAAATGAACGATACGAAGATTACGACGGATTTTGGTGAGTTGAGGAATTACTGATGTTGCATTTGAGGGCCGAGGCTTCCGCCAGATGAGGGACGCCATGTCCACTTTGTAGTCAGGGAGGGCCTTTGCTTCTGCAACCTGTAAGGAAGAATGAATTTAGTTTGATAATGGAATAGGAATTTTTACGATTTAAGCTTTTTAAATAATTAATTTGAGACTATTACCATAAGATGTATTTGGTCCTTGACTTGCTCAAATTTAATTCCAACCACGATTTTATTTTCTGATACAGATGAGAGCGCAGGTTTCAAACTGAAACTTCGGACGCTGGATAAGTCCTCACCAATGGGGCTGTAGCAATGACACATGCAAACTTCACACATTGTTGGCGTGTCTGCAACTGCATCATCCTCCATCTCCCAATTTCCTTTGTAATTAACTACGGCCTCATTGCATGTCTCGGTCTCTAAAATTTATTTTTAATCATAGAAATTAAATTTGTCCGGTTTAGTTTGTAGTGAGCATATACATGGGCATATTATATCGTCTGTGAAGAACTAAAATGTCCCATATCCAATTTAAGCTAGAATTAAAATGAGCTATGTCCTAACAAAAAATTGAGAAACATGCGTAAATAATTTTAATTAAGAGTTTTTGAAAAGCGTAAAGTGTTCCACTTAGATGGTTTTGAAAACCGCAAAATGTTTGATTTACGTGTTTTTAAAAAGCGTAAGATGTTGTATTTACAAGACTTTGAAAAACTGTAAAATGTTCTACTTACACTTTTCTGAAAAACTGCAAACTTTACTATTTACACGTTTTTGAAAAACTGTAAAATAATCTATTTACACGTTTTTTGAAAAACTGCAAACTTTCCTATTTACACGTTTTTGAAAAATGCAAAATGTTCTATTTACATGTTTTTGAAAAGTATAAAATGTTCTATTTACACGTTTTTTGAAAAACTGCAAAATGTTAAATTTACACGTTTTTAAAAAACTGAAAACTTTACTATTTACACGTTTTTGAAAAACTGCAAAATATTCTATTTACACGTTTTTGAAAAGTTTAAAATGTTCTATTTAAATGCTTTTAAGACGTATTTCAATATTTTTGTAGATAATGGGTATTGTTTTTAGCTACAAAAAATGGATATGGGTCATTTTGGTTGTTCACAGACGATATGTTTGTTTCACTAGTTACGTTCTCCATAGCTCTTGTCGTTCATCTTTGACCATTCTAGCACTCGATCTTTTCGTTTTGATGGACACACCGATGCTTCCAGTCCAGAGTCTATACACTGCATGCATTCAAAAATATTTTTACATTTACCACCATAGAAAATTAAGAATGGAATTTGAAGGTATGGTTTTATAGTTTAATGAATTATTAAAATTTTTCAATATTATTTACAATGGTATCCTCAATAGGACATGGCGGTTTAAAATTTTCGCAAGCTGCTGGATTTTTGACACACTCGTCCTCAAATTCCGCTATACAACTTGTGTCCGTTGCATTGCAAGGGGCTCGAGTTCCGTCAATCATGTCACAGGAGCCCTTGCATGTTTTAGAGGCGTGAAAGGTTTTCTCTGGAGCCACAAAAATCTGCCAGGGGCGTAAAATACATTTTTAAAAAATTATTTAAATATTCTAGTTATTTTGTTTTTGTTGGGTACCTACTTTATTACTTGAAAAAATATATTGCTATATTGCAGGTATGCTCACCTTGAGAAAATTGGTCACTTTAATGTACGTGAATTTGTACACGTGACTCCTCATTGGATTTTCAGGGGTTACCTGCGGCGGGTCGCAGCGGAAGTAGCCTGCTTCCACGGGTGCTGGCATATTCGCCGTCAACGTGTCAAAGTGTTTAAAGGCTTCTTTGTAGAGGTCAACCTTCTTTTGTAATTTACCACGAAGCTCCACTTCAAAAATATTTCCCTTTGTAAATGGTATGGATTCTATGGAGGGGTGGTAAATTAATTACTTGATTTTTACGCATATGCTAAGAATGTATTTAAATATGATACGTATTTGAAGTAGAAACTTACCGTACACCCATTGGTATATATGGTAAAAGTTGAGTAGTATAAAATATTTAATGTCGACCAGTGCCAAGTAAATCAAGACATAAATGGGTCCTTCCAAACTTGATGGTATAATTCGCCCCACGGTTTGACTTCCCTTACAGTCACCGGACTCGATTGTAGAAGAGGCTTTGGCAGTAGGCTAAAAGTATATGTTGTAAAATATTTGTAAATTTTGTAGATTTTTATTCTAATTAAAACTCAAACATGGTATTTTACAAAAGTTCCCAGCCAAACACCGGGCGGGACACCGGATGGGACACCGTACAGGCAACTTACATTTTCGTCTATGAGTTTGCGTAGCCCGTAGAAAAGGTCTCCTTCCGGAACAGAGAGTATGCGCTGTTCGATCCATTCGGGGAAGTGGCGCATAAGAAATCGAAACGTTTCGTCTAAGAAATAAATTAGATATTACAAAATTAATTACTCTATTTACATTACTAATTAAGTACATATCGTCTGTGAAGAACCAAAATGGCCCATTTCAAATTTAAGCTCGAATCAAAATGAGCTATGTCATAAAAAAGTTTTTAAAAAGTGTAAAATGTTCTATTGACATGTTTTTGAAAAGTGTGAAATGTTCAATGTACTTGTTTTTTAAAAGTGTAAAATGCTCTATTTACACATTTATGAAAAGTGCAAACTGTTCTATTTACATGTTTTTGAAAAGTGCAAAATATTCTATTTAAATGCTTTCAAGAGATGTTTCAATAGTATTGGAGATAGTGGATATTGTTTTTAGCTACAAATGGATATGGATCATTTTGGTTCTTCACAGACGATATAATGTTAATTAATTAGGTTATTTAAAAAATTAGAAAAATGTATCTTGTTGGCGACCGGTATTTCCAGAGAGTTTCGAGTACCAAGGATATCCCATATATTTTTGGACAGATAGAGCCACCGTTTTAATGTAAGGTTCGTCATTCTAATAAACAAATTTTTGTGAATAATCAATTTGCATAAATTCACTTTAATAGAAATTGCACAGTAGTGTAGTAATTAGTGCTTACCATAATATCCCGTAGACGTTTATTATACAGCCGATGAATATGGGAAGCCATGGAACTCAATTCAATCCACTTCACTCTCCATTTTATGAAAGGATTCTGTGAGTTGCTATCCGACAGTGTTTTGAGGTTTGTTCTACGCATGCGTGAAAATTAAAAGAAATTCTCATATCGAACATAGCATCATATGTGCACGATCCCTTTACCCCTCTTTGATATCTACTATCACTTACAAGTCCTGAAGATCCAGTACTTTGTTCATAAGAGCCGAAGGTCGATTGTTGATGATACGACGATCGTAATTTTTGAGCTCATAATGAATGACTTGAAGAACTAATTTTAATTTTCTCCAAAATTCTGAAATGGACATTGTCACATCAAGACCTGGACCAATCTATGTGCATGGATATGAAATTATTATAAAATTAATTTTAGTTTACATTTTTTGAGTATATATTATGTATATGTGTATTTCTTACATTAGTTAGATTCCATGCATCTTTAATCTGAGCTAAACCGAGCTGCTCAATTCTAAAGAGATCTTCAGGCACAGGGGTGGCCTCTGGTGCAGCCCCATCCACTTCAAAGATGTTTAAAATTATCACAAAAAACACACTCAAAATAGTCCAAAATTCGATTTTTTTCATATTCTGTCCCATTTTAGTTTTGAACCAAAAATACTAAGCAGTTAACTATTTTTGTTTCTGGTTAATGTTATTTAAATATACTTTTTACAATTACTTTACATTGTACTTAGGAGTAGCTTATATTTTACCAGGCAAATTTCAAGCTTCCTACATAAAAGAGCGTGGGTGTGAAAGGGAAATAAAATCAGAAATTGAAATATAAATAGAAATCGACCATGAAGCTGTGTGAAACAATGACTAATTACCCATGTAAATGAACAAAGTAGTTGATATTGACGGCAATGTCATAAGTTGGAAGTATAGGCAATTACAGTTATGACGAATTATATAATTCATTATATTAGTTAGAAAGTGATTTAGAGCTGTGTGAAAATAAAATAAAACATAAATGATTGCCCTCTACAAAATCTTAAAACAAATGTTTTTTAAATATTTGTATAACCATTAATATCATATTGTAAACAAAAGTGAGCATTTCAAGATTTCACACCAAACTGAATTTAGAATTGATGCTTAAATACATATCATCGGTGAAGAGTCATTCTGTCGCAAGTCCATTCAATTGGTAGCTGCTGTCAAGGTTGCTTCCGCGTTGTCCTAATATGCATTAGGTGGGGGTGGTATGTTATACTGACTGCATTTTACGCATGACGCACACTTAGGGGTCGTCCACAAAAGACGTAATAAAAATATAATTTCCCGAAAATTTTGTGCTTTTCAAAAACATGTAAATAGAACATTTTGCACTTTTCAAAAACATGTAAATAGGACATTTTGCACTTTTCAAAAACATGTAAATAGGACATTTTGCACTTTTCAAAAACATGTAAATAGAACATTTTGCACTTTTCAAAAAGTGTTTTTGAAAAGCGCAAAATGTGCTGGGAATGGAATTTTTATTAGGTCTTTTGTGGACGACCCCTAAGTGTACGTTATGAGTACAATACAGTCAGTAACATACCACCCCCACCCCACCTAATGCATAGGACAACGCGGATGGGACAGCATCTACAAATTGAATGGACTTCCGACCGAATGACTCTTCACCGACGATATATCGTACACAGCGCCTGGCACTGCTTCGTTTCACAAATGGTAATTTTGACTAATTAGACAATTAGAGTCGACATGTAGTATGAACTGAAATCTGTTGGAAATAATTTAGATGAATGTAATCAAATGTACAAATGATGCAGTTAACATATTTAGCTATTAGCCATTATATTATGACTTTCATATGTATATTCAAAATGTTCCATCCATATACTGGAAGTAGAAGTAGAGTATCCATATAGCACTCGAATCTACTTTTAACAATATAACTATACTATACATACAACATACTTGCGCATTTAGCAGTCTAGGTATTACTACTTATAGCCATAGCCAATTGCCTATCCCCAATGACCAAATCAGGACGTATCGTCGGTGAAGAAGCAGTGCAGTAGAATGTGGATTTACTTTAGACTTAGGCAAAAATACGTCTTCACTGACTGCAATATGATAAAAAATAAGTAACGTAATCAAAATAATATTTTGTAAAAAAAAAGCCTAGGTAATTAATAATTCTCTATTACAATTTACTTTTACTTTTTTATTGCATATACGTGTAGTTTCCCGGCTTCTTACGTGCACATATTATGTGAATAGTGTATTAGAAAAGATGAGGGATTAATTCTTGTTGACCAATTTTTTTTATTTAGGTCGTTCTGGTACGTAAAACCTTGGCCTAGAAAACCTAGTAGAACGTAGAAGGCAAAAACTATCTCTTCATGTTATACTTTGTATACCTACCTTACCTAAACTTGGTCTTTAGCATAATGAAATATCATAAGATTTGGACCTTGCGTAATTCTAAACACCGGTATTTGTATTGTGAAATTAAGAATTCACTTCGCGGACGAATGTTGCAATGCTTGCAATGCACTTTTCTCTGTGGAATTATGGATCGGACTTGTGTATGCACTTCCAAACAAACGGAAATGCAAAGATCTTCTAAGCATGTACTTACCTTATTGCATGAAAAATCATTTGTACACAATGTGTGTAAAACATATTTTATCCTTAGCAATAAAAATAATAAAACTTTTTGTAGTTAAATAAAAATAATAAATTTTGAACTTTCCTCAAAACTTGATAAATGCACTTTTTACCTTTTTTTACCCGGTATGTGTGCGCATTTGTATGACTTATTCTTTATGTCTTTCTTTCTTACATTCTTTTCTTACTTTGCCTTCGAAAATTAAAATATATGGTAGTGGCACTGGGAAACGTGATTTACAAATGAGTTTCGCATATTTATTATTTATTTCACTGTTGCCTGGCAATTAATAATAAAGTTGAATATTGATGTATATCCCATTTAAGTTTCAATGGTGATTATGTATAATTACTTACCCAGTTTTTGCGTTTTTTATTTTGTCCTGGTAAATATGGGTGGTAAAGTAGCAAGCAATGTACACAACTCTCTCTCTCTCTCTCGTTTTCCAGCTTAATTGTATTGACGTCTTAGAAAAATGTGGAAATTAAAATATTTAATAATTTCTTTTTGCAGATGACCATATGTCTATAAGCCTTGCTTTAAATTTCTAGGTCAGTTGGTTATGAACTTTTTATAAAATAATCCCAGGTATATAAGCATTACTCGTCATTCCCTACATTTTGAGAACTACGCTTGCATTTTGCACACAGTCTAAGTCTTAAAACAACGGTCAAAAATTCTTGAAGCAGTATTACTAGATTTTTTCAATCTTGCCATCCTAAAAGCAGAAAATTACATTATTTAACTATATTTAAGTAGGTTATTTTTACCATTTATCATAAAAAATTTAATTCAATTTTAGAATATTATTATCGCTAAAATTATAAAACAGAGGCTGTATAGTCGGCTGCCTATATGTGAACAAAATTCATAAGTGTGAACGTTGAAATTTTTTTTAAAAATCTTGAAATTTCAAATTTTCATCCTGCAGAGGTTGTAAAGAACCTCATAAGCCATATTTGAAATTTCAAAATTTCAAAATGTTTTGGAAAAAATTTTCAATGTTCACACTTAGGAATTTTGTTCACATATAGGTAGGCAGCGCGCTATACTCATGATGATTAATATTAGTTTTAATCAGTCCCCATTCCTTATATTGTTCATTCTGAGTCTGTGTATAGGATCAGCATAAAATCGTCTATCAATCAGCATTATGCATGCGCTAACCTCCCTCCTTTCAACATCAACAAAACTCCCCACGACATCAGTTATTCAGTCCGGAAATGAAGAGGAAATATATTCAGAAACCATCACGGAATATTTTAAAGATCGCGCTGTATTTGTAACGGGAGCGACTGGTTTCATCGGGAAATTTTTGGTGTACAAATTATTAAAATCATGTGAAGGGATCAAAAATGTTTATGTGCTCATGCGAAACTCCAAGAAAGGACTTAGTATCCAGGCTCGACTGAATATTATGTTGGAAAGCCCCGTAAGATTTTGAAATTCTGTAATATTGAAAAAAAAATCCGTCTAAAAATTGTTATGTAGGCCAAAATTCAAAAGCAAAACATACGAATTTTTTCTTTTTTCAAGAGAAAAACATTTTTGCAAAATTCGAAATTTACAATTCTTATTTTCTTTTTATATGTTTTTGTATTCCATAGCTCTACGCAGAACTAAGGGAAAAAAATCCAGAAGTGTTCAAAAAGATCATTCCCATTATGGGTGATATAAATTGTGATAAATTGGGAATATCTGAAGGCGATCAAAAAGTACTGGCAAACAATGTCTCAGTCGTATTTCACTCAGCAGCAACGATCAAATTTGAGGAGCCACTTCAAATTGCCATGAACACAAATGTGGGCGGAACTAATAGAATTTTAGAGCTGTCGAAAACAATGAAAAATTTGAGCGTAAGTCTTCAAACTAAAAAACCTAGATTTCCTATATCAAACTACCCGGCTTTTCCCCTAGTAATATTTTGCAATGGATTATAAAAACATTCATAGGCGGCTGTATACATCTCGACGGCCTACTGTAACTCAGACCGGCACACAATTGAAGAGAAAGTCTACCCGGTTACAATTGACCCACGAGAATGTCTTCACGTTGTTCCAATCCTACAGGATATCGGAGTTTTGAAAGACATCACACCGACGTAAGGTTTTTTTTACACATATGATTTTTAAATTGCTATCGAATCTGTCATATTGTTTTATTGCAGTATTTTAGCTAGAAAACCGAATACTTACACATTTTCAAAGTCTCTCGCTGAAGCCTTAGTCCAGTCTGAAGCCGTTCATAGCAATCTTCCTGCCTGCATCGTTCGACCTTCTATTGTGGGTGCGGCCTGGAGGGAGCCATGTCCGGGTTGGGTGGACAACATCACAGCTATGTCTGGTGTCATTTATGCTGCAGGTCATGGTATGAGTGGGATTTATGCCGGTAATAGAAAAACTCTGGTTGACCTCGTTCCTGTAGACCAAACTGTGAATTTAATTATTGCGGCTGCATGGAAAACCGGTATTCAAAGGTTAAACTACAACATTAATTATAAATTTCCAAAATACAATTCGAAATCTGTTATTATTGTGTTCAATATAATTATTTGACTTTCTTGAAAATAGGCATAAGGAATTTACGGTCTACAACGGTTGCACGGGTCAATTCAATCCGTTTCCACAGCGGGACATTCAGAAATATATTGCGGAAGGTTATCAACTCACACCTTTTAAGAACATGCTCCAGTACCCGTCCACAAAAATGTCCACTAGTGCATACCTGTGCACAATGTTCAATTTGGCAGGTGTGGGGATACCCGCTTTCTTTATTGATATGTTGCTTCTACTCCAGGGCAGGAAACCAATGTAATTCAAACAGATTTACAAAATAATGCATATCGTTATACTAAAGAAATGCAAAAAATTCGGCGCTTTGCAGTTTCGCTATTTTCATATTCCTCAGTAACGATGTGTAGGTAATTATTACAAAACAATACGTATTAAATATTCGATTTGCCATGGCGTATTTTCCTACAGGATGTTTAAATCCTACCAGATGGTTGAAAAAGGCGCCAAAGCCGTCGCGTTTTTTAGTACTACTCCATTCGACTTCCAGAGTAATAATGTAAAGGACCTTCGGGGGAGAATGGGAGTGGAAGACAGTAAAGTATTTAACTTAAATTTTGAAGGTATTAATTGGCAAGATTATATACACAAATACGTTCATGGCTTAAGGAAATACTTCAATAAAGATGATGACTCTACCATTCCTGCCGCTAAAAGGAAATTACACTGGTAAGTAAACTTGAAAATATAATTTGATGTTTTTTAAGTGAGTTTGAAAATGTTTGTCGAATGTTCTCTTTTAAACCATAAATACTTTTTTTTAAATTCAGCTACAAGTATTTCTCGTGGATTCCATGGCTTCTATTTGGACTTGTGGTGCTTCTTCCCTTCGTCATGATGTACATCCTCTCACATGCCATGCTGTCGATCGGAAATAGTTTATAAATTAAACTATGTGTAGCGTTTATTATTCACGATTTCATTATAACTTTTTTTTGAGCTAAATGATTTCGCAGTATGACACAAAAAACTTGGTAATAGTAAACAAATTGGTAAATAAAATAAATCAACAATACAAACCAAGAATTTATTCGATTATTAAATGTGTGAATTCTGACTGCACTTTTTTTAACACCGTCTTAATGACCGTCTTATATGCATATGAAGAAGATAATTTTTTCAGAGCGCTTACAAATGAAGATGACGCCTTCCGAATTTGCCAAAGGTTGATCTTCCTCAACATGCATATGATGGCATAATAATTGTAAGCTCACTAAACTAAAGTGCAGTTTTCCCATATATTTGAAAAGTTGAAGGATTTTTCCTTGTTGATTTTTTTGATATAATTAGGTCATCCTGCATGATACAAAAAATAGTAGGCAAAAAAACTAATTATTTCTTAATGCTATACTTTTTTTATTTGTAAGTATTGGACCTAACTAGCATATGGATATATCATATTATACTACACGCGTAACTTGTGATTTTTGAATGGGATATCATACGAAGATTTGAACTTACGAGGAGATGCTTAATTCTAAATAATATTTAGATAGTGTTTATATTGTGTAATTAAGAATTAACTTCAGGGACAAATCTTACAAGCTTTATTACAATGCATTTGAGTGCATGCAATACACTTTCTTCTGCCGACCTGCTGACTTGTGCATTGTGCATGTGCATGCACTTCGAAGCGAACGGAAATGCAAAAACGCGATCCATACATATAAGTACACGTAATTGTTCCACATGTGATACAACGTAGTTTTTGTGGGAAGAATTTTGTAAGCACAAATAATATTGCATAAATCAAATTTGACTTTGACTCACAGACTCATAACTTTGCTTTTAGGAGATATTGCATTTTGAAGTCAAAATTTATTTATCCATTGCAATTTTGCAGTCATCTAAGGTGAAACAATTGCAAAATTGGGTATGGGCCAAACCAATTTAATGGAAAGTACAGTACTATAAGCCATAAGCTATAAACTAGATCCGTTATATGTATGCTAGTGTTTACGTGAAGGAATTTTCTACTTTGCAAAAATGTCACCTGTTAAGTCCGTTATTTAATTTGTGTACACAAAACAGCCAGGGCCGGATAATGCGGCCAGCGCAGGCAGCCCCCGCTGACTGAATTTTAAAAAATCATGTAAATAGATCATTTTGCATTTTTCAAAAATATGTAAATAGAATATTTTGAATTTTCAGAAACATACAATTAAAATTTTTTGCACATTTCAAAAACATGAAAATAAAATATTTAACACTTTTTAAAAACCATGTAAATAGATCATTTTGCACTTTTCAGAATCTAGTAAAAAGAACATTTTTCACTTTTCTAACACATGTAAATACAATATTTTGCTTTACCAAAGAAATCCATCATTAAAATTAAAATGGTGGTTTTTGTATGACAACAAATGGTTGCCTAAAAGAAATTCCTTCGTCCGGTCCTGAAAACAGCCTACAAAGCTCTAGCCTAGAAATGGAAAATAATATTGCGTCAGAGAATGTCAATGTCACGTAATGAAAAGTCATAAATTCAGAAAGTGGCTTTAAAAAGTTATGTGCGGTCTTTAAATAAAGGTTTAAATTTTGTTATCTATCCTTTAAAGATTCAAAGTTGAGCATAAAATGCACATTTAATTTATTCGTTAACTATTATATAATAAAGCCCCCTGTACAGAATATACACGATATGTAATTTGTTTGTAGCAGTGCTTTTAGTGTGAAATCGTATAAATGTAGAATTAATAAAAATGACGAATTATTATGAATTACAAATATTATGATTATTTATAATTTTGTAAAATGTAACTTAAACTATCAACATTATCTTCCGTGTCCTCAGTTTCACTCTCACTGATTTCATCTTCCGGGAAATACTCGACAAATATTTCCTTCTCTGTGGGCTCTGTTTTGACGACTGTGTAAGGGCTAACATCTTGAGACTTCATGTAGCCTGTGAGTTGTCGAGGGATTTCTTCTAGAATGGCCTCAGCTAATTTCCCTTCATTCACTAAATCCTTACTTGTAATCTCTTTCTTGGATGGCTTGGCAGCATCCTTGGCAGCATTCTCAATGCACTCCCCTGTTCTTCTCATCCAAGATTCCGCACTTCGATATTCAACAAATTGAACAATGTCTCTCTCGGCCACTTTGTTATTATACGTGATTTTATGTCCGTCACAGTCCAATTCATTCATGGGCTTAAAGTCCAACTCCCCCACTCCCACGATCACTATTGATACGGGCAAGCTTGAGGCTTTGATAATTGCCTGAAAATGAAAATTTAAGGGGATTTTTAATAATTTTTGGTAATTTTTGATGCAATTGTTTTAACTTTCGTTTATTACCTCTTTTGTCTCGTAAACATCCGTGATGAGGCCATCCGTGATAATGACCAAAATGTAGTAGTTTTGTCCTGGGACGGATTTTTCAGCAATGGACGCAATGCGATTAATAATGGGTGCAAATTTTGTTGGGCCATATAACATTATTCGGTCGATGCAACGTCTGTATATAGTTCATAATATTATTATGAGGAATTTTTAAATTTTATCGTTAGATCAACATCCATTATCCAGCATAAGGAAATATATATCGTGAGTGAAGAACCAAAATGACCAAATGAATGTCATAAAACAAAATGAAAAACACGCTTTAAATGTTAATCAAGAGTTTTTGAAAAGTGTAAATTGTTCTTTTTACATGTTTTTGGAAAAGTGTAAAATGTTCTATTTCCATGTTTTTGAAAAGGTGCAAAATGATCTAATTCCATGTTTTTGAAAAGGTGCAACATGTTCTAATTCCATGTTTTTGAAAAATTTAAAATGTTCTATTTCCATATTTTTAAAAAATTTTAAATGTTCTATTTACATATTTTTGAAAGGGTGCAAAATGTTATAATTCTATGTTTTTGAAAAATGTAAAATGTTCTATTTACATATTTTTGAAAAGTGCAAAATATTCTATTGAAATGCTTTCAAGACAAGTTTCATTATTTCTGCAGATTGTGGATATTGGTTTTAGCTACAAATGGATATGGGTCATTTTGGTTCTTCACAGACGATATACAGTATTTTAGCGATTATTAATCAAATTTTACTTGTAAGCTCGTAATGCCCCATCAACCCCGCGACAATTAGGTGAAATTCCCAAATTAACATTGAAAATATGTGACATTTCCCCAACAGGTGGGATCCTTGCACCGAAACCGTATGTTGGGAAGACATTTGTGTAGTCATAGTCTTTGATTACATTCCCAGCAGCTGCAATTGCTTGTTCATACGGATTTCTGATCATTGGATCTTCATTAATGTGGTGAAGAGATTTTTCATCTGTTGGGTCACCATTAGAACCTGTCCAAGTTTTTACAAAAATGTATGTAACTCATACTAATAAAAAGACACCAGTTACGTTTTGAGATCGACATCATTGCTGTTTATAATTAGTGTTATGAATAATTTAATATGTGTTACTTGTGAAATCAATAGCAAAATTAAGATGAATCCTCGTTCCCGCCTGAACAAAATCTAGGAAAGTGTAGACGGGAGTGACGGTACAGGTAACTATAGTAATTGTGGGGTCGAGCGGCTGTAAAATTAATCAATAGTGTAAAATTATAAGGTTTGATTTTTAAAAATTTAATTAAGAAAGTGTTAACACTTTATATATCGTCTGTGAAGAACCAAAATGACCCATATCCATTTTTAGACAACAATAAAATGTGTACTATCTACAGAAAAAATTAAAATAACGTGTTCATGAAAGCAATTAAATAGAACCTTGAGCAATTTTCAAAAAACAAGTATATAGAATATTTTACTTTTCAAAAATCATGTAAGTAGGAAATTTTGCACTTAAAAAAAACACTTAAATAGAACATTTTGACGTTTTAAGAAGTATGTAAGCATGACATTTTACACTTTTAAAAAACACTTAATTAGAACATTTTGCACTTTTCGAAAAGCATGTAAATAGAATATTTACACTTTTAAAAAACACTTAAATAGAACAATTTGACATTTTCAAAAATATGTAAATACAACAATCTGCTCATTTTAGAAACTCATAATTAGAATTGTAAGCATATATCTTTACTGTCTTTTTTTGACATATCTCATTTTAATTCTTGCATAAATTGGAAATGGGTCATTTTGGCTCTTCATAGACGATATGCCACGTAAAATTGTTCACGGAATTTATGTAGGGGAGAGAATGATTATTAAGTTATACAATTTAATTACATACCTGCCCCTTCTTGTCCATGAGCTGGAGTCGCTCATCAGTTCCATTGGTCATGCGATTCACGGTCGTGTAGCACATCCCAATGAGCTCATCTTCCTCTGCCAACGTAATTTTCCACGCTTCAATCTTGAGTTGTCGGTCCTTATTTGCATTGCAGAGTCGAAGGGAATGGATGGTGAGTGGGTTCCAATGTGGATTTGAGCCTCGTATTTCTGTACTTCGATGAACGACTAAGCAATTCCCAGCCTCATTGATTTTTGAAATCACAAAAAATGTTTTGACCATCCAACAATCCATCCAGGTCCCCATTGACTGACCACTCAGTTTTAAATATATCTTTTTAAAAATTTAGAAAGTAATTAAGGAATTTAGTTGTACTTTGAATTTCGTAGGAATTGATTAGAGATATTAAAGAAAAGTGGACAGCTCATTGGTCTTTTATTATTTGTAACCTCATCTTTGGATGACACCAGCTCTTCAGCAATAAGCGTAATATTTCCATTCGATTTATAATGTGACATGGACTCTAGTTCCGCCGTGAGTCCCTGAGGCCCAGCCATGACAATAGTGGCGAGCGTACATTCAAAAACACCGATGGACACCAATTTGTCCACATCATCGTCGGGGTCATCAATGTCGTAAATTTCAAAGCGAAGATACTGTGCCATTTCAAATCTGTACTCGATGCATAACTATTTATCAAGTAAGGAAAGGACGATATAAAAAAATTTATTAAATTAATTAAATATTTTTCATCAATTAATTAACTATTTGGAAATAAATGTCTTGTGTGCACCTTTGTACAATAATTTGGATTTAAATTATTTTCCATGATTTCAGTTCGAAGTATTTCATCCCATTTTTTGGTGCTAAAAGGGCGGGTTAGAACAATACAAATGGGATCCGACTTGGACATCACGTCGACGTTAGCCAAGTTTCTGTAATTATTAGAGATTATATTGATCTTATAAGGGAATGGTTTTACATGATACGCGCCAATTTCAAAAATCAATGCCTACAAAAATCAGGAAATAGTAGAGATCCAAAGTAACTCGACTGTATTTACCGTTGTTCGTTCACAGTAGCCCGCCGAAGTTTAACAAAATCAAATTCTAATATTTTGCCGCCCTGTAACTTCTACAGTTCTCATCCAATTTTCACGAAATTTGATGTTTTGTAACGTTTAGACTTTTTCCTTAAAAGGGATTTCAGGATTTTTCAAAATTCGAAAAAATTGGTCTAAAACATTAGCCCTTAAAAAAATAACGTTTTCTCCAAATTGTTTCAAAGAAGAAAAAATTTCGAAATTTGAGAAATCCTGAAACTACTTTTTAGAAAAAAGTCTAAGAAACGTTACAAAACATCAAATTTCGTCAACATCGGATGAGAACTGTAGACGTTATTAGGGCGGCAAAACATTAGATATTTTTAAACTTTGGCGGGCAACTGCGACCGAACAACGCGAAATGCAGTCGAGTTATTTTGGATCTCCACTATTTAAAAGTAGACTGATTTTTGTTGACATGACTTTACGATATTATTGGCGGGTATCATGTAAAACCATTATCCCTTGTTAGTATGTATTTTGATTACAATAAGATTTTCTTTAAATGTATTTAAGTATCAATTAATATGATTTAATTACTTGCACGATATAGACACTTCAATATTCGAGGTTATATTTAATGCAGTTCCAGGCTCAAATGCTGGCTTAGCTGCTTCTCCAGCCCTATAGAAGTAATTCATTAATAAACGTAATTTATGCTCAACGTAGTGAAATTTAAATTGCCTATGCACAGCTGCACGAAGTAGATTTAAGCTTTTCAATGTTGTAATTTTATGTAAAATCTTTTGTAATCTATACCGGCTGCACTGTTAATTCCCCCGATTCAAAAATTGTCTCCATAAGTTTGAAATATAATTAATAACTCCGAAAACTTACGCAGGGGCAGGGGCCGGAGCTGCTCCAACCTTATTACTTGGATTTAGCATAATAATTTTATTTTTTTATTTTATTACTAACAATTTTATTTTGATATGAAATTCACTTATACGTCGTATATAATGCGTCTTTTAATTATGATTTTGTTTTGTGTTTAGTCTTCAAACTGACTACTCAGGATTTGCAGGAGACTTCTAATAGGTAATCAGCTACGTTAATTAGTATTATGAATATTTGTAGTCTCTATCAAAATCTGTACAAAATACAACTAGACCATAGTACAAAGAACAGTGACTGCTTGACTGGACCATCATGTTCCAATCTGGGTAAATATCTTGTGAAATGTTTACTATATAGTGCATGTAAGTATACCTAAATGCTCATGTAATTACACCAGAAGTCTCTTTTAAAGGTTTCCATGGTCCCATGGTGTTTACTACATAGCACCTGTCAAGACCATGAGTATGCGTTACGCTGAAAATATGAAAAGAAATGAAATAAATTTTCAGCTATTTGTTTGGACTCGCATGCTTGTATGTACATGTAGGTATTTTTATTTTGGGCAATGATGCAAACAAATACTTAAAAGTATCAATTATTACAAAATAAAGGTGAAGGTTTTATAGGCGCGAGGGGCACTACGACATTAAATATCCCATTATATTACCAGCAATGTATTTAATACAGTCAGGGCCGGACAGAAGAATAACTTAATTTTTAGGCAGCAATTTGTACCATGTAAAAACCACCATTTTGATTTTATTGAATGTTTTCTTTAGTTAACAAAAATATTTCATTTAAATATTTTAGAAAAGTGCAAAATATTCCATTTACCTGTTTTAGCAAAGCTTAAAATTTTCTATTTACTTGATTCTGAAAAGTGCAAAATGTTCCATGTACCTACATGGTTTTTAAAGATGTAAAATGTTTTATTTTTATGGTTTTGAAAAGGCGAAATATTCTAATAAAATTACATGCTATTTGAAAATTCATACAGCACGGGCTATGCCTATACGCTGGCCACATTTTCCGGCTCTGAATGCAGTGTGACAAGTAAATGTACCAAAAATGTGTCTGCGGATGCGATGGCGAAAATTCCAAACAATCATATGAAATACCTGAAATTTCTTTGTTTTTATGGATGTAATTACGTAGGTGGATGTAATGCTACCAAAAAAAAACAAAAACAGTCATAAAAGAGTGGAGCTTTTTCACTAGTTACAGATGCTAAAGCTAACATTTATCTTGTATAATGCTTTAACTTAACCTCCCACATATTATGTACTTGCAAGAATGCCTACCTCGATAAATTTAAACAACACCTTTTGTCTAATCGCTGCATAGCTATTTAGTTCAGGTTCAGTTTACCTTTGATAAACGTTGGCAAGAACTCTTAAATTAAACATTTGTGAATTAAAATCGTTTACATTCATAAATTCATACGTGAAAATTGCATTCCCCGTATATTCCTTGAGACTATTTTTGCTACTGCCTCAAACTAAAACTTATTGAACTTCATCGGTATAGTCATTGTCCTTTCTGCATTGCAGAAGTCTCAGCAGAGGTGCAAACACAAATGAACTTTTTTAATGTCACGTAATAATTTTATACATGCCTACAACGTATAGTAATAATGTCATAACGAACAAAAGATATGTTGTCTTTTTTTCAAAAATAATTTTGCAAGATTGATTGATTGAATAATTAATTATTATTTTAGAGTAAAAAAAAATATTATTATCTAAAATTATTAATAAAATAAAATAATTTTTAATAATAACAATATTAATTCAATTTTTAAACTGCTTGAGAGGAAGCCAACTACTTTTGTCGAAAAATAAAAATTAACTCTGTCGTCTAATGAGGACAACTCAAAGACAATACTGTACTTATACGGGGGCAGACTTTTACCCCGCTTATATTTTATGATGCAAGTTGCAACGCATATAAATTAATTACAGCGTGTCAGCCACTGTCAGCGTGTGCACTCTACATTTTTTCTTATCCCAAAAATTTGCTAATATTTTGCTAAAAGTCGAAGCACTTTACATTTTATTACATAATTTGCTCATATTTTGTAGCCCTATAGGATGTTCCTCATGTTTTGTTTCCTACGCCTTGCATTTCCTCTTTTAATTAATGTACTGGTCTCCAATGCAAACGTTACCACTACCACTGCTTCAGTTTCAGTTTCAAATTCGAATAATTCACATGGAGCAAAAAGCCACGATGGGAGACAGCCCTGCAGTCGTCAACCACACCCTATTTTTGACAGAGAGGCTCAAGGTAGACGAAAACAAGTTGACCACCATGAAGAAAAATTTTATTGTTGGCTATGCGATGGACTTCAAAAAAATAAACCTTGTGATTCGTTTAAAGAAAAAGAAGCTTGTCAGGATTCAAAATTAGCTGCGTGTTTCACGTTTACAGGGAATATTAACAATGTGAGTGGGTACATTGAAAAGGGTTGTTTAGGATATTTTGAGGTAATTGAAGGCGTGTGAAACGTATTTATTATAATTAATGTAAAAATAAAAAAAATATTAGAATTTTAGTTTCATTAAATTGAATAAATTGTCAATATTATGTATGGGTGCGCTTTTTTTTTACTTCGGATGTTTTTATAATTTAATTTTTATGGTTGATGATTGATGTTACACGTTTCACCCTTCAGCGACAAGTTTTCACCCAGAGATGCCGCGGAGAAGATGATTCAGATTCAGACTGGCCATGTGATAATCACAATGTTCAATTTCGTAAAGAAAACTATACGGGCCAATTTTGCTTTTGTGACGAGTCCCATTGCAATGGTGTTGGAGGATTTAGTTCTTATTTTCCCTTTCACCTGGAATTGACCTTACAAAATTTCTTACTTATTCTGATAGTTAAAAGGTTTTCGTAAAATTGTCTTATTTTTCATTTTTATTAAAATTTTATTTTAGCAAATAAATAAAATAACTCTCTCGTATTGTGCTAAATTGAAAAATTAACCATAATCATAATTTTCCAGTATAATTGACAATAATTATTAATTGCTTTTTAAAGTAGCATATCCAATTCTGCTTGCAAATAGTCTGGAAATAACCAAAATGACCCATATCCAATTTAATCTAGAATCAAAATGAGCTATATATGTCATAAAACAAAATTAGAAACTTGCGCAAAATATGTTAATTAGGAGTTTTTGAAAAGTTCAAAATATTCTAATTACATGTTTTTGAAAAGTGCACAATATTCTAATTACATGTTTTTCAAAAGTGCAAAATATTCTAATTATATGTTTTTTGAAAAGGTGTAAAATATTCTAATTCCAATTTTTTGAAAAGATACAAAAATTTCTAATTCCATGTTTTGAAAAGGTGCAAAATATTTTATTTAGATATTTCTGAAAAGTGCAAAAATATTCTATTTAAATGCTTTCAATACATGTTTCAATATTTTGTAGATAGTGGATATTATTTTTAGCTACAAATTGATATGGGTCATTTTGGTTCTTCGCAGACGAAATCATTCTGTTGTATGAGCCATATTAAAAAACTTGTCTACCAAACTCAAAAACTCTTCAGTGTGTATCAAATGAAGATTGTGTCCAGCGCCTGGAATCAAATGCATTTGACAGTTTTTAATGTTCTCAAAAAAGTACTGAGCATGTCGTATTGAGGTGAGTGGGTCTTGACTTCCTTGAAACACGAGTGTAGGACATTGTATTTTGTGGCAACGTTGCTCCAAACATTTTGAATCTCCGCTTCTATAAAATTGTATTGTCGAATCCGCATAGCTTTTCAACAAATATTCCAAATATTCTTTGTCGTAAATTTTCAGCATAGTGTTCAAAACTGGCTTTGCCCAGTATTTAGTGTTGGTAATATTTTCTTAAGAATACAAATTAGCCAACAATAATCATCAAATAATTGTAAACCTTGTGAAAGCATGTTTGTAAGATTACGATAATAATATTTTAATAAATTATTACTTAAATCGCGCGAAATAACTTCATCGTCGATGTACGCATGCGCTCCAATCATAACAAGATGTGACACTCTCCCTGGAAATTTAGCTGCAAGGGCATTTCCTGTCATCCCTCCATTTGACCAACCTACAATGGACACTTTGTCATAGCCTAGTTTCTGCAAAAAGTAGAAAACCGGCGCTATTATAATTATCTACACACTAAATAATTTAAAATAATACCAATTTCAAGACGGTTGACGTTGCGATAAATAATTTAAATAATTTTTTATACTTTAAAAAAAATTTAAAATCAAGTGCATAATTATGTACATCCAAAAGCATCACAGCTATTTCTGCATCCCTGGTGTTGTAGTCACCCTCGTGCGTTTTCACATATGGCCGGCTTTTCCCATAGCCTGGAGGGTCAAAACAAATCAACCGATATTTTGATTTATCCATCTTGGCAAAAATCTTCCCGAAGTCGGTTTCAATTGTACCTGCAGTAGTAAAACACATTGCTAGAAATTACTCGTATTTTTTTACAATTTAAAAATTACTAGGATAACTTGATTACTTAACACACCAAGAAATCCTGGCAAACATAATACACTCTTTAGCCCATGTCCTGCTTCTCTAACATTCAAATTAATTCCATTTACGGAAACCACCCTTTCGGCTTCTGTTTCGGTAGAGGCTTCGTCTACAATCCTGCTTCTTAAAACCGCTTTAGATTCACAATTTGTATTTGGTTGGACCTCAACTGCATGCTGACTGTAGTATTTCGGTGAACGTGGCAATGTCAAACCATTTTCGTTGATTTTAATATAATTTAAAAGTTGAGACAATCTACTAATTGTAGTGGAGTAAACCATTTTAAAAAATTAAATTACTATATTTAAATTATTTGTTGATTTGACTAATTTGCTGGTCTGCGATTTATTTATATTTAAATTTGTTTACTCTTCGGTTAATTTAAAGTTTTCATTTGATATAGATAGAGTGCTCTATACAATATACAACGCAACTAGAGAAAACATGGAATTTGCTTAGTATTTATGGAGTGCAGTGAGTGGAGTTATTGCATTAAGTAGATACGTCATATCGTAGCGTTATTTTTTTCTCCTTATTTGAAGGGGAAGTTTTGCAACTATGTACACTTACTCGAAAAAATTGCTAGATGCTTACATATTTTGTTCCAAAAAATTCACCTGTAATACTTACGACTTACGTATACTGTATACTACTTATGCTTAACATGAGACTTCAAGCAAATAAATTAGAACTCCTTGCCATAATGTCTCGGGTTAAACAAATTCCGTCACTCAATCTTGGAATTCCGAATTGAAGTGTCCTAAATGTGGAAACACGAATCTAATAAGAATAAGTAAAGATACGAATGATTAATTAGGCATAAATTAAAATCCGCAACCGTCGACCTACCTACCTTGCCTTGGTAAACTTGCTGCTTCGAAAAATCACAGTTAAAGTTGCACGTCCGTGTCTGTGGGTCCGTAAATTGCATTAACTAATTGGAATTTTAACTAAGTAGATAGTAGATAGGTAAAGGTATCTAAGGATTAGTTTTTTTTGTGTTTGATGCCTACTTAATGTACATAAATTGAAAAGACATGGGTATAAATTAGATTAGGTCAACTTTTAAATGATTTAATCAAAATGCGAAGGAGAGGTACAGAATTGTTTTTTATTGAGATCGCATCGTTTCTTCGCAATTAGCAGGTATGTGGAGCACCTCTTAAAAGTTTTTTTCCCACTTTCAGTACAATAAAGCAGACACCGAGACCGAGGGCAAGACAGATCATGGTACATCCTCATTATCATTATATGTTTGTTTTATTCTAACTTTCAATTATTACATAGGATTACCGGTGCCGGTATCCAATATCCAACCCATAAATTGCAGGCCACAAAAGCGACCAAAAGTGATGAACGATGGAATGGATATATGTAAAGAGAAATGAAAAAGATAGCGAATATTTTACAGTGCATGTTATGATTTAAATTATTGTACTAAAAAATGCAACTGTAAATTTAACTGTGCTACGGAAAATAAAACTAAAATGAGGAAACCGAATACTACTAAAATGAAATTTCTTTGGCCATAACAATGTACTCATTATGTAATATGCCGAAATTGTTACGGCAGAATTACAAGCATTACGTATACATTTTTATACCCAAACTATTGTGCAAAAATTTTGGGTCTTCAACTTGAACTGACCTTTGACCTAGGTCAGTAGTCAAATTATTGAGACGCCTATGCAAACTTCCTAGTAATTATTATGACTTAAAAAAATTGATTATTAATAGACAAAATAAATGTTGTGACCTAAATTAAGCTTGACCTATGACCTGGGTCACTCGGACAGGTTAGGGTCTAATAATTATTACAGTCTTAATTAGTTCACAAATTCACTATGAGTTAAAATGTTGTAAAAATTATTTTAATTTAAGAATAATTGAAAATACAGGGTGGGCCATTTATTACGGAAGATTCTAACAGGCTATAAAAGCCAAGTTTATTATTCGAATAAAACGAACAATATACCAAAATGAAGACAATTTCTGGGAGATTTGTTTGACACCTCATTCATTTTAATCGGTTATGAATAAGTTACAAAATGGCCTAACTAACAAAAATCACAGTTTTTAGATTTTTTCGACAATCCTAAAATTGTTATTTAACAACTTTGATTTAAAATTAAAGCGTAGAAAAATGCAGACTAGAAACATTGGAGTTCAAATTTTCGAACAAAAAAAACCTGGCAAACATTTTAAAAAACTTTAGATAATTTTTCCCTCTAATGTCTTTCAGTTATTGTTATTACACCCTTCATCCTTATCCAGGGATTTGAGAGTAACGCCAGACAACCTTCATCTCTCGCTCCTCTCATTTTTTGCATCTTACAATTAGTTTCGCCACTGAACAGTGCGATTGCATCCATGGATCAGCAAAGGTTTTCCCGAAGTAAATTCTTAATTACATAATATCATGCGGTTTCGTAAATTATGTGCGTCTAGAGTTGCGTACTGCCCAAAGTTTAAATCTTCTTGTGGTGGTATTTCATATTTCCTATTTTTGGTAAAACATATTTCATGCGTGGCTATTAATCAATAAACAATTGTTTTTTAATTATGAGCTCAAGGGTACATACTGCAAATACTTGAACAGATCACCGCGCGCTTATTACATTCACGGTCTGGCATAAATAAAAATAATGACAAAAATAAATTTAATTCACAATGGTAAAAAGGTGAAAAAGGCAGAGTTAGTACGTAAGTAAGTAAGTAACTGCTTTAATTGTCATTGCCAGATTGTACAAGTAAAGATGCTTTGTTGGAATTGACAACAAAAACCGTATTCATTATATTATAATATTAGCAATTAGCTCGGCTTGTTTACAAAAAAACAGGAGTGATACAATGAAATAATGAAAAATTAATTTAATTTAGGTACGGTATTTACTTTTTGCAAGTTAAATTTTCTAAATGAATGAAGCATATTGTAGAACGTGGAACACAATTCAAGTTTTTATCTCATTGTAATGTGAGTCTTCTTGCATATGATTTTGCATTCGTTTTTTTATGTTTGCCCTGCAATCAATTTTACAACTTGCACAGTGTAAAAAATTACAAGTTAATCGCGGCTCTACCTAATTACCTACTAGCATAAAATAATATGCAGAAATCTGGAACGAATCTGTAAAGGAAGTAGGAAAGATCTAGTGTTTTCTTTTTCATGTATGTAAACCTACACAATTGAGCAAATTTAAGTAATCCTCCTTAAAAAATCAAAAGAAATCAATTGACTACTTTGAACTTTGTAAAAATGCGTCTACCAAACTCAAAAACTCTACAGTGTGTGTCAAATGAAGGTTGTGTCCAGCTCCAGGAATTAAATGCACTGGACAGTTTTTAATATTCTCAAAAAAGTACTGAGCATGTCTTGTTGGAACGATGGGGTCCTTGCTCCCGTGTAGTACAAGTGTAGGACATTGTATTTTGGGGCAACGTTGCTCCACGATTTTAGCACCACCACTTCTATGAAATTGTGTTGAGGAATTGGCAAAACTTTTCAATAAGGACTCCAAATATTCTTCTTCGTAAATTTTCTGCATAGTGGTTAAAACTGGTTTTGCCCAGTATTTAGTTTTGGTCACATCTTAAAAACACAAATTAATGAAAATAATTAATTAAAAGTTTGGCATTAAAATAAACGACTAATATTTATGTTACGTTATGTCTAAAATAGGTAGTCTAAAATTTTGTAATGGTAGGTTATTGTAAGGCGCGCCAATCCGGAAATTCCGGATGAATCCGGAAATGCGTATGACATAGTGACTTGCCACTAAAATAACTTTTATAAAGTTAGATGAGCCAGAAAATGAAAAAAAAAATCGGAAAAATCCGGAAATTCCGGAAATTTGAGAAAAATCCGGAAAATCCGGAAATAATCAGGAATTTTGAAAAAATATTGAAATTCACAAGTTTTTAAAATATTTTACCCGTGTAAAGATCGAATTCATGTTACAATTTTAATGTTTTCATTAGTGTTATAAACTTGATTGCACACTATGACGCTGTGGTGGACTTTGATGTTGATTCATATTCTATGGTAGTAAATAACACACTACTTCTGCATATCATCTAATGCGTTTGTAAGAAATAACCTTGAAATACAGTATTCTACTGCTATCAAGTCAAGTAGTGTTTATTACTTTTCAAGATTCAAATTCCTATTGAAGAATTTCGAATCATAATCAGGCCATTTGTTTTGAACTTTTCGTCCTAAAATCCGACTAACTCTGCTAACACGAGTTCGAGATTTTCCAAATTCAGGTTTAGATCGAGGTAAAAACAGCAAAACTGTAACTGTGGTGGTTTAGTGTTGCAGTTTTGAAGCATTGACGGTATTGTTTGCAATGCAATGATGATTTTTAGTAATGTGATCGCTGCCCAGCAGCCCTGGAGTTCGGATGTTCTCATCGTTCTCCTACTACTATTTAAGTACCTGAAACTTTTCCTTAAATCCCTACCTATACACAGTTATTACTTCAAGTTTCAAGCCCAGTGTTTACACTGTGGCGGTGCAAGATATAATGGAATCGGAAGATGGAGAAATACTTTTCGGCGTTGTTCTTAAAAGTATAATCGGACTTACGCAAATTGATTATCTTATTGCTCTTGAGAAATTAATTTCACCCACCAAGATGGTGTCCTTTGGAAGGATGTCTCATAACTCATTCGCTCTTTTTGTTGATTCAGAAGATACACTAAACGAATTAATACAACACCAACACTTAGACGTTAAGGGATCCGCAATTGAAATTAAATCGTATTCGCCAAATGTACAAACTGTCTATATAAAAGGAGTTCTAAAATTTCAAAACTACGAGTTTCTAGCTGACTTCTTGAAAGAATATGAAGAGATTATTGGAGGGTTGAAAAATCCGTACATTCGCACAGATCTCCAACAGTTTAAACATCTTCTTACTAATGTATTCGTTGTTCGAATTCGGTTCCATAAACATATTAAATCAATCCCTGCTTTTAAATGGATAGAAAAAGATGGTTACGTGTTCCAAGTAAAAATTGAATACGGAGCAAGAAAATGTTTCAATTGTGGTTTACGTGGTCATGAAATAAAAATGTGCCCTACGAGCAATTCTGCATTTCCAAAAGTTAATTCTGACGTTAATGCTGTAACCAACCAAGATTCCGATGCAAAAGGTGAAACTGACGACGAAAGTGAAGCTGAATCCGAAACCACTATGCACGTCGATGACAGCAAAGACATTGAATCTTCTGGCGACACAAGTGACAGTAATAATACTGTTGTGAACGTTGAAACAAATAGCAAAGCCGGCAACCCAAAGCCTCGAAAAGGAAAGAAATAAAATATTGAAAAAAAAAATGATTTGATTGAAACTGAGCAAATAGTGAATCATCCAGGTGACAAGCGTGATAGTAATCACTTCTCCCCGGAGCAAGCTGTAAGTAATAATAATCCAGCAAAAGTGAGTACCCTTGTGAAAATGTTAAAGGATTCATACCGCGCGGATTGGGCAAGATTTGAAGCAAAAGGTCCCATTGATAACCGAACACTTCACGACTTTCTTTTGAAAATACTACCCTGTATGAGCAGCATACCCAGCGTTGTTGTACTTTATACCAGGAATATGCCAGAGTTACGGAAAATGTTAGGAAAAGTTGGCAACTATCTGAAACCGGAATACGCGTCACTCAAGGACTGGATGGCTGAAGTAGCAGCAGAATTGCCCACAAAAACAACTAACCCAACAACCTGATATTAATGAAGATTGCCTCGTGGAACTGTCAGGGTATGAAAAACAAAATCAAGCAAAACAGTTGTAATTGTCTTCTCTCTTTTTTAAATGTCGACGTACTATGCGTCCAGGAAACTAACATAAGTAATTTTGATATATACAAACCATTATTTCCTAACTTTAATGTAATATGGAATGATTGTACACGTAAGTTTAGTGGTACTGCCATACTCTATAAAAAATCACTTAAGGTCACTTCATCTTCCATAATTATGCCAGGCAAATCACAATATTTTGTTTCGAATCTGAAAACAATAAGTTTGGGTTGTACAATGTACATATAGAGCATAACAATAATTCAGCATCCAAACATCTCAATACTATTTCACAACATATGAGCAATCTCATAAATGTAATTCCATTATTAGCTGGAGATTGGAATTGTGTATTAGATAGCAGTATGGATAGCATAAATAGAACAGAAAGACGATTAGGAATTTGTAAACTACTAAGTAATTTACTACTTCAACATGGTCTTGTTGATTCCTATAGAGTGTTACATATTCATAGTAAACATTATACGCATTTTTCCTCGCTACCCAGCAATCCTAATGCTAGACTCGACCGAATATATGTTCCAAGTTACTTTACTAAATCTGTAAGTGAAGCAGTTATTATCCCAGCCCCAAGCGACCATAGTATAATGTTAATAGGCATGAGAAATGAGTCCCCTTACACTGGAAATGGTCGATGGAGATTTAATAATGAATTATTAGAAAATAGTGTGTTTTGTACGAAAATAAAATCCCTACTTATAAACTTTATAGATAAAATCAAGGAAAACGATTTTAAACACTACGAGATACTTAAAAATCATATAAGAACAATTGCAATAGAAATACAGCGAGACAATGCACTGAATAGGTCATTAGTTATAAAGAAAGCTATTGAATTTCAAAAAAACTCACAAAGCAAATCTAGTCACTCAAGCTTATCATCACAGTTTATACAGTCAATTCATTCATTATCAAAGGAGCCAAACTACGATGGCCATGAATTGTCTAAACCAATTAGGAATTTAGGGACCAGCCTAAGATATGCGACGTATGTGAAGGAGATAGTATTCCTTCTAAATCAAAGCATATACATGATTTCTTTTCAAATAAATTTAAAAAGTCTGATATTAATTTAAATTTAATGCCCAGGCTACTAGTTAATCAACGAAAATTAAAGCCTTTCGAAACTAAGAAAATTAATTTTTCTATGAGTCTCCACCTTATTCAATCTGCAATAAAACAACTCAAAAAAGGGTGTTCTCCAGGGCTAGATGGCTTAACGACTGAATTTTTTTAAATGTTTAAGGATGAGTGGAGTATTATATTATTATGGATTTGGAACAAAAGTTTAACATTAGGAGAATTACCATATTCAACAAGGTCAGGACTAGTTACGCTTATCTATAAAGCAGAAGACCCTACTAATCTAAAGAACTGGCGCCCTATAACACTAAGTAATACGGACTATAAAATTTATTCCATTATTTACAAATCAAAAATATTATTAGTTCTTTCTTCTATTATTGATATTGCCCAAACTTGCGGTCTCAAGGGGAGATCTATTTTTCAAAACCATAATTTTATACGACACAACATAGGACTAATTAAAGAGGGGGCTCTTATATCAGTAGATCAGGAAGGCGCATTTGACAATCAGGAACACTCTTATTTATTTAAGTTGCTTGAATATCTTAATTTTCCTATTAGTTTTGTAAACGCAATAAAGCTATTGTATACTGACAGTGGTGGCCTTGTTAATCTGGGGCCTGTTTGCACTGCGCCGTTTAAATTTGAAAAGGGAGTCAAACAAGGAGATCCTCTGGCCTGTTATCTTTACAGTATTTGTATCCAGCCATTTTTATCTTATTTAACATTTCAATTACAAAGCATAGGTAAAAGCCCTTTTTGTAATCATCCCAGTCAGTATCATGGGGATTACGCGGATGATATTTTAATAGGAGTGTCAAGCAAAGAACAAATCAAAATTGTTAAAGAATCATTAGGCTTGTATGGTGCCTGCTCTGGTGCCCGTCTAAATGAATTAAAAACTAAATGTTTATATTTAGGAGCATGGAAAAATATAAATGATAAGCAAATTCATGGGTTTACAGTTGTTAAGGATGGCATTAAGATTTTAGGTATATATTATGGAACTCCAACATATGTCAAACAAAATTTTGATAACTGCCTAGCTAAAGTAAGTGGGAAAATGAAATATTATGATAGCATTGGTGTAACAAGCCTATTTACTAAAGCGGAACTAATAAATAAATACATATTACCGGTAGTTTGGTTTTTAATTAAAGCCTTATCCCCACCAATTGAATTTTTTAACTCTCTCGACTCTCTTATTAGAAAGTTTGTATGGCCAAAAGTCCCATGGACAAAACTTGATAAGCTTTATCTTGATGTATGCAATGGAGGTCTTGGAATCAAGTCGCCTAAAATTATGTTGGACCTTTTTAGACTAAGAGATGCTGTTAATGTTATTAATAATCCTTCCAATTTCCTCAATTATGATTATAGTACAAAGGTTTATAATACAATTGTAGGTAGCAGTCAAAATTACTGTATTGAACTTAATAACATAATTTTAAGATATAATATAAAAATTGTTAACCTTCCTAGATATATATTTAATGAAATCCGTATTTGCTCTAATCTGTTTAATCATTGTAATAGCTACCCCCAGCTAAGAACCTACGTATCAGAATATCTACGAGAATTTTGTGACTTTAAGTTTGATATAAAAGATATTGATGTTGATAATTGTCCTAGTTATCGGCTAAGACAAATTGTAAAGGAAAGATCAGAAATTACTAATATAATTAACTCCATGCGTCCTAATATCACTGCAGGTAAAATATTATGGCTTGATACATGCTACAACCCTAAAGGTGGTATGTATAAAATTACTTATAAAAAGTTGTCAAAAGTTATCATCAAATCATATGAAAAAGGTCCTGACCTTAGTACTTTATCGTGTTCGTATGTAAGTAATATCGAAAAAGACAAAGTTTGGTTGTTACATAATAATGCTTTGTTAACGCCTCACAAAGCTAAAATTTTCAAAATAAGAAATACGGAACTATGTCCCAGCTGTCTTTCTATACATAATAGATCACAAGACATAATGAAATGTGTCTACTATGCCAAAAGCTGGATTAAAATTGTTAACTTATTATATGCCTTCGACGAAAATGTTAAAGACCTATCACTATTAGGATACAAAAATAAACCCATTGTAAACTCAATTATATATGTATCTATAACCAACATCTACAAACATTACTTAAGATCTCTAAATGGCCATACAGATCCTGTGAATATCATTACCCTTAATATAAAAAATAGGCTATTGGATATTTTCTGTTCTCGAAATATTGATTGCAATCTTTGCACACTCATTCAAAAATACCTATAATTTATAATACTATTGTAACTGTGATTACTTCGTAATAAATTGGCCTTGGCCACCCTCATGTTTTAGTAATAACATATTCGAAATTTAGTTTTGTTGTTTCGTATTATCAATTGTATAGTTTTTACAATGTTATTACAACAGCTAGTTATTTTTTAAAAATAAAAGTATTAATTGAAGAAAAACATAAAATATTGTTTCGCTATTAAAATCCGGAAAAAATCCGGAAAAAATCCGGAAAAAATCCGGAAAAAATCCGGAAAAAATCCGGAAATAATCAGGATTTTTTGAAGGCAAAATCAGGAAATACCCGGAAATTTGAGAAGTCAAAATCCGGAAATTTGAAGTCAAAAATCCGGAAATTTGAAGTCAAAAATCCGGAAATTTGGCGCGGCCTGGTTATTAGTTTAGGATTGGAGTCAAGAAAAACATGAAGTAGAAAATTATTGTTTCACTATTGGTTATGATTTTGACGTTGCGATTCGTACAGCTTTTGGCTTTGGCTGCACGTGGAAATTCAATTATGTGGTGTTTTTAACTGCAAGCCCGGAAATATGTTTACAAGCTAATCGTCTGTGAAGAACCAAAATGACCCATATTCATTTTTAGCTAAAAACAATATCCACTATCGACAAAAATATTGAAACATGTCTTGAAAGCATTTAAATAGAAGATTTTCCACTTTTTAAAACATGTTAATAGAACATTTTTCACTTTTCAAGAATATGTGAATAGAACATTTTACACTTTTCAAAAACATGAAAAACTGAAAATTTTGCACTTTTCAAAAACATGTAATTAGAAAATTTTACACTTTTCGAAAACATGAAAAACTGAAAATTTTGCACGTTTCAAAAACATGTAATTAGAAAATTTTGTACTTTTAAAAAACTCATAATTAACATTGTACGCATGTTTCTCATTTTATTTTACATTGCTCATTTTGATTGTAGCTGAAATTGGATATGGGACATTTTGGTTCTTCATAGACGATATGTCTTAAGAATGACGCTACATGTACAGGAGTGGTTCAAAATGTAACAATACAAGGAGCAAAATAAATATAGTTTTTCAAGATTTTCTAGTAACATGAATTGTGATTGAAATTGCATTGGGCCGACTTCTCCCTTGTGCCCTTGTTTTATAATATCTTTCATGGCTTGTTTTTTTGATTCAAGCAAACCTGATTTCGATTTTTCTGGTGTTTTACTGTGTTACATGTTACTGTTACATGTTACATGCCCTCTAATTCAAAGTATGATCTGGTTCCGTTAACATCTGAAAAAAAACTAATTGGACCTTTGCCGTACAAATTTTGCCATGATACAGATTTAAAGGAAGCAGTGGAAAACTGCAGTAGTCTTCCCAGTTGATAAATCTTGGAATAAAGTCGAATTGTTATTATATAGCACTTCTCCCATTTTTCTGCAATACTCTTCTCCGCTTCTTGTATGGATTCAAAAGATTTAATAAATTTACACTCATTAACTACTCCGCTTTGCCATCCCATTATTACTACGTAGTAACATTGCTGTTTTGGAAGTATACAAACAATTTTTACAAACGCCAATATCCCCAAAGTAATTCCTTTAGGAATTAATATATTTCCTCATACCGCCGATTAATTTAAAAATAATTAAACACCAATTGGATTTATGAGACCGTTCATTGGTTTTATGCCTTTAATGTAAATCGAATGTTTTTGATTTTTCATACGACAAGATGCTGAATTTATGCAAATAAGCTACAGGGGCTTTCCTCCTTACATAATAAAATAATAAATAGGGATGACAGGCTTAGTTTAATGCGCGCCCCATCTAATAATTAATAATATAATTCTTTTGTTCAAAGTTCTACTTGTATTTTAAAAATTAATTTCGTTGCTAGTATGTAGTAATCTTGCGTTTCAATTGTAAATAATTATTGCAAAGCTGCTATAATGTCAAAGCCTATTATTTATTTAAAAGTAAGTATAATCAGGATCCATTTGGCAGAATTACTAATAGCAAAATGACGAATAATTGTATAATTATCATTAATGCTTTGGGCAAAAGAGAGGAATTGAATTCCAGGATTTATTTTATCCCACCTACAGAAAACGACTGAAATATTATTATAAATTATACATATTATCGTCTGTGAAGAACCAAAATGGCCCAATTCAAATTTAAGCTCGAATCAAAATGGGATATGTCATAAAAACAAAATGAGAAGCATCGTAAAATGTTAATTAGGTGTTATTGAAAAGTTTCAGTTGTTCCCTAAACTTGTTTTTGAAAAGTGTGAAATGTTCTATATACGTGTTTTAAAAAATTCCAGAATGTTCTATTTACATATTTTTTAAAATTCCAAAATGTTCTATTTATATATTTTTGAAAATTTCAGAATGTTCTATTTACATGTTTTTGAAAATTCCAGAATGTTCTATTTACATATTTTTGAAAATTCCAAAATGTTCTATTTACATATTTTTGAAAAGTGCAAAATGGTCTACTTAAATACTTTCAAGACATATTTCAGTATTTTTGTAGATATTATTTTTAGGTAAAAATGGAAATGGGTCATTTTGGTTCTTCACAGACGATATAAAATTTTTACATGCAATGCATTCTAAACATTAATAAAGCGGCAAGGTAATTCTTCTAACATGCATGTCAAAGCTTGAGGAAATAATTAAGAATACAAATGATAATTTACTCCACAGAGAAGTTCATGTATTATTAGAATTGAATTTCAATATTCCTCCTGCTAAAGGTAAATTGATTTTTCATTTATACAAATTATTCTGTTAAAAATACATCACCACACAAATATACATAAGTGTCATAAGTACAGATGTACCTAAAACAGAAAAACATAAAGGTATTAATACGTTACACCTTACACCATGAGAATGTTCATAAATAAACCATAGGGAAAAAATAAAAATATTGTCAGTATTTCTCACACGTGTTAAATAGAAATACAGATAGAATATTTTGATCTTAGCTCAACTTATCGTCAGCTACAGCAAAAAGAATTCAAAAGACTTCACTTTTTTGTAAATACCTACAATGGCTGTTGAATTCCACAAACTGAGTCTCACAAACCTTATATCATTTTTTGTTATTGTTTCTCTCTAATAAAGACGAATTCATACCTGTCTCATCTCTCATCTCGTCTCATGCTTGGTACAGGTAATTTTCTTATGTAAAAGTAACTCCTTTAGGTATCATTAATATAATAACATACATATCATCCTTAATACCATATGTCTGTTACATTGTCGAAATTGTCTGTGTAAATACTGGTATTGGAATGAGGCGACTATACATTATAAAGATGGCAAAATTATGTATTCAACATACAGCTCTATTTACATGTTAAGTATCGTGTTTTTACTCAAGACAAGTTTGACATTGGCCTTGAGTGTGTACCTTTGCATTTAAAAGTTTGTTAAAATTGCAGTTCCAGCGGAATATGAAAATGATTCTACACATTGATAGTAATGTATTGTAAAAAAAGCTAATTATAGAATTAATCCACTGTTGAAAGTGCAATTCATATCATATGTAATTAACATATACCCAACCTACAAATACAAAAGTACAATACAACTACTTTCCTATATATATGTAGTAGGTATACCATAGGGTTTTTAATTTTGCGATATAACGATGATTTTGAATTAATTTTAATAATAAGTATAACAAAATATACCCATCTATAATTGTATTTATAGCACTACGTAGTAGTACATATCGTCTTTGAAGAAACAAAATGACCCATATCCAATTTAAGCTGGAATCAAAAGGAGCTATGTCATAAAAAAATGAGAAACATGCGTAAAATGTTTATTACGAGTTTTTGAAAAGTGTAAAATGTTCTAGTTACATGTTTTTGAAAAGGTGCAAAATGTTCTAATTCCAAGTTTTTGAAAAGGTGCAAGATGTACTATTTACATGTTTTTAAATAGTTCAAAATGTTCTATTCACATGTTTTTGAAAAGGTGTAAAATTTTCTAATTCCATGTTTTTGAAAAGGTGCAAAATTTTCTATTTACATATTTTTGAAAAGTACGAAATATTCTATTTAAATGCTTTCCAGACAAGTTTCAATATTTTTGTAGATAGTGGATATTGTTTTTAGCTAATGGATATGGGTCATTTTGGTTCTTCACCGACGATATGATTTTTTTAACTTCTTTACAATAACATTTTTTGTACAAGTTTTTACTAATATTTTCGTGGTCAGTGGTCACATCATTTTTAATGGAGAGTGTGTTAATTATCTACATAATATGTAAAAATTACAATAAAATCATAGCCTCAACCTTCATACTTAAAACTTAGTAACAAAAAGTTTTTCTTAAGACCAGCAGAATTAGAAGGATTTACACTAGTCTACAGTATAGTTAGTTATGGTCTTTCGCTAAGTGAACATCTCCTTTGTTCACTGGCTCCGGTTCTGGCCCTCCTTCCAATTTTCCTATAGGTTCAAAATTTGTGTAAAAATTTTGATCGTTAAATAATAGTTGGATAATATCTGATTAAATTTTTTTATCACTTAATTGAACACCATGTCAAAGAGGCCGCTGGGGAGGGACTCAAAGGATAATGAGGAGTCCGCATTACCCCTCATGCTTCGACTTAGAGGCACCGTCATTCTCAAAATTTGGTGGCAAATTGTGCTAGTTGCAATTTACACCATTGTAATCGTCTCCTTTCATAATTATGTGGATGGATTTCGTATGAGTTTTCCTCTTGTAATGGTCTCTATCTTGGGTGTTGTGACTGGGCTCCTTTTAGTTTTCCGAACTAATACTGCATATGACAGGTAAAACCTATGATATTATTAAATTTGAATAAAAATTTAAAATCTATTGATAAAATTTAGTACAACAAAATTTAAATTTAATACAATCAAATTTTACCACCGCTTGTCCAGGTACTGGGAAGGTCGCCGAATCTGGTCACAAATGACCCTTAGTGTTCGAAACATGGCCCGCTCGATTTGGGCAGGGGTGGAAGAGAGGCCAGGGCCAGAGAATGTCAATGACATTTTAGAAAAAGTGTCTGCCATAAATCTCCTCATAGCCTTTGTATTCTCTGTGAAAAATTACCTGAGGGAAGAGTACTCCTACGATGAAGAAGACATGAAGGATTTAATTAGTCACTTACCCCGCTTTGCCACGCCCTCCTCGAACCAGTCCATGAGGAAGCAGGACCCAACCAGAAGACTATCAAATTTTTCACACCTCAACAAGTCTACAGCGAGTTTAGCTAAGAAACAAAGCAGTAGTGTGAGACAAGGTCAGAAAAATATAGAAATGTCCATAAGGTCCGTTGATAGCAAAGGAACGAAAGGAAAATCCAAGTCGAAATCCAAGGGAACTAGTTTAAATTTGAAAGCTCAAGATTTTGTAACCCCCACAAATATCCCCATTGAACTCTCGTATTACCTCACGTCCTATGTGAATAGTGTGAGAGAAAGGAAATTATGCGACTCCTCCCACATCTCCACCATGAACAGCTGTAAGACATTTAAAATTTGTTGATTACAATTTATTAATTATATTTTTAAAGCGGGGCGAATTTTAATAAAAAATCTATATGATTCTATGATTTTTTATTACTAGCAATATCTTCAATGGTGGACTGCCTAACAAGTTTTGAGCGGATTCTGCGCACACCCATCCCACTCGCCTACTCGGTCCATCTTCATCACTCCATGTGGCTCTACCTCCTCGCGCTCCCCTTTCAGCTGGTGGGAAGTTTGAATTGGTTCACTGTCCCCGCGGTGACCTTAGCCTCCTTTGCTCTCCTAGGGATTTTAAGTATTGGCTGGGAAATTGAAAATCCGTTTGGTTATGATGAGAATGATTTGGTAAATTTGTAATTTAGCATTTATAATTTATCTATCTATATAATTAATTACAAGTTGAGCAATGTACGTTATTGTGTTCTGCCAATTTAATTTTTTTTAGCCCCTGGATGACTTTTGCAATGTGATCCGGAAGGAGGTTCAAGTGATAATGGGCAGAGCTGTACCAACACCTGAGTCATGGATAATGTCCAAATATAATAGTCCAATAGCTCCAGTGTCCTTTTTGAACGCAGAGGAATTATCAAGGAAATCTGTGGAAGAGATTCGAGATATCCTTGCACTACAAGCTGATGTAGACGTTAACAGTGGTTTACTACCCCAAGGACTAATTGACGCTGACAACGAGAAGGAACATATTAGTTTACTTATTAAATGAAATTTACCACCAACCAACGAAGTTAATCATGTTTTCAGATTTTCAATACTTCAGTCATTTAAAAAAAATCCTAATATTTAAATAATGATATTATTTAAAATGTGTAATGTTGGTTTTACTGCTATCTCTATAATACTGAACACTAAACTTACATTTAAAACAAAACATTTGTGTACAAAGTAACATTAACATGGGTTTGTATGATGCTTCATTTGTTTATAAATTACAAAATTAAAAGTGCTTTTAAGAATTTTCATGGAGATCATGTCATAAGCATCCAAGTTCATACTACGAGACCACGAATGATAGAAGATGGAATCTGATGAATATTTAAATATTTTATTGTATTTATTTATTTTAATTTTTTTTTAAATCTTGATTCTTGCTTATAAAGTGTATCCTTACTCACGCCAGAGATCCTTGCCGCGGGTCCACTTCAAGCGCGCGAGTTCAAACCTTTCCAAGGTTTGTGAAATAATTGTTTTTAGGCTTAATGTTTAGAGACTTACAACTTATAGATTTAATTCTGATATTTTGTGATTGTGGTTGCTCTGCTTGTGACTTGCAGTTACCTCTTTACATGAGTAACCACATTACTTAATTTTAATTTGGAATTCATTAATTAATACCTTCCCCTGTTTTTTAAACTATTTATTCTCTGTTATCTCTGTCCTGCCTATGGCATAAGTAGGTGTAAAGATATTTAAAACTATGTAGGCTCTAATAATATTTTCGCTGATAAAATCGGTAGTCGAATTCGAAGTCGACGGAACATGATTAACTGATAAATACTTAAAGTATCAACTATTGACTATCGATACCGACGCTAAGATTAATCATAAGTATAACTTTTGCATTCTAAACTTCACATTCCGAGCATATAGCATAAATAATGAATTAAAAATTATTATTATTAGTAATTTTATTACGAATTATTTTCAAACTAAATGTAAGTCGTTCATCATTCCTAATCAAGTCATGTAAAGAACCAAACCAAAGATACGAACCCCACCATCATTCGAATTGAATGTATGACTACGCCGACTGTAAATATGATGTCTAGCAATCAAGCCGAAGGTAAGTTGCAAATTTTGAATTTTGCTGTGACTTCATTAATTCTTTTGTAGCTTTTTATTGTTACGAACTCGATAATAACTTTTAATCGCCAATTAGCTTATATAACTGAGTGAAACTAAGACGAATGGTATAGTACTATACAATAATTGCTTATAATGTGGAAAATGTTTTACTTCCATAGCGGTCGTTCCAGATACTGCTGCTGTGACGAATCTCAAGAGTAGAACAATTTCTGATCGTGATCAATATTACAAGACTAAGACTGAACCTCATGAACCTCCAAAGAAAATGTCCAAATCTGAAAAACTCCAAGTCAGCCGCTGGAGTCAACCGCAGAATTTTACTCTCCAGCCTCAAAATCAAGTAGATAATAATAAATTAAATGTTTGTGATAACTTGCAAGCTAAAACTGAAGCGGGGAACAAACAAAGATATCATGCTGAGAACTGTATCGAAATAGATATCACCAATGAAAATGAACAAGAGGAAGGGGAAACAGGAGTAGATCTGTTTGAATTTAAATTCAAAAATATCAACGACATTTTGAAGAAAATAGAACCAAATGATTACAGTATTAAAAACGAGGATAAGAACGAGATGGAACTTGATCCTTTGTCTACATCCGCAAATGCTTCTTTGTGTCATATTAAGAACGAATTAAAGCCCGGAAAAATGGATCCGGATCAAATCCCTTACCGACGCCGATCCAATCTCATTTGTCCTATCTGCCTTGAAGAATTCACGGCAAGACGTTCCAAACAAAATCACATGAAAGAGATTCATTTAGTGGACATCCACTGTGCAGACTTGACGTCAACTGGGAAAAATGTCCTGGGTAATACATGTGAGTTCTGCGCTAAAAAGTATACGAGAACAGACACAAAGAAAAGACATAAAAGAAGGGATCATTTTACTATGTGGGTTCCTTGTAAATTTGAGGATTGTAAGCATCAGTGTTGGTTGGGTTCGGAGCTTCTAGATCATCTATGGACAGTACATGATTCAAGGCTCTCGAAGGATAATTATTACTACTGCGTCATCTGTCAAAAAAATAATTTTTTTAACTCTGGCCAACTGGATCAGCATCTTTATCAAGCGCATAAGGAAACCGCTAATTTCACATACAGTCTTCCCACCGAAATCCCTCTGTTGTAGTTTTAATGTCTGTAATAATTGTGTTGTAGTTTTAGTGTGTATAAGCCGCATTGTTTGTATTGTTTGTAAAGTATACATTACTGAATATTTTATTTAATTAATTGCAATTTACTATTTTAATTGTGTAGTATTATTTTGATTTGTTGTGTGTTCCTTAAGTTTGCATTCCACTTGTCATTGTGTCCCTTAATTTCTCAACTTTACAAAACTTGCTTTCTTTCGTGAGGAATTATAGTCTGACCTTGTACATTCTCTTTTTTTATTATGTAACTGTTTGTAGATACTCCCAAGTCAACACTTAGATAATCGTGAGTAAATAACATTACTAGCATTTTTCACATTGTTTATCGTGCTTATAAGTGAAAGTTAAAAAATATGACCTTAAGTATATATAGGTATATATCGTTATCGTTTGTATGCACAGTTTAAACGGTAAATAGTTTCATCTTCATCATCTTTCCATTCCATAAATCATATTGTTATCTATATTGCTATATTATTTATGTATTACATTTTAACGTGTTTTAATGTCTTCTGACTATAAATCAATCATGTACTTATATAGTTTTTATTTGTCAATAAAAAATTCCACCAAAATGTCCACCCGACTTAAACCATCATTAAATAGTTCAGTACTTCATTTACTTAGTTAGTACTTAATTTGTTTTCCCTTTTGATTCATTGATTTTAAGCATTTTTAGGAAATATGCAGATAGATGTAGATGTGATGTAGGTATGTTCTGTTAAACGCTGTGGTAAGGAGTATACCTAATTAGCTGTATAATATTGCAAATTTCGGATCAGAATGATAGTATTGGCGTTATCACATTTATTATTATCGTCATAAAATAAACATGGAGAATATATGTTCTGTGAAGAACCAAAATTACCCATATCCAACTTAAGCCAGAATCAAAATGATCTACTTATGTCATAAAACCAAAATGAGAAACATGCGTAAAATGTTAATAAAGAGTTTTTGAAAAGCGTAAAACGTTCAACTGAGATGGTTTTGAAAACCGCAAAAGGTTTGATTAACACGTTTTTGAAAAGCATAAAATTTTTGTATTTACAAGGTTTTGAAAAGCTGCAAAAAGTTTGAATTACACGTTTTTGAAAAACTGCAATTAAAATGTTTGAATTACACGTTTTTGAAAAACTGCAATTAAAATGTTTGAATTACACGTTTTTGAAAGGTGTAAAATGTTCTATTTAAATGAATTTAAGACATATTTCAACATTTTCGTAGATAATGGATATTGTTTTTAGCGAAAAATGGGTATGGGTCATTTTGGTTCTTCACAGAATCATACTTAGACGATTAGATGATATTTTATTCCTACTCTAAATCTAAAATCTAAATACTAAAATCCCTTCCGCCAGTCCGCCTGCCAAATGCTGTACTTTAACCACAGAGGTATATAGAACTAGAGACACTACTCCCCGGGAAAAAGGAAGGCAGCCAGGGGCAAAGCGCCGTCATCCATAGTGCCGCATAAAAAACACATGCAAAGAGATTACAGTAGGGCATCTAGGTATTCTATATCTGTGACTTTAACATTGCATTACCATGAAAATTGTGCGCGGGAAATTTTAACCTAAACGGATTCTGTTTGGAGTTTTTGATTTTGATTTCGGTTTCTCTGATTTTTAGTGGAATTTAGAATTTCATTTGCATTTTCTTTAGTTTGCATTAAATGAAGCTTTTGCTCGTCTAGATTGTTTTTTAATTATAATCACCTTTAATTCAGATACAGTTATGGGATGGGGTAACAAAAAAGCTTGTCATACAGTATACATAGTTGAAGCCACGATTTGAGAAGTGTGTGCAAGTGCAGTGTAACGTAACCTACTTCAAAAAATTGAATAGAACTAATAAAACATGTTGAAGCTAAGCCAGCAGTACCGGAAAATATCCTCGAATAAGATTCCAATTCCAAGTTGGTATGGCAGTGACCCAGCGAATACTTTCAGAGTCGGGCTTTTGCGACTACGATTGAATATTTCACATGAACTCTTCCACAGTTGTGCCGGTACCGGTTCTTCCTTCAATGTATTTCGCAAAACTTGGAGAAGAAACCATTGGAATAATGATAGAAATTTTATGGCTCTTGAAAATTACTCAAATAGGGGCTCAAAGTTCGTAAAAAGATTTTGTACAGTAACTGATAGGAAAGAGGGAACAAAACAACCAAAGCAAGATCCCTTAATTTTAAATTCAGATAATTCGAATGAAACAAATAGCACGCCCATTTTAAGCTCTGAAGATAAAGGTGTGTCAAATTTAGTTTTAAGTAAATGTTCTACGATCAACTGACGACAATAATAACGTCAAACGTGAAAGTTATCATTCATTAGCCCTGTTGGTAGTATCTATTCTGTAAACCGCATTATTTGTTATTACAGGACAAAAGTTTGACGAAAAAGAAAATGTATCGAGTCGCTACACAACCAGATCTCATACATGCGGTCAGTTGACGAAAAATAATCTTGACGAACGTGTTCATTTACAAGGGTGGCTCAGATTTAAACGGATGAAAGGAATGTTCTTTGTACTTAAGGATGCCTATGGGGAAACACAAGTCATGATATCTTCACAGGTATTTTTTTAAATATTTTTATTACCTTTGACCTTTAGAGTCCAGTCAAAAGTTGATAGTGCATCGATATTAAGTGATTAATATGTATCAATTTATAATATTCTCCTAGTGAATTTCGTTTTAAAAAAAATTTCTTGATGATTTATTCGTATAACTTTTTAGCACAAACCCTTAAAAAACTTGATCCGTCACTTACCTTTAGAATCAGTGGTGGAAGTTTCTGGGATTGTAACGCTCCGTCCCCCCGAACAACAACGCGCAGTGGGTTAATTTTAGTCTTAAAATTTTCATAAAATATTTGCTACTTTTACAAATACTGTAATATTATTAATTAGCATTATGATTATAGTCTATTTAGTTGTGCAATAAAAATTATTTTTACAAAAATTAAAATGAATTTCTTTAGGACCAAGTGACAGGTGATATTGAAGTAATTGTAGATGAAGTGACTATCTTGAATGAACCACCGTCTTTGAGATACTCGACCTTAGATCACGTTAAGGTATGCAGCCACAATATATCCTGTGTGAAGAACCAAAACTACCCATATCCGATTTAAGCTAGAATCTAGATGAGCTATTTCATAAAAAAATGAGAAACATGCGTAAAATGTTAATTAGGAGTTTTTGAAAAGTGCAAAATATTCTATTTACATGTTTTTGAAGTGTAAAATGTTATATTTAATTGATTCAGAAAAGTGTAAAATGCTTTATTTACATGTTTTTGAAAAGTGCAAAATATTCTAAATACATGTTTTTTTCACAAGTGCAAAATGTTCTATTTACATATTTTTTTTTAAAAGTGTAAAATGTTCTATTTAAATGCTTTGAAGACATGTTGCAATAGTTTTGTAGATAGTGGATATTGTTAATAGCTACAAAAGGATATGGGTCATTTTAGTTCTTGACAGACGATACACAAGATACACAATAATAACTTTAATTTTCAGAGTAATTAGTTGATATAATTATGATGTAAGCAGGCGTGCTTGGGTGAGTGGTTAGGACTGCAGACTGTAACGAAATTTACAGTCTCAGACCCGGCTTCAATCCTCGGCCGCTGCTAATCGTTTACGTCACTGGATGGTTGATTGAAACCCAATCTCCTTCGGTGCTCCTTAGTGACCACTACTTACTGTAGGGGCCTAGGGAATGAGACTCCTTTACTGTGGAGGAGGGGACGGGGATAGGTGAAAGGGTACAAAGACCGAGACGATCTAACGCGGTAGCCTCCTATTTCCTCACCCACAGTGACTGGTTGAGTCTGGTTGTATGAACTTCGGTTAAATCGACCCAATGAATAAATTATTATTATTATTATTATTATATAATTATGATATATCTAGTTAGTAGACAAAATTGTTAATTTGTCAATTTAATTTCAGGTTGACGAAGAGCTAAGACTCCGACACCGATATTTAGACATCCGAACAGGACCAATGCAATCCCGACTGAGAACGAGATCAAATTTAATTAAAAGAATGCGAGACTTTATGCATGATAATGATTTTGTGGAAGTTGAAACGCCAACACTGCTAAGACGAACTCATGGAGTAAGCCCTAATATTAAATACTTGCTTAAAATTTAAATTTAAAATGGGGTTTTTTCATGGTATGGCATAAAATTAATGAAATTGTTTAGGGCGCACGAGAATTCCCTGTGGCAACTAAATATCTAGGACAGTTCTACGCTTTAGCTCAGTCACCTCAGGTCCTTAAGCAGTTGCTAATGGTTGGTGGGTTGGATAGGTAAGTCCGGAGCAAAATCAAAGTTAAATAAACGAATGCTTTATATGTATATAGCATTGTGTAAAGTACCAATGTTTAAAGTTTAACACATTTATTGTTTTTCCAAAGGAAGATATTATCAAGTGGCCCGATGCTACCGGGACGAAGGGGCAAAACCGGATCGACAGCCTGAATTCACACAACTGGACATCGAACTCTCGTTTACAACTCGCGAAGGAGTAATGAAATTAATTGAAGATTTACTCCGTCATGTACTGAAGTTGGGCCCGGAGTCTTTCCCCGTCCTAACTTACAGTCAAGCTATGGAAAAGTACAATTCGGATAAACCAGACACGGGCGGGTTTGTCTGGATCACAGACTTCCCTCTTTTCCTTCCTAATAAGGTGGACGGAACTCTGGAAGCTTCCCATCATCCCTTCACGATGCCAGCAGAGGAGGAGCAAGTCTATGAAAATCCATTGCAGGTCAATTTTTGAAATTTGAAATTTAACTCCAATTTATTTTCTTTAAGCTAAGTATTAACTTTTATTATATATAGAAATCTTTGAATAAAATGTGTAACATTTTGTTTTAAATCGCAAAATTATGAAATATGTTATGTGGTTGTGGCTGTATAGGCCCTAGGCTTGAGCTATGACTTGGTTTATAAAGGGAATGAAATTGGCGGAGGATCCATTCGTATACATAAAGGATCTCTACAACGTCATATATTTCAAAACATCCTAAATCTTCCAATCAATGAAATTTCCTATTTAATCGAAGCCTTAGAATCTGGATGCCCTCCTCATGGGGGGTTTGCCATCGGTGAGAATTTCAAAGACAAATATTTTACTTTATAACTTTAGAAATTGAGGCAAAATAAATGAAAACTGTGTGCGTATAAAAGTACTTAGTTGCCTGGTTACTACCTATTCACATAAATTATTACATTGTTTGTTAACTATATTAACCTCTATTAACATTATAACTTGTAGGAATCGATCGACTAATTTCACTTGTGACTGATGCAAAAACTATCCGCGACGTCATTGCCTTCCCAAAATCATCTGAAGGTCGTGATCTACTCAGTGGGTCTCCCAACCATCTTACTGATCAGGACAGAGCCTACTATCACCTCAAAAAATTGGAATAGTTGATAGTATAAAAAATTAATATATATTTAATTGTTAAATACTTCATTATTATTTATCGCCTTTGTTATACAAACTTATCTTTGAGTACATTGCGTATAGTCATAGTGGGCGTATGTTTTGCAGAAACTAAACTCCAATAAATAATGAAACCAGAATGAGTCTGTACCTATCGTAATTAATGCATGTTTTTTTTATTGAGATTGTGTGTGAGAAAGAGACTGTATAGTTCATCACATGATCATTGTTGACCATCGTTAATTGGAAAAGCCAACTATATACATCGATAAAGGGGAAGTTTTATTTCAGTCCGACGGTTAAGATAGATAATACCTAGGTCGATTTTGATATTTAAGTATACCTATGCCTATTATTACATTACAATTATAGGCCTGTCATTGGGATTGGGAATTTGGGATTGGGAATAACTGTATTGTATAAAGTCGTGGTTTGGTCTTGTATAGCTAACTTTGTATCATACCAAACCAAACACCAAACTGTATCAAACAACAGTACTTAAATAGAATCAATAAATAAATTACTGCTAGAAAATGAATGTCTTTCATCTCGAAGTGATTAGTCAACAGTAATTTAGTCAACACTTTAAAATTAAAATTAATGTATTATATTGTATGCTCGAATCTTTCAAATTAATTCGAATTCCTTTTTTACTTTTTTTCGTTCATTATTTCGTTTTTCGTTCATCGTTCTTATTTCATTATTTCTTTCAAAAAAATAAAAAATTCTTATAAAATAAAGCATCGTATAGCAAACCCATACGTCTGAGAGTTCCTTGCGAGGGAGGTGCGTAATTTGCAGTGGCACCATGTGGTACATATCATATGATCTTCGCAAGAAATAAAGTTTAAAGTAGCACTGGATTCAATTCCAAAAATTGCAAGTGAGGCACTCTGAAGAACGCTTCAGTAGTCAGTAGTAAATACAGTTTTTACACGTTCGACGTTCGACCGACGTTGAGTGGTTGAAATTTATACCTGATCATTGCGAATTAGTGAAGGGAAGTAAACCGTGATAAAATTAATCTCAATTGAATGTAGGCAATAGGCATTCCGGGTTCGAAGCAGCTTGAATTTAATATTTTTATCGGAATTTAGATATACTTATATACATTTTTTCAGTTGTGAATCAGCTGTCTTAGCGTTTCTTCTCGATTCTCGCGTCTTATTAGTTTCTCAGTCATCAGTAAAATACTTAAATGTTGACTGCAGTGACTTTCTGCAGTGCATTAGCCCCTCGTTCTTCTTTCGACACTTGACATTTGGCTGGCGTCTCACTAATTTTCACAGCTTCGGTCATCTTTTGTCCATTTGAAAATTAGTAGCTCTACTTTTGTCCTCACTTTTGACTTTCACGTCACACGTAGAACGTAGTTAAAAAAGTGAATTGTTGATTGTAAATCAAATGGACCAGTTTTTTTTACTTTACCCTAAAAGCCAGTCATAAATAATTGAGAAATTATCTGATAGTGGTTAGTCGAACTTATTGTGGATAAGCTGCTGACTAGACTAGTGAAAAGTCTATCATTAATTTGTAATTATTATTACTGCCAACTGATTGCGCTGTCTGCTGGTTACCTGTTACCTGTCTGTTTTTTGTAGTTTTGACAGTCAGTCATTAGTATCAATCGTGTTTGAAGATTTTGGTGTCATTGTTTTGGCTGTTAGTGGGCAATAATACTCAATCAACGTCATATGGTGTATGGTCGTCACCTACTTCTTCTTTCTTTGATTCCTTTCACCTTTAATTTTCGATCTTGTGTTTGTGTTTGTGCTGTTATCTGTTTGTCCCTCTGTCACCTCTGCCGGGCTTGATTGATATTGTGATCTATGATCTACGTTGTAAGTTTAATAAAGCAGTTACTTATTACTTTATATCTAACAGTTGTAAGGCATACGTCAAAATGTTGATTTATATCTATCATAAATAATTATACGACGCGTGTTATAACCTTAAACTTCCGATAATTAAAATTGTATAAATATTCTGTAATTCTGTTTTCTGTTGTGTATTTATGATTTAAGGCATGCATACGACGCATTTCAGCTGGTGTCTTGGTGAGAACGTAATGCAGTTAGCGGATTCCTCTCATTCAGTTTTTTATCAGCTGTAACATCGATACTCAAGCAGCTTAAAACCACCTCGTCTAGCGTTGCCTAAAAAAGGGGACTTAAAAATGACGTTTTTGCTCAAATCAGGAGGGTTCTCCAACCCATTGCGTGGTACATATATGATTATAACTACCTCACATACAAATCAATTACTTATAATATTTTATTTTTAGTATAGTCTTTTAAACCACATTTACGTAATTAATACAGGTAATTCGGAATCCTTGCTTGGTTCGAACAGCAATTCCAATACTGCACAGCCTGCTGTTGCGACCGATGCGAAATCTCTCAGTGATAACACAATTAAAGAATCAGCTTTGCCAAAAGTAGTTAAAATTCTCAAGTCTCAAGATATTCATTTGCAGTCTGCTCCAAATTCTATCCAAGATTCAAGTGCGGATGATGTTGACCAAAGTAGTACCATCAGTTCATTGTCAGGGTCTCGTCGACCAGAATGGAAAATAAACAAGGATGTTGAAAATTTAATAATTAAAACAGAGGATGACGACGGTCCAAGTTGTATTCAGATTAAGAGTGTTAAAAGTTTAAATCCAGCTTCAGTCGCATCGGAATCCTCCTATCAGAATTCAGTAAATGATAATGATGGAGATGAAAATGAAATTGAAAACTCTTGGAATAAATCCGACGGCTCGAGAGATGCAATTCATGAAGACTCTTCAAATGACGTGGATGCTAACGATAATAAAAACTCGATCTCAGAATTTCACGAAGTCAACGAAAATTCTAATGAAACTCCAACTAACCCACATCCATATAAGAAATCAGCAGCATCACTCCCTTTCCAACGGGTGAATTTTGAAAAAATTACCTCCCCATCACGATCCCCATCTGTAAGTAGAAAAAGAACCAGCTTGCCTCGTGCTTCTTCCTACCTACCCCCACCTCCCCCGTCTTTGCATACGGAAAATGAGCCAGTGCCAGTAATAAAGCCCAAGTTTGACCCCATCATGGGAACGTACTATAGCTGCCCTAACTGTGAAAATAAATTTTTTACTCCTGACTGTGTTCAAGAACATTTACCATCCTGCTCAGGCACACCTAGTAAAAATTATAGTACCAGATCTGATCGAAAGAAAAATCGGCGAGCTGATTTCAAATATGAGAGTGATTACAGTGACAGTGAGAGTGATGATAGCAGTATTATTAAAATCGATGATGATGACGATGACGAACCACCGCTCAAAAGGCAATTAAGAAATCGAACTCGAGTGACTAAAAGTTACAAATGTGGCCTGGGGCTTTGTATGAGGGTATTTGATAATGAGGATGATTTATACAAACATCGTCGTACATCCCATTCAGAACAAATAAAATCCAAAACGAGGAATAGACCCGGACCAAAATCGAAAAAGAATAAAACAGCTGAATCTGCTAATACTACCTTCCCTTGCAATTTTTGTGATGAGTCATTCCTCCTTAAATCAGCCCTAGAAGAGCATGAGAAGAAGAGTCATGTCAATGAATATCCATACGTTTGTGATGTATGTGCAGATTGCTTTAGTAGCGAACCAGATCTAAATTCTCACAATGACGAACATCATCCTGACCCTGCTTCGAATTCCAGCGGTGGATTTACGAATGGTGACTCTCCCAGTTTCAATTCCAGTCCATTAGACCATCAAAAACGGAACGAGACATCCACCAGCCCCAGCTCGACCCCCAGCTCTATTAAGGGTAAACAGCGGAATGGGATTCGGAACCGCATGAAACAAAAGAATGAAAGTTTAAGTGGAAATATTACAGCTTACGTTGAACTTGACTGATTGACTTGTTTACGTTGTTGTACCAACACCAACTGACTAATAACGGAGAGCTGACTTTTAGCACTGACGACATATAGATGATTTTTTAACACTACATTGTACCTTTACATTGTAATTAATCTATAATTATGTTACTCTCCGAATTTGGGTAAATGTCTTAACTGTTTTAATATTAGTAAATTAGTAATGTTAATTCGATTTAGTTTAGTATAATGCTTATTGCTAACTAGTGGTCATGATAGCGATGAAAGAGTTCATATGCAAGGCATTTAAGGAATTACCATTTGTTAGAATCCATATTCTCTCGATCTAGTTATCCAATTTATTTCATCAGAAATCAACCATGAATTACCAGGTACGTGATTGTTATCTCCTTACACTTGCTATTTGTAAGTGTTTGACAAGTATTTTAAGAAATTAGTAATTGATAGTTACTTTCTCAACCTAATTTAATAATTTCATTGAACAGCTGCTCCAACCTGTTAATTATACTATTAATAGAAGCGCCACTTTAAGGATGATTTAGGCTGAAGGTTTGTACGCTCTCACAGTACTGTATAAACTATTTTCTTTTTGAAGCAATAATATCAGTATGCAATAATTTTACTCCATTCTCATTTTATTCCTACCTATCTACATAATTTACGGGAATTTTGAAAATCTTTCAATACTGGACCAATTTCATCGAGCCATATATCATTTGAAAGCTAATCACCAGTAGAATTCAAATAACGGAACGAGCCTCCATTATAACAAAACGTTTTCAAAATAACGGTCATTTAATTTTAAAATGCCGCCAAAAATGTGTTTTATGGGTCACAATCAAAAAACAAAAAAAAATGAACTATAGATTACAAATTGCAATCTGTTACATGTATAATTAGGCTCACGTTTTATTTTCTGCTGCTACCAAAACCAAATTAGCATGTCTATTTTCCTGGCGATATCTGAAGTAGCCAGGTGAACTTGGTGACTATGCTATTTATCAAGTGCTATATGTATATCGCCTGTGAAGTACCAAAATGACCCATATCCAATTTAAGCTAGAATCAAAATAAGCTATGTATGTCATAAAAATAAAATGAGAAACATGCGTAAAGTGTTAATTAAGGGTTTTTGAAAAGTGCAAAGTATTCTATTTAAATGCTTTCAAGACATATTATGTTTCAACATTTTCGTAGATAGTGGGTATTGTTTTTTTTAGCTTCAAATGGATATGGGTCATTTTGATTCTTAACAGACGATATGTATGTTGAAGTACAAAGTGCAACACAAATGTGGAAAAATACTCCAGATGATAAAACCCCCGTTTTTGTGCCTAATCTTTCTATACGTTCTGTCTAATAATGGATTCCATGATTGTTTAGTCTAATGATTTATTTCTTTACGCATAAAATGTAGTTCTTTCTTGAAGCGTTAATCTATTAATCTACAATTTATAGATAGATTTAAAAAAACTTAAATGGGCCTATAGTTTAAACCATTCCATGTGAAGTTATCCTTTATCAATTCATCAGTTAAGAATTTTACATAGTCTAGAATAACTATATCAAATAAGTGTATGTGTTTAAAATACTTAATACTGCATATAAATCCTATTTTATGTTCTGTTTTCGGCTATCTTCTGTTAATCTTCCTTAAGTAAAAGACAATGATAATCATGTAGAAATTTTAAATTTAATTTAGGTAATAAGTATGTAAGCAAACATTTGATTATCTACACACTTTTAATATTGACTTCAGTAATTTCAGGACTTAAAGGGAAAATCGTCGCTCAGTGTGAAAATAAAGTTACAGTTAATTTATAACTGTTGTAGATCTGAACGTACAAAAATAGCTTAGTGAACGGATGTGGGAAGTTAGTTTGCAATTTGTAACTTATAAAAATATAGATGTGGCCAAGTGACACAGAATGTATTTTATTTCTGTCAAGGGTGTTGTAGTCTAAAATAAGTGCATGAATTTATTTTTATTTCGTGATCTGGTAATGGGCTCAAAAATGCAGATTACATTGTAATCGTAATAAGTTTTACTAAATTTTACTTTCATGTGTAAGTACATCTTAACGTTGGTTTATTATTAATTTAATTATTTATTAATTATACTTAAAATTATTTACTTTATGACAGATACAGGTTTTATATACATTTTATTTGAGAATAAAATTTGAGCCAACTGTTTACGAAACGTTTATTATTTCTTCCGTCTTTCTTCCAAGTTCCAATTATTATTTCTACCGATTTCCATAATTTAATGTTATTGCATATAATTTGTGTGATCACAAGCACCTAGCTAGGTGCTTTCAGGTAACATTTCAGGTAATAATAATAATAATGATAATAATAATGATTTTATTTTCTCAAATTAGTTTTGAAATACGAAACTCGAGCGCTCCACTGTATACAGAACAAAGCCAGGCCAGGTGATGAGGATTGTAATATAATATTATTTTAATGTTCAAAGGCCTTCTCTGATGATGTGGATGTCTGGAGAGTTACAGAATAATTTGAATGTAAAAGAACTTCCTACTTAATTTAAACGCGTCTTTATAGATATCTCTGCTTCCAATTTTCCCCACTGTACTGTGGGAATGTGCATGTTTGGTGCATTCAATATTCGCTTAGGTAGGTAGGTTTGAATTTTCTAAGTGGATTTTAAATATTTAAACATGATGATTTTGTTAACATCGCAAAATTGTAGAATGAAGTAACTCATCATAATTATTGCCACTGTTAAAATTGCATTTATGTATTGTGCTTGTGACTGCTTTGTTTCCAAAATTTTATAGCATTATAATTTTAATTAACTACATGAATCTTTATAATATGTAACCTGCCTCATTTTTCGGGAATTGTCTACGTAATTAATTAATTGTGCATAATAGTTATGCATTAAACTACTATGCTTTAAGATTAAAAAGTAATATTAGTCATGGAACTACTTAAAGAGCAATAATGTTGTGTTTAGAATTGATGTGGTGATGATTACTGATGCAGATAGAATAAACTGCTGACTTCGGGAAAGGCTATGTTAGAAATTGATTCTGATGCAACTGACGTAGCTTTTGCCATTCTTTATCAGCTGAAGTGATTTAATCTCAAATGTATTATTATTTAGATAAAACATTAATCACATCAAAAAATTGTCAGTCAATTTCATTAATTCTGCCCACCTGTCAAATCATCACCCTTTTCGAATGAAGAATGAACCATGGAATTACAGTATTACAGTGTACTTGAAGGAAAGCATAATCTATTTTTCCACCGCTCTAAACGTACACATATTATAGATATACCTACTTAGTCAGGGCCAGGGGACAGATGGTCACAAGTTACTTCCTTGCTGGACAGTTAACGGAGTTGACAGTTGACGCAGTGCAAGTAAAACTGTAGCGTAAAATCAAGATTAGCTCCGACAGATACAAAAATATAGTGCAAAAATGACAACGGGGCATCGTAAGTCAGTGCAGGTAATTTGAAAGTTATTTTTATTTTTATTTCCTACTCTACCTACTTATATACAATAGCTTACATAGCTTTATCAACCTTTTGAAATACTTACTAACATATTTATTAGACGTACCATTTAATTTATTACCACTGCACATATTTAAAGTTTTTGGTTTGGGGGGAAGTTCAAATTAGTCCGTTTTAAAAATCGCGGTCTAAATATTTAAAATTTGCCGGCTAAAAGCTTTTGTTATTTTAATAATGAATATAATTTCGTCTGTGAAGAACCAAAATGACCCATATCCAATTTAAGCTAGAATCAAAATGAGCTATGTCATACAAGCAAAATGAGAAACAGGCGTAAAATGCTAATTAAGAGGTTTTGAAAAGTGTGAAATGTTCTATTTGCATGTTTTTGAAAAGTGCAAAAATTTCTATTTAAATGTTTTTGAAAAGTACAATATGTTCTATTTTCATAATTTGGAAAAGGGCAAAATATTCGATTTGCATGTTTTGGAAAAGTACAAAATATTCAAATTGCATGTTTTGGAAAAGTGCAAAATGTTCTATTTTCATGTTTTGGAAAAGTGCAAAATGTTCTTTTTACATGTTTTCGAGGCATAATTTGATGTTAACTGACATAATAACAGTATAGTTTGAAGTTTGTTTTAAATTATAGAAACGGGATAGCACCGATGATTTATTTGATGAAATGCTGGAAAGCAGTAATACAGGTACATTTCTGAATGAAATAGCAAAATCAATATTATTTAATAAAACTTTCGAAAACGAACATTTTATTTTTTTGTGAACTAACATAATTTTGAGCCTCATAATTTTACATGCGGGGTGCGTTTGTTTTTTTCTAAAATACTATATATATGTACAGTTGATGGGAAAGAGATGGGAATCGCTGAGCTTTTAGAGGATAGTACCGCACTTAAGCAAAATTGGCAATTATTAGCAAAAATTTTAAATGTGAATGACGGTGGAAATCATATCTTCCCGGAAGCTTGTACTTCTGACACTGACTTTGTCGTCAGAGCCACGATCATTCTCCGAAACTGGGCCAGTGTCAATAAGCGAGGGGCTACACTCAATAAATTAACAGACATTTTGAATGCACGAAATATTTTTGAGAGTGCAGCTCGCATACGAAAAATGTTTCAAAATTCAGACCATTTTGAAGAGCAATGGGAATTTCAAAATAGTAATCAACGTCCAACTTCAAGTCAGTTCTCCTACTGATCTCTCACATTACATTACTTTTTTCCCATTAAACTAATTTTGAATTACAATTACATTGTAATTTCAGTACAGTTTTACTGAAGTTAACTTAATAATGTTTTTTTTTGTACAGTTTCTGGAAAGGAGAAGGCAATAGTTGATATTCTGGACAATAACCCATCTTTTTGCCTCCACATTGAGCGACTTTTTCTCCTTCTTAATATTCGAATGGAGTTCTTAGCACTGTATGCTTCCTCGTCTCATGGTTTTTCTAAGAATGCTCTGGATATTTTGGAACTCTGGAAGGAGGTTAATGTTAGAGGGGCAACAGTTCAGAATTTAGCTTCGTTGCTAGTTCAAAATGGACATCCTTACACAGCAGGTATGATATCTGCTTAAAACAAATTTATAAGAAACAAGCATATCGTCTGTGAAGAACCAAAATGACCCATATCCATTTTTAGTTTCAAACAAAATACGCTATCTATAGAAAAATTAAAATAACACCCTCATGAAAGCATGTAACTTGAACCTTGTGCATTTTTTAAAAAACAAGTAAATAGAATATTTTGCACTTTTCAAGAAGCTTTAAATAGAATATTTTGCGCTCTTGAAAAACATGTAAATAGAACATTTTTGACCTTTTGAAAGACATGTAAATAGGACACTGTTGCGTTTTTAAAAACATGTAAAAAAAATAATTACCTCATTTTGGAAACTCATGATTAGCATTGTAAGCATGTATCTTATTGTTAAATACTGTATTTTTTTTTGACATAGCTCATTTTAATTCTAGCACAAATTGGAAATGAGTGATTTTGGTTCTTTACTTACGATATGCTTTTATACTTGCGAAAATAGTTTCTTTTTTAAATCAAAAGACTCGCAACTTTACTGTCGCATGATATTTAGTTCTTTATTTGTGTTCTTTTAACTACAATATTTTTTGGTTACCGCGATTTCCAGTATCGTTAATTAGTTTTGATTTTATTACAGATAAAATTCGAAGACTTGGCTAATAAAAATACAGCTGAATATTATTTTTATTAATTTATTACTTTCCTTATTGTATATTTTTAATTTTTAAACTGTATTAATAATCACTATATTTGATATACCTATTAATATTTGTGAATCACAGTATATCAGTGTATCTACTAGTGTAGAAATTTTAGTAAAAAAAATATTTCAAAAATTATTATTTAAGCCTATAGCAAAAGCAAACAGCATTCCAGAAAATAAGGGTACCGTAGTACGCGTATGTCCTTCCACACTGCAGATATAGACGTAGCCGGCACAATGATTAATTGCCCATTATAACTGTCCAATATTTTGTATTTGCAATTTTCCCTGAAAATTCGCAGAATATTTCGCGCATAAAATCCATGTTTTCGTTCGTGCCGTCACTTTTTAACTTGTCCATTGCATGACCTCATGTAATTAAAAACTTTGGCGGGTGAGACCGTGAGACACACGAGAGAGAGAGAGCGAGAAGATGTATGAGTGCAAATCCCAATCGACGTCGACACCCACACGTGAAATGTCCAGTCCTCCAGTCAGTACGCTTTTACTACTGTATTATAAGTGCCAGTTCCATGTCCACTTCCAGCCCCAGTTCCAGTTCCAGTCTTCCAGTCCAAATACCAAACCGAAGCAAACAGCAAAACTGCAATAGAATTCCAATTGGTGTGTATGGACTATGGACCGAATGGGAATGGCGAGTAGAATATTGTTCTTTGTACCGCATGTAGTGCCGCATAGCCACGTACCTATGTAGTAGGTACGTTACGTCCAACACAAGTACCACATTTTCTGATGGAATTGGAAATGGTACTAATACAACATTTCTATTCCGCTGACTGGAACTGTATAGGGGCACTCCATAAACTACGTAAGGCTAAAAAGGTCATCAAAATTCAATTTGTGCAACATTTTACAATTTGGTCTATATATTGCACACAAAAAAAAGGAGAATTTTTGAATTCATACAAAAAATATTTTCTTGGTGACTATTCCCCTCCTCGAAAATTAGCAAAATAAATGGCAACATTATTTGTAGACGACCCTTAATGTAGCAAAATGGAAAGGACCAACACCAGCACCAGAAGTCCAGAACCAGAACCAGGTACATGACTAAAGAAGAAAGTGAAATAACAGGAAAAGGAAAAAAAGCCAAAAGCGGCCCATTCCATATGCCACATTTTTCCATATAGCACGAGAGAGAAAGCCCAGGGAGAATGCTAGAATGGAATGGAATGAACTACTACAATACAATTCAACAACACTCAACCTATTTGTCCATTCCTTTTACCTTTTTGTCTCTGTATATATATATTTAGCTGTATGCGTCTTGAGTTGTTGAGATTTAAGATTCGAGATTTTGAGGAGAGCTTAAAGAATTTTGAGACTGATATTGTGAGACACACACAGTGCCTTGGAAGGTGGAGACGAGAGGCTGACGGACTCAAAAGCTCTTTCACACTCATATTTTTTAGTCCAATTTTTCTTAGTCAATATCAATTTATATTGCTCAACATTTTTCTCACCTTCAACACACATACAATATAGAACATACTAATATAAATAGCCTACACTATAATATATAAGGAACACTACCACCGCATTCTCAATATATCACATTATTACAACTTAATTACATAATAAATCGATTTAGTAAATAATTAATTACTTCATCAAATTTGAATTTAACACACTGTGCCTCACTCATTATAGTAATTTACAAAACTTAAAAATTTAAAAAATATAATTAATTAGCTATATAAATTAATAATTCAGTGGAGTATCACAAGGAGCCTATATACAATAGATAACTACCGCACATTAAAACATAATTAATTACAAAGTTAATTAATGACTTGTTAATAATAAAAATAAATAATATACATAAATTCGGCCTTACATTTTGCCTGAGAACAGCAACAGCAACAACGAAAACGAAAACGAAACTACCTATTGAACTACATACATATACACATACAATATTAATTAAAATAGCCGACCACTATATACTATTTATTTACATGTAAAACCACACATCTCTATAATAATATATACTAATTAGTATTTACACTACACGTGTTAACTTAATAATAAATTATTACAATTTTTAAAGTACCTACCTTCCTAATAATAAATATTGAGTGAACGTAAATATTTAATCGGAAATTTAAATCATCAAGAAAATTGACGCTTTATAAAATAAACGTTTTAAAGGTATATACACGAAGCAAAATTCATTTAAAATTTAAACAGCTGGTTATACTCTATTAGCACGTCGTTGACTCGTCGCAAAGGGAAAATCGTGTTCATTACAATTACTTACTACTTATTGTTCCTTCATTTTTTTTTATTTACAATTTCACACTTTCAGAAAGCACAATTTTAATTTTTGTTTCACTTACCACAAACAATAGAAAAGGCTGGTTTTCATAAATTGTGCAGTTAGCGGTTTTCTTTCTATCGGTTAAAGTTGAAAATACCAAAAACCGAAACTGAAATTTGACTTTTTTCGATAAATCCGGCAATTAAAAATACGTGACCGGCTTTTGGAATTATCTTTTTAAAAATTGGAATTTGAAAACTGAATTTTTAAATCAGGGTTTTAGCATTACACTTATACAATTTTAGTTGATAAAAATAGTTGGTCAAAATTGAAAGCCTTTTATTTATTTGTGACAAATTAAAATATAGCAAACAGTATATAGTTACGCATAATAAGTAATGCGGATTTTCGGTAGATATTTTTGATTGAATTTTGTTAGTATGTTTTTATAGGAGGTTAAAAATATGTAAATGTGTAATATGCAGTTAGCACGATTTAACCCTGGCACGCGAACCAATCCGTGCTAAAAATTTATAACAAAATAATGTAGTGACTTAAAAGTTTCTCAAAAGTTGAAGTTTGAAGGGAAGAATTAAAAAGACGGGAGGATGAATACACCGTTTGAGAAGCGGATCTGCTACACACTCTGTGTTTGTGAGCTGACGGCAGTGTTGAGTTGTGTGAGTATTTTCTACTTAACCTTCGGCATCTACTTACCCGCCTATCGTCAGCTCAATGCGGGCTTCAGTGATCAGCCCGTCATGTGTACATCCCGGACTAACGATACACTTGAGGATTGTCAGAATACATGGATGTCATGTGGTGAGTGGTGCCTTTCAAAGTCAGGTGGAGGTTGTACACAGATTCGGGCTGATGTGAGAAATAATGGAACGTCAGTTCGTCTTGAGGAGTGTGAGCCAGACATGGAGGATGTTATTTATTGTGATGGAATTAATCCGAAACAGGATGCTGCTGAGTAATTTCTTTCTTTCTTTAAAAATTCCCCTGCTCATAGTGTACTTAGACAGTTAGACCAGTCAGTCCCCGTCCCCAGTCAACAGTATGCTATAAGCCTACTTATATATAGTAAATATCACTTAGGTACCTACAAACTATGCTGGAGACATCCAAATTTCATGATTGGAAATAAAAGAATTTACGTTTTGACTAAAATTACGTCCATTCATAATTTTAGTTACTTAAAAATCACTACCTGATTTGAAAATTTCGAAGTCAGCATTATCGTAGCAAAGTTAAAAATGTAACAGTATAAAATATAAGAGACAGACAAAATTGATGTAATCTAGGCATTTCGTGTGTGAAGAACCAAAATGACCCATGTCCAATTTAAGCTACAATTAAATGAGCTATGTCATTAAAGCAAATTGACAAACATGCGTAAAATGTTAATTAAGAGTCTTTGAAAAGTATAAAATGTTCTATTTACATGTTTTGAAAAGTGTAAAATGTTCTATTTACAACTTTTTGAAAAGTGTAAAATGTTCTATTTGCAACTTTTTGAAAAGTGTAAAATGTTCTATTTACAACTTTTTGAAAAGTGTAAAATGTACAATTTAAATGCTTTCAAGACATGATATTTCAATATTTTGGTAGAAAGTATAGATATTTGTTTTTGCTAAAAACGGATATGGGTCATTGTGAAAATATAAAAGGGTATAGTTTTAACTTGCATTTTTTTAGTAGTTAAGTATTTTAGTTTTGGATAAGTAGTGACAATTAAATAAAACCATTTTAATGGGTAAAAAAATATATTTGATGAAAAACAAGGTGCCAAATTCAACACAGTAAAAGGTTTTTAACGTTAGAATATCTTTGTTAAAATAGGCTCCCATTTAAGTGCAGTGAAAGTTTTACACACACAATTATAAAATATGTACGTGGCCTTCAAGCACACAATATATAGTGTGTCTGCTCTGTACTTTTGCATTTGCATGAATACTCAAGTATAAGCTATTGAGAATTGAACCTACTTTTTATTTAGCTGTGTAGGATTGTTTGGAAAATTTCTTAATTTTGATGGCGTGATTCCATTGACGTTTTATTTCACTTCCCTCTCTTTATGATCATAGCGTAGAATTTTGAATCCGCAGTCTGCATCAGTCTATAATACTATTGCTATTATGTACAGTTTACGTACATAGGACTACGAAACATGTATAGGAAAATCCAAGAATCCATAGAGCCCCTCAATCTTTATATAGTTACAGATATGTTATATTTGATATATAGTATATAGTTTTATCAGTATATCAGTAGTTGCTCTACAGGCACTGCACCAGAACCGAACCGGTCACAGTGCCGGTGCCGGTGCCGGTCCCGGAGCCAGTGCCGATGCCGATGCCGGTCCCAGAAAGGGATCAAGATCGAGATCGAGTATTTTTTTAGCTACGTATAAATGTTCTATACAGTGAAAGTTAAGGCCTTGCTTTGCCTTATTGCCTTGTACTTCATCCTTGTACTCAAGTTGTACTTGTGGCAAATGAATGCTTAAATATTGCGATGTTGTACTCGCGCGTACATAGTTTGTATTTCTTTTCTTTTCTACAGTACTACAGTCTATTACTCGATTTGAAGTCCAACTCAAAGAAAGTTGGAAAGCATGAATAATAATATATAATTGTCCTACCTACCTGCCCATTTTTTTTTAGAAAGTCAGTTGAGAAATAAAATCCGACTCGACCGAAATCAGAATCTCGACGTAATGTATAAGGCCGAATAGAAGGTTGGTGTCGGTACCGGTACCGGTATCGGTTTCAGCTACGGTTACGGTTTACTGGTCTCCCTCCCTATAGCTCTGGAGGCTGTGTCCATAAATTACGCTCTATTTATTTTTAACCGACCCCTCTCCTTACACAGTACAGTAATAATAATTGTGTTTGCTGAACTAGTAAAAAAAATTATTCTTTGGGAACGCTATATGCCTAGGAAAAAAATAATCCCAATTTTATTGTTCAGTGCCTTACCAATATACACCCGCATATGGTTAAAAAAAATTGTAGAAACGTAAATTGTGAGAAGCCCGCTTTGGGCTTTGGCTCTGTGGAAACTATTAAATGTAGTAGAATTTTTGACGTTTAGCATGTTTAGCTTAACTCCGACTCCGACTCCGAATCCGACTCCGGGCCTCTGGGTGACTGTGACTACTTACGTTATATTTGTCTGTTTTCTGTTTTGTACTTTTACTTTACGTCTTTTTTGCTTGTAAGCTTTTACGCTTTTCCCCTCTGTTTGCCGCTTTCATATTTGGCACTTGCCACTGCAGTGAAATAAGTGGCGTGTGATGAAAGAATGAATTTCTTATGTTTTCTTTCAATCTCAATCTCCTTTTTCCTGGTTCTGTTCCTGGGACTTGGGTCTCATGGCCCCGAAACGAAATACTCTACTCTGAGTTAAACAATAAGCAAAGAGCAAAAATATAAATATTGTACACTTCACAGAGAGCATGGAGAATAGGAGATTTGGGAGAGAGAAAGTATTAAAATCAAATAATTTTATATTGAGCGTGCAGGACATGTACATACGTAGTGTATAGGGTAGAGGGTATAGATATGTAATGTAATGACATTAGATATATACGATAAGGTTTTTTACGGTGTATACGTTTACTATTATGTAGAGAATATATTTATTGTCGTAAGCTTTTAGAGCTTATAGAGCTGCTGGACTGACTCTGACTAAGCTTATGGCCAGGACGGGGTCGTTGGAGCGCTTAGCTCATGCAAAAGAAACTATCTACTATCTCCTATTTACAGTAAGCAGAACAGTTATGTCACAAAAATTTATGGTAAAATGAAAAAATTTAAAAATTTCTGGAATTAAAATAATATGTAAATTTCTTTGTCTTTTTATTTTACTATTTTCTTTCCCTTATGTATTTCCCATGTGACCTTTGCCTGTAGCAATAACGTAGGAGCGATCAGTTAATTTATATTATACTTTATAAAAAATATACAGAAATTAAAACATTTTTCACATTTAAAATAATGTAAAATTATAGTACGCAAAAAATCCTAAATGCACTCGAAATTCGAGAAATCGAAATGAGCGTGTCCTTCTCGTACAGCTCCAGCCCATTGCCCATGCAGTATAGTACCTTTTCATATCTATGGTATAGAAATGCATAACTCTCGGTAGTTGATACTGTAAATGACCGAATAAATGACCAGGAGCTTAATAAATATTTTGAAGTGACAACCCGGAGCTTATTAGAGGCCGGAGTTTATTTAATTTTTTAAAGTTTCCAGTCAAACAATGAAACTAATTCATACAAAATTATGTCTCAAAGAATTGAAAGAATAGGTAGAAATCAATTTTTTGTGTTATGTTTTATTAGACAAAATCATGCATATTATGGATGACCTTTGAGCAAAAAGTGATCTTGCTATATCATTCAGCTATTTGAAGCACATTCTATAATTCTATTAGCATAGTACTTTTAATATGCCTACATACTTATTTATAACCCTGTGCTACATTGAGCCCGCGGCGATTATTCGGTAATTCACAGTACATGGATTATTTTTTTTTAAACAAGAATTTTGTCGAACTGGTTCATGTAGTTGTTTGAAATTACAAACTCTATGAACGTTTACCTACTTAAACACATCAAGAAAAAAACGTAGAGTACTTTTATTGCAATTAACAAACTATTTTATTTCTACCTAAGTAGGTTTTCTCACCAAGAGTAAAAATTTACCGAGATTTTGATTAATCTGTATTGTGTACATAATTGACTTTCAAATAGTAAGAAATTAATTATTACAAGTCTAAAAAGTTGTAGACAATGCGTAATACAAATACTCATATACTGACATACAGTTTTTTCCACCATCCGATCCAAGTGTAACCGTTATTTAATTAGGGCAACATATTTATGCACTTGAAATAATGACTGTAACCCATAACAGAGATCCTGGACGATATAAAATCAAAATATCTCAAAATATCGAAATATCTGTACTCACATCTGCGTACGACGAACAAAATATAATCTACAAAACACAGCTATTTGCAATTTACGCAGTCTTCGCTCAGAGTCCAACGCCATATAAGTTTCCAAGCGGCTGCAAAATTGGAAACTCGTAAATATCTACAGGAGTCTAGTCTCTAGTAGTAACATAATATTGTACCTACTTACGATTAGTTGAATTAAGAAGCAAACTCCAAGAGCCTAAAAAGCTAAACGCAGAAAACAAAATACCCGCTGTGAAGGTGGAATGAATCAAATAATCAAAATGACTCATATCCAAATTTAGCTAAATACAAAATGGACTGTCTACAAAAATATTAAAATATTATAATCTTGGAAGCATATGCAAACAGAATATTTTGCACTTTTCAAAAACCATGCACTTAAAACAATTTGTGTTTTTCAAAAACATGAAAATTGAAAAAATGAAACTTTTCAAAAACTCGTAACTAACAAACTCGTGCATCTCATTTAGTGTTTTTTGACATAGCTCATTTTAAGTCTAGCTGAAAATTAAAATGGGCTATTTTGATTCTTCACTCATGATATGTAATAATTATGATAATTATAAGACGTAATATTTTCCCAAAATACCGTATTTCCTGTAATAGTACACCCCATGTACTACTAAAATTCCGACCTCCAGTGTACAATTGTACGCCCGTATACAGCCATATAATCGTGTGGTGATAGTTGAGTGTGTACTATTTTAATTCATACCTTTCAGTCCTGTGTGCTATTATTTATGGGTCAGTGTACAATTGCAGGAAATACAGTAATTACTTATGTACACAGATATAGAAACTAGAAAGCATACACATGAAGCAAACTTGACCATTCCATGTTTAATAAAAATATTAAATTGACGCTACTGATTTTTTCCTAGCACTTTTCTTATATGTGGTATGTGTAATTTCAGATGTATAACGGGCGGTTGTGCGGACCTCACGGGTCTCTACAATTGCTCCCAATTCCCCGTGAGTGAGGGAGTCACGGAGGCGGACTACGGAGCTCGCTGTCGTGACTTGACGGACGTCCTTGCTTGTAATCTTACCTCCGTCGATCCCGGAGTTCATTGCAAGTCCAAGAAGGCTTGCAACTACCTCTCTGGTCTCTATTTATGTCGGAAAGGACATTGCTCACGGGTCCGTCCCCCTTTCAAATGTGAGAAGAAATGTACTGGGATCAAGACGGAGGACAAATCAATCATTATTCGGGAGAATGACGTCATCTTTACTCACAACTGCAAGAGGGCCGTGGACATGGAGACTGGGGAAGAGATCTGGCCCCGGAATCTCGCCCAGCTCGGCTACACATACGGGGCGAATGGGACCGTGACCGAGCCGGAGGAAGCTGGACCGAATTCGGGTTCTGAAGTGTCCACGACAGTTGCTGCTGCTAGCTTAGTCGCGGCAGCGGCTGACCTTCGTCCTCCACTCCTCGTGATGTACTGCACCTCCATCATAGACCGTCAAATGAACCTCACGGAAATCCGGATGCTGGACTGTTTTAACGGGACGCTCATGGAGCCGACGACATTCGGGGAGCGGACGGACATCATCACACTGGTGAGGAAGCACACGGAGAACGAGCGGATGCTCGACCCGACGAAGCGATGGGCCCCGATAGAGGCGGAGCTTGTGATTGCCGAGAAGGCCCCCCTGTACATTAACTTTGAGGCATGTGTGAATACGCTCATATTGAGAGAGTGCGAACAGTTCTACGCTCAGTATGGGGTCAATGGGAGTGACCTCCGGACCAATGCAAGATTCCCCTGTTACTACCGACCCAATCTCACGGATGACACTGTCGATGCTAATTTCGTGATTATTCGGTATGACATTGAGAGAACGACGATGGAGCTTCTCCTCGCCTCCACCATCCCAGTCATTCTCGCCGTCATCTCCTGCTCAATGCTCGTCATCTGCTCACGTGTCGTTCACGTCGATGACAACGATGACTCGAAGCTCTACATTCAAATGTGCAATAAAACTTTTAGACCAGCTGTTGAAGAGGACGTAGTAGTCAAGAAGATTTAAAAACTATATAAAGCAATTTACAAAATTAATAATTATTAGTATAGTCAAATTGTAACTTTATTATATACCTGCCTACAGATATTTGGCTTTGTAAATATAATAATAATTAACTATATTGCAAGAACATTGATTGAGTGATCATCGGAAATCGTCGGTGTGTCACCTTACTGCGATGCCTGTATTGATCATTGTTACGAATTTGTAACCTTGTTCTCGTTTATGAGTGGCTTGCAAAGTTGAAAATAGTTACAGTTTGGGAATTGTACTACACTCAGTTATTTCAAATTTTATCCCCAAATAACTATTGTAATAAAAATAAAATGTATGGTTATGTAATATTTAAGTCATCTGTGTAAATACAAAATGTACCACGTCAACGTAGCGTAGTCACAAAATACGGGCGCCGCGACGACCTACCTAATTATAATCGTAATTATGTATCCTTGTTATAGAAACTCTGCTAACTAAAATGAAATAATTGAGATTGAGGATACACAGTACACAGTTAATAAAGGTAACACAAATTATGAAGCCGAAGTTGTTAGTAATTTAATAATTCCTTAAATATGTCGCTACTGAAGAAACAATGTTGCAGTTTTGCAATGCTGAATTCACACTAAAATCTAAATTGCCGATCTACGTTTTTTAATAAATTTAAGTTTGTATAATTTGTTTTCGGTAAAATAAGAAAAGGAAACCCTATTATGATAAAAAAAGTGAGTGTTTTTTCTAGTCATAACTAGTAGTTAAATCTGAGAGTCTGAGAGTACTATTACATGCACACCATTTTGAATTTGTAATTAGTTAAGTTAACCGTTATTCGTTCTTGAGTTAAAAACCCCGTGAAGTGATTCTATTCATTTGGGAGACCCATTTTCGGCTTTTAATTTATTTCTTGAAAACCACGTACCGATTAGGATGAACCAGTTTATTTATGTACAACTGAATGGTAAAAGCAATATTTAATAATAATTACAGAGGTACACACTAGTGTTGTAATTTGTTAACAATTGTTCTTTTCCCTTATGGGATTTAACATAGGAGAACAATCTGTGATTGTGCACAATTGTTCTTCAACATTTTCCAATGTTAAATCCCATAAGAAAATCAAGAACAAACTAACATTGTGCACAAATTACAACACTAGTACACACTTTTGAAAACGGAAAATATTATGAAGTTTGCAGCCCTTAGGTAATAGATATTTATTTAAATACGTCGTATTCTGGATTTATTTTCATGCCCATTTGTTAACATTGTTTTTGCTTTTATTTTACGGTAAACTGTTATGCATATACTCGAGCTGAGTTTGCTTAGCTTTTTCTAATAATCTAGGCAGGTACACAAAGCGCGGAATAACTTTTACATGATTGCAATACTTGGCATGCAAACAATTTATACTGATATGTATAAAGAAGTAAAAATACATTTTGATAGCAGTTTTATTAGGTAGCAAGGATGGAGGAATAGAAGCCCCTGCAGTAACTTAAACAAGTTACCTAATATATATTGTTACACCCGATATTTACTTATCATTAATTTGTTCTTGGTAGTAGCAAAGTATTTTTTTTATAGTAAGCATGGTACACACATCAGTATTTTACTAGTCGCTAAGGAATTCCAGCATTCCATAATGAAGGGAAACCGAAATTTCTTATTTAGACGTTGTTGCAATATCCTCAATGCAGAGAATGACTCCTGTTACCTTCTTCATTTATTTTACCATTGTTTTGCTGACACCAAACTCTATCAGAGCTAAACAACTAGCATATATTCAACTGACAAATGTGCCAACCAAATTACCTTCGACAGTAACAACAATTCTAAATCCTCTCAGCAAATGTCGTTTTACAATTCTAGCCAATGATCCCCAGGATTGGCTTCTGACCGGAATTCGAGATTCAATTGTCCGTTATTTTTTCGTTCCCCGACAGTCATCATACGAAATTAAAGTGTTTGCCATTCCGACTCCTCTGGCTGCCAATAACTTGAGTATTACTGGACAAGAAAACCATCATTCCAGTCGCTGGGCTAGAAATTCAGTTGCTTGCTATGTTTCATTAATGTTTCAAACATTACTCAAAACAGTATATCAAAATGCCCGAATTACACCCATTTACATTCATGGAAGTGTCTTCTATAATTCCTACCAGAATATGATCAATATTGAGAGGGATATAAGTATTTGGTTTCTGCAGCCACCCCCATCAGGCTACCACTGGGCTACACTCATACGGACAACAATTGGAATTCCACTGAATTTTCTCGTCCTACACTGTCGAAAACACACAAAGAATGGAGAATTCAGTAAAAATAAAATTGATATCACTGGAATGTCCTTCTTGAAACCGGGATGTAGAATCGGAATGTACTGCCTATCAAAACTGAAACTCACTAATATACAAGAACTACTATCTGAATGGCAAGGCACCTTCAACAAAGTCTGCAATTTTTTAAAAGGATTTCGAAATAAGTTTAATATGATTTCGTCCTCTGCCTACGCAAGTATGTCATGCCGGGTTGATTTTCGTTCACTTCTGGAAATGACCTTCCTCCAGATTCACACAACCCGAGATGTTTGTGCTCCACAAGGGAAATTAGTTTGGGGTTTACTCAGTCGATTCAACTACACACCCCGTTACATTCCCGAAAAATTTGCGAATGTTTTTGAAGAAAATGAACTCATTGTGTTTGGTTCTAAGGAGACGTGGCATTTTCCTTACGTTCGCTACGTAAGTTTTGAAACACACGAATATCGAATGTTCCACGGCGTCAACCCCAAGCTGGACATTCCAGTCTGTTTGTATGATTTCTACGCTCCGTTTGAAGCGACTGTTTGGGGAGCTGTCGGCGCCGCAATTTGCTTCTACAGCATCTATATTTGGTTCTTGCAACACCAATATCAATCGCATCGTGAACAACTGGGCCCAATTTCTGCAATGTACATTGTTACAGAGGCTCTGGGCCCTTTCGTTAATCAAGCAGTGAGCATGCGCTCTTCAGGAAGAAAGGTTTTTCACTCACTTTGGGCCCTCAGTGTTTTCTTTATTGTTAATTACTATCTGTGTGCTCTAAAAAGTTTCACCGTCTTTCCTAGAATTGATGACACAACCAAATCTTTTGAAGAACTTGTCGATCAGGATTACAATTTTATGGCTGGTTCCACTGTGGAACTGGTTCACATTCGACAATTTTTCAGAATTTCTGGCTATGGAAATAATACCACATGGGGTAATAAGAAGTACTCTCAATCTTCTGTATTGAAAGCTCATCGAGAGCTCATGCAGAAATTAAGTACCACTCCTATAGCTAACGATTACAAAATTAAAGACCTTTTAGGCCAAAAAATTGGGATAGTGACGAATTCTTTATTTACTAACAATTTACTCAAGCTCTTCCCATTCCTGTACAAAACACATATACATTTGGCTAAGGAGAGATTCTTTAAATCATCATTAGTATGGTTCGTAAAACTTTCCAGAGAGGAGGACGTCGTAAAAGGGCTTATGTGGCTTATCAGCACTGGTATTCACTCTTATTGGTGGAACCTCTATAATCATATAAGTTGGAAAATAAGTTTGTCCTATGCTTTTCCCCACGTGAGTTTGCCCAAAGCAAGAGAATTGGTAGCAAGTCACAGTTCAAGAAGAAACTATTGGAAAAAGTATCAACTTGATGATTCACTCATTAAAGCAACATTTTACATATTTTTCATTGGCATGACGGGGAGTTGGTTCTGCTTTGTTTGGGAATTGCTAGTGAATATGGTAAGAATTAAGGCGCGATTTGGCCGTTTTTCGGGAAGCAACACCGTAACTAAGATGAAATTACACATATGTATTTTGCGGATCCAGAAAATTCTGAAGAAAGGGAGGAAATGACCGTTTGAGAGAGGCTATAGGGATCATCCACAAATCATGTCATCAAAACAAAACCATTTTTAGAGAAAACTATGATCCCGCTGTCATCACCCCAAAACCACCATAAACCAAACTTATGCAAAGCAAACCAACATAACAATCAACACAAAAGTACCTACAATATGTACCTTTTAATCCACAAAACTGTAAAAAATATCTTAACTTTGTTTTAAGTTACAACTAATAATAAAAACTTTAACTGTGTATTTGTAAATATTTATAAGGAAAAGGAATATGGAAAATCCCTTAAACGGTTAAACGGGATACCGCTAAAAGGGACAGATTTGGCCGGTCCCACGGAGTTGCTTGTATACGAAGTTTACTGTACTTAACTAACTTAACTTTTATTAAAGCATTACAGCTAGAGTACTTACTACCTCTTTAATACATAAATAATTTATTATTTTCGATGGACAAATGTCGGAGACTAAACAGCAATTTGCAATAAGTACTATCCAACACTGATTGAAGTTTACTTACATTTCCCCTGATAAGTACAGCTGGCCCAAATGGCCATATAAATAACATTAGCGACTTCAATAGGAATCTATTAACCTTGAGAGTTTCAAGCATAGCAAATACATTTGGGTACTTGACTAACTTGTTTTTATATGCTTTGGCTCCTTACTGCAACTTTCCGATGCATAGAACTAGGGAACAGAGTGAAATATGGACATTCAAATTCAGGTTTGTTGTAGAGATCGCTACTTTTAAAATATCTTGTAAGATTAGAAAAACCGTTTTTCTGAAACACAGTTGCGACCAATTTTCATTACGGTGCAATAAAAATTAAAATCATACTCTCGTTAAAAGCGTCACAACAACATCTTCTGGAATCATTTTATCAGAATAAATACACTGCAAGATGTCTACTATTACCTTTATTTTATTTAGTACTGCTATTGTTGCATTACAATACGATCCACTACGCCAGGGAATGTTCAATTAGCAAACGCACTCGCCGAATTGCCGTCAGTAGTTAAGGCTCTCTTAAATCCTCTAAGTGAATGTCACTTCTCAATTCTAGCAAATGACCCCAACAACTTATTTCTTACTGGCATTCGCGAATCAGTTTTCCAGTTCTTTATTGTGCCACAACTGGCATACTATGACATAGCAGTGCCTGACAATTCAACCCACCGTGGACACCTGAAACCCAACCCCATTAATATATATCGCACACCGCCACCACGATTTTCTAGCGTCTGCTACGTCTCTCTAATGTTTCATACTACTTTAAATACAATTCAAAGAAGCAAAAGACTGACCCTAATTTATGTCAATGGGGATTTCACGGATGACTCGTTCCATAACTTGGTTCAAGTGGAGAGAGATATTAGCATTTGGTTCCTGGAAAAACCTCCTCGTGGTCTCCGCTGGACGCTGGATAACTTTTATACCTTCAACACTTGGTTGGAATTCCACACAGTTCTCTTATCTTTCGCTGTAAAAATTACAACAACCAAAATCCTGAGACTAGCAGCAGCTTTGCTTTGACTCGAATTTACTTTTTAAAACCTAGTTGCGCAAAGTATGACGGATGCATTATAAAAATGGAGACGGTTAGTGTCCAAAAGCTATTCCAGCACAGGACATATCAAGATGTCCATCAGTTCTTGAAAACAATCCAGGATTCGCCCACCGGTGTCCCTTCGCTAGTGCAAATAGGCATGATGTGTTGGAATAATTTTTTAGCTATTCAAAAACAAACTGATGATTCTCTCATTAGAGCAACGTTTTACTTGTTCCTAGTGGGCATGGCGTCTAGTACGTTGTGCTTGGTTTGGGAGCTTCTGACGAAATGCCGAAAGCGTTGCTTAGTTCTTGTACCACAGATAGCTTGGTCCTTATTTAAACTGCGTGGTCAATTCCGTTATCGTCGTTGTCTGGGTGTTGAATTGCTTCATTTTCGTTGTTAGTCTCTGTAATTAAATTACAGTTCTGTTAGCTTAAATCTTATTATCTCTTCTTGTTATAAATGAAAGGCAGAAATAAAGACTAGTTTAATCAAGTTAAATAGTAGCAGTTGGGAAGGAATGCATGATTAACACTTAATTTGCTCTTGTGCAGAAGAAAATTTTGAAAATAAAATAATGGAGAAAATAAATGAACTTTAGGATTAGAATTATTTTACCAAGGGGTAGGAATAAATTAAAGTTTTAATTTAATTTATCAAATAAAATAAATAAAAAAATTAAAACAGTATTATTTTAAATCATTTTATTATACATGTATATTGACGCACACACAGGGAATAGTATTTTTCGCTTGTATTTAATATATTGTATATTTATTATTGCTAACGATCTTAGCATTTTCAGGACTTCATACCTATATGTTATTCGTAAATATACTATAAAAAAATGTTAAATCTCACATTGTTAAATATTGTTTGAGTTTTACAAAATGTAGAGACGTGATAATAAAGGGACAACTGGATAATAGCTCGGGTCTTCAGAGCTCGAGACTAAATATAAATTTTAAATTTATAAAATAAATTAAAATTACATAATAAATTATATGGAATGCCAGCGTAATAATAGTGACACACAGCTACAAACTATGATGGCTGATGGCTTAACACACGAATCTATTTTCAGTATTCCATTCATCGGAGGAATAATAACACAGTAAAAATACGTATAATAAGTAAAATAAGTACTTTGGATCTAGCGTTATTTTTGGGAAGGTACGATCAAACTATTTTAAAGTTACAATAACCAATAAAAACGAAATATTTTACTCGATCGGGCTCCACAATCCTCTTATTTGACTTTAAGTCCATTTTGAAAGTAGAACATTTTAAACACTCGTTTCAAATCCAGCTTTTCAAACTTGAAAAAAGAGCCTTAAAATCAAGCCTCGAAAAAGTCTTGAAACAATCATGACTCTTGACAAAACTTTTTATATCTGGTTTCAAGATGTCTGAATAATTCAATTCAAAAGTGGTTTTGAAAATTCAAGGCTTTTTTACTCTTAAATGGCATTGAAAATTAATTGGGCAGCAACCTGTATACCTACGCCTCATTTATGGATTATAACGGATTATAAAAATAAGTGTCCAATTTTAGATGCAACTGCTTTCATTATCCGCGATTAAACAAACGTATCCGTATCTGATTATCTGATTTGATCGACAATCGGATCTGATAAATAGCTAACCGATCCGTTCCAATTATCATCCGTATCCGATTCACTCTAACCAACAGATATCTGATCCTATCCGATTTCTAAACATCAGAAAATAAAAATAATTCTGCAGTAAAATCAAACAAAAAATAAAGGTAAATATTTTATCATTTTTTTTATTATATTAATTAGCGTATGTGTAGAATCAAGAACGTTAAAAAAAAGTATTAAATCAACCAACTATTTTCAGTTTGGAGTCTTCCTTTACTTATACCAACAATAGGGGGAAACATATTTTGTTATGTATCGCAATGGTTCTAAGCACAGTTTTTGTTACGGCGCATCGTTTACAATGCATTTTTTTTAATCCGATCCGATCTATGTTTCTCAACAGATAGGATATTAACATATCCAATCCGAATGACTTTCAGAAAAACAGCCAATCGATCCTATTCGTTATCCAAATTGTCAGATCCAAAATATCCAATCCGTTTGTAACTCTAGCCTAATGTACCGCATATCCAATTAAATAAGCTCAGTTCCCGTTCCCGTCTTTTGATGTCTAAAGCCATTTTATTTTAATAACTTGTATAATAGTTGAAACTTTTGTTTGGTTTCTAATTGAAGTGTTGCTTCATAATTAGTTTGAATATTTGAGTTAATGCTATGATTATTTGCAGCTATAGGCACAAGGTAGATTAATTTTTAATTACTTTGAGAATATTACAATTAGAATAAAACTTAAACACATACTTTCTTAATACTTAAATAATTATAAAATCAATGGACAAATGGAAGCTTATGTGCAGCAATTTACAATAAGTACCATTAAAAACCCATTCAAAACTTACATTTTCTCCTAATAAGTGCAGCTTTTTTAGTAGTCGCTAAGAAATTCCAGAATCCCAATAATGAGGGGAAACCAAAATTTTATTTTCAGCAGACCTTATTGGAATTTCCTCAACGCAGAGAATGGCGACTGTTACCTTCTTCATTTACTTTAGCATTATTTTGCTAACATTAGAAAACTCCAGAGCTAAACAATTAGCGCAAAATATTCAACTGGGAAATGCTCCAGCAAAATTACCTTCGACCTTAACAAAAATTCTAAATCCTCTCAGTAAATGTCGTTTTACAATTCGATTCAACGATCCCCATGATTTGTTTCTGACCGGAATTCGAGATTCAGTTGTCCGTTATTTCTTCGTACCCCGACAGTCTACATACGAAATTAAAGTGTTTGCCATTCCGACTTCAGCTGCCTATAATAACTTGAGTATTACGCGACTAGGAAACCGTCATTCCAGTCGCTGGAGTAGAAATTCGGGGGCTTGCTATGTCTCATTAATGTTTCAAACTTTACTCAATACAGTATATGAAAATATCCCTGTTTCCCCAATTTATATCCATGGAAGTTTCTTCTATGACTCGCACCATAATATGATCGACACTGAGAGAGATATTAGTATTTGGTTTCTGCAGCAACCCCCACCAGGCTCCCGCTGGGCTACACTCATACGGACAACAATTGGAATTCCGCTTAATTTTCTCGTCCTACACTGCCAACAATACACAAAAAATGGAGAATCCATCAAAAATAAATTTGATATCACTGGAATGTCCTTTTTAAAATTGGGATGTGGAAACAGCATAAAATGCCTATCAAAAATGAAACTCACCGATGTACAAGAGCTACAATCTGAATGGCAAGACACCTACAACAAAGTCTGTCATTTTTTAAAAGGATTTCGGAAGAGGTTTAATAGGATTTCGTCAAATGCCTACGTAGGTTTTCCATGTCGGGTTGATTTTGAGTTACTTCTGGAAATGACCTTCCTTCAGATTCACACAATCGGAGATTTTTGTGCTCCACATGGGAAATTAGTTATGGATTTACTCAGTCCATTCAACTACACACCTGCTTACATTTCCGCAAAATTTCCGAATTTTGTTCAAGAAAATGAAATCATTGAATTTGGTACTAAGGAGACGTGGCATTTTCCGTACGTTCGCTACGTAAGTTTTGAAACACACGGATATCGAATGTTCCACGGCGTCAACCCCAAGCTGGACATTCCAGTCTGCTTCTACGACTTCTACGCCCCATTTGATGTCACGGTTTGGATAGCTACAGCCACTGCAGTTTGTTTCTACAGCATCTATCTTTATTGGCTCTTGCTCCACCAATATCGCTCGAGTGATGAACAACTGGGCCCAATTTCCGCAATGCACATTGTTATAGTGGCTCTAGCCCCTTTTGTTAATCAAGTAGTGAACACTCGACGATCTTCAGGGAGAAAGGTTTTTTGCTCACTTTGGACCTTCTGTATTTTATTTATTGTTAATTACTATCTGTGTGCTCTACAAAGTTTTACCGTCTTGCCTAGAGTAGATGACACAACCAAATCTTTTGAAGAACTGATCGATCAGGGTTACAATTTTATGGCTCGTTCCACTGGGGAACTGGTTCACATTCGACAATTTTTCAGAATTTCTGGCTATGGAAATAATACCACATGGGGTAATAAGAAGTACTCTCATTCGTCTGTATTGAAAGCCCATCGAGAGCTCATGGAGAGATTAAGTACCACTCCTATGGCTAACGATTACAAAATTAAAGACCTTTTAGGCCAAAAAATTGGGATAGTGACGAATTCATTCTTTACGCACAATTTACTCAAGCTCTTCCCAGTCCTGTACAAAACACATATACATTTGGCTAAGGAGAGATTTTTTAAATCGTCATTGGTATGGCTAGTAAAACTTTCCAAAGGGAGGGACGTCGTAAAAGGGCTTATGTGGCTTATCGGCACTGGTATTCACTCTTATTGGTGGAACCTCTATAACCAAATATGTTGGAAAGTAATGTTATCGACTGCTTTTCCCCACTTGAGTTTAGCAGAAGCAAGGGAACTTGTAGCGAGTCACAATTCAGGAAACAATTGGAACAAGTTCCAACTTGATGATTCTCTCATTAGAGCAACGTTTTACATGTTTCTAATTGGCATGGCGTCGAGCACACTGTGCTTGATTTGGGAGCTTCTACCCAAATGCAGAAAGCTTTGCTCAGTCCTTGTTCCAGGGGTAGTTGGGTTTTTGTTCACATTGCGTGGGCTTCTCCGTAGTCGTCGCTTGGTTGCTTAATGTTTTCATCTTTGTTGCTAATCTTTGTAAATATATCTGGTTCTCTCAACTCAAATATCATTATGTATCCTTGTTATACATAAAATTCAGAAATATGGACTATAGCTTGTCCGTCAACGGGTCCATAACCTTCCATTAGCGAACGTCCATATAGTTGATTTTAATGTTATATTTGTCATTGTCGTCCTTGTGTTGCTGAAGGATTAAAAAATAAAATATTGCAGAAACATGAACTTCTTGAATTTTTGATTATATGGAGCAACTTTTTACATACCGTATATTCTACAATAGTGCGCGGGTCTGTAATAGTACGCGGGTCTGTAATAGTACGCGGGTCTGAGAGGTCTAGGTTTAGATAGTACGCGGGTCTATTTAACACAGTATTAAATGGCAGTACGCGGGTCTGTAATAATGCGCGGGTCTGAGACGTCCATTTCTTTTGTGAATAAAATTTAAGTTCCGTATCGAGCTCATCGTCAGAGGACCCGAGCCATTATGCATTGTCCCACTATCTTCACTCTGTATACCGAATGTTAAAGAAAAGACAAAAATTATTCAACAACGCGAACTTGTTGTTGCGAAATGTTCAAAAACAGTAACGGTTTTACCAAACAAATGCCAAGAGGTTATGGATATACTGATCTACTCGTCATTACCTATCGAATGGTACATCATACTTTGACTTTGAAATCGGTCAAGTATTTCAAAATTGTGAACATTCTGCTAAATTATGTAAATGTATAGGTAGTTATAATAAAAACCTTATTTGACCTATTGATCAGATGCATCCATTCATCTAACCAAGGATATATATTAGGTTGTCAGTATTTATAAATGGCTACAGTAACCCCTCCGATTATATAATATATTAAATTGTTGCATGTTCATAGTGACGTACAACTTACATTGAGCTATATAAAATATGGTACTTATCACGTAAGTATTAAATATGGGTTTTTAATAATAATATATTATACATTTTTCTGCACCATAATTCTGAATAAAAGCGCCACAGCATGTAAGCAAATGACTCGCTAACGTACCGCGGATCCAATAGTTAATAGTCTCCCAAGCGTGCTAAACTGACTGACAATGAGACTTATTTACTGTGCTCAACAAATTATAATAGGCACATGCTCTTTCAACATTGTTACACAATTAAGTTTCTATGTGTCAACTATCACATTTATTATCATTGGCTACGAAAACATGGTTCGAATAACATAACCCACCGAACAGAGATACTACAAAGATCATACATTAGAAATATGTACTACAAAACACCGTACTAAGAATGCTGTCTCAACGAAGTTGAACCCTCGCTCTAACATTTTACACATTTTTGCACCTAATACGAAATCTCTACACATATGGCTACAGTTTTAGTTTTAAATGCCAGTACTTTACCTTCAGTAAAATTATTTGAGCAATATTATTGTAATATATATAATTATTTTCGGAACTTACGTAACGGTTGACATTTTGTTTACTTTGCAAATAGAAGTGTTTTTCATAATTTCTTGGAATACTTGAGTTGGTGCAGCATTTGATCATTTTTCTAAAGGGCAAGTGTTTGTGCATGCAGAGTAGAGTATTTATAGCTTTTACTGTAACATTACAGTTAGAGTACTACCTCCTTTATATGAGGAGTTTGCTAGCAAACCGCGTTAAGTCCATTTTTTCAGAAATTGAGATTATTGGTGCTTAAGAACGACTAAGTACATATAATTCACACCGTGCAATACTAGGGGTCAAAGGTCACTGAAACTATTTTAGATAATTCGCTCAAAACCAGTTTTCTGGCAAAACACGTTACGTCCATCAGTCTTTTGTTAGCAAAACACGTTAAGTCCACTAAGCCCAATAAAAACAACTGATTCTTATAAAAAATACCCCAGATAGCCCAAAACGTCTATAGTTTTACCCATTCATAATCAAACGAAAATTATTCGTTTCAATATCAACTCATGAACTATTCGTAAGGGGTGGTCCATAAATGACGTCCTCCAAATTATCTTTCTAAGTTCTACTCATCACCATGTCATAACATTAACATTTCATTCAACGGCTATCTTTAACACGGCATGTCATCACTACCTGAAAAGATTTACGTACCCTACCGAAAGCGTCATTTATGGACGATCCTTAAAAGATCGATATGTGAACCAACAACATTTTGTTGGTGCATCTGAAAGCTTTAGTGTTTCAAAAACAGAAGGGCACGGGTTGCCAGGTAATTAAGAAATTGTACGAAAGAACAGTCGTTTTTTTATCACGAAAACAAAGACGTAGAGGATCGTCCACAAATGACGTAATCAGTAGGTTCAATGGGTCAACTTGATGTGAAATGATGACACCCTATGTTAGCGATAGTCATTTAAGAAACACGATTATTCTAGTATCAGTGGGAGCACAGGGTATTAAAAATGAATATTTTTCGATGACGTCATTTTTAGATGATCCCTAGGCAAACATAGGTAAATTCATTAGGATTAGTAGATTTGCACCAGACTATAGAACTTCAGAATACGCAGCTGTTATAATTTTTGTCACGTTGAATTTAAATGGGTTTTGAAAAGTGCAAAAAGTTGTATCTACATGTTTTTAAAAAGTGCAGAATGTTCTATCTACATGTTTTTGAAATGTACAATTCATACTTCAAGTTTACAGTTAGCAATTAGCATACAATTGAAAGTAATTCAAAAAGTATACTTTTTTTGCATTGCCTCTTATGGGTTTTTTGGCAAAACATGTTAAGTCCATGATTTCAAAATTTTGAATTATTTTTAAAAAATTACCACGCAGGGTCAGATTTGACTATTTTTGGCTACTAATACATCTGGTACTACGCAGTTACAGGAAAAAAAAATCGAAAAAATATTCACGTTTTCACATGATTATCAAAATTTGCGGTTTCTGTAAAGTTGGGCAACATGGACTTAACGCGTTTTGCTAACAAAGTCCTCATATATAAATAATTCATAATTTTCGATGGACTAATGTGGGTGTGTAAACAGCAATTTGCAATAAGTACTATGCAACACTAATTGAAGTTTACTTACATTTACTTACTTACTTACTTTTACTTACTGCAACTTTCCCATTCACAAAACTAGGAGACACAGTGAAATCAGGACATCATTATTCCGGTGTGTTGTATAGATCGTTACTTTAAAATATCATGTAAGATTTATATTATGTAAGAACCGTTTTTCTAAAGCACATTATAGTTATTACCTATTTTTATTACGGTACAATTAAACATAAAACCTTGCTCTCGTTAAAGGCGTCACAATATCTGCAATCATTTTAACATAATTAATATATTGTATCAACAATGTCAACTATTATTGTTATTTTATTTAGCACTGCTATTTTAACATTAACGCTACCACCAACTACGCAAGGAAATGTCCAATTAACAAACGCACTTGCCGAATTGCCGTCGGTAGTAAAGGCTATCTTAAATCCTCTAACCGAATGTCACTTCTCAATTCTAGCGAATGACCCAACGCATTTATTTCTTACTGGTATTCGCGAATCAGTTTTTCAGTTCTTTATTGTGCCACAAAAAGCATTCTATGACACAGCAGTGCCCAACAGTTCAAGTCATCATGGGAACCTAAAACCCAACTATATCTATAGCGTTCGGTCAGCACGACATTTTATCGTGTGCTACGTCTCCCTAATGTTTCAAACTACTTTTAATGACATATACAGGGGTAAAAAAGTTACTGTAATTGATATAAATAGTCGTTTTCTGAAAGACGCATACCACAACTTGATTCAACAAGAGAAAGATATTAGCATTTGGTTCCTGGAAAAGCCCCCTCGTGGACACCGCTGGAAAACAAACATACTGTCAACACTAGGAGTTCCACACAGTTTTCTTATCCTTCGCTGTCAAAAATCCAACAACCAAAATCCCGAGACCAGCAGCCACTTTGCTGTGGTTCGAATTTCCTTTCTAAAACCGAGCTGTGCTAGGCAAGACGAAAGTATAATAAAATTGGAAAAGGCAATTATTCTCAAGCTATTGCACCAAAGAACATACCAAGATTTCAGTACAGTTTTGAAAACAATCCGGGATTCGTCCAACAGTGTTCAATTGTCAATGCAAGTGGCTATCACGAGGTGTTGGAAAGATGTTTTAACTCTTCAAGAACAGACGTTCCTTCAGATTCACACGGCCAGGGACAAATGCATCCCAAATTGAAAATTAATTTTGGAGTTGCTTAATGCTATTAATCACACGGCTAATTTTGTGTCCTTAGAAACTGCGGATTTTTATGAAGAAGACGAAATTATTGCGTTCCGCATAAAGCAGAATCATTACAGTCCTTACGTTCGGTCCGTATTTTTTGAAACGCATTTTTATCGGATTTACTACGGTGCTAACCCCACGCTGGACGATCCAATCTGCTTTTATGACTTTTACGCTCCCTTTCAATTTTTTTCTGGAGCCTTTATCTTTGGTTCCTCCACAAGTGGCACTGTGAAAAGGCGGGCTTAGGTTTTTATGTGGTCATCATGGCTCTGGCTCCTTTCGTCGGTCAAGTAGTGGATACGCGAATCACGGAAAGAAAGGTTTTGAACTCGCTTTGGATCCTCTGTACATTTTGCATTGTGAATTACTACCTTTGCTTGCTGCAGAGTTTTACTGTGTTGCCAAGACCATATGGGTCTGTGAAGTCCTTTAATGAACTTGTCGATCACAATAACAGTTTTGGCGGTAGTCAGACTATAGTTAATAGTATAAAAAAATTATTGAAATTTTCTGGCTATGCAAATATTACCGCTGAGAATGAGAAGAACTTTCATTCCTCGATATTTAAAGCGCACCGACTTCTCGTACAACGATTAACTTCGATCCATACAAATAATGTTAAAGAATTTAAGGAAGTTTTCATTCAACGGAATGGGTTAATAGCGGACTGTTTCCAGTTAGAAAATGTAAAGAAGCTCTTTCCAGTCTTGTTCAAGACCAGACAGATACACATTTAGCGAAAGAGGAATTTTTTACAAGCCCCCTTGTCTGGCTGATTAAAACGTCGAAAGGGGCTGATGCAGTAAAAGCGCTGATGCGGCTCATCAGCAATGGCATTCATTTGTATTGGAGGAACCTTGAGAAACAAACATATTGGAAAGTGAGTTTATCGACTGCTTTTCCTCAATTGAGTTTCCCCGAAGCAAGGGAATTTGTAGCGAATTACAATTCAAGAAACCATTGGAAAAAGTTCCAACTTGATGATTCTCTCGTTAGAGCAACGTTTTACATGTTTCTAATTGGCATGTCATCTAGTACACTGTGCTTGGTTTGGGAGCTTCTGACCAAATGCAGAAAGCGTTGCTCGGCCCTTGTTCCAGGGGTAGTTGGGTTTTTGTTCACATTGCGTGAATTTTTCCGTCGTCGTCGCTTGGTTGCTTAATGTTTTCATTTTTGTTGCTAATCTTTGTAAATATATCTGGTTCTCTTAACTCAAATATCATTATGTATCCTTGTTATAAATAAATTTAAGAAATATCGACTATAGCTTGTCTATCAAAGGGTCCATTTCCCTTCATCAGCGAACGTCCATTTAGTTGATTTTAATGTTATTTGTAATTGTCGTCCTTGCGTAGCTGAAGAATTAAAAAAATAAAATATTGCAAAAAAATGAACTTCTTGAATTTTTGATTGGAGCAACTTTTTACATATTTTTAATTTGCATGATGTTTTGTACAATTTACTTTGTTAGGTAGTAGCTGCTATATGCGAAAAAATATAACTATAGGATAAGAATTAAGGTGCACGTTTACAATCTTTACAAGTTACATATAGCCATATAGTTTTAATTACTCACAACGTAATATAAAGCTGAAACATTTCTAGTATTGTAAATTTAAAATAAATATTTGATGTACCTATAGGTAGGTATATTATATATAGTAAAGAAATTTCAATATAACGTGTAATTACACGATATATATGTATGATGCGCCTAATGTCCAACATGCCGGGAGGATCCAATATCATAATAGTCCACCCCGCTCACTATTCAAGCTGACTGGCAATATGAGATCTCACTTTGTTTCATAAGTTATAATAGGCACTCGCTCGCTCTGCTTTAACATATTACACCAAATATTTGCCCCTAATATGAAAAATCCACCCGCATGGCCGCAGTTTTAATTTTAAATGTCAGGAAGGTTAGAAATAGTATATTCTTCGTTCCATACCTTCAGTAAAATCATTTCAATATTTGTTAATCTTTTGAAGAACATAGTCACGTCACAGACATGAGGCTATTTTCTAGTAATTATTTTCATAACTTACGTGTAACGGTTGACATTTTGTTTGGTTTGCAAGTACATAGAGCGTTTTTTATCAATTCTTTAAATACTTGAGTAAGTGCTGTACATTCTTATTTTTGTAGAATTCAAAAGGGCAAATAAGTACATGCAGGGTAGAGTACCTACTTAACTTTTATTAGAACATTAATTTCCTTAACGCATACACATTTAATTATTTTCGATGGACTAATAAGGAAGTGCAAACAGGAATTCACCATAAGTACTTACAATTCAACACTAATTGAAGTTTACTTACATTCTCTCCTGATGAGTATAGGTGGCACAAATGATCATTAACAAACTTCAGCATCGTAAAATTTCTGTGGCCAGTTATTGTCCTTAAGAGTTTCAAGTTCAAGCACAGGAAATACATTTCGTTACTTCCTTGACTTGTTTTTATATGTTTTGGCTCATTATTAAACTGCAACTTCCCGATGCACAGAACTAGGAGATACATTGGAACAAGGACATTATTATTCAGGGTTGTTATAGAAATGATAACTTTCAAATTACAATAAAAAATTATATTAAAATATACTAGACATCTCTTTTCCTGAAGCACATTAGTTAATACCTATTTTCATTACGGTACACTCAAAATTAAAACCTTGCTCTCGTTAAAGACGCCACAATATCTTGACCAATCATTTCAACATAATAAATATACTACAATATGTCAACTATTATTATTTTCTTTAGCACTGCTATTTTAACATTGACGCTACCATCCATTACTCAAGGAAATGTTCAATTAACAAAAGCACTTGTCGAATTGCCGTCAGTAGTAAAGGCTCTCTTAAATCCTCTAAGCGAATGTCACTTCTCAATTCTAGCGAATGACCCCAAGCACTTATTTCTTACTGGTATTCGCGAATCAGTTTTCCAGTTCTTTATTGTGCCACACAAAGCATTCTATGACACAGCAGTGCCTAACAGTTCAAGTCATCATAGGAACCTAAAACCCAACTATATCTATAGCGTTCGGTCAGCACGACATTTTATCGTGTGCTACGTCTCCCTAATGTTTCAAACAACTTTCAATGCAATATACAGAAGTGAAAACGTTACTCCAATTTATATCGATGCTCGTTTCGTGAAAGACTCGTACCATAACTTGATTCAAGCGGAAAGAGATATTAGTATTTGGTTCCTGGTAAAGCCTCCTCGTGGACACCAATGGATGACTCTCATACCGTCAACACTTGGAATTCCGCAGAGTTTTCTTATCATTCGCTGTGAAAAATACAACAACCAAAATCCCAAGACCAGCAGCAACTTTGCTTTGACTCGAATTTCCTTTTTAAAACCGAGCTGTGCTATGCAAGACGAATGCATAATAAAATTGGACGTGGCAAATATTCTAAAGCTATTGCACCAAAGAACGTACCAAGATTTGAATACATTTTTGAAAACAATCCGGGATGCGCCCAGCAGTGTTCAACTGCCAATACAAGTGGCTATCACGACGTGTAAAAAAGATATTTTAACACTTCAAGAACAGACGTTCCTTCAGATACACATGGCCAGAGATAAATGCATTCCAAACGGAAAATTAATTTTGGAGTTGCTCAGTGGACTTAATCACACGGCTAGTTTCGTTTCCTTAAAAACTGCGGATTTTTATGAAGAAGACGAAATCATTGCGTTCGGCATAAAGGAGACTCACTACAGTCCATACGTTCGATCCGTATTTTTTGAAACACATAATTATCGGATTTTCTACGGTGCTAACCCCACGCTGGACGATCCAATCTGCTTCTATGACTTTTACGCGCCCCTTCAATTCACTGTTTGGGTAGCTGTGGGGGCCTCGATTTTTTCCTGGAGCCTTTATCTTTGGTTCCTGCACAGGTGGCACTTTGAAAAGCCAGACTCAGTTTTTTATGTGGTCATCATGGCTCTGGCTCCTTTCGTCGGTCAAGTAGTGGATACTCGAATCACGGAAAGAAAGGTTTTGAACTCCCTTTGGGTCCTCTGTACATTTTGCATTGTGAATTACTATCTTTGCCTGCTGCAGAGCTTTACTGTGTTACCAAGAGCGTATGGGTCTGTGAAGTCCTTCAATGAACTAGTCGATCAAAATTACAGTATTGTTGGTGGTAGGGCTGAGGTTGATAGAATAAAACGATTATTCAAGTTTTCTGGCTATGCAAATATCACCGCTGAGAATGAGAAGTATTTTCATTCCTCAATATTTGAAGCACACCGATATCTCGTAAAACGAGTAATTGTATTAGTTGTAAAGACTGCTGATAAAGCTAAAGAAGTTATTACTAATTCGAATGGGATAGTGACGGATAGTTCTCAGTTGGAAAATGTCAACAAGGTCTTTCCAGCATTGTACAAGACAGATATACATTTGGCGAAAGAGGAATTTTTCGTTACCCCCGTTGTCTGGCTGATTAAAACGTCGAAAGGGACGGATGCAGTTAAAGCGCTGATGCGGCTCATCAACACTGGTATTCATTTGTATTGGAGGAATCTTGATAAGGAAATAAGTTGGAAAGTGAGTTTGTTGGCTGCTTTTCCTCACTTGAGCTTACCCGAAGCAAGGGAATTTATAGCCAACCACAATTCAAGAAACCATTGGAAAAAGTTCCAACTTGATGATTCCCTCGTTAGAGCAACGTTTTACATGTTTTTAATTGGCACGGCGTCTAGTACACTGTGCTTGGTTTGGGAGCGTCTGACCAAATGCCAAAAGCGTTGCTCAGTCCTTCTACATACTACGGATAGCCTATTGGTTCTGATTCAAACTGCGTGGTCTATTTCGTCGTCGTTGTCTGGATGCTGAATTGTTTCATTTTTTTGTAGTTCGTCTCTGCAATTACATGGTTCTCTCTCAGCTTAAATCCTATCTCTACTTATTATAACTAAAATGCAGAAATACAGACTATAGTTTAATCAATTGAAATAGTAACAGTTGAGAAGTAATTTATGATTAATGTGTATTGGTTCTTGTGCAGAAGAAAATTTGGAAAATAAAAGATTGGAGTAAATATATGAATTTTATGGTTACAAATATTACGTTTGACATATTTTGAATTGGTATGGTTTTGCCAAATATTTGGCCGAATGGGTCGGTTTGGCCGAATAATTGCAGGGGTAGAATAAATTCGAACCGGATTTATCGGGGACAATTACGTTGTGCGAGTTTGTCACGCCTGCCCTAGAGGGAATCAGTCACCTTTAACCCATCCTCCCGCTCACAATTTTGAGAAGGTGAGCAAGAGAGATGGCTTGTAGAAGAGAAGGCCAAACAGCCTTTGTGAATACTTTAAAGAATTGGTGGTATTTTAAGGCTTCAGTGAGAAACTATTCTTTTGTCAGTGGAGGTATTGTTTTGTTCTGCAGAGGAGATTAATTTAACACGCAGAGCCAAATATGTGTATTTAAATGATTTTTTTGTCATCGAATTATTTACATCGTTAGCATCATATTGTCAGTGGAACCAAAATATTAGACTTATGTAGCCGGCATGTAAATTTTGTCGAAAGTAAAAAATATTAATAATGTCAGGTGACGTCCGAACACGATAAGTGCAAATATGAGCAAAGGCGTTGTTTGTAAAGAACAGGCCCAACACAACACTGGAGTAACATATAATGGGGAAGAACCACCGAATATAAAACAGAAAGGTGCTGTTGGTGAATGTGTATGTATTAAATTTAAAATATTATATAAATTAATTGGGCAAAAACGCGTGTGCCTATGTCCAGCTGCCTAGCCTAGTGTATGGATTGTAACGGATCAAAGAATTGCCTATCCGATCCGAGATCTAGCATTGTTTACATTATCCGCGATTAAACAAACGTATTCGTATCCGATCCGATCCACAATCGGATCTGATAAATATAGCTAACCGATCTGTTCCAATTATTATCTGTTTGCGATCCGATCCGACCAACAAATATCTGCATCTATTTGATTGTTATGCATCAACAAATAAAAACAATTCTCTAGTAAAATCAAAAATAACAAATAAAGGTAAATATTTTATTCATTGTTTTTATTATGTTTGTTTGTTGCGTTTCTCTAAAATCAAGAACATTAAAAAAGGTAAAGAAGGTAAAATCAATAAATCATTTTCAGTTTGTTACACAATATGACAATTCAGAATTTCAGAAACAACTGGAGTCTTACTTACTATGTAACCGGAATAGTGTTCGAACCCCTGCCACACATAATATTAAGGGATTGACGGAGCACTCTGACGGAGGGGAAGAGCAAATCCAGAAAGTATTAAGTAGGAACGATAAAAGGATGAAGGGAAGTAAGGGTTGAGAATGAGAGTTGGAGGGAAGAAGGAGCAGGACAAAAGAATTTAGCAGTTGTAAAAGACGCCATTCTTAAAGTATTAGCTAGAACATAAGAAGGGCCAGAGCCACAATTCAGTCTCCAACTAGAAGCAGCTGAAGAACAAGATAGTAGTTCGCCAGGTCCAGGGATTTTAGATCTGTTGTTAGTTTTCCCTTTTCCTTTTCATTTTTCTCAGTGTCGGAAGTCAAAGATATTTAAAATTAAGAATATTTATTTATAAAAAGTATCAGAGCCCAAAACTAATTTTGTGAACCAAAAGAAAGAAGGGAATTATTCCCCGAAATCCTCAATAGTTTCGAAGATAGGAAGTAGCCGAGGCAGTTTACAATTTTGGATTTGTCCCGTCCTCATTTCGTCAGTCTCATCGCTGGTAAAGGTAATAATTAAATATATATATATATATATATATTATACTAAAATTAAGAGTATTATATGCCATTTTGTAAGTACAGAGCCATGTCGTTAATTTAATAGTAATGAAAGTTAAAGTGTTAAAGTGCGAAACGGTATTTGTGAGATACGATAAATAGTAGGTACCTATGTATGAAGTATGAAAGATGATATAATTAAAATAATAGACCAGTGCAGTGAATTTTAGGTTTTTCAATCACAATTATTTATTATATGTGCATGTCGTTCATAATTGATTTATTATCCGCAAAATAAGATATTATGAGGATGCATTCGGCAAATAAGTAGACATAGTAATTTAGGGAATGCGCATACCTAACGTTACATATATCAAGCCGTCATATAAAATAGTGGATTGGAGAATTAAAAAGGAAGGATAGGAATGGTCATTTTCGTATTTTCATATTCCGGTAAGATAAAGTGTTGACTATTTGGAGGAACAGAGGGACAACTCTAATTGATACCAAAGCTTCGGAAACTTTGGGTATCAACTACAGCAACCTTTAACCATTAAAACTCTAAAGCTACATCATATACCGTTTAATGTAAAGCTGTAAAAATGTCGTTTTCTGTTTTTTCCCAGCATTAGAAATCTGGCCAATACTTTTAACACAAGCTAGAATTGAAATTTTGGACAATATAATATGCTTACCCGATCCGATCTGTGTCTAAACGGATAGGGTATATTAACATATCCAATCCGAATGACTTTCGGAAAACAGCCCCAAATGATCTTATCCGATATCCGAAAAAACAGATCCAAAATATCCGATCCGTTTGAACCCCTATCCTAATGTACCGCGTATCCAATCAAATATGTATGCTCAGTATTGCTCAGCCCTCGTCTTTTCATGTATAAAGCCATTTCATTTTAATGGTAAACGGACTTTTCCTACCCGGACTTTTCCTACCCGGACTATTCCTACCCGGATTTTTCCTACCCGGACTTTTCCTACCCGGACTATTCCTACCCACGACCTAACCTAGGACTTTTCCTACCCATGTCCAGGAAACAAAAAACAACTATTACTATTTATGAGTGTACCGTAATAACACGGCAGTTTCTAACGAGTATATTAAATTATTACTAATTAGAATAAATACTTAATTGTGAATAAGTTTTTAGAAATACTAGCGACTATTGTCTTTAATTAATTACCTATGTTGATTCACGTAAACTATCCCTATTATTAAAACTGAAAAATATGGCGTAAGACAACACTCAAAGTCAAAGTATTACATATAATCTACACGAATTGATAAAGGACGAAAGAACAGCAAAAGATATAATAACGTTGTATTTTGTGGGTATATCTTTGCGCGATGTGTAATTTCTTTTTTTGTACATGGGTAGGAAAAGTCCTAGGTTTGGTCGTGGGTAGGAAAAGTCTGGGTAGGAAAAGTCCGGGTAGGAATAATCCGGGTAGGAATAGTCCGGGTAGGAAAATTCCGGGTAGAAATAATCCTACAACCCATTTTAATAACTTGAAGAACCGTTGAATTATTTTTTTTGGCTTCTAATTGGAGTGTTCCTTAATAATTTCCTTGGTAAGTATCCAATCAAATAAGCTCACTCCTCGTCATTTAATGTATTAAGCCATTCTTATTGTAACAACTTGTATAACCATTGAAAGTTTTGGTTTTCTAATTGAAGTGTTGCTTCATAAAATTTCTTTGAATAGTTGAGTTGATGCTATGATTATTTGTATACTCCTAACATACAACTATAAAGACACCGGGTAGAATAATTTTTAGTTACTTCGAGAACATTACAATTACATAGAATAAAAAGCAAGTACATACTTTCTTAATACTCAAATAATTATAGAATTCGATTTCCAAATGGAAGCTAATGTAGAGCAAATTGCAATTAGTGCTATGAAAAACCAATTCAAAATTTACATTTTCACCTGATGAGTGCAGCGAGTATAAATGAACATGACTAATATCAACTTCATAAAAATTTAGGCGAAAATTAAAAACACTTTTTTAGGGGTTTAAGCATGACAATGCATTTCGATGCTTCTCTAGCTTGATTTTGTGTTTTAGTTCCTCGCTGAAATTTTCCTATACACACTCCCATAGGGGACGCTGTGAAACAAGGACAAGGACCATTATATTCCGATTTCTTGTAGAGACCAATACTTTTAAAATATAAAACCAGACAATTGAATGTTTTTCTGATACATATACAAAATTAGTGTCTATTTTCATTACACGCTGCAAACGAAATTATAACCTTATTTTCGCTAACAATATCGTCAGCAGTTATTTAATCCTAACCCTATAACAACTATACTGCAATATGTTCACTATTACCTTTATTTCATTTACCACTGCCATTTTAACATTAAAGTTTATTAATACGCTAGGGAATATCCATTTAAAAAACGCACTTGCCGAGTTGCCATCGGTTGCCAGGGATCTCTTAAATCCTCTAAGTGAATGCCACTTCACAATTCTGGCGAATGATCCCAACAATGTATTTCTTACAGGTATTCGCAAATCAGTTTTCCAGTTCTTTATTGTGCCACAAAAACCATTCTATGACATAGCAGTGTCTGACAATTCAACCCACAGTGGAAATCCAAAACCCAACCCCAATAATTTATATCGCACACCGCCACCAAGATTTTCTAGCATCTGCTACGTCTCTCTAATGTTTCAAACTACTTTTAATGACATATACAGGGGTAAAAAGGTTACTGTAATTTACATCGATGGGGATTTCACGAATGACTCGTTCCATAACTTGATTCAAGCGGAGAGAGATATTAGCATTTGGTTCCTGGAAGAACCTCCTCGTGGACACCGCTGGATAACTCTCATACCGTCAACACTTGGAATCCCGCATAGTTTTATTATCCTTCGCTGTCAAAAATTCAACAACCAAAATCCTGAGACTAGCAGCAGCTTTGCTTTAAAACCTAGTTGCGCAAAGTATAACGGATGCATTATAAAAATAGAGCCGGCTAGTGTTCTAAAGCTATTCCAGCTCCAGCACAGGACATATCAGGATGTCCATCAGTTCTTTGAAAAAACCCGGGATGCGTCTATTCGTGTTCCTCCGCCAATTCAAATATGCATGATGTGTTGGACTAATTTTTCAGGTATTCAAAAGCCAACCTTCTTAGAGATTCACAGTAATTCACACGGGTAACGGGTTATGCATTCCAAGTGGAAAATTAGTCTTGGAGTTGCTCAGTGGACTTAATTACACGGCTAACTTCATTCCCCTAACTACGATTTTTTATGAGAACGATGAAATCATTAAGTTCGGCATAAAGCAGAATAATTACAATCCATACGTTCGGTCCGTATTTTTTGAAACACATAATTATCGGATACTCTACGGCGCTAACCCCACACTGGACATTCCAATCTGCTTCTATGACTTTTACGCACCCCTTCAATTCACTGTATGGATAGCTGTGGGGGCCACGATTTTTTCCTGGAGCCTTTATCTTTGGTTCCTGCACAAGAGGCGCTGTGAAAAGGGGGGCTTAGTTTCTGATGTGGTCATTATGGCTCTGGCCCCATTCGTTGGTCAAGTAGTGAATACTCGAATCACAGAAAGACAGTGTTTGAAATCCCTTTGGGTCCTCTGTACATTTTGCATTGTGAATTACTATCTTTGCCTGCTACAGATTTTTACTGTGTTGCCAAGAGCGTATGGGTCTGTGAAGTCCTTCAATGAACTTGTCGACCAAAATTACAATTTTATTGTTGGTAGCGCTGAAAAAATGTATTATATTTAACAAATGCTGGAATTTTCTGGCATCGCGAACATCACCGTAAAGAATGAGAAATATTTCTATTCCTCGATATTTAAAGTGCACAGCCTTCTCGTACAACGATTAACAACAGTCAATACCGGTAGTGCTGAAGAATTTCAGGAAGTGATCACTCAACGGAATGGGATAGTGGCGAATAATTCCCTAATAGAATATCTCAACAAGATCTATCCAGCATTGTACAAGACAGATATACATTTGGCTAAAGAAGAATTTTTCACATCCCCCCTTGTCTGGCTGATTAAATCGTCGAAAGGGGCGGATGCGCAAAGACTATGATGCGGCTCATCAGCACTGGCATTCATTTGTATTGGACGAACCTTGAGAAGCAAATAGGTTGGAAAGTGAGTTTATCGACTGGTTTTCCTCACTTGAGTTTACCCGAAGCAAGAGAATTTACAGCCAATCACAATTCAAGAAACAACTGGAAAAAGTATCAACTTGATGATTCTTTGATTAGAGCAACGTTTTACATGTTTTTAATTGGCATGGCGTCTAGTAGTCTAGTACACTGTGCTTGATTTGGGAGCTTCTGCCCAAAAGCAGAAAGCTTTGCTCAGCCCTTGTTCAAGCAGGGGTAGTTGGGTTTTTGTTCCCATTGCGTGGGCTTCTCCGTCGTCGTCGCCTGGGTGCCTAATGTTTTCATTTTTGTTGCTAATCTTGGCAAACATATCTGGTTCTTTCAACCTTAACTCAAATATCATTATGTATCCTTGTTATAATTAAAATTCAGAAAAATACATTACTAGTAACGCGGCCCGTCCTACGGACGGAATGTAACAGCATTTATCAAGACATATTTATAGCTAAAAAACTAAAAAATTCTTCATTTTGCGTTGTTTCTTTAAACATACAGTCAGTATTAAATACCAATGTCAAAAAATTTTATTACACCTAATACAGAATTTAATTCCCCATCGAACAGTACGTTGCAGGTCGGTGTCGCTGTTAGCTTTTAAAAAATTGACAATCACATTTGGCAAGGTATTGAAATTGATATTGGTTTGTCTGAAATTATTTCTTTGTTCAGAATACAAAACCTATCTCATTTAAAGTAATTTTACGGTACATAGGAGATATATAAAGTAAAAGAGAAGGACAGCGGACAGAAACGGCCGACAGAGATGGCGGACAGAAAGGGCGGACAGAAAGGGACAGCGTTATTTGAATTTTATTATTATGTAGATAACTTGTTTTATTTTCATTTCATATTAATAGGTAAATTTAATTTCTGTGGCGAAATTTTGACATCCCAAGAATACAGACCCGTGCACAATTACGGGCCCATTTACTGCGATATAAGTATTTTAAATAGACCCGTCTACTGTTCAAACTCCGACCTCTCATAAACCGTCTACTATTACAGGCCCGTCTACTATTTGAGGAAACACAGTACTTACAAAACTAAACTGATTTTAGTTTCCTATATCGTCGGTGAAGAGTCATTTTGGTGTAAGTCGCCCAATCCACAGCTAAAATCATCTGCCGCAAGTCTATATCGGATTCTTAAAATCACTGTGTTGTAAGTCTATTCAACTGGCTACACCATCAGTTATTAACTCAATGGGCTTGCGACAGAATGACTTAAGGAAATGTTTGGAGTTACGACAGAATGATTTTAGCTGTTTAATGGACTTGCGCCAAAATGACTCTTCACCGACGGTATGTGATTAACTACACACTCAGAAATGAAAGTTCATTATGTAATTTGTAACAAAACAATCCACACACAATAAAAGCATTAGATTGTTTGTTTTTGTTTAAATGACAATACGTTAAATCTTGATTGCTATACCTGCTACTTACCTGCTACCTTTAGCCGAATGGAAAGGGAAAGTGACGTAGCTCACAAATGCTGGTACAACAACATAATTTAATACAATACATTAACAATGAATTCGAAATTTTACTCTTTGCAAAATGTTCTCTACTTGCTACTCTTCTTAGCCGAATCTTCAATATTTTATGAAGAACTGTCTACAATTAATTATTGTTATTTTTATTGAATTTTTAAATTTAAAATTTTGAAAATCATAATAATTATAGTGTAGTTTAAAAAACAAGCATGTCATACATACACTTTTATAATAGAAAAATACATACATATCCTTCCCGAATATTGCACTTATTTCTTGTCACAGCTATTCTGGAAGTTACATTGTGCAGCAAAATAATTCCAAATATTACAGTACCCAATATTGATCCTACAAAGCAAAAAGGTTCATATTTTTGAAATAATAACTCTAATATTATTTTTTTTAGTACTAAAATATTGAAATAATGAACTTTAGTTAAAAAGTTTTGCTTGAAATATATTTTAAAATTTTAACAGATAATATTGACCCATCGAAAACGCGCTCGGGCCACAGTATTCGAAGAGCCTCGGACAATTTTCCATTTCTCGATTTTAAACAATCATCTGATTCGGCTACTGGTGGTGGTGGTGGTGGAGATCCTAATAAAAACCCAGGGGTAAGCATAGCGCAACAACTATATTTACGTACCTAGTACCGTAAGTTAACATATCGTCTGTGAAGAATCAAAATGACTCATATCCATTTTTAGCTAAAAATAATATCCACTATCTACCAAAATATTGAAATATGTGTTGAAAGCATTTAAATAAAACATTTTACATTTTTCAAAAACATGTAAATAGAACATTTTGCACTTTTCAAAAACATGATGTAAGTAGAACATTTTAGACTTTTCAAAAACATAAAAATATAACAATAACATTTTGGACTTTTCAAAAACATGTGAATAGAACATTTTAGATTTTTCAAAAATTTGTAAATAGAATATTCTGCATTTTTCAAAAACATTTAAATAGAACTTTTTACGCTTTTAAAAAACTCTTGGTTAAAATTTTACGCCTGTTTCTTACTTTCTTATTTTGTTTTTATGAAATAGCTCATTTTGATTTCTAGCTTAAATTGAATTTCGGTCATTTTGGTTCTTCACAGAAGATATGCATATGAAAACAGTTAAAATATTAAAATTATCTAAATAATTTAAAAATCATTTTATTTTATAATCTCGGAATGGACAGAATAAGCCTACTGCGCTCCAACCTTGCAATCCCAAAGATAGTGGGTTACCTTCAAAAAGAAGGCGGCACACATCCTCCGGTTTAGACGAATCCAGCAAAAAGCGAATCGAAACCCAGAACCGTCATATAATTCTAGCAGCTCACAAAATAGCAATATTTGGTCAGGAAGAGTCTGTGGGGAAGCTGGAGGAGCAGGAGCCACAGAATAGCTTTAAAGTCCTTCTTAAAACTGGTGAAATTTTCAAAAAGTTTTGTCCAGCAACTGCCGTGCCACCCAGTTACATAGACACGGTCATTCGCTCCTTCATGCTCCTCCATCGCTTTATGGAACCTAGACGACTTAAATATTTGACAGATGAAGAAACAGCTTGGACAATCAAACTTCTGGAAAAATGTGAAACTCAGACGCCAGCCACATTTATAATGAATACTGGCTGTGGTGATGATATTCTGGGTGAGACTTCGTCAAATACAAAAATTTGTCCTTTAGCATCCACACAATTTGACTATGACAATTATGATGCACTCATCGATACTATATTCAAAATATTTGAGCTCTCACATTCCAACTGCTTCGAAAGTTTCCAAGGATTTTCCCGAGTTTGGCATCGCTTCACGATGGGCATTCAAGATCTTTTTAGTTTACAAATCAAGCAGAGGTGGGGATCTGCACTGGAGAAGGAAAAGTTTTGGAGGCAACTTTTGGGTCCAAATTTTAAAGATTATGGGGATAATATTGACAAATGTGTGCATTACTACGCTACGCACTCCCCGATTCGTGTCAGATTACCTAGGACTAATCAAGCTTTCTCAACTAGATATGGACCCGGGGTCCCAGATATTTTTACCAAAGTGTGAAAATTAGTAAAAAGAGACTGGTTTTCTTTTAAGTTATTGAAAAAATATTTTCCACTTTTTATACTACTTACCTACCTAATTAATTAATTAATTAATATACATTATCGCATACTATAAGTAAGGTACCATGCCATATATAACGGAAAAACGTTAAATAATTTCTAATTCGGCTCATGAACTTCGAGAATCCAAGACGCGCGAACTATTGTTAAGTTATATATTGCTACTTCCACTTTCTTTTAGAAATTCTTGAATTCTTTTATATAATTAATATATACTGGAATGTAAATGGAATGTTGAAGAATACAAATGACAAAGCAACCATAATTATACAAAATGACGTGGATATTTTTTGCTTATCCGAAACCTGGATTTCTGAATTAAATGACGACTTAAAGAGAATTTTTAATAACTACACCATCACCTTGACTCCTGCTGTAGGAGAACGAGGCAGAAAGAGTGGAGGACTCATTGTGGGAACGCGAAATAGTGTTACTAAGCTGTGTAAACTTATGCACCAAGACCGACACAAAATCACACTTGAATATATATGCCAAGGAAAACCCACCCTCATCTGCTTCGCGTACATACCACCAGCATCTCAGTATGACGATGAAATTGACAACATTTTTAAAGACACTCCTCAACTCAACAAACAAAGATGCATCCTAATGGGGGACTACAACAGTAGAACAGGCAGCTTTGAAAACCCCTCAGATGCCATGCAACATTTCAGCAGGACCAGAAACTCGTCAGACCTTATCACCAACAAAAGAGGAAAACGATTAATAGAGCTCATTACAGAGCACGAACTTATAATATTAAACGGAAGAACGCCCTCTGATCAGCATGGCCACCATACCTTCATAGGACATAATGGCAGCAGCCTTATTGACTTACGCATATGCAATGACAAAACGGTGGACTACATTGAAGATTTATCAGTAATCGATTGTTTAGAATCGGACCACCTCCCAATTCTGGTTAAGATCGCACATAGTTGGCAAAAACAGGCTTGTGCTCTAAATGCAGTAGAAAACAAAATACAGTGGAACAAAGAGAGGGCCATGGATTTCCACAATCAACTCAAAGTAGACAGCAGAGAATTGAACTTTAACCGGTGTGATTTCAAAACCCTTAGCAATTTAATCTACCAAGCAGCAAATAAAACCGGAATGCGCACTAAAACCAGTGCTGATTTGAGAAAGAATCACGGCCCCAAATGGTTTGACAAAGACTGCAACATTGCTAAACGAAATGCCCTTTTTCTCCTGCACAAGTATAGAAATAATACACGACAAAGTCAAACAACTAATGACAGCCTCGACAACTTGATAAAAGCCAAGAAAGAATACCGCAAACTCTGCCAGGAAAAAAAGAAAACATTCTACGAAATAGTTCAAACAGAAATCCATCAAAGTAAAGATTCAGCAGAATACTGGAAGGCAGTGAACATGCTTAGAGACAAAAAGTATAGTTTCAAAACAAACGACATTGAAAAATCTCAATGGGATTCACATTTTCGATCTGTCTTTGAGACCTCAGACACCGACATCGTGGAAGTGTGCAAACCCCTTGCCCAAGCTCCACTAGATGATCCTGCCCTACTTGACGCCGAAATCACACTGTCAGAACTGTTTAAAGCAATCAAGAACCTCGCCAACAACAAATCACCGGGAGCAGATGGCATACCCAACGAAGTATGGAAAAGTTTGGACTACCTACTTCAGCTGCTTAACAAAGCCAAAAATGAACAAATACCCAGTAGCTGGGCACAAATTATAACAGCACCGATCTTTAAGAAAGGCGACGCAGAACTACCTAGTAACTACAGGCCCATCGCCCTAATTAATACAATCACCAAGCTATTCACTTGTATAATGTCCAACAGGCTTAACTCGTTCTGCTTTGCGAACAGCACAATATCAGAAAACCAAGCAGCTTACAGACGAGGAAGAGGCTGTACAGACCATATATTTGCACTCTACTCCTGCATCCTGAGACAGCTTAATAGGCCAGCACTGAAGAAGAAAGGAAAACTATACGCGCTGTTTGTTGATTTAAGCCAAGCATTTGATTCCATTAAAAGAAACAAACTGTGGTGTAGACTGAAAGAAGCTGGATTGAGCGACCTGTTTATATCTAAAATCAAAGAACTGTATGATTTGGCCAAAACCAAAGTAAGGTGCAAGGACGGCTACACGGACTTGATTAAAGTTATGGGAGGAGTCCTTCAGGGTGAAACGCTGTCGCCAACTCTCTTTACTATCTATATTGACAAAATCACTGAAATACTCCGAGCCAGCAACATACAAGGAATACAGATGTTTACCATCGAATTACTTATTCTCTTGTACGCAGATGACATTATCCTCCTTGCATCTAACGAACTAGACCTACAAAGGCAAATAAACACGCTTAGCAGCTTCTTTAAGGAAAATGACCTAACAGTCAACCTGTCTAAAACCAAAGTCATGATCTTCCGCAAAGGCAACAACATTAGCAAATCCATTAATTTCAAATGGGAAAGCAAACCATTGGAAATTGTGAAACAGTACGTTTATCTTGGCGTCCCTTTTACGCACAGTGGAATCTTCAATGAAGCAAAACAACATTTTTTCGGCAAAGCAAGATTAGCGCAAACAAAGCTATTTGAACTCTTCTACCGCGCAAAATTAAAAGATATCAATATACATATAAGGCTTTTTAAATCTCTTGTCAGCTCAATCTTAATGTACGCTGCTCCTGTCTGGGGATTACGTTACGTCGAGGAACTAGAAACGTTTCAAACAATGTTTCTAAGAAGGCTTACGGGAACATCAAACTCAACACCAGAATACTACCTGAGACTGGAAACAGGAGCGCTAAACATCAAAATGCAGCTATTTAAAGCACTGCTGACGTTTCTTGGAAAAATTATCAACTCTAAGGAAAACAGCATAACCAAAAACTGTTATGATGAGATAATACAGATTGAAGGCACAGACAATAGGTATAACTGGATGTTACAAGTGCGAAAGATCTTTGCCGATGCATCCATGGAAGAAACGCTCCAGAATCTGAACAGTGCGTATCTAAAGCAACATAAATCTGCTATCCTAGAGAAGTACCGACTTAGCTGTATTAATATGGACGTACAAAGAATGCAAAGTTGCAGCACATTAAAATACTACAGCCGCTTGAAGACCCACGCCCTAAGATCGGAATACTTTGAAATGGGATTAGCATGGAACACAGTGAAGTTCATACTGAATCTAAGATCTGGACTGCCTAGAATTGTCCTTAGAGGAAAGGTCATTAACCTCAACGGAATGAACAGACTATGGAAACGCGAGGAGACACCTGACTGCGACCTGTGTGGGAGAGAAGAGGAAGACACCTTCCATGTGATGCTAAACTGTCCACATTACGCATATCCGAGAACCAAATTTCTGAGAAAACTAAGCGACGCAAGACCAACTAGGAAAAGCCTCATGGTACAAATTTTTTACGAATACCACAACGCCGAGGGATTTGAACTACTCTTTAACTTCTGGGATACAGCCATAAGGACTCGGAATTTCTACTACGAATGCATCGGAGAAGCCTGATTAACTTCACCCCCCCCCCTCCCCCTACACTTCTCATTAAGCTACAAATGACTACCTCCCTTTTCTACCGCAACACCTAGAGAAATACTCTATACTACATTTATATTTATATCATATTACATCATTAATATTTTCGTAACATGACTCTAATCAATGCCTATTATATACTGTGTAAGAATAATTGCTAACATGCTCTCTTTTCAGCAAAGAAATAATCAAGAAATAACCTTTATACATAGACTAAATCAAACATACTTATTATCATATCAAACCAAGGATCAATTACCCTTGTAAAGTCAAACATGTAAATAACCAATGTTGTATGGGCTGCGGCCAAATCGACTCAATGAATAAATTATTTATTATTATTATTATTATTATTATATAATTAATATAGATTTCCAATTTTTATCCGGCAGCAACATGCATGATGTAATAGCTTATTTCCCACGTCAAACTCTGAAAGGAGTAGTAGTGCGTGTGTTCTGTTGGAAAGAAAAAAAATTAGTTTCTTTCTGTTTTTGTGTGTTTGTGTTTTGTGGGAGGAACCGGAGGAAGGATGGCGAACTTGCTGGAGTATTGGGATACGGGTAATCCGTTTTTCAGTGTCTGGCAATCATTCGGAGAGCCGAAATTCTTCTAGGAACGGGGGTGATATTTTTTATTTTTTTTATTTATTAAATATTTGTAGTTGGGAAGGTGGAAAAGTTTTTTTGTGTAGAATGTACTTCGGAGTTGTAAGTTTGCCTCTCCCTAGTGCTCCTATCGAGATTTTTTTCTACTTTTTAGTTCAGGAATTATCGGATAGATGGCGTCGTAGAGCTAAAAATGACATTGTTACCAATTTTGTCGTTTTTAGTGGAATGGTATTCAGCAGGCGTGAGTTGGTATTTTTAATTATTTCTCACTCCTGCTGGAAATGGTTTGTTTGTTTTCGTTACAGTGGAACCCAGTACGCAATGATTGTGTGTTATTGGTGCTGGCCAATGTTTGAAAATATGAATTGGATGCACACATATGGTAGGAGCATGTGGGCATTGACATGTGTTGAGTATGTTGCTAAGTATTATTGTATTGGCACTCCTTATGTATTACCTACGTATAAGGGGGTGATACAGTCGTATTGGCTAAGGTATTGCTATGCATGGGTATTTTGTGTACGGGCCGTTGTTAGGCACGTAAGGTGGGGGACAATGGCAAGGGTACGGTTTGGTTTGAGAATGTGGGTGGATAGGGTGCTGCGGGTGGTGGTGCTAGTAGGGGATGACTTTTAACATCGGGTTGGGTCAACAGCTGGGTGGGGTTTCTTCTGTTGCCTTATCCACTATTGACCTGACCCAAATTAATATCCACCACTCCAAAGCTGGGGCTATGAGCTTATGTGGTTTTCGTGATGAAGTGGTGCGACACGAACATCACCTAAATGCTGCCGCCGCCCGTAATCGCCCGGTTTGCTCGCATATCTGTCTCATTCAAGAACCGTATTGTTATAAAGGTGCTGTAAGGGGTTTAGGTAAGGCTGATAAACTCTTTGTTTCTGACTTGCATGCTACGCCGCGTGCATGTGTTTTGATTTCAAAGAATGTGAGAGCACATTTGCTGATAGAGTTTACGAGCAGGGATATAGTCTCTGTTGTCACGTGGTGGGGTAAGGGTCCGATGGTCTTCGCCTCTGTGTATATGCCGGGTGAAGCAACTGATCCCCCTGGGGATCTTGTGCGCAAGCTGGTTGACTATTGCCAAGTCAATAAGCTGCCTCTTATTATGGGTGCAGATGCTAATGCACATAACCTGGTATGGGGCAGCACCGACACTAATCGCAGAGGCGAGGTACTGTTTGATTACATTATGTCCACTGAACTTTCGGTAGTAAATCAAGGTAGTGCTCCTACGTTTGTAGTAGCAAACAGGAGTGAGGTGATTGACATCACACTGGCTAATAGGCTAGCTGAGGCATGGGTTGATGGATGGGCTGTGTCAGATGATGAATCGGGTTCTGATCACAGGTACATTCGTTTCCGTGTTTCAGCTGGCTTGCCAGTAGCTGTTCGTAGTAGAAATATCAGAAAAGTGGACTGGAGCAAATACTCTGTCTGTCTGCGGGAGAAAGTTCACATGGTGCCTGATAGGCAGCTGCACAGCGTCAATGACGTTGATGCTGAGGCGGCTGCAATCGGAAAGGCCATGATGGACTCTCTTGATGAGGTATGTCCGCTAAGGAAATATAAACGAAGGGACAGGGTTGCGTCTTGGTGGACAAATGAGCTCACAGCTCTTCGAGTGGGTGTAACCACCCTCTTTAAGAGAGTGGGTCGTCACGAACGTGACCCTGTTATTTGGAGGGAGTATAAGGAAGCTCGCAATGTTTATTTGTCTGCTGTTCGATGTGCAAAACGAAGGTCATGGACCGACTTTTGTGGCAGTGTAAGTAAGTATGGGGATGCTGTAAAGTGTCTTCGGAGTCTGGAGGGCAATGTGACCAGGACACCGGGGTCAATTCATGATAATGTGACGAATCAGTCTACGACGTCAATGAATGAGACTCTGGATGTCCTTCTTCGGCATCACTTTCCTGGGCTAGATAGTGGGGAGCGGCATATCATGGAGCATGGTATGGGCTCACTGGAATTGCATGGCTGCTCAGGGATCATCACTGAGAGGAACGTGCAGAATGCTGTTTGGAGTTTTAGTCCATACAAGTCTGCGGGGGCTGATGGTATTCAACCTGTGCTATTGCAGAGGAGTTTACCGGTGATTTTGGGGCGGTTGGTTGCTCTTTATCAGGCTTGCCTGGCATTGGGCACTGTACCGCTGTGCTGGAGAGTGGCTAGGGTAGTATTTCTACCTAAGCCTGGTAGGGGGGACTACTGTAAGGCCTCCTCATGGAGACCTATACAACTAGCCCCTGTTTTGTTAAAGGTCCTAGAAAGACTGGTAGACGGGCACATCAGGACACCTGAGTTGGAGAGCAGGCTTAGGGCTAATCATCAGTTTGCGTACTTGAGGGGTCTTTCCACGGATGCGGCTATTCATAGAATAGTAGCGTATGTGGAGAGAGCCCTAGAGTCGGGACTGATGGTTCTGGGTGCCTTTGCCGACATTGAAGGGGCCTTTAACAATGTACTATTCAGTGCTATTACTTCAGCATTGGATAGGTTTGGTATTTGCTCTTTGCTGAAAAGGTGGATCAACTTTAGTCTTAGACATAGACGGGTGGTGTCTGAGATTAGTGGTTGTTCTAGGGAACGGACGGTGGTTAGAGGGTGTCCGCAAGGTGGGGTAATTTCACCCCTTCTGTGGAACTTGGTTATGGATGGTCTTTTGACTAGGCTTAAGCAAAGGGCGTCGTCTACTCTGTCACAAGGGTATGCCGATGACACAGGGGTGCTTCAAAGCGGCAAGGTGCTCCGTACACTCACACATCGGGTCACTGATGGTCTAGATATTATCAGTGACTGGTGTGTGGAGGTGGGACTGAACCTTAATGCTGAGAAGACTGAGTTGATTCTGTTCACAAGGAACACCAGGCTCTCTCCCCATTCTGTGAGGTTTAGGGGAGTGAGCCTGGAGATCCGGAGAACAGTTAGGTACTTAGGCGTTGTACTGGACAAGCACTTGACCTGGATGCCACACTGCAAGTCAGTGGAGAGCAAGTCGCAGGTTACCTTGGCTAGATGCAAACGCATGGTTGGAAGGAAATGGGGTCTATCTCCCACCGTGGCGAGATGGGCTTATACTGCCCTTGTCCGTCCAGTGATGGAGTATGGGGTTGTGGCTTGGGCTCCTGCACTGGAGAAAAGCTCGTATGTTAGTCTTTTGGGTAGGGTACAGCATCAAGCGTGCCTTATGATTACGGGTGGGCTTCGATCGACGCCTAGGGCGGCGATGGAGTGTCTTATCGGCCTCATACCTCTGGACATCTGTCTAAAGGCGGTGGCTGTCAGGTCTATGCATAGGCTGAAAACGAGGGATTTGTGGACGAAAAATCCTTTTTTTGGGGGCTCAACCAGCCATACTGTGATTTGTGAGAGGTGGGGCTCTTTTGTCCCTATTCTCCAGATGCCAGTGGACTGGATGTATAGGAGCCTTGAGAATAGAAGGTTTACTGTTGAACTTGGGTTGCGAGTGGATTGGGCTTGTGACCAATCGCTTTTGGGGGGTGGGGTGGTTTGCTTCACTGACGGCTCACGTGATGGTGATAATGCTGGCTGTGGAGTTGTGATTGAGGACAGAAACCAGGGAGTAACTCTTATGGCTTCGTCTGTGTATCTTGGTGCTGATGCCTCTGTATTCCAGTGTGAGACCCTTGGTATCTCCTTGGCGGCCCATTGGCTGCTGGAGAATGGCACTAAGGATCTTCTGGTCAGAGTATTCAGTGATAGTCAGAGTTCTTTGCGAGCACTGTCCAAGCCTTACACTGTCTCGAGTGTCGTGTGGGACTGTCACACTAACCTCAACAGACTTGCTGAGAGGGGTTGTGAGGTTGTGTTAGTATGGATCCCCGCGCACTCTGGTTTCAGGGGTAATGAGGAGGCGGATAGGCTGGCGAAGGCTTCGCATGATGGGAGTTGCGTTAGGCAGTTTGGTCCAAGACCAATCGTTCCAGTCCCACTCTCCGCTGTCCACTGCGCAATTGCGCAGTGGGCTAGACGTGAGCATGAAAGACAATGGACTGGACTACGCAACTGTAGACAGGCCAAGCTCTGGATATCGGCACCACTTTACGGCAATGCGTCGTTGGTGCGTTATCCCAGAGATCAATTAAGATGGTTGATTGGGCTAGTGACGGGACATGGGGCTTGGGGAGCTTACGGTTGGAGGATTGGAGTGTTGGACTCCCCTACGTGCGTGCACTGTGGGGAGGAGGATGATACACCAATTCACTATTTGACTGTGTGCCCTGCCTTTGTACTTGTGAGAAACCTCTATCTGGGGGGGTGTCTTATATCATTGGATTTGTCGGTGGCTCAGTTAGTGGCGTTCTCGCGCTCTACTGGCAGGCTTGCGATTTGATCTGGTTTTTTTTTCTGCTATTTTTCGAGGGGGAGTCTGCAATAGGCCATAATTATAAAGGCCTCGGCGGCGTTGGTCCCTTTGGGACCGAACCCCTGTCATATAATAATAATAATAATAGCTTATTGATTAAATGAAAATACAACAAACTTACTAAATAAACAACCACAATAACTTTTTTATAAATAATTAGTAGTAATTTTTCTTAATATTAGAAACAAAAACAATCAAAGCCGCGAGCGTAAAACAAAATTTTAAAATTAATAATAATAGTATAACGAATTTTAGAGACTATTAGCAGGTTAGCAACCCGATGGGTTGCGTTAAAAAATGTAATATACATTTTTCACTTTTAGTTGTTATAGTGAATGAGGTTGTGGTCAAATTGACTTTGGGGTTGCTCAGTATAAGCTTGAACTAAAGGTTCTACTGGATTGGACCGCGTAAGTTTTGACCAGACACTTGCCTAGGGTAAGCTTTAACCTCAACTTTGCAAGGGTTAAGTTTTCCCCATAGACGTGGTATGTATGTATCTTCAAGGTCTTGAATACCGTTATTATAACAGCACCAAGTGGAGCATAGACGTGGTAGGAGTAGGTTTGAACCAGAGCCTTGTCCGGGTTAAAGTATGGAATCGGACTTGCTCGGGGTAAGTACTGACCAGTGACTTGCCCAGGTAACGCAATAGTAAAAGACTTCGATCAGAGGCTGGCCCGGGATAAGTTACACCGTAGCGTTGGCTGGCTTAAGCATTTACCACAGACTTGCCAAAAATTAATGATTCGCCTCACCGGTCGCATGCTATTGCTGTATTTGTTGAGCCCACAGGCTTTCTCGGGGTAAGTTGTTCCCAGAGATTTGCCCGTTTTGCGCTATGGTCACAGACGTGCCCAGGGTAAGCTTCAATCACAACCTTGCCCTGGCTAAGCTTTGATCAAATGGGCCATCCATATATCACGTTTCACCATTTTGAGCAAAACCATCTCCCCCCTCTCTAATCGTCACTACACCGCCATTTCTCGGTACCTCCCCCCCCCCTCAATAAACGTTTCAACTTTTTAAATAGTTGTTCAAAGAATTTTTTATATTTTCTAAAGGTTTATACATATGTACATTTTTCCGAAAAATAAATTACATACCACAAATTACATTTTATCAATAATGTATCTGCTTTGATTTGCCGTAATAAAAAATTTAAAATTTACAAAAATTGCCCGAAACGTCATTTGCCTGAACCTCCCTCCCCCACCCTTTCTGCTGTTTCAACGCGTCATTGGCCTGAACCCCCTTCCGCCCCCTTGAAACCTGAAACGTAATGTATGGATGGTCCCAAAGGCTTAATCGGGCCATGGTTTTCCCGCAGGCGCGCTGTGGGTATGGTTTTACCAGAAACTTAACATGATTACGCTGTGGTCACCGACATGTCTGGGTTCAGTTTTGATTTGAGGTTAGCCTAGGCTTTAAGTTAATGCGGGTTTAATAAGTCGTATGACAGTCTTTTTTATGAAAGAGGTAAAAGAAACGTAATTGTGCGTTTTTTGTGCTTTGTAAAATTCACACTATTTTGTTGAATATAATCTTTTACTTCCGACTGCTGCATGTACCTTGAGCGGCTAAGCTTCAGTCAAAGGCTTGCTCGGGTGAGGTTATTCCCACTGGCGCGCTTGGAGTCTATTTTTACCGCAGGCCTAATCTGATTTCGCTACGATCACCGACATGTCTGGGCACAGCTTTGATATGAGATTAGCCGGGAATTTATGCTTTACCTTTATGCGGGGTAAATGTTATGTGTGAAAGCCTTTTATACAAAAGGAGAAAGTAAAAATGTGTTTAGCGTCATTCAAGATTACCAAGAAAATTTTCTTCTGCTAATGGCAGGAGAAAATAATTTTCATACACTTGGGATTTGTACATTTTATTTAGTGCGCGGTTCCGTAATAGTACGCGGGTCTCAGAGGTTCTAATTTAAATAATACGCGGGGCGTACTGTTATAGAATATACGGTAAGTTCGTTATCGATATTATCCATATTCATTTAATCATCCGTTTGACCACCGACTTAACTTAGTTGCTCCTAACTGTGGCCAACCCATATACCATTACGGACATTTTAATGTAGAGATAAAAAATGAAAATAAATTGTTGAACCGCGATACTGCTAAGGCAAGCTTAGCGTTAATTTCAGTGCAGGTGCCGTAATACAGTGTAGACATAGATACGAAAATTAAAACTGAAGTCAGTAGTTAAACAAATTATTATTCTACAATAATAATTAAATTAACATTTTTCTGGCCAAGTTCCATTTTATTTTATCAGCTTTCATTTTTTTTTCTCACTTTTTTATGGCGTTCAAGTTAGAAGTATTTGTAATTAAAAATCTAGCTCTGTACCAATCAGGACCCTGGAATTTTTAAAAGTTTGAATTTCCAGGCTGTGATTGGTGCAGAGCTAAAAAGTTAAAACGTGAATAATTCAAAAAAATGCCAAAACACTAAATTTTCCATGACCATCATTCCATCCGCTGGACCAAGGCCTATCTAATGACACCCCAATAAGGGGTAAATTCGTAACACTGTAGGAGGAGTTAACTGTGAGAGCTCGCAACCCCTCATAATACTGCACATTTTAATTTAGAGATTAATTATTATACATGCACAGACTTGAGTGACTTGAAATAGTTGACGTTGAAATACTATATTATGACATTTCGGAATTTTGGGTTTAACGTTTAACTACTGTAATTTCTACTGAATGAATTCGCAAGTTTGCAAACAAATTACAAACGAGCCCGAAATTTATTGGTTACTGATTGATTATGCTCACGGACTGACGGCTATTATCTATCGTATTTTCAAAAATAAGTGTGCACTTGACTGATGGCTGGCATTCACGAACGTAATAAATATCAAAACTTTATCGAAGTAAAAAATGGTAACTACAAATAAAAACTCGAGCCCAGCAGGTCCACTCTTAATGTCAAAACGCGTTCTTCCAATTTCCACTCGTTTAAAAACTGAGGATGAAAGTCGTCAAAACGAAAATCAAGATGCACAAATTGTAGAGAATTCGGACCCGAAACAGGAACTTCAATCAAACCCGCCAGGTTTAGAAAATGACCCGCCGAAATCATCCGAAGAAACCACTGGAGTCGGAGTCACGAGAAAACGAAATCACAAAAGAATAACAATTCCCATCTTAAAATATGCACCTGGCCTCCAGCCATTAGACGGACCTGACATCAACGGGTTTTTTATCAAGCTTGATGAACATCTAGGTGAAATTTGTGGTGATCCGAATGAAAAGGAAAATCTACCGTTTTCAGCAGCGAGAAGATTCGAGAGACACTACAAAGTAATGAAAGGGGATGGTAACGTAATTTACTGGGCATTAGAAAACCCAGATAGTGAGTCAAGATATTTATATGGGCAGAAGCGGGATTTTTCATACTTTATTTTCTCTCCAGATGGCCATCCTGTCCTTCATTTTCAGAAATCAGTCCGAAGAATAGATTTTTGTTGCAACTGTCAAAAATCCAAGTTAAATTGTCGCTGCTGTTGTAAAAAAAATAGGAAAAATAAAATTAGTGACCTAGTGTCAGACCATGCGCAGATTACGAGTACAGAAATAGAGGACGACTCGGAACATCTACGCGCACTCAGTAAATTAAGAAAAGTTGACAAGATCACAGAGCGGAAGGGCTGCTGTGTTCGACTTCCTGAAGGGGTCTTTCTCGGTCAAATTGTAGAAGCCAGTGCTATCAAAAATTCAAAATCTGAATCTGCCTCCTGCCCTTGTTCTGTCAAATATAATATTCTGGATGCTCGAGGAATTACTGTGATGACAATTACGGCTAAAGTCTCATGTTCCTGTTGTTGTAGGCTATGGTATCCATTTGGGATATGCTATGTAACACAGCTGAGTGTTCTCCGCTGTGGAGACACTGCTTTAAGTGTCATAAGCGCCAACTCCAATGACACAAATACAACAATGGCTGGTATGGCTACAAAGAAACTCAGTTTCCTAGCGTATTCCCAAATTGGAAATATTTTTAAATCTATGAGAAATTGTGATGCGAATCTACCTGAGAACCTTAGTTCGTGCTTTGGTTTGAATTTTCCCGCCAACTTGCGCCCTGTAGATAAAGCGCTCCTTTTAGCCTCCATACTGTATATGGTAAGCGCGTTTGTAACATTTCGTCTGTCAAGAACCAAAACGACCCATATCCATTTTTAGCTAAAAACAATATCAACTATCTACAAAAATATTCAAATGTCTTGAGAGCATTTAAATAGAACATTTTGCACTTTTCAAAAACAAGGAATTACAAATTTTTGCACCTTTTCAAAAACATGGAATTACAAATTTTTGCACCTTTTCAGAAACATGGAATTACAAATTTTTGCCCCTTTTCAAAAACATTGAATTACAAATTTTTGCACCTTTTTAAAAACATGGAATTACAAATTTTTGCACCTTTTCAAAAACTTTGAATTACAAATTTTTGCCCCTTTTCAAAAACATGGAATTACGAATTTTTGCACCTTTTTAAAAACATGGAATTACAAATTTTTGCATCTTTTCAAAAACATGGAATTAGACATTTTTGAACATTTTTTTGCACATGATAATAGAACATTTTACGTTTTTCAAAGACTCCTAATTTAACATTTTACGCATGTTTCGCATTTTGGTTTTATGACATAGCTCATTTTGATTGTAGCTTAAATTGGACATGGTTCATTTTGGTTCTTCACAAACGATTTCATTTTTTAGTATGTAAACCGTATTGTTATTCGGTTTCGATGATGGTTTTTTTACTCGCAAAACAGGCTAATTAATTACGTTTTCTATTGCTTCACAGAATGTGCGGTACTTTGAAAGACGCCCATCATACATAGTGTGTTACTATTTCTTAACCTTTATTGTAATTTCAGCCGTCATATCTATGTGCGTCTACACTATTATGTCTCTCTATGTGTTAAAAGAATAAATAACATGTTTACATAGCCATGAAAATTGTTTGCCTTTTTTTGTAAACAACACAACAACATCAGGAATAAAAAATAGCAATTTAATATGAATTTACATTCTACATAATAAAGTACATAACAAAATTACCAGAGTTTGTAAATTAAATAAATATTATGCTATAACATTTTATGGGTCGAGAGCGCGCTCGCGCTAAATGTGCGCCGCAACAACGCCGCACTCAATTTAATTCAAAAAATAAAATTTCGCAAGACAGCGAACGGCACTGTGTCAATAAGCTATTATTTGGATTACCCAGATGCGGGAGACCCAACAATAGGAGATGGTGCTCGAGTTGCAGTACCTGTGCCTGTGCCAGTGCCACTAATAATATTGTTATTGTTGTTGTTGTTATTATTATTATTTTGATTGTTTTGATTATTTTGATTATTTCCATTAGCAGGAATTGAAGCAATACTCTGCCCCCCAAAAACACGATTAATAACAGTATTGGCAACAGACTGGACACGATTTGGTGTAAAAATAAAAGACCCAGAAATAATCTGCTCCAAATTTCCGGTTGCGACCCCTGACAGAATTGTGTCCACGCCTTTAGTTACATCTGGGATGAAAATTAGGGAAGAGAGTAAGGACCGTCTCGTAGTTGCTTGAACTGCATTATTGTTGTTGTTATTATTACTGTTGTTATTATTATTGTTGTTGTTGTTATTTGTGGTTGAAGCAGAAGCAGTATTCCGGTTTTGGTTTCGATTTAACAGCCTGTCTAGGAAACTGATGAAAGTGTTTGATTTTACTTGCTCCTGTGGAGTAGTTGGGACGGTGTTGGTAGGATTCTGTAGATAAAATACAATAATGAAATAGTGAATATATGCACAATATTTTACACCTATTGTACACTTTTTAATATCAATTTTGAATTTAACTTACATTTTGCTTCGGGAAAAGAATTTCAATTTCGGTTATTTCATTTGTGCCTGGAATTTCGTACTCCACTGCACCGACCTCATGGGGATTTTGAACAAGGTTTATTGCCGTAAATATCAGCACTGTGGTGACTATTGTGAAAGTTTGCTTCATTTTTGTATTTTTGCTAAAATCTATATGGTATTGTTATATGATGGTTTTTTGCTAAGAAAATTGTTTCTGGTTGTAGCAAAATAAATGAACTGACAGAAAAATATGAAAAATTTGAAGCCGTGAGTAGTTGAATGATAATTAAGTATCAAATTTAATTAGTATTTAGTACTAATTAAATGGCGTTGACCCGTGAACTAATTATTATAAATAATGCGCCGCTATTACGGTATTTGTTAATTATATTTTTATTTTTGTATGTAGCATCCTAATAATAGATTACATTAACGTACAGAATCATTATCATACAACTACATAAAAGTAAGTACTTCTACTCATCCCATCGTCGGTTTTAGCAGCTTCAACTTCTGGATGGAGATATATGATACCTATATTAATTATGCAGCTAGCTAAAAATTAATTCATATGATGGAAATGCCTCGCACAATAAATTACAAGATTACATATTAATCACAGGTATAGAATTTAGTTAATTGGACTTTTTATGAGAAAGTACAGTAGCACGGCATGCAGAAATGCAGACTTGGGCTATAATTTATTGTTACCGTAATAACTTATATATGTAACATTAATAACGTAACTGCTGTGTATCAGTATTACTATTACCTACCCTACTGTGTAAGTAATATGAATAATTTTAATGCGTTGGCGTTACACACCGTTACATTCTGTGTGAGTCATTGACGTGGTGCAGAATAAAACAACTATATCAAAATGAGAGGAATTTTGTAAAACATTATTTGACACAAAAAACAAAAAATGACATTATATTGTACGTATACTGCGTATTGGCTTAAGTTTAAAAGTATTTTAACGTTTTACATGTTTTCATTTTCAGTATTTTGTTATCATTTTTTAATAATGGACAAATTAATGGACAAATTAGCAAATATTTAAATAAAGGTGTAAGAAAATAATTTAATTTACTTGCGAAATCTCCTTCTACAGAATAATTTTATTAGGTTTGTAATTGTATGATTACACATGAAAACATAGCATACACAAATAAAAAAATAACTTTTGTAAAGACACTGCCGCGTTGTCCAAATATGTACGTAATGAAAGGCTGTGTCACCACAGCCGCATCTACACCACACTGCTTTTTATCCGTGTAGCAGAAGCAGAAAGTTCCCTTGTAAACAGTGTTTGGCCTATTTGGGATCAACTCCTTCATGTCGTTGTATGGGTCCGTCGCATCTTCAAAACAATTTGTCTTCCAAAGATCGAACGCTTTCGGCCGCTTCCTCTGAAATAATTTGCCATGTTAAAAATTCGAATAATATGGAATGCTCTTAAATTTTAAACATTAATTTCTGATTCCAGAATTATTCACTAGTATACAGTTAATAGTTAAAAATAATTAGTATTTACAAGCGGGGAATGTGAACAGCCTTTCCACTCATAGCCAGCTCTTCCGTCGATCGACCCTTGAAATGTAAAACAAGAAATGTATTCTGAATCGCAGGGCCGAATTCTAGGATTGACACAACTCGCCGCTGGATTTTTGATATTAAGACTCTGACATTGTAAGCAATCGTATTTTAGATTAGCTGGTATGTGCTTTGCGGAGGAATTTGTTTTTCCTTGGGCATTAATTACATTGTCTGATAATTTGCTTAACAAAAGGAATGCAAATATTATTATTGTCCCATTCTCATTTGCCAGCGATCTGCGCAAATCTCTAAAGATGCAAATACATTCTTTTGTTTTAAGTGCCATGTTTGCTTTAATTTGCAAGGGGCGCGACGTCACGTCAATGCATATCCCAGTTCCCGTCTTCCACTTACGGCTCCAGTAGCAAATACCAGTAATGAAACTTATTATTTGATATTCAAAATTCAAACTTTAATAATTTAATATTTAATTTAATACTGTACTTACACACTCAATTAATTTATTACTGTTTTGCTGGACTGCTCTTTGAAAAATACATTAATCAGAAAAATATACCACTAGTGATTTATTTTCATCTTTTATAGTTTGTTGAAAATAATTTAAGGAAAAATCTTACAATTTACTTAACAATCAATTTTCAATTTTGGGGTGAGGTAAGGTATGAATCTATCGTAACATAACGGTACATTAGAATAAAAACAAATTTCAGATTCATTGGGAGTCTTTACTCTTGACTAAAGCGGAAATTTAAAATTACAAAAGTCTACACGATTTGTGCATTCTTTGTAGTCAGACATTACTGATACAATTGAAAATTTTAAACATTTGCAATATATGAAAATTAATAGACACACCTTAAAAAGACAATTATAGTAATTTTAAATTTATTTTTAAATACGCTATAAAAATAATAGGATTCGGATTGATTATAAAAAAGAATACGAACGGTTTATGTTCGAGGCAGTTTAAAAAAAGGAAGAAAAAAACAAAAATATGTTTATAAAATAAAGTTTTAAGTAATAAATTAATAATACAAAAAATCAGTTGAGAGACGAGTCCATCATGACGTAGGGTCGAACAGTTTCCAAAGATTTGTTCAGTTCTGCAATAAAAAAAACAAACTTGCATCTAAAAAAAATAAACACGATAAGGTAGCTCGTAAAATACTCAAAACACTGGAAGAGCTAATGCACAGATGTACTGTTGTTTAGTGATCTAATGATTATAACTGATAATGAATTAATTATGTTACCTGTAGGATCCTCCCCTTGAGACGTATCAACTCCAATGCTAACTTTTAAGTTGGGACACATTTTAAAAGCATAGAGACCCGCGACACAAGACAGAAATACAGGGTATGCATTTTTTCGTACGGTCTTCATCACAAAATCAACCCGTATCTCACGGAGTTGTTTCAAATCCAAAATAGATGGATTTTCTCTTTCGTCTTCCCAGTCTTCCGCACAAATTTCAACTTGTGGCATACTTAGATTCTGAAGGCGATTTTGTTGCTGCTTTCTGAGGCGACGACAAGTTTCTTCACTAAACCCTGTGAAGGCCATATCCATGATAGTTTCCATCACAAAAGTGTCAATATCGATTGTAAATTTTATTTCTTCTAATTTGGTAAGTTGGCCCCAAATACACTTTGCAGCATCCACAAAATCCCCGATGGACAACACACCGAAATTTGCAACTTTAACATTTGGGGCAAGTCCAATAAATTGCTCAAGCCAATACAAAGGGAGCTGACAATCCCACTGACACATTAATTCCAATTTTGTAACACTTGGAATCGCGAGGGGTTTTGCAAAATACTTAAAGAATACATCACATGGCTCCTCACCACTATTTTCCCAAATGACAATTTTGAGAGTTTCAACTTTAGGGAAAATTTCTGAAATTTGGGAATTTGATGGAAGTATCTTCTTTTCAAAATCTTGAAGCATACTATCCTCCACTATTATCATGTTCAGTTTTTTTACCATTGGGAAAGTAGGTAATTTCAACTCGTGTTTTTCAAGAAAACCAAGGCGATCATTTATAACGAATTTTTCCAAAGTTGAAGAACTGAGTCGAAGAAATTGATTCAGGATGGAAGTGACTCTAGGCCATGTTTCTGGATGACACAATAATTCTTCCATTTCAATCTCTAATTTTTTAACTTGGAGGCACGGCTGTTTTGACTCAGAAGGTTGTTGGTCCAAAAAACTTTGGTAGAGATCTAAATTTTCGGGGCGTGGGTCAAACGTTAAAGTTTTCATCAAGTGGAGATGCGACGTGTCCGGACCACTTAAATGCTCCTCTTTTTCTTTGAGAAAAGCCAGAAAATTTGTACCGCGACAGCCCTTGACCCCCTCAAGATTCACTGCAGCACAGACTAAATTTTGAAGAAGTTTTGGAGGGACAACACAAGTCCGTTGTGGGCCTACTTTGATAGACTTTAAACTATTTAATTTTATCCAACCCTGGTAATTTCGAAAGAGTACGAGATCAGTGCAGATTTTTTTCCATGCTGGAGGAACATTATCGAAATGTAGTGTGTGCAGATTTGGCACCTGATGCAGAAGAAGATGTTGAAATGCAAATATTGAAATATTTCCAGAGTAGAAATCAAGCTTGAGGACTTTCACCAAATGGCCACATTCACTCAAAAAATTCTGAAGGGCTGGTGCCTCAAGGTTTGTATTAAGGAATTCAAACCGGTCCGTTGGCAATCGCTGAAATAATTTAACTGAGGTGATGAGAGACTGACAAGCTTGTGTCAAGTCAAGGTTAATTAGCTGCCCATTGTCGTTTTGGAGCCGAACTCGATCGTGGGAGATTAACATCTTTAAGCTTTGTCTTCGTACTAGGATTTCCGTAGCAAAATTGTTGAAAATTTTATTTACTACTCGAAGTTGCTTCAAAGTTTTTGGGCTCAATTTATTAAAGATGGTTTCGATCAGCTATATAATTTCAATCAAAATAAGGGATTAATTACACTGCTAAATTTTCCCATGAAAAATGTGTATTTGTACGCAACTCTGTATACCTACAAAGTTACTTATTTGGCTTGGTTTATACGCTTTATTTTATTTTGTTGAAAAGTAAGGCCTTACCAGCTGATTTCCAAAAACTTGTTCTTCAAGTGAGGGGGGTTTTTCTTCTTCGGGAACAGCTGCAGCTGTATGCCTAGACTTTAACTTTTTTTTGGGAGGCGCTAATCCTTCTACATCGGAATCATTGCTGCTATCGTCGTCATCCTCGTCACTGTCCTTCACTGACATATCGACGTCGGTATTTTCTTCATCTTCGTCGCTATTTTGCTTATTATTATCAAGGGATTTCGGGAGTACGTGAAGATCATTGTTTGATGGGATTAGGTCAGTATCCACATTCATGTCCTTATCGTTAGTGCACTTGTCGCGCCTTTGTACTGCAAGTTCAGGAGGAGTGGTCGCCATTAAGCCAGGGCCGGGATCTTCATGTTGAAAATTTGCACCGGTGAAGTCTTTGCTGTTGCTATGCACATCGATATTCTGAGTGAGTTCAGGTTTTTCTATTTTGATTCCACTGCCAGTTGTGTTATCATTTGATAAAGTTGGCACCTGATCAACATTAAGATCCAAGGGATTCTTTCCTTCCAGCAATAGTCTGAGCTGTAAATTATACATTAAAATTTTGGAATACATACGGAACTAATTAAATGTAAGTACATACGCAACTGATTCATTTAAATGCATATTTCTTCGTTTTATATGTATAGAAAACACTGGAAAGGTTTCAATAAAAAATTTAAAATACCTGTTCACAAGTTATTTTAAGATGCGGGGTGTCATTAGATACCAAAGTTTGAAACGCATCTACTTGCTGCCTTAAGTCTTCACTAAGCTTTTGTGCTTGTGTTAATTCTACCGTAGAAATCTGACGGTTCTCATTAAATTGTAATGACAATGCGAATGAACTGTCACGAAGTTTCAGCCCATTTCCTTCAGTATTGTTTGAAGCACCATCTTTCATGTAAACCTGATCATGATCACCGTTAGCAAGATCAGGACTAAGGTGGTAGTCATCTGTAGCCGTGGCAGTGGCGCTTATTACTTTTAATTGTAAAATCTGGTTAATCTATAATAGGATAAAAATTACTCAGCATCGGCTAGCCAAACTACCTACCTAGGTAGTACTAGGTACACAAATACTTAAGAAAACAATATAATCCAAAAGTTGAAATCAAAAGTATGGAATAAAAATTAGCTAACTAAAAATAAATATATCGTCGGTGAAGGACGAAGGATCAAATCGGTTTTCTTCCAATTTTTTCCAGAAGCAAAGCAAATTGGTATCGTTTCAGTTTTTTCTAACAGCAAAACGGTTTCCTTCCATCGAAATTACTAAGGACGGAAACCGGTTCACTTTTAGAGAAAATTAGAAGGACACCAATTTGCTTCTAGCGAAAAGTGGAAGGAAACAGATTTCGCTGGTGAAGGATCAAATCCGTTAACTTCCAGTGGTATTGTTAAGGAAGTTAACGGATTTGATCCTTCACCGACGATTTGCTCCTTCACCTTTTTTTTTTCATAGGTTAATAGTCAGATTTATTCAAAAAACAAATTATATAAAAATTTTTAAACTCGTACAGAAGTTCGTATAATTATTTACTGTTAATTTTCATTTGTCGTAATCATGTTCATATTAAGTTTATGTATTATCATAAATATTTGTATTGTTCCTTCACCGACGATGTGTGCATAATAGAAGGGAAACAGAAGCTTAACTACTTTTACTTCCGCACGCCAACAAAATAAAGCAATCACTAATGCAATTTAAATTAGGCTAATTTAGGTAAACTTATTATTAGGTAAATTATTACTATGTAAAAACACGACTTACATTTGAAACAAGACACGCGAGTTTTTGATTTTCTTCACGGAAGTACTCGCTTGCATTGATTCGAATATTTTTACAATACGTTTGGACATTTTCGAATATAAGCTGAGATGTCTTTATTTTATCGGCATCAGATGAACCTCGACAAACCGAATCCTTATTAATCGCAGGCAAATAATTTGTAGGGTCTGCTATTTCTTCTTTCATGAACTCCATCTTTTTAGAATTCCCCACAATTTTGAATTCAGCAGCCTACAAACAAACATTTAGAAAAATTATAGTACCGTAATTCCTGTATATTCAAAATCCGACGTCCCAGACCCGTTCACTATTACAGGCCCGTCTACTGCCATATAATATAGTGTGTTAAATGACCCGTCTAATCGGTCCAATATTCAACCTCCAACCTCGTACACCCGGTCACTAATACAGGCCCGTCTACTATCAACTACTACAGGCACATTATTTGGATCCTAAATTCAAGGGTGAAATATATTACTTACTATTTATGCCATAACTTGACTTATACACTATAACTCTAACTGTCAACTGTTGCTGCCCGTCAAAAGTAAACAGTTTTTTCTACACAGGAATCCTGTACTGACACCATACTACGGAATTTATTACTCCACTCATCAACCATAAAACAAATAAAGTCAACTCAGCTGACCGCACTGGCGGTGAAATAGGTAAATAACAAATAAGATCAAAGATGATATCCAAGCCAGCATAGCCATGTTTTGTCCTTCTACTCAATTTAGAACATTTAATTGCAGATATACAGTGTAAACCATAAATCTTCCAATTACTTTGTAATTGTAAACAAGCTCCCAACTTAGGGGCCATCCATATATTACGTTTCAGATATTTGTGCAAAACCCCCTCCCTCCCCCCAAATCGTCATTACAGCGTCATTTCTCAATACCCCCCCCCCCTTATAAACGTTTCAATTTTTTAAATAATTATTTACATAATTTTTTATATTTCCTAAAGATGTATACATTTTTTCGAAAAAATGGATTTCATACTACATGTTACATTTTAACTACAATAGGGCTTGCAAAACCAAGACCAAGACTTTAGCCATTTTCAAGACCATTCAAGAGTCATTCAATTTTTTCAACATCTAAGCCCTAAATATAGCTTTTCGGACAAAGTTAGAAAAATTTTGTCGAGAGTCTTGATTTTTTTAAGACTTTTGAAAGTCTTGGTTTCAAGACTCTTGAATTTTCAAGACTTTCAAAAGTTTTGATTTCGAGACTCTTAAATTTTTAAGATATTTGAAAGTCTTGAAACCAAGACTTTCAAAAGTCTTGATTTCGAGAGTCTTGAAACGTCGAGACTTTTAAAAGTCTTGATTTAGTCTTGATTTCAAGAGTCTTGAAATTTTCGTGCCTCAAGAAGTGGAAATAAATGCAAAAAAACGTACGTTTTTTTTATTGCAAAACGATTGTGTTTTTTTTAGTCTTGATTTCAAGAGTCTTGAATTTTCAAGACTTTAGTCTTGATTTCAAGAGTCTTGAATTTTCAAGACTTTAGTCTTGATTTCAAGACTCAAGACTTTTGAAAGTCTTGCTTTCAAGACTTGAAGTTTCAAGACTCTTGAATTTTCAAGACTTCTGAAAGTCTTGATTTCGAGAGTCTTGAATTTTTAAGACTTTTATAAGTCTTGATTTAAAGTCTTGAAATTTCAAGACCAGCCCTAGTCTTGATTTCAAGAGTCTTGGTCTTGACAAGACTTTTGAAGTCAAAGCGTTTGCACGCCCTAAACTACAATGTATCTGCTTTGATTTGCTGGAATAAAAAAGATTGCCTGAAACGTCATTCGCCTGAACCCCCCTCCCCCCTGCCGTTTCAACGCGTCATTGGCCTAAACCCCCTCCCCCCCCCTGAAACCTGAAACGTAATATATGGATGGCCCCTTACCTCCGTTCTCCCTCGGGTACTTAACGGCAACGATAGCATCGCTTCTTAAGCAAAGATTTGAAATCCGACACTGAAACTGACTTGTGAAATAAATTCAAAGCAAAACAGTACTCCCTAGAAAGTTGATGTTTCAGTCTTACGAGAATGATTATGCGAGTCTTTATCTTTAAATTGAATCCAACACTTGATGCTAGAAGACGCCAAAAAAGAAACGCTTTTAACATCTACATAAACCACAGGTGACAGGTAAGCAAAAGAGTTAGTTTACACCTCGAGCAGTAAGCTTTAATATAACTACACCTTAGGTACTGGGCATTCAATCGAAATTGATTTAAAATTAATGATTTTAATGAATAAGTGAATTAGATTATTTTATTAAACTGATTCAGATCAAATTGAAAATCGAAAATGAGTTTGAGTACTTCGAGTCTCCGAGTCGGTCCTGGATGGAGTTCTGCTTTCTGCTCTGCTGTGCTGAAGTCGAGAAGACGTAATTTCTAATTTCCGTTGTGAGACATAGCTGGGCAAAACTATTTGACTCACGCTCACCTCATGAGGGGTACCTACAAAGGAGCATGCACTCAGCCTCACCCTCGCGCTCACACCATCTAAAACTTTCGCTCGCACTCACCCTCAGGAGTGTCATTTTCAAATACAAGGCACTCACCCTCTCCCTCATGATGCATGCCTCACCGTTTAATGCAGAATTACAAAAATCAAATAAATGGCAAAGTAAAAGGGGGGTAGAGTTTAAAGTAACAAAATTATAAGCAATATTATAAGGTAAATAAAGCAAAAACGTCCTTAGACAGTGTACTACATACAGTATTTTTCTAATTTATAAATACGAAAATGCAAATTTCATCTGCTTACTGCTGCCGTGAGATGAGCGATGAGTGCAACTTGCATGTCCTCACCCTCACCCTCATGAGAGGTTTGCTGGGTCCTACTACACTCACCCTCACGGTGATGGGCAAGCCCTGGCACGTTTCCCCAAAATGAGAAAAAAATTTCCTAATTTCGATTTTTTAAATTTCCTGGTATTTCCTGATTTTCTACACAAAATTTCCTGCTTTTTCCTGTTTTTAGGGCTAAATTTCCCGATTTTTCCTGGTTTTTAACCCAATTTTCCTGTTTTTTTCCGGATTTAAAAATAATTTTTAAACTAGGATAATTTTTTGAAAGCCCATCTTCATACTTAAGGAATGTAGTATTGTTTTAAAACGCTTTAATGTATTACGTCAATGCACTTTTATTTTTATTTTAAATTTAGTAAAATTTGAAGCTAAAACACGCCATAAACTTCGAAAATTCAAAATTTTCCTGGTATTTCCTGATTTTTCCTGATTTTTCAAATTTTTCCTGATTTTTCAAAATTTTCCTGATTTTCCTGATTTAAAAACTTTTTTTTTTCGAAATTGGGTTCTTCAATATGCCAATATTGAATTCCACAAGCTAGTCACACTCAAAACGGCACTTCCTGTTTTTTCCTGAATTTCCTGATTGCCAGGGCTTGGTGATGGGTAGACAAAATTTAAATCTGCGCTCGCACTCATCCCTCACCCTCACGGCAATGAGGCTGAGGGTGAGCGCGAGGCATGCCCTCATCCCTCATGAGGTATGCCCACCTATGTTGTGAGAACTGTGAGATTTAAATCAACCGGTGACCAGACTTTCGAGCGTTCGAAGGGAAAATCAAGGACTTCCAAATATCAAAGAAACATCACTCCATAGGGTAAATGTTTTTAAAAACCAATAAAAATAATATTTAATTATTTCATTTAATACAATATTATATTATAAATATAAAAGTATATTTAAATATGTAATAAGTATAATATTATTTAAAATATAGCAATATATCAATATACAATAATATTTAAAATATAATAAAAATTAATATTACTTTTTTTAACGTTTTGAGACATGGATTGGATAAATGCATATGGCTTTATAGCCATTATAGTCAATATTGTATATGATGATTGATGATACTGAATACTGATGTAGGTATTTAGCAATTAGCACAACGCTCAATACTGGAAGCATTCATAATGTTTTCCAACTAGTATAAAGCACAGTGCATATAATAAGATTAAAAATTTTTAGCAAAAGTAACAGCAATTGTCTTAATTATACAGTAAAGCTTAAAGTTTGGAATTTTCAACAAATGATGTCATCGAAAAATCTCAATTTTTAGGACCCTATGACTCCTCTGCCATCGGCTTAACCATTAGGTAAATGGCTATATATTGAACATGGGATGTCATCAGTTGCCAAGTAGACCCATTGACCCTAGCGACGTCATTTTTGGACGACCCCTTAATACGTAAATTATTTTTAGATTATGATTATATTGTTCGTTTTTCATACTCAGGTCTGATATCATAAACTGTAATAATTATACAGTGTCAATTAGCTTAGTAGTAGTAGTAAGTAGACTTTACTTACATTTAACTAATTCTCTGAGAAATGATCTCATTGCAAATACAATCATCCGTTCAAGCATTTCTTTGTGTTGAGCGCCATATGTCCTACTGTACAGTGTGTTTCAATGAAATAGACTCAGACGTTTTTGGGGGGTAACTTCCCCCCACGCACGAATATTTCAACGAGATAACTATTTTTTGTTGACAACTAACTAGGTGCTATGTTAAAACTTTGGTTGACCCCCAGGGGTCAAGAGGTTACTTCACAATTAAATAAAAACCAAAAAATGGGTGTTTCAATAAAATAGACTCAGACCGCTGTTTTCCCCATTCAAACACTTTATCTTTTGAACCAGTAAATTAAAAAATGCAAATTTTTGTAAGTTTACTCACAGATGTATTACCTATAACTGGAAACACTCACTTTGATCACAGAGTGACAATAGCACCACTGACTGGGGAGAGAACTGGTCCTCATCGCGTCATTTACTTTTACCGTTGTTTTTTATGTTTTTGACTTTAGCCTACCTTTTTTCATATTTAGTTTGAGCCTATTTTAGCCTTTTTTAAAAATTAAACTGCATTTCTTTGCCTTTTTTCTGAAATGCTAAAAAATGTAATTACCAGATACAGTTAATAAGAAAACCAGCGCGTTAGCTAAACCCCAAAATACTTTAGACAACTAGCAAGCTGTTTTCGGTTCTACCAGTTTTGATTTTAATTTTAATGGTAAGCATAATGTGTATGTTTAGGTATGAAGTACTTTTATTTTTTTGCCTTTGTAGCCTTTTTTCTCTTACTAACGTACTTTAAACTAAAAAAAAAGGCTAAAAAATTAGCCTACCTTCCTTAGAGCAGGTGCCTTGCCTAGCCTAGCCTTTTTTTGCTGAAAAAGTCAAGCCTGTCTAGCCTTATGCCTTGTTAAGGCCCTTTTTATAGGCAAGGCGGCGATCATTGGCACAACCTATGAAAAAATAGCTAAACCGCTAAACTACCTTTAACTTTCAGTGTTTACATCATAACAAGCAAAAATCCTCACAACAAACCACTCGAGGAAAAAAGAGATCTCAAGTATTTTGAAAAGTTATTTTAAGTAAAAAGTTAGTATTAAAAGGGTTTTAATATACATATGATCGCTCATTATAGTATTCCAATCTAAAAATCTTCGTTTAATAATCTACATAGATCGTCACGCCCCGCTCACCCTATAATAACTCTCTCGCTTTTGTTTTTATCCAAACTGGCGTTGGACCAGCATCATCTAATCTGTATTAGTGCATATATAATTACAATTACACTCTGCACAGTGTGCATATAAGTAGAGTTGTTCAGCTCTAGTAGCATTATTACCATTGAAAATAATTTGTGCTAAATTTTTTCCACTTCACCAAATTTTCCGAAAAACATGGAAGAGTGAAGAATGTTTTTCCATTTTTTGCCAGTACTTTTCCACTTTCCTACCTTCCACAACTACCAGCCATGTTCGAAATCGCATGTGCGATGATTAATGCCTTCTTTCCCCCGTTATTTACTGAAACAGCTAAAAGTATACAGTGGGCTGAACACGCTCTCACACGTCGCTTTATTTTAAATGATTTAAAAACCAGGGTTGAAGAGCAAGGACTTAAAACAAAATCAGTACGCATTTGGACAAAGGCAAGTAGCAACTCGTTTCTCACGTTTCCAAAGCTTACACTATCGGAAATTCAGGAATTGACATTAGGTACCTACCAAACACACTTAGCCGCGTCATATACCGTGCTCCACACACAACATTCGTACTTCGAAATTATGCTTCATAAAGAAGACGAAAGTTTGGTGCGAGCAAGATTAGAGTCGAGGTTTGTCAAAAACAAACTCCACGATCTCTGGATTCATTTTAGTCCGTGTGGAAGTTTAGAAAACTCAATAATTGGTTGGTTTTGCCTATGTAAGTCTGGTGCTCGTACAGTGGGTATGTGTTCTCATATAACAGCGGTTATATGGTACTTAGGCTATGCAAGACACAACCAAAACGTTTTAAAGAAAAAGAAATCGTTAGGCATTAATTTACTTGACGCTTGCCGTAGGCGCCAGATTGTCAACAACCAAGTTGAAACCGACAACAGTAGCGATCTTGATGACGACTCAGAATTTGATAGCGACAACAATGTTTAATAAAGTTTATTCTTGCTTAGTCTTTGTGTTGCTTTACGTTTACTTTATATTGTTAAAAATTGTAGATGATTATAATTTACGGCAGCTTTCAATATAAAAAATTGGATTTATGCATTTATTTGTAATATTTAGTGTAACAAAACAATTAAATAAATAATAAAAATAGAATAAAATCATTTAAAAATGATTGCAATGTTTTTTAAATATGTTGTTATAGTTCTATTAATTTATTGAGTTTGCTTTTAAGAAACATTTTTAACATCCAAATCATCTATAAATTGCATTACTAACATTATTATTATGTCATAGGTTGATTTGTTATGATTTGAAATTTTGGGCCCAACCATTCATGACTACTCGATAGGGTCGTAATAATAATATCTAATCTGTATTAGTGCATATATAATTACAATTACACTCTGCACAGTGTGCATATAAGTAGAGTTGTTCAGCTCTAGTAGCATTATTACCATTGAAAATAATTTGTGCTGAATTTTTTCCAATTCGCCAAATTTTCCGAAAAACATGACAGTTACAATAATTAAAACCAAAAAGAAACATCATGTTAGAATGTAAACGCTAACGCAGCCGTCAATTATAGCAAACGTGTATACATACTAATTACTGTTATGCTCACACGCTATATGCTTATTAATAATTTACTTTGAAAAATTAAAAAAAACTACTAGGTACTTCAAGTTTACTTGTAGAGAAGGATTAGAAATCACTTTTACTCTGGGATAATTTACTTTTCAAAACAGTGTTAGTTAAAAGTACATTAAAATCAGATGGTAATTTATTTTATCAAAGCATTATGTGTATACTAAATTTATTTTATTTCAATTAGATCTCGTTGCTTTCTCCAGTTTGAAAGCTAATGTGCATATCTGTCTACGAGAGCCATAGAATCATAGGTATAATTTTAATTTCGCTCACCCGTTTTAAATTCTTAAAAATATATTATGACCTATGACATGTATATAGTTTTGAGAAGCTCTTGAAAAATCAAAAGTAAAAATTCCTCAAAAATTTACAAAATTTAATTTATCTACTACATTACCTTCTGTAGAATTTTACTATTTTTAACAATTTGCAAACAGAGAAAACCACCTATCGCTAATAATCTACAGTCTCTTTTATACAGGCACTTTTATTAAAATACGCAAGTATAGAATTTTTTTGTTCTCAATTAAAACTTAGGGCTAGTGTATAATCTCTGATTTTACAAAATAATTAAGGATGCTTCAATTAAAAACGTTCTGATTACATATATATGTATAGTTTTCAGTATTTTTCGCATTCAAGCTCCCAGCGTGCCATATGGCCATTAGCTATATCATGTGGTGATTGGTACAAGTACTTTACTTTTTCTTTTTTAGCGTTTTACACATTAGAGAAAATTTGCTTCTACAAATTTCTTATCATTCGACAATAATATTTTGTACCTTTTACTCGATGACCTACAGGATATTAGTAGTTATATAAACCGTATATACACTTTCATTCACAATTCACAAGACCAGAAGTTAGCAGAAGGCGACGCGTCATGTACGCAGTGTTCATTCTGATTTCTATCAAAGATTGTAAGAAAATTAAGTTTTAGTCAGTTGGCTTCCGAGATTGAAACAGCCAAACAAGAATTTAAAAGATATGCATTAAATTGGAAAGTAATTACTAATTACGTATATATACGTGTCTATACTTGAAAATATAGTACACACATTTTAGACACAGAAAAAGTACATAGCATATCTATATCAGTATTATACTGATCCATAACAAAATCTTATCCTTAGTTTGATTAACTTGCCAGACCACGAAAACAATAACGATAATGACCATTGACCAGCGTGAGTGTCAGTGTCAGCAGCAGTGTAATGCATACCTGTAGTGCGGTTGCGGTGGACTGCGACTGCAGCGAGACTGAAAGGGTTGAGGGGATGAAATAATTGAATGGTTTGTAAAAGATAAAGAAGAAGACTTGTTTCTCTGTATACGTTCAATTTTGGGGTAAGCATTCGCATAGTCAGTGTTTCATTCTGATTCTGATGCTATATAGTGATTCGAGCGTATAGATTTCCCCATTCATCAGTCAATTTATCAGGTTCCTTTTAATTTTGGGATATTTCCTTTCCAAATCCAAATAAAAATTTGCAACCTGTCTTCTGTATTGCCTGCCTTCAAAATGTGTACCGGTACCGGTACCGGTACGTACTGTATCTTTATATAATAATAAAAATGATTTTTTCATTTTCCATTTAAAACAAAATGCCCTTAGATAAAAGAACGTCGGTGAAGAAGGAAAACCTCATCTTTCTTGAATTTTTTGGCAGATCTGTCAAACCCACCACAACCACCACCAAAAAAATTTTGAAAGTTTTGTAAAAGTTATATTTAAAGATTTAAATCACTTAAAAATACTTCTCAAATTCCCAACTATCTATTGCAAAAATCCGATAACAGTTAACTTCATACCTATAGATATTTAACACTGTAATGCATATAGTTACTTAAAGTAACTAACCGCAAGTGCATATTTAACTTATTTATAGGTGAGATTTCTGATAATATTTTGAGACGCAATTAAGTTTGGAAAGTTTGCATGTGTAAAGTCTGACTGCGCATATTGCATTACACTGGCTGATGGCTGATGTTGACAATTAAATAAAGTTTATCTTATTTCATTATAGTATGTAGGTAGTATGTAGGTAGGTAGGTAAATAAATACTGTACGTATAGGTAGGTACACCATTTTGTTTAGCTAATAAGCGATGCGGAACGAAAACAGTCAAAACAGTCAAAAATTGTGACGATAAATTTTCTTTCTAGGATTATAGTAAGTCGGTAAGTACATATACAGGTATATCATATCTATTATGCCTTTTGATGAACTTGTACTTTTATAGTACCTACTTAGTTTCTACTGACGTTTCTCGACACAAGGTTAAGGACCAGTAAATTGTCAATTCCAATAAAGAAACTTTAAATGAATAATAATTTAAATGTAATCAAATTGGAATTCGAATTGTTGGAAAAGCTATGCGTCTTGATCTCGACTGAAGTTGCAAAACTTGATTTTTTCAACTACTATACATACTTCTTAATGGGAAAAGTGAGGAAAACCGCCTACTTATGTACAAGCAGCTACAAGTGCAAACAGCTTTTTAAAAAGTGAAAACGAACCATATAATGTGGTATATTAACTATTATAAATGAGTGTTATCAAATATGTAGTATTATCTTGGATCCTGTAGGAAATTTAAAATTGAAACATACTTTGCATAGCTTCTACATTTTCAATAAGAATCTTGTAGCATGTTTTGATTCCTGAGGATACTCACTCCGATCCTCAATTGGCAAGTTTTCAAACTATATGTATTTAGTTGGTGTATAATTTTGATTGGCTTCGGTTCTTTTACTTTTTTGGAGAGAGTAAAAATTCTTAAATTTAAATTGCTTTTTAAATTCATAAACGTTTTGTCTTGGATGAGATAAGACTGTATTTTGTCTTTTTAGTTTGCAAACTGTGTAAATATACTATGTTTTGCATGTGCGTAAATGTAATTCTTTAAGGAAGTAGTAATGAAAACATTATGTACCTATACTAAAAATGGATAAATATAATGGATTTCCAGTTAAAAAATATGGGAAAAAGAAAATGTTTTGACTGTTTAAAAATGTGTAAATATTCCATTTTGCATCATTTACAACTGTGCGTAACTGTTATTTTTTGGCATAGACAAACATGTGTAAAATATTAAATCACCTACTTTTTAAAAATGGGCAAATATCATATTTCTCCAAGTTTAAAAATTTGGGAATAAGAATTTTTTGTTAAAAAAGTAAATATCACGATTAGCTTCTTTAAAAAAATCTCTTTTGCACAGTTCGGAATTTGGAATAGTTCAAACATAAATTTGTTGTATTTGAAATTGGCGTTGAATAAATCGGATTTACCTTTTGAACCTTCAAAAAATTGCTAAAAACATTCATTCATAGTACAACTTGCACTTTTTCCGTGTAAGTACTTAGTGTAGTGTAGTATAGTAAAGTATATGCTTGGGCATTTATGCATAATGAAGACAGCTCCGTATATCAAGCCTTACATAGGTAACACAATTTGCACCTGCCGAACCTTACTTACAAATTAATGCGATTATTTCAAACTGTTGAATCAATATACTTGATAATGGGTAATATTGTTATTACTGTTCCTACTAAACGTATGTAAATAATATTTTAGAGGTGACAGTTGCATGGTCAGCAAGGCCCAGGGGACATGACACATGTTTTGAAGAGACTCTCAAACAAAAAATGAAAATTGAGCAACAACTTTCTATAAGGTGGGGAAAAGTAGAGCGAATCGCAACGCTTTACACTCTCGTCCCTTGTCTTCTTCTTCGCTCAGTTGTTGAGGTTCATTTTGGGTCAAGAAAGCTGGTTTTTTTGAGAGAGTCATTGGGTCAATGTGAAAGTCAACGGAAATCGCATCTATTTAGTATTTTACTCGTTTCATTCTGTGTGTGTATAGTTATTACTTTGTTACACCCCAGACGGGCCACGACCACCACCACTATACCTATACCACCAAATCCACCAACACTTTTAGTTTTGGGTCTTTTAGCACTTTTAAGGAGTCAAGCTAAAATCCACTTTTATTATTTATTACTCACGCGTCCGTCTCTCCCTCCAACATTCAGCATTCAACATTCAACACGAGACTCGTAAAACTCACAGATTTTTCCTGACCACGCTCACGAACGGAGCAAAGTTTTTCTACCTCCATCCGAACATACAAAAATTGCTTACATTTCCTTCCAATTCCAATCCAAGTATAATTAGTGCGTTTTTTTTGTACAACAAATTGAAATACACACGTTAAATTCCAAAATGTACGGAAAATTTGGACTGTTTAGTTTAGTAATTTTGGCTTTTGTTTCAACAACCGTCTTGGCAAAGGATGCCTGCAATCGTTACCCACCATTATTAGGATTTCAAATTGACAAGGTAAATTTTTTGGTTTAATTAAGTTTTGAATTTTTGTAGTATTTCGTTCAAGGATATTTTAATACCCTGATTATATAGAAATTTCATAAGATATTTTAGTTTACTTTGGTATGTATACTTTTTATTAATAAATGACGTGAAAATAAATAGATTTGAAGACAGAATTATTTTTATGTAAATTCACTTAAAGAATGTAATTATTGTAATATAGAGTTTTTGCTGAAATTTAATTAGTAATTAAATCCTAGGTTATTTAAATTTGATTTTTTAATGTTAATTATTATTTGAGTTAATTACACTAGTTGAGCAGCTACGTATAAGAAAGGCGGTAGGCAAGAGGCAAGTAAATAAAAAAGTAAGCAAGCATAGGCTCACCATGCCCCGTAATGGATACATCGGACTATATTATATTTGATTACCTAGTGGTTGTGTAATTTTTCTGTAGCATTATAGTTTACCGTTTACCTTAGTTTCAGTAGTAGTTACGTCTGAACCGTTTTACCTAGACGAAAAATACAGTTAACTTAATCGATTAATCGAAGAAATCACGCAAACGATGGTTTTACTAACAATTAATTTTGCCTACAATTTTTAAGAATTTGAGAAATCGCGTCTAACAGTGCTTTATTTAATTAAGCTTAATTACTGCGTTCAAACTGGTGCGATTAGTTTTACGTGTTATTCAGGAAAATAATCTAACGTGCATATAGGTACTAGGTACGTTTAATCATACCAGTGAAAAATACCCAGGATTTACATAGGAAGCTGCGAGAAAATATTTACAGCTTTATTACGATTAGTCTGTCACCGCCGTAGGTTGATAGATATACCTATAGATTAGGCACATTTGTAGAGTGTATATTGTAAGAATTTTAACAAGCAAGTAATGCAAATGCAATCAAGTCACATTAATTCCGTTACGTTTTTTATGGGTGTACATACTTAAAAACATTCATTATTATTTTAGTACATGGGGCGATGGTGGCAAATGGAGAAGACCCCGACAGTTTCAGAACTACCCGGAAAATGCTGGTCTTCCTTTTACTACCGTGATATTGCTAATGTCAACAAAATTAAAATGCGGATGGACTATGTAACACGACTGTACGTCAAACAATAATGTTTTTTATAACTTAATATGTCAAACTCAAACATATGCATACTAAACTTCATATTTAAACTTGCTAAATAATTATTGATTTAATTTCACAGGACAAATGCACCCAATACATTTTTCTCGACGGTTGCTTTGCCAAACCCTACCCATGACCCATCACTGTTTATGTATGCTGTCCCTGCCATGCCATGTAAGAACTGTACTTGTTGAACTTAATAATATAATATAGGTATTTAATTGTATTAACTTATGTATGAATTTACTATAAAAAAGTAATGCTAATTCTTATGTATAATGATGCGTTAAAGGGATGAAGAGAGAGTACAGAGTGCTTGCCACTGACTATGATAATTTCTCCATTGAGTACATGTGCAATCCAAACATGATGGGACAGCCCGAAGGTATAATTTAAACTAATTTTCAATTCTTTACATTTTTATTATACTAAAAAGTTATTTAACTCGTAGTAGTTTTATTCCCACATTTATAGAGAACTGCTTAATCCTTAACAGAAAGTTGCATGCTACAAACAATTATTATAATTCTCGTACATTTTTTTTAGAAACCGTCTGGCTTCTCACCCGCTCCCGTCATCCCTCCTTGGAAGTAATGCAACAAGCTCGACACACTCTTCAAGTTTTAGGTCTGGACAAAGTGAAGCTCTACGAAGCAGATCAGTCCTGTCAAGAGAAGCCCATGAGGAACAAGAACATGCTCGAATGGCTCATGGCAGTTTAGATTTTGTTATTAAAACAAATCACAAATTTTCCTATATAAAATCGGAACGTTCTGAATTAATCCATTCAGCTCTTCATGGGTCCAATCTACTATTTAATTTTTTGATATTATTTCCTAAAAAAATACTATTGAAAAAAAAACTCATATTTATTTGTAATAATAATTGTAAATGATTAATAGAATTGTAGTAGACGAGCAAGTACAAAGTTTTGTCACTGCGTTCATTGTTGATTGTCGAATTAGTATGCATTGCAATTTGTCATTAATTAATTGCTAATTACATTTAGTGGATATTACGTTTATAATGCAATCTGCAGTCAAACGGTATCATTATAAAAAATAAAAAAGTTCATTTCATACAAAAGCTTGATCGCATTTTTCAAATTATTATCAGTACCAGCACCAGCATCAAAGATGGAAAAAAATAGTTCACAGACGATCGTAAAGGCACACGCTTAATGTAAAACTCGATTTTTGTTCGTCGTTTTATTTTGTCAAAGAATACAAATTCAATTTCTTGGAAAAAGGAGAAAGAACCTTCGTAATTCATACACTTGATAATTTCTATAGCTTATTAACTAATTATCTTGAACAATATGGAGGTAGTCTTGAGGCATTTTGACGAGCGAGTCGAAATAGTCTTTAACAAGGAAATGTGTTCCAGAATTAGTAGTAGTATTTGTGTGAACGTTACCAGTAGAAATATCAGTGCACTCTATAGTTCTAAGGTGATTCACATTATTGGCATTTGTACTCACAACATACGAAGAACTAGAACTACTTGGAACAATAGCAACAGAGCAATTATTATTAACCATAGTTGAAATATTATTTGATTCATCTTCTTGACTTTGATTCTGTTTATTTTTTTTCTTCCTTAAATTGGAAGTACTGCTAGAATTATTATTACTACTAAGCTTAGACTGACTCCTTCTTAAACTATGGCCCACACCACCACTTCTTGAAAACACAGGAGGAAAACCTCCGTGTTTGAGCACCCAAGACCGTACTGAGTAGTCCCCAATCCCCAGTGTGGATAAGAACATAGTTTTACAAACCCTTTGTTTCTCTCCGTGTAATTTGAGCATATAGCGAAGTGAGCTAGTTCGTCTCGACTCCTCGTTTAAATCCTTTTTATGTCGTTTGACAGTGACGACGTCCACTAAGGAAGACACATAGATTTTCCTCTGTTCCCAAGTCATTCGAAGCCAGAAATTTTGAAAGAGCTCTTCCCGATCCTCTTGAGTGAATTTTAGGCAGCTTGTACATTTCCCAAGAAGGCATTTTGGAGAGGAGCATGGAGGTCCGATGGACCGTTTTTTCCGGACGATCAGAATACTTTTCTCCACACCACCACCGTCCTTGGATTTCTTGTAGCCCATGTACTCCTGGCCTTGCATTCGGAGCAATTTATTACGATTTTTCTCCCATTCTTCAGGCACTGCTTTCTTTTTTCTTTTTTGCCGATTTGACTTCCTCCCAGATCCAGATCCAGTCCCGCTACCGCTGCTCTCTTTATTTCTACTGAATTTACGGCTACCATTGTTAGTACTGTCACTGGTCCTCACACTAGTACTCTGACTAATAATACTAGTGTTTTGATCAACTGATATTGTGACGGAGGAATTCTGTAATTTTCAAGATGCAAGCTTAATTAATGAAACCATTTTAATTTTTAAATACATACAAAATAATTTTGAGTATAGAGGTTACATTTGTTTTGCATAATTAAAGCTTAAGGCTAACGATAAGTAAAACTCACGTGTTCTTTTGGTACTGTCAATGGAGACAATTGGGGGATTGCTACACTAAGGCTTTGGTGCAGTAAGTCTTCAAACGAACCCACGGTCACAGCTGCACTCTGAATTTCAACTTTCTCCAGTCCAATTTGCTGTTTTGCAGTAGTAAACTGGTGTAATATCTGTTGCTGGTGGTGGTGGCGGTGGTTATGGTCCGGTAAATGACTAGTATGGATCTGATTTTGGTGGATGGATGTAGATGGAACGGTAACTGGAATTGAAACAGCCACAGGGACCGATGTGGACTCAGTTTGGTGATGCTGTTGCACCATTCTATGAGGAATATTATTATTGTTATGCGACGAAGAATCGAGAAGTAGGAGAGTAGCAGCAGCTGCAGAAGTGGCAGCACTTGAACTACTGCTTTGGATTTGTGACCTAAAATTTGCATTCGGTTGTATTTGTATAATTTGAAGCTGCTGTACTTCTTCAACGTCAAATAAAATAGTTGGGTCACCGACATTTTGTCTTAAGAACTCGACAACATTTCCATTTCCAGATGCTTGAAGAGCTTGTACCAACTTCTGTCCTGCGTTGAGTTCAAATGCTTCGTTGTACAATTTATAAATTCGAGCGTATTCATCACTTTCCTCCATCTACAAAATATTAAACAGAGTTAGGTAAGTTATAAATTGACTAGGTAAATCAAAATCACAACTGAAGACTGATACTATAAACTATGTAACAATACATTTCACATTTGACCATCATTAGAAGTCAATGCACAATTACTTTTTGATTAAAATAAATAGTTACAAATTATATAAAACTATTGATTAAATAATATTTGTAAAACTTACAATGTGATCAAACTTTTTCTTGCCTATGACTTTCAGTGACATTAATTTTACACCAAACCTTGCTACATTTTTTGTTTCCAAGCAAAGCTCATCGATAAATGGAAATAAAGAATCCGTTACACTCGTATCAACAGGAGCTGAGTCCACATCGACATTTTGAGGTGCATGATAGTTATTACCGTTTTCATTAAGAATATTTATTTGAAGTTGATGAGCTGGAGCTTGGGCATGATCCTGGATCGTGACGGGCGTTCTTGTAACTGTAGGTGTTTGTGGTAAAGAGCTCACAGGTTCAAAATTCAAAACAGTATTTGAATCCATCATTGCTAATATTTTGAAAAATTATGTGGTACAATGGTATGTTGGCTTTTGCGTTTTCGTGTAACTGTCGTAAGTAGTTTGCGAAATTCAGTGTTCCATCCTCCGAAAACTGACAAGCTGACTAGTGAGTGTCCCTCTCCCCTCTTCGTCGAGTGTTTCTCGTTGTGCAGGCCCTGCGGAAAATGACAGGAACAATAAATGCAAATTCAAATATTATAATAACGACTTGCTGCTTGTATCTCCCATTCTGTTTCCTGTTTCCATTCGAACACACAAATCAAAATATAAAATTCGTTCGCTGCATAATATTACATGGTTGAATAAACTGGCAACTGCAAACAAATAATTAACATTATACGGAATCCAATAATCTCTTTCATCTTTTAAGTAATTGAAGTATGTGATTAAAAGATTTTTGGCGCAGTGACCTATATAATAGAGAATTAATTTTACAAATACTTAATTACCGTGGATTAGTTCAGCAAAATTAATCGCCGTATGGGATTGGAAGTATATTGGAAATCGGAACCTTGTCGGACTAGGTAATTTATTTTTAAATTGTTACTGACGCTACAACATTACATGGTAATAACTCCTTATACTTATATTATGATGTTTAAATAGGTGTCTTAATCTACTATTTAACACAACTCTGCAGTTACTGCAGAAAGTAGTCTTCGTCGAGATTTAAACACAAGCAGTAAAGCACTCGCCTCCAAGAAGTGGAAGTGGAAATCCAGATTAATAGTCCAAAAATCCAAACTTAATAAGCGAGGCAGTTTCACAGAAGTTCTAAAACTATTTACTTTTTTATGGGGCACATGCTACAATGTAGCATGCTATGCTGCATGTAGCAGCTACATGCACCTGTAATTATAAAACTACTGTAAAAGTAAGTGCCAGTACTGCCAGTGGTAGCTTTCCAGAAAAAAGCTTCTGTTTGTTTGCATAGAAACTTTAAATTCTTACCAGCTACCACTTTTGATAGTGAAATAATACACGCATACGAGTATTTTATAAATACCACAACTGCATGGCTGGCACTGGCTATAGCCTATTCGCGGAAATTTTCAAAATTCGTGTAATTACAAATTAATAGTTTTTATAAAAACAATGCAGCCGAAATACACTGGCTAAATTGCTGCTAGTATGTATAGCAATTTATTAATTGTCTAAGTAAAAAGTAGAAATTAGTCATGAAAATTGAATTATTCCTTACTCACAAACTCACAATGACATGCCCACTCACTTCGTAATTGATCATCGCACAAATCCATGTAGCATACCGAAAAGTAAAAAGTAATTCATATTTATGATATTATGGCACTGCACTGCAAACAGAAAATATATGAAGAGAACATGACTGTTTGATTTACAAATGGAAGCTTAATGTTACAAATATCATTTATGAACGACATGCTGGGAGTCTAGTTAATGTAATTCCAGCCACTTCACTATTATGGTGATACCGATACCGATGCAATGGAGCTACGTAAATGCAAAATAAATGTAAATGTAGGGTATAAGGTATAATGGTTCTATATTTGAAATTCATCCGAAATATTAATTTATTCATTAAATAAACGGTCTGCAATGAAATCAAGTTTAGAGTAGGAATTAATAAAGTTTAAATGTAGGATCATTTATTACAGGGCTGAATAAAGTAAGTACCGTATATCTTGAAACAGTACGCCCCGCGTACTATTCAAATTTGGACCCCTCAAACCCCCGCGTACTATTTCAGACCCGCGCATTATTTCAAGATATACGGTAATTGTGTGTGTGTGTGTGTGGTATGAACAATCACAGTCAGCGTAGCTGTGCACAGTTCACTAAATCCTCCACACTGCACTGACTCGGTAACAATTTACAGACATCCTTACGGTTACGGTTGCTATATAATACAATTTATCCTCATGAATAATATGGCCCAATGACCCATAAAAAGTAAAATCATAAAAGCACATTTAACAAAAAGCTAAATCGTTGGTGTTAGTTAGTACCTTTTAATAAAATCTATATGCTTACAGTTCCTGTAGTTTTTAATAATAATGATTAATTAATACTAATGTATTCTTATATTTAATTTGTCTACATTGTATATTCTAACATAACCAACGGCAATCATTTTAACCATTAACAATAACAAACAATTTATTTTACACTGAAAATTAAAACTACACTTACAGATAGATTGACAATGACAATTTTTAGAAGATGGATCTATTATGATTAATTAACTATTATAAATGAAAATTTCTATTCATGTACAATGCTGAGATATTCTTGTGGCATTTTAACCAGCGAATCAAAATAGTCCTTGACAAGGAAATGTGCACCTGGATTCAGCGAAGAACCATCAACAATGTTCCCCCCAGTTGATGACGACGGAGCTGTTGCGGGGTCATCACTTTGGTCGTCCAGCTGATCATTATCATTTTCATCATCGACCTCATTGTCATTATCATCTGCGAGCGGGGACGACGCGGAAATATTAGAATTTGAATTAATTGTCGAGATATTCGAATTGGAATCCACGGAGGCTGATGTCGTTAATGCTGCTGTGATTCCTGTCACTGTGTGTGTTGGTGTTGGTTCAGCAAGTGCTACTTGTTGTGTTGGTAAGGGCTCCATGCTAACTGATGTTAAGTTTGTTATTGTTGCTGCTGTTGTTGCGGAATTCACTTCTGGAGATCCGGTGGTTACCATTGATGAAATAGTTGAAGTGAAAGTAGGCTCAGTTTTAATGGTAATACTAGTAGCTATTCCTCCAGCTGCCAGGTCGGCGCCGGCAGCCCCTGTTGTAGCTTTAGCTTTTTTAGTCTTGACAGGTTTGGAGGTCGAGGCGGAGGTCAACGAGACGGACATGGACGATAGTTGTGATTTCTTTGGTGAACGACCGCTACCAACACCAATCATACCAACACCCATAAAGCTAGAGGAAGAACCTGAACCGGAACCGGGCCCATCCGGTTTCAAGATCCAAGAATGAACCGAGTGAGACCCAATCCCCAGAGTGGACAGAAACATTTGTTTACAGACCCTCTTTTTCTCTCCATTTAATTTCAGCATGTAACGCAATGAGCTGGAACGACGAGATTCATGCCCCTGCACTGTACTCCGTTTGATTTTGACGACATCCACGAGGGACGACACATATGTTTTTCGCTGCTCCCAATTCATACGAGTCCAGAAATTTTGAAAAATATTTTGTCGGGACTCATCCGTGAACTTACTACAGCTAGTGTAGGAACCCGCAGAGCATTTGCGAGAGGAGCAAGGTGGCCCTATTTGACGTTTCTTACGGACAATCAGAATATTCTTCTCCACACCCCCATCCTTACATTTCTTGTAGCCCATGTATTCCAGACCTTGCATTCTTAGTTTCTTATTTTTAGCACGCTCCCACTCATCCGGTGCAGCCTTCTTTCTCCTTTTGTGCTTCACTTTTTCCGAATTATCTCCTCCGGTGGATTCTGCCGAGGACAGAGGAGCTGAGGGGCCAATCGGAATGGGAAATAATGCTGCCACCGTGGCTGAAAAGGGCACCTAAAATTAGGAAATTATTTATTAGTTTTTATTGCATAACAAGTTATTATTTGTGTACGTCATAGGTAGTCTAATAATACTAAAAATCAAGAAAGAACAAACATTATTTCTTGGAGGCATATTATTTTCTCCCGTGGTAGTTTCACTGCCAAGACTCTGCTGCAACAATTCATCATAGGAACCCCTGGTGAGCTCAGTATTTAAAGTTGGATGATTATTTTGAGCACTGTGGGAATGACTGTTGACATTGACGTTGACCCCACTGCTCCCACCCCGAGATTCTAAAAGGAGAAGAGTTGCAGCTGCGGACGTTTCCGCTGATGAGGATGCGGAATGGTGACCCATGTGTTGATTAAAATTCAAGCGCAAAGTATCCACCAAGTGCTGTTCAATCCTCTCCATTTCCATCAAAACATTGGGCTCCATTACATTCTCCTTGATAAATTGAATCACGTTATAATTGTCGGATGTGAGGAGTGCTTCTACTAGTTTTCGTCCTGCATTAACTCTCAGAGCTCCATTGTACAATTTGTAAACTCTGGCGTAGTCATCTCGATCATCCATCTAAAAAAAGTTACCAATTATGAGAATTAGAGCTCAACACAAGTAAATCAAAACAATTTTAAGAATTTTCAAAATCTTTTCATGTTTTCAAATTAAATATTATATTATGGTCTTATAGTTCACTCCACTCCACTTACAATGTCATCGAATTTGGACTTGTCAAAAATATTCATAGACATCAATTTCACTCCAAAACGACCCACACTTTTAGTGAGGACGCACAAGTCATCGATGAGGGGAAAGAGTGCCTCCACAACATACTGATTAATTTCATCGTTAGCATCCGAATCATCCGAATTATTTGAGCTATTGTTTCTTCTCATATCAATGGATACATGGCCCAGACCGAGAGCTGATCGAGGCGGTTCCACAGGGCCAGGGATAGCAGAACCCATATTTTGCGAATGCTGCTGCTGTTGCTGGTGTATATTTTGAGTATGTTGCTGTATATTTTGAACATGCATAGAGCTCATTTCGAACTGAGGGATAGGCATTGAAATGGGCCCAATCGGGGAAGTCGGTTGTTGATGCATGGGTGAAAAGTTTTGAACAGGGATTCGGTTTGAAATTTGAGGATGATTTCTTGGATCCATTTCAATTTCAAATCGTATTCTTGTATTATCTCTTCAAAATCTCATCAAAATTTGCGGAAGACACACGAACCTATATATAAACGATAAAAATAATAATTATATAAACACTGACTGGTATTAGGTTAACCTCGTGGTATTCATTCATAGCATCATTTATTATTTGGTCATCACAAACATGTGCTAGGATAGGATCCATTAATATTGCAAGACAATATCAAGAAACATAATATATTTGCTAATAATCAAAACATTTAATATTAAAATACAGAGCTTTAATAATGAATAATCATGAATGCTGAGTACTAAACATTCGATAGTATGCTGGCTGCACGTATTCTTAACCTATATAAATGTAAAGGAATTATTAATCATGATTTGCTAAAAGGAGCACATTTAGTTGCTTTAGTCATTAGTATACACGTATTACGTAAAGTATTTTTGGACGGGTTTTTAGCGTGTAACGAACAAAGAATGTTAAAGGGTTTAAGATGAAAGTGAATAGTTAAAACAATCGCTGTATTTATGTCTTCTTTCAAAACAATAGACAATACCACGGTTACGGACTTTATAAACCCTATTCTATTGTCTACAGTCATAAGGTTCAAGAAGTAACCTTCCACCTCAAAAGTTAATTCCATAATTCTGTGTGCTATAATAAATTATAAATATACGTCCTATACAGGGCAGGTGGAAGTGTGGCTAAGTTTATATAAGAAAATTTGAAATTGCTTGATTCTAAAATTCCAATTCATCATTCATATTTCTACAATCGTTTTCTTGAGAAGATAAATTCACAACTGAACTGATCATAATAATTGGTTATATGCATATTTTGTTTTAAACTAGTTTACTTCTTTTACTTACGTTTGTACGTTCGAAGTCCAGAGACGTTGCCGAGGGTCGAGGCAGAACCAAAATACAGAAGCTGTATAGACTGAAGTCAAAGTCTCCGTCTCCGACGTCCGAAAGTACAGTCACAGATGCAGGTCAGTTTGACAGAAACATTTACTCGTTTGCAGTCAGTCTCACAAAAATGTTGTCAAATATTAAAATTTCAATTGTACTTCTCGCTAATTACGAAGAAAATCTACATTAAACTCGGGAGGGTTTGAGGAGATGTTTGTGTTAAGAAAATGAAAATATTAAGTCAAAAGTAACAAATGTAGAAGAGTGAGTAAAAGCTTAATGAAAATAAAAGATGACGAGAATTATTAGAATTGCAAAAATGCACAGGAATACAGTTGGTTGGTTGCTGGGATGTTGCACTTGTGCACTTCTGAAACTCAGGAAGAAAACTGCAAACACAGCAAACTACTTACAAGCTAAGTACATAAAGTTCTATATTGGATTTTTTTACATTTCCATTCCAAATACAAAGTCTTCCATTGGTTATGACGAAACGTGGGAATTTTCAAACCACACTACGAATAAAGGTCTAGTTTTCTGGTTTTCTCAATTTCCCCGAAAGAAAAATAGAGTAGGTAAATTAAGTTTAGGTTTAAACATCTGTTGGATTTAGTACTGCAATTGCCCCGGCCCGAATAGAAGCTGGGTCTCCATTAAAGATTGGTCTCTAATAGAGGCCGGTAGTTTATCCATCAGTGGAACTTGATTTGATGCTATTTTTTCAGCTCAAACTCAAACTTAATATTTTCAATAGAAACCCGGGGTTTCTATTTGTAGCTTTACGGTACTTACTAGTATGTATGCTTATTTCACAACTCTATGTATTGTATATTTAAATAATTATTAGTATAGCTATGCTACCCATTTAACGGACTCAATACTCAATTAATACCAAAATGGGGTATACATTGATATAAAAAATACTTTCGCACATACCTATTTAAATGCTTACAAGACATATTAAAGTATTGTTTTTAGCTATAAATGGATATGGGTCATTTTGGTTTGTCACAGACGATATATACTTAGGGGCCATGTACATATTACGTCAACACTTAGGGGGGGGGGGGGGGTCAGACGATATTAGTAAAAATGTTGACCAAGTTGTTGACCAAGGAGCCTAGGGGGGGGGGGGGAGTCGTAGCTGATTTGACGTCAACATTTGTGAGCAGCTTGCTTTTTTCCTTCACACGCTTTTAGAATATGCGAATTTTTTAAAAAACGACCAAATTCAGTTTGTTTAAAAATACTTCAATTATGTATTCATAGATGGCGCAACGTCATTATGTTGAGTCAACAATTTAGGGGGGGGGGGGGGGTGTATGCAGGAAATGTTGACCAAATGTTGACCAGCGAGCCTAGGGGGGGGGGGGGAGTCAGGAATCTGGATTTTTGTGTTGACGTAATATGTACATGGCCCCATTAGTGCATACAACCACCACTTGAAGACGGTGCAAAAAGGGTGCAATTAACACACTCACACCTTTGCCATAGCATATTTTTAAAGGGGGCAATTAGTTCGCTTTGCCTCTCTCTGGTTTATATTTTCATAACGTGACTATGAACTTTGTGTTCTCGAAATATGGAATATATTTTCAAAGCATCAATTAACAACAATAACTATCATCGACGATGTCTGTTTTCAAAAACCATACTGTCAATAATACGCTCAATGATTTTTCCATGATGAAGGAAGAACGGTTTGAAGCCAGTTTTTTTTTAAACTCTCAAAATGATTGAATTACCACATGTGATGTTAGCTCGCGTTTTTCAGTAAAAACTGAAGTAACCTACTTATATAGCCCATATATGTTTATTTAAATATGCTTGGAGAGTTGAAAGTTGGAGAATGAGGGAAGCTGTTAATTTTTAAAATCATTTATTTATTTAATTGAACTTTCAAAATCTTAACATAATTTTGAAGCTGATACCATAAACCAGGATAGTAAGTGAGAATTAAAGCATTAAGCAATTTTTGTTTCTACAATTTTAACATTATTAACACTAGGTACTAGGCACGTAATTTGGTGGAAATATGTCTTCAAAAGTAAAACTGAATTGTAGTGTGAAATTGATAGGCTCCTGCCGTGTGGTGCGGATGTTTATGCTGTACGTCCTTTCTTACGCTTAAGTTTCTTGACTCTTTTGATTTTGTCCTCTTTTCGAGCTTTAATATTATCCAGACGTTTAGTGTGTCGTTTCTTCATTTGTACCTCTTGGTGCTCGACGCGCTCTTCCCATTTCCTCTCCTTTCCCTTTAATTCCCAAAAAACCATTAACTTTTTAATATTAACAATAACATTATTTGTGGATGAATATTATTTCTACAATTTATATTATTAACATAATTATTCTTCACAAATTAATTTATTTATATCATATAATATAGTATATATGATATATGTAGTATATCATTTAACCTTTTTAATTCGGGCCTGCTTCTTAATCGTCTTCTTTAATAATGCAGGATCATCCCGGCCTTTTGTACCTTTTGCCCTTTGAAGTGTATTATTCCACTTCTGTGTATTAACGAAGGTGGCAGCCTCTGTGCTTTTCCCTTGTCTTTCTAATCGCTTTAATTTATTCTTACTTTGCTTCATGGATTTTGAGATTTTACCAGGAGGTTCTTTAACTTTTTCCAATCCCAATTTCTGATTGGTAGAAGCATTTTGCTTGGAATTGGAATAGCACCGGTTATCAGGGGAAATGAAATCAAATTTAGAGTAGACTATTTTCCCAGTCGGGGTTCTCACTACTGGTTTTATTTGGAGTGGAGTTTTTTCAGCCATGGATTTTGCATCATAGGTAGACGCAGAGATCAAGTTTTGGGATTGCGATATACGCTTCTTTTTACGAGCAGCCTTCATCTTTTCTTTCTCACTTCTGTTTTGTTTCCTAAGTATAGCTTTTTCACTGGGTCCATTCTCTACACATTCTTTACCTGAAATGAAAAAAATACTTATTTATTCAAAAATTTGCATTCTGCCATCATCAATCAACCAATGCTATTAAAAATACTACATACAAACGCGGATATGCATAATAAGTAAAAGCTGATACTGATATGTATAGTTTTTAAAGTATACGAAAGGTTTTTTTGAGAATTTGGGAACAAAAATTGAACTTACTCATCAGAGAAATTTTTTCGTGGAGCCGACGCTGAAGTTCTTCAAGTTTCAAAGTTGTACGAGCTTTTTGGGTTTTCATCTGCTCCTGGTTGCTAACAACAATGTTAACCACCTCAGTACTTCTGGCTTTGTTGTGATTGAAGTCCGTCTTCTTAGTCACAATTAAATACTCATCTTCAACCGGCTCCGGTACCGGTGCCGTAGATAATTTTGACAGCGATTTTCCAGGCAGTTTTTCAAGTACATCTTTTATGAACTGCTTCTCCTTGCCGTAGATTTGTGCGATGGATTTTAGTTTCTTTTTTTTTCCAACCATTTTTGAATTTTAGAAATGTTAAAGGGGAACCCTGTAACATGTAACATTGATAAGGAATGAAAATTCCAATTATTGGTTAGATGTAGCGAATAGCGAATATTTTAAAAGAGAATAAATGTGACACAGTGACACTTGTCAAGTTTTAAAAATGATCGATATGAAGATTAAAGGAGAGCTGAAAGCAGGGTATAACAATTTACAATAGCAGTTTAGCGAAGGAAAGAGATGACGAATTATGGCGATATGGCGACCCTAACCTTAAATAACATTTTAATATCGATGACGAATAGCTTTAAAATATTCATTGTTGTGTAAGTGCCAAGTGCCTACTTACAACTTACCTATATGTACCAGTATTTATTTCACACCAAAAACGATTAAAATGCTTTTTAAATACTACAGTTGACAGTTATTCTTTGCTAGAAAAATAGAATAATTGTCGAAGGTCTGTACACTTATATAATAATTTTTACCACAAAATGTTTAGCTGAACAATCAAAATCCACAGTATTAAGAATTTGAAATTGAAAAATGAGACATTTAATTCACACTTCACACTTTGGCACGAAATTATGTTAAACGATAATGTGAAATTTATAATTATGTCAAAGACACCACGTCACACAAAAATATAACAAAATAAACAATAAAAACTATCTTATTATTGCGGAGTAAGCTAGTCCCACGGGGGTCCGTGTTGGGAGAACAGATATTAAGTGATTTCTAACGCTTAACCCCTTACAACTAAATATAGTTTAACTTTTAACTTGGTCATTGGTTACTATAACGTATTTCATCACTTTTATAGCCGACTTACAAGTTACAAGTCAAGTCACAAGTGACTTCCCGGTTGACGACAACAAACTAGTCCTGGCCTAGACCGCTTGTTACCAGTTAATAATCGAGTGTCAACACCTACCCAACCTCATCGACGAACCGATTTACTAATAATTAAAACCAATTGACATTAAGTAATAAGCAGTACTTACTGATTTATTACAAATTACCAAGAGATTATAAGAATTCCCAATCACCAATTCCCAATCACCAATCCAGCTACAGCTCACAGTTCACAGCAGAGCAGGAGCAGGGTTTTGTTGATTTATTGGTATGTTCAACTTTGGTGGTCAAATAGTTGGTGGGATTTTACTAGTGAGGCCCACACATAGAGCACGCCAGTATAGATGGGCCTACCTACAAGGCATATAAGATTAATATGAATTGAATTAATTTTAAATATTAATCTACTTATGCCTTGGTCATTCACTTCTTGATTTATAGTAATAGAAAACTGTGATAGGAAAGTAGAAGCTACTTTTAGCTAAGGTAGCTTACCGATATTGCCTTTTCGTAGCTTATTTTTTATTAGCACCAAATTAAAATAAATATTTTTTAACAATTTTAGCATAGCCTGAGTTTGCAAGTTCGAAAAAGTTTTCTTGAAGAAATCAGTTCAAATATGCGTGCATCATTTATATTCTTCTCTGCCAATTGATTAATTTTTGAATTTTATAATTATAAAACGGACATAATCTATGCATAACAAAAATATGTAACGTATACTGAGTGAGTCCTTTGGGCTATCCTCGTTGGAAGACAGTGTCAAGTTTATTTTAATAAATTTGTCTTTCTCTCTATTGTATATACTTGTGCTTTAATATGCAACCTGCACTAACAATAAGTATTTAGTATTTTGTAATTTATAATTGCTGGATTTGTATGGTATGAGCGTATGAATAATAATAATGACCATGAACATGCACTAATTAAAACAAAAATAAACCATTAATAAAAATATTTATTTTTTTAAAAATTCTCTAGCTCTGAATTTTCCATATAATTTTATTTTAAACCAGGGAAGGGCAGCGTAATTATTATTTCCAGGAAACTATTGTACTAAATTGTCTAGAAAGACTATTTTTATTACAGTGTGGTGGAGACAATTCACAAATTAAATAGCCTTTGACCGGATAAATACAAATTGTGAGTTTATTACGTATATTGGTAGATACTTACATTTTTATTGCCGTATTTGTTTTAAACTAAATACTATTGAGCTTTTGCCTTCCGAATCCGACTGGCACCACCTTTTTTATCCTGAGAGCCTGAGTTTGATTTTAAACAGTTCCCACTACGCCTCCGTAATAAGCAAACAATAAAAATAAAAATGAAAGTTAAAGTGACCGAAGCTATTAAACTAAATATGAAAAGCCAGACGTCTAACAATCTCCGTTTCCACCAAGATTGATATATTCCTAGAGGCTTCATGGACTGGACATGACCATGACGTAACACAAATTCAGTCCACCACATAGCTGTATCTACAGGGGTGGACGGTCGATCCATGAATAGTTTGGATGCTTCAGCCATATTTTTTTTATAAATGGGGTCATGCAGAATATTTGAGATGGCACTGTCTAACGTTTCCTGGGTTATTTTCCTCAGGTCAAGTTTAATGCCAAGCTTCCGTTTCTCAATTCGCATTCCATTGTAGTCCTGCTCGCCGAATACTGGAAGGACCCAAAAATAAAGTAGCTACATAATCTTTTCCTTAATAAAAAATCCGTTTTGCTGTTTTTATTATTTCATTAGTCATAATTATTAAAATTAAAAAAGATGACCTGGAAGGACAATGAGAGGGACTCCTGAGCAGATGGCCTCCTGGATTCCTAAAAGGCCACCGTGGGTCATGAACCCTTTTATGTTTGGATGAGCTTCATTTGTGGATGAGATTAATAAAACATTAATGAATTATTTGACTTACTTGTGTATTTCAAAAATACAGCAGTTTGCAATCATAGTTAGTGGTAAATAGGATTAATTACCTAAAATATTTTGTTGAGGTAGCCACGCGGCTGGGAATACATTTTTAGGCATATCATCTGGTATAGCTTCAACCCATTGCAGAATAAATTTAACTTTACTTTTTTCAATTGCATTAAAGAAAATGCGCTTCATGCCTTCCGGCATATTTGAAACTTTCGCGGCACTCCCAAGGCTCAAAAATATAAAACCACCAGAGGCGCCACTGTCATTCATAAAAGCTTCTATATCCTACAATGCAAAATTTCAGCTATTGTAATCATCATTGTAATAAAATTGTTACACTTTGATACATACTTTGCTATATCTGTAGCAACTAGCTAACAATAAGTTTTAATCAAAAATATTACAAACCTTAGGTGTATCTTTTTTATAGTAGTTGCAGTGCATCCCACCGATAGGCACCACAAGCGGTGGCAAGGACCTCCCGTACTCCTCCACAAAATACGTATTAGTCAAGACTAAGCTCACATTCTCCTCCATTGCCCTCAACCCGGGGAAGTCGGCCAGTCCGAACTTGTCCGTAAGTAATTTCTCAAGTCTCGGGTAGTAATCCCATTTCCGTTGTAATTCCCACCAAATGGGCGCGAGAGTATTTTGGACCCGTTGAAGAAACGTCATCTCGTTCCCGTCCGGTAAATGGATTTGCATGTCAGGGAGCCAAGAGGACTCCAGTGGGGCTCCAATCATGTCATTCTGCCACATGTAAGGCGCCGTCGTGGAGAGAATTGCATACTGGGCTTTAAATTTATGAGCCAAACCAAATGCAAATTCCGAGCCGAGGGCATCAATAAAAATGAAATCGTACTTTGCTGAATTGTACCATTTTAAAAATTCTTGGTCTCCGAGTAAAAGTTCAAAGGCTTGTATGGAAAAATTTGGAAATGACTCCCATAGATCCTGGTATCTGCGCACGTGCGAGAATTCGAAAAAAAACAACAATATGACTTAAAATAACTTATTCTTGATAATTACACCATATTATTTTCTGTGCAAACCTGGATTAACATGTAAATTATAAAAATGATATTCAACTAAATTTAGTTGAATATCATTTTCATAATTAACATGTTTTGGCTCACCCCTTCTCCGATTTTAATCGGATGGTGACGAGATTTCCATCCTTCCAACGCTCATTAAAATCTTGCAACGCTTTTGGAATAATTTCTGTCACATTTGGATTTTGAAGGGCCTTGGGTGGATGGGACGAGAAGCAAGTAATTTTGTGACCATTCTGAGCCAGTTTTTCCACTAGAGGCCATACTGACATGCGGTGACTATAGTTGGTGATGCCGAAGAAAAAAAGGATAGTTTTACCACTTGAGCAGGTAGTTAAAACTGATAGTGCAAATAGTATACCAATTATTATTATTTTTGGTTTCATTTTCTTGAAATTATTAGGACGTAATTCCACCAATGTAAAATCTGAATTAATTGTATTTATTCAAAGCTATTAACATATTATCTAATAAGGAACTAATGAAAAAAGAGCCTCAAGCTTGCAGCACTACTACGGCCACGCAAACGCCAACTGGATTCGCCTTGGTGCCGGTCTGCCTGCTCGTAAGTGATTGAAGATAACGTAAGAATAAGGTCCTGTGCCAGTGTCATTCCCAATCCCAATCATTAAACCTATTTTTTTGTTTATTCTGTATCCTATATTTTTTTCTATTGCGTGCGTGTTTTGATTCTACATGTTTAAGTTACATCATATAGCAGATGAGGTCGAGGACTGGTCGATCAGTACCCAGTGCCAGTTCTGCAAGTAAATACGATAAGTTTTGTTTTGTATGTTTTTCTATCGTTTATTATCAGTTTCAGTTTAGACTGCGAAGTTCGACTGGTTCTATAATTATTGCCTTTAGCTATCCGCAACAGATACTATATAGTGTGTGAAATTTTATCCTGCAATATAAAATATAATTGACAGGTACATACTTAAATACACACTTCCAAATCATTGCATTTAACTGTCTGTCAGAAATATAATTAACTACATGCAAAAACTGCTATATTGAAATGTACTTTTTTGGGGCAATGCACACATTTTGTGATGCAAAAATCTGCTGATTTTATAACCTCATCCTCCTAATTCATGTCATGCCAGGATTGTACATGATCAGCAGGAAGGAAACGTGCTCCAAACTTCAAATCAATGTTGCATAAATGTTTTTGAATATTTGCAGAATTTAAAGAATTATTAAGGAAAAACTCGAATGAGGATCACGAGTCACGAAAACTCCGTCGCTTATATTTATTTTGATTGTTTGTCGTGTACGATTTCATTGCTACGTACGTGCGAAAAATTTAGCTTATTTTTAGGTGGCTTTTTGAAGATACAAATCATCCAATGAGAGTGCTACTGTATATATATATATACTGTTTAAAATTTACCGACAAGTTAACACGTGTATAGTGCCTGCTTATTTATAGGTCTACAATTTCACTACATGTTTTCAGAAATAAAACATAAATATTAGTCATCGCTTAGTAAATAAGCTTCAACTAGTTTTAAAAATTCCTCAGTGTGAGTTTTATGAAGGTCATGGCCTGCACCCTTCATAATGTGAAGCTTCCCCTTTCGAATGGCTTCCTCAAAATGTTTGGCGTTTTCAATCTTAATGAATGGATCATTCTCTCCATGGATGACGAAGACGGGACACTTGATCCAGTAAGGGCGATTCCATAATTTGTTCCAGGATCTCTGTTCAACCATCTCCTTCACTGATTCCGCCCAGTTGTCGAATAAATATTTCGTGTGTTCTGGTCCGTAGCAGGCCACCATGGAGCTATCAGTGCGGAGATGCCAATTGTCTCTTTCTCGCAACACTAATTTTAAAAAAATATTAATTGCAGTAAAAAGACACACTGAGTAAACTAATTTTAAAATCATTTATGATTAAATTGGGGTAACAGAAGTACCTATAGTAAGGTGCGCTCCCTAAATGTGAACAACCGCCTTAAGTGTGAACGATAATAAAAATTGTATCAAAAAATGTCAAAAATTCAAATACGCGGTACAGGGTTCTTTACAACCTTTACAGGATAAAAATTTGAAATTTAAAAACTTTGAAAGATTATTTTGTAAAAGGGTTTGTTCACATTTAGGCATGGCGCTATGTAGATTTTAATACAAAGTACAAAGTACATACGATCAGCATGCTCGATATCTGAGTCGTCCAAAAATGCATGGGCTCCCCAAATGACGGTTTTCCTCACATGCCCATAGAAGTCATCGGCTGCTAGGGCATTAGCTGTTGTCCCACCGGTCCCGAAACCCAGAACAGAGTATTTGTCATGGCCCAAATTCTGTATAGAATGTTTCAGTTTTTAATTATTAATGACAATATCCTTGTTTGGTATTCGCGATATGATATGTGTAACGAAGCTTGTACCTTCATAAGTTCAGCAACAAGGCGTGCATCCCGTGCGTAGTAGTCACCTTTATGATCCCTTTTAGGAATCCTACTTTTACCATGACCAGGTGGGTCCCAGCAAACTAGGTGGAATTTTGATTCGTCCATACAGTCAAATATTGGCCCAAAATGTGATTGAATTGTTCCTATAACATTTTATTTAAAAGGGCACTGGGTTTACTTTATGCTCGTGCATTAAGTATAGCGTGTAAATAAGGAAAGTAGAGTGAATTTTACAGTTTTACCCAAAAGTCCAGGCAGACACAAAACGACATGGTCACCATCCCCTGTCTGTCTAACATTGAAAACGTCACCACGTACACGAACCATGGTTTCGTTCACATCTTGCCTTGGTTTCATCCCAATGGAAGGTCTAGTAGAGTAGAAATGCTTTTGACCTTGACCTAAAATTTGGCCAATTTTACAAACAGCATCCGTGTTTTGAATTACCCTCCGATTCTGAAAATTTCCTTGAAATGTAGTGCTGTAAAGTTTTCCTGTGTTTGAGGTCACACATTTTAGATGGGGTGGTTGCCGAAATTGTGATTGAGCAAAATCGGTTAAAATCCTGCTGCTCCTTAGATTGCCTATGATATTCATTTTTTTTACACGCAACTGGAAAATTGGGTATGTAAACTTATTTCTTCAATGGAATTTTAAATATTTGTTATTTGTAAGAATCTGCTATGGGGTGCTAACACTCGGTGAAATGAAATTAGTTTAAAAGTAAAAACCTTTTTTGTAAAATGTAATCTATATAGAGATTTAAGACTAGAATGTTCAGTTTCTTGTAATATATCTTAAAAACAATCTGATCAGGACTAGTACATTACTTTTATCGCCAGATTAAAAGTATTTATGGTTTTTTACAGTATACCTGTATTACTGTATTTCCTGTAACAGTACACCGCAGACTCCGACCTTTCAGATCCTAGTAATATTACAGACCCGTGCACTATATTGTGGGCCCGTCTACACTCTACACTCTACAGCCATATAATCGCGTGCTACTTGTGTACAATTTTAATAAATTAACACCCCTCAAACCACACCCATATTGCAGGTCTTTTCCAGGACAGTACTATCTTGGTCTCGTGAACCATTGCAAGAAATACGGTACATTCCTTTTTAATGCAATTTATTGAAAATTTTATTTCTTGTTATTACATTCCTTTAGTTGTATGAAATTTTATGATTTTGAATTCAATACGAATTGTCATTGTTGAATTGAATTGAATTGTGAATTGTCACGTATCTTATTGCTTTGAATTAGTTTGAATAATAAATTATTTACTGAAACGAATTAAAAACAAATTATTTCAGCTTTAGATGTTCAGCAGAAAAGATGATGAAACTTACAATTTTTTTTACAGCAATTTGATTGTACTGCACTCATACATTTTCTATCTTTATCTTTACTTATATATTTTCTCCATACGTATTATAGTTAATTTGTAGTGTAATCATTTTTATAATATTCATACTCGTAGGTTTATTGAATACATGATGCAGTAGATCAAGGCTAATATTCAAACGGGTTTTTATTTTAGCAAGAATTAACATCAAACTGATTTTACGCATTATACAGTATTGAACTTACAAGCAATTGAGCAACAAAAAAGTTGTTGCTTTTTTTGGCTTTGACATCTCCAGAAATTAAGGAAATACACACGTCTAGTATCTTGGAAACTAATTAAAATTAAAAAACAAAACGTTTGACTTATAAATGGAAAATTTTATGACGATATACATGTAATAATAATGAAACAATTAGATACTCATAAAAATTGTAATTTATGTTTATAAGAAAAATCCGGCGCTTCGCTCCGTATTTGTCCACCGTGGGCCCGAAGTAGATGCTGAGCTTACAGCAAGTTGGTTTTATCACTGGAAAAAAATGTTTTTGTAGATAGGTTAACAAAGTCCTAACTTAAAACTAAACCCTAAGCAGTTATCTTTGGTAAAACACGGGGGTGGTATTTTAAGGCTTCAGCGGGAACATATTCTTCGGTGAGCGGAAATAAACATTTGTTTTTCTGACAATATAAATTTAGTATGCAGACCATATTTAGAATAATTAATAATTTATGCTGCAGACAAATATTTAGGATATGCATAATTCTTTTATCAGACCAACAACATAATTTAACTAATTCAGCCTGCAGGTAAATAGTGTCGTCGAGAACAACTAAAAATAATCCTTAATGACGTCAGACCGCGATAAGCAATAATTTTCCTATTTCTTGGGGTGCAGTTGTCAGTTGAGTTTTAAATCCTTACCTCACTGGTTTCCTTTTCAACTGTAGGAATTAAAAGTTTCAAGTATGAGCAAGGGCGTCGTTTTTGTGAAGAAAAGGAATATAACAGAAATAGCAGATCATGTGGACGAGCAACCGAATAAAAAACCAAAGGGTGCTGTTGGTGGGTATAGGGATAAATTAGGCTGGATCCAAAAAGGAATTTTTAAGAGTAAAACGGAAGCCGTAGAAGCAATTGGGTTGGCTGGAAACTGGAGTATTCAAATATCGTATTTATTTATGTTTCGCTAATGCAACACCAATTTTGTCTGACAAATAAATTATTTCTCCGGTGTCAGTGAAAAACAATTGTCTGCAACTCGTAAAAACGCGTCAGCAAAAAAATATTATTCTGTCTGACGGTTAGATGAATCTGGCACCGGTTTAGATGAATATGACTGATCGAAAAAGATTATCCCAAAAAAGGGCTAGGTACGATCTTTGTTGGCACTAGTGGGCCAATTACAAGTGCTTCAGCTACGAATCGGCTCGAATAAAATAGCTCTTGTAAGAGCGAGCTAGGTACGAGTGTTGATGATAAGACTCGACGGGTTACGAGTGGTCCTGTTATAAGTTGGCTCGGAACCATTAGCACATGAACATACCAGCCGTTAAAAAGTGGCTAGTAACTAGGTGGGAGCAGCAGGAGCGATTCCGGTATGATTGGGCACCGTAAGTTTACTAATTCATGTGGTCTTTGTGACAGCAGTACAAGTACAAGAAAAGGTAGGAGGAGTGCAGGTTCGAAAAGTGCCGGTACGAAAATGATTGGGATACAAATTTTACAAGTTAAGCCATTAAAGCTCATCTCAATAAACTAAAGCTTAAATATATAAAATAAAATTAATATGTAAAATAAAAACACTTTCATCACTTTTTCTCATTCTAAGTGGGTTTGTGCATTCTCAAGCCTAATTTAGGTGACATCATTTATGCCGAACCCCTAAGCCGTTTAATTAATGTTAATGCAGTGTCTAGTCGGTGCATTGGTCTCGAAAGGATAATTTACTTGGCATGGCTTAGGTACAACAATAGTTTATGGAGCATTTACAAAAGTTAGCCTTCACAAAAGATGTTTGTTTCTTTAGGTAGGTAGATATCAAAATCCCCATCTGCATTATTTTTAACATTAATGGAGTAGGTAGGCCAGAAAAAAAGTCGATGATATTATTTGTGATTGCTCCTAAGATTTATTTTAGTATGTTAATTAAATACACGAAATGCTAAAAGTGTGGCACGTACGGTGAACGTGCGGCGAACGTACCTGTCTATTTAGGCTCAGAGGCAAGTATGTATATAAATATAAATAGGAAGGAGGTATGTACACCCGTTTTTGTATGCATTCATTCTAACCAATGCGTTAATAGCTGTCTCTCATGTTTAGCATATCCGGTTACTTAATTCGTGACCTAAGTACAGAGGGGATCCTTAAAATGGTTATATTTAAATAACGTCAGTTATGGACGATCCCAGTATGCATACTAGCAACGTTCCGTGTTAAAGATATCCATTTACTAATTTCTTGAACCAAAGACAAGGGGATCTCTAAAATAGTAATGTTTAATAAACGTCATTTACAGACGATCCCTGTATGCATACTAGTAAGATCGCAAGTGAAAGATATCCGTTACTTAATTCTTGAGCTAATCACAAACGGGACCTCTAAAATGATAATGTTTAAATAACGTCATTTACGGACGATCCCTGTATGCACACTAGTAAGATCGTATGTCGAAGATATCTGTTTACTTAATTCTTTCAATAATGACAAAGGGGATCTGTAAAACGGTAGTGTATAAATAGCGTCATTTACGGACGATCCCCATATGCATACTAGTAAGACCGCAAGTTAAAAATATCCGTTTTCTTTATTTTTGAGCTAATGACAAAAGGGACCTCTAAAATAATAATGTTTATGATTAATTGTGCAAATAAAAACTCATACAGAATGGTTTTTATATATTATCATGAAGTTGCTTACACGCTTACTAGTTATAAAAATATTAGGACACCGACACCCTATTACTCCACTGATAGGAACAGTGCTAAAAAGTACCAAAAGTAAAACTCTTTAAATCTTTACCGGATAAATATTTTAGGCTTCATGTTACTGCTTCTATTACAAAATGAAATCTTGGTTAAATTAAAAACTATTTTGTTAGATGAAAATAAAAATAAGCTTAAGAATAAGCACCCCCGCGACCTCCACCACAGGTGCCTTCGTCTTAAACGATCGGTCTGAGACAGCACATTTAATGATTGTTCATTAATATTATAGCATCATGCATAATTGCTTTACCGTATTTTTTGGATTTTTAACAGATTTTGTAGTACGTATTTTAGCTTTCTGCCGTGCAGTAATAATGTGTTTTAATTGATGGTTAAAATAGGCTTGTTAGTGTAAATCAGGTAGTAAAACAGTAAAACCTCCTTGGTCGATTTACAACTTTCAGGAAAGTTGTAAAATATTCTTCACCCTAAAAGTACCTAAAGTACCTATAAGTACCTAATAAGTCCCTGTGATTGGTTCATAGTTATGAATGAAACTTTTCTTTCATTGTTAATTACAAGTTTTATTCATAACTATGAACCAATTACAGGGACTTGTGACTTTTAGGTACTTTAAGGGTGAAGAATATTTTACAACTTTCCTGAAAGTTGTAAGTCGACCAAGGAGGTTTTACTCCCTGGTGTAAATATAAATGCAATTCAAAAATTAATCAGTAGACACAAGAAAATAAATGATGTATACTACACAGATTTGAACTGATTTCTTTAAAACAGAGATTACTATGTCTTCAATGTAAACAATGGATTTTCAAGAGGTTAAGGAAAATTGTTGAAATCGTTCCTCGAGCCCCAATACACACAAGAAAAATAAAATTCAACAGTAAAACCAACTGACAACATAAGTAAGTCATTGCTTTGTTGTCCTAATCACACAGCGAAATTACACTGATTTTTGATGATTGAAAAGACATTGTTATACAGTAAAACTTCGTTACAACGGTCTTTCAAGGTGGTGTTGTATTTTGACCGGTGTATCAAAGGTCCGTTGTAAAGTTACAGCGGTCTTTGGCCATTGTATAGTAACATATGATTTTTGCACTATTTTAATTAGAAAAAAAAATTAATTTAACACAAGGTTTAATTATTCTTTGTTAGTAGGACCATAGTTAATAAAAATCGTAATTAGACGTTGCAAGACTCTAAAAAAATAAGGAAAAACATTGCTTTAGTTTGTTTGATGTAGGTTCTAAAATTTTTTAATTTTGCTCACAGCATTAAAAGCTGACTTATTTTCGCACCCGTTCTGCAGTATTCACATTTTATGTTTAACAGCCTGTGTCATTATTACTATATTTTTAGTGAATTGTTAATAAAAAATTGTAACTAGACGTTAGAAGACTCACAAAATTTGCGTAAGTTTTGATAGTACAAGGTGGGCCATTTGTTTCCAAAAATTCTAGAAGTCTTAATGCCAAGTTTATTATTCGATCTAACTGATCAATATATTAACAAAAAGACACATTTTAGGACATTTGATTGATATCACAAGCTAAAAAAATCCACTTAAAATACGTTGCAAAATGGCCTAACTAACCAAAATAACACTTTTTAAAGATTTTTAGCGGTAAAAATTATTTTTTCACAATTGTTTTTAAAATTTAAGTTTCAAATCATACAGACTAGACAGAGCAAGTTAAGCAGGTTTTTTAATTTTAAAAATAAGGCTTTTTATTGTGTGAGGTATTTTTATGAAAGGCAACGGATTATGATAAATTCTCTCACAAATGCCTAGTAATGCATTGAATGCAATTAATCAGGATCAAACGTAAGGTACGTAATATAATAACGGAGTTCGTAGAGTTATATTTGTGATTGATTTATTTAATAAGTAATTAAATACCTGTTACAGATATGTTTTTCTTACGTTTAAAGTGGAGATATTTCTGTACAATTGGAAACGGGTACGACTTCAGATTCCAAAAGGAAATAGTTTACAGCAAGATGTGAACTAACTGATACTTAATTATACAATAAAGTGACTTATATTTAGGAGTACTGACTCAAGCAAAATGATTTATAACAATGAACCCTTGGTCATGGGTTGGCAACGCTTAAATAACCTTTCTGTATTATGTATTACAATAGTATACAATTTGGACCTTCGCACTACTTCCAAGACCAATTCCCACAAGTCAATCTAGTGATTGTTTTAATATTCAAAGTTAACATTAGGAGTCATCCGAGTTCACAGTATTTTAAATACGTTTTTACATAACTTATGTAAACTAAAGGAATGCAGGAGAAGAAGAGCAAAGTTATATTATACTCAAGCATCTGAATCTTATGTAACTTCTCTCTACTTTAACAGGTAGGAAGCACAACCATCGTAGTCATGTAAAATCCCTTACAATTGACTTTCATTTTCTTCGATCCATAAGCGAGCACGGGTTACCACGTTTTTTATAACATTGGGGAAAAGTTCAACTTGAATATTGTTCATTTAATGAAAACCGTTTTGATTTTGAAGCTAGCAAAATTACTAGCTTCTAAAACCTAGTATTATTACTCGTCTTATAGATCCTGTCTAATTTGTGCCATTCGTAAATACCCGCCTAGTTATTTCTTGAAATATTATTTCATCTGGTTTATAGATAGAGACCTTTTTAATAAAAAAATTGAAAACCAAAGACCGTTGTAACAAATATGATTCTAATGGTAACAGTGCTGTACGGTCCATAGATTTTGACCGGTGTATCAAATTTACCGTTGTAAGACTATACTTTAATATTACACAGCATAGGGTTGTTGCCGGGACTGCTGAATTTGACCGGTGTATCAAGTTGACTGTTGTAGCCCAGGCCGGTGTAACCCGACTGCACTGTAAATATACTAAGAACGATTACATACATTCAACTATAGTCTATATATTATGTAAGAGTGAATTCAATTGAAATAAATTGCAGTATTGTATACTATATTAATGTATGCCCTTGTTTAATGGCAGCCTAAACAGTAACGTTAGGCAGTTCTTGCCAGCAAATCTTAAAAGTCAATTTATAGCCTTTAAATTAAGGGAAGTTAGCCGTGAAAGAGTAAGTAGTGGCAATTTCAATAGACTTGTAAATCTTAATAAAAAATGTTTCAGGCGAAAATGCCTCCAGGCAATTTTCAGGGTTTGAAAAGTACATTTTTTTGAATTTCCGGCGAAATCTTAAAACTGAAATTTCGACACGTAAGTCAATGCAAGTACATATGAATGATATACCATTAAAACCGTAATGAAAAGGCAAACCTATTTAACTTGTAGTGCCAGCTCAGATCATGATTAATTTTTAATTGTAATTAAAAACCTGAAATAATTTTTTTTCAAAATTGACCGATGTTAATGCATGATATATCATTTTAAAGTCCTTTAAAAACTAAGAAAACGGGTATTTTTTTAGGCTTGCGACGCATACACAAATTTTTAGGCGAAATTTTCAAAAAAAGTAACGGTTTGTTTAAAAAAATGGTGAACGTTTGTGAGTAAATTCTACCAGAGTCCGTTATTCAGAATCTACCCGTCGTTACTTTTTGAATGGTACATCATACGTTGAAATGGGTCAAATATTTCGATATCGTGAAATATCCGGTAAATTATGTAGATAGGTAGGAATAATAAAATTATGCATAAATATTGTCAACATAAGCGCTTATGCAAAAATTGCATGTCGACTATGTTACTTAAGCGCTTATGCAAAAATTGCATGTCGACTATGTTACTTATGTTTATACGTTTAAGTCTGTTAAGATAAATATACTGTATAGTATTATTTCCTGTAATTACTATCTATTCACATAATTTATTACATTGTTGAAATATTGGTCTGATTTGAACAATTATAGCTTATTTTGAAGCCCTTGAAAAATAGAGACATTGAGGGTTTCATTTTTCACTTTTGGCCGATACAATTTCAAAAGGAATTTTTAAAAAATTGCCCAAATTCGCCCAAAAAACCGTCTTTTTCTTGAAATTTCAGAAACTGTTAAAATATCTCGCCGAACTCGAGAGTTTTATTTTGCTAATTATTACCGTTCGAATGATGTATCATATCAGCCCATACTCGTTGAGTAACCGGTCTAAAAAACCGAACTTTTTGGTTTCGATAAGATTTTTGCGGGAATGTCAAATTGTCTCCTATTACTGTTATCTTATGGGGCCGGATACAAATGACGCTAACCATGTAAAGAATAGGTTACATTGAAAAACACATGGTAAACATAGCTAGTGAAGCGATGCTTAAGAGGGTCACGTAAGAGATGGGTGGATCCCAAAACTTGCTAAAGTTGAGTGACATCATTGCTGTCTGGCCCATAATTGGGAAAACCAAGTTCTTCAGTTTTCCATGATGCAATGTTTCAAATACCTCAAGATGCAATACTATGTTTGCATTTTACAACAAAAAACATTTTTGGGAAGGAAATGTCCGGGGCAAGAAATTTCCTGAACACTGGATCTTTTAATTTTTGGGAACTCGAACTCACACCTCAAAGATACCTTGGAACTCTTGCTACACTTCACTTCTCAGTAGAGCCGAGTGGACTCAGTGGAGTACAGCTTTGAGTTCTTTGTTTCGCCTTCCACTCCATGAGTTTGGACACCACTTCAACGGGGATGACTACCGGAATCTAATTATGTTAAAGATCAACGTAATATCGCAATAGTTTAAACACAATTTTAAAACATCGATTTTTAAATCCTTACTTAACGTGTTCCATAGGCTGGAAGTAAAAGAAACTGCTAAATAGTAAGAAGATGAGTAATAAATTAAGAGTTTAAATACAGAAAAAGTACATGTAACCTCATTGCTTATCAATTGGTATCAGTGATGAGATTAAGCTATTTATTAGCGGCGAAACGATTTTTAATAAGTAATAAATTAGGTTCTAATTAGGGTACACTTATCAGAATCTAATTTCGTTCAAGCTCAGTGATATTGCAACAGGTTTTGAATGTTTAAAAAAAAACTGCTACTTTTCAAAAAATCGCCATAAAAAGTGTCGTGTCACATGAAGTGAAAAAAGAAAACAGATTTTTCTATTTTCAAGGTCTTCAAGTGATATATTTTCGTCAAAATTGGTCGAGTACTTCAAAAATGTTCTAAATTATGTATATGGGCACTAATAAATAATACTCTACATGATTCGTCGAAGGAAAAAAATGACAATGACAAATAATAGGATATACCACATATTACTGCTAATGGTTATTATATTTTTATTAATGAGCTTTAAGTTCGAATCTAAATCTGCACATTTTATATCGATAAAATCCAAGAGCCAAATCTAAATAGAGCAGCCAGGTTACTTAGGGTTTACTTTATTTAAATGTAGCCTGATTATTTGGGAAACCATGCATAACTTATTGGCAATTATGCAACCTAGCTTCGAGGCTTAGGGGAGCTTGCATTGTCCTAAATTATCCTCGGCAGGTTCATTTTTTGGATCTATTGAGGGAACCGTAGCCAGTTAGCTAGGCTAGCAGCCAGTTTAGACCATATCGCACGCGATTGGTGAAGTGGTAATTCTTGGCTTGGGGAGGGGAGTTTGAGATTTGGATGAATGTTCAAGGTAGTTGAGTTTGTTGTCGTTTATCTTTATCAGTTTAATACTGATGACGACAGAGGCGGTAGCAATGGAAAGACGATATGACATAAGTCTGCTCAGTTCCGAGCGTAAGCATAAACGTAATAATCCAATTCAACATAACTTTGGCGTCGCGCAAATATTGCGTATACACTTTTTTGACATTTTTGCACTCCCCCTCCCCCCTAAGTATACAATAGTGATTAGCGCCAATACCCACCCCCCCCCCTCATATTCGTCTAAAGTTTACACACTATTGTATTACATACCAATTAAACGAATAAAACAGCAAAAAAAATGTATAGAATTTGAAATTGTATTATATTGAGAAGTTGTTGCCAAATTAAATATTAATTAGATTAATCAGATGTTCTACTAGTCAGAGACACCGAGACATGCGACCTTCCCATCCATATTCGATATATCGTAGAAAAATTAACGAAGAACAACTTTCTTAAAGGAATTTTTATTATATATTAGAACTAGATCCCAAAATTTTGGCTCACAGGTCAAACATAAAATCGCATTTTACCCTACAATATAGTTAAGTATATACCACGTAGAATTTGCTGCTGATTAACACGGTGGTCTTTGTTTTGGCAAAAATTTAATATTTGAAAAAAAAAATTACTAATTTCTTAAAGTTAATTTTTATGATGTACAATTTGCTACACCGCGGTGATTTTACTTTCAACAAAAAACTAATTTTTGACCCTTATTTTTGGTCAAAGTTTAAAATAACCCAAAATTACAGCCACAAATTAGTTTTCTGACAAAATTATGATCACTACGTTAATCAGCAGCAAATCACACCAGATAAGTGAATTTCATATAAATCCATTGCGGAATTTTGGGGTCAAGTTCTTATATTTGAGCAAAGTTGCTGTGCAAAATTAGGCGTTAAATTAACGACAATTTATGTGATTTTTAGAGTAATCTCTCAGGGGTCCAATTTTCCACACTATTTGACCTGTGCCATGTACTTTAAAAGGAAATAATGTAGAGAAAGCGATTTTCTATACTAGCATAAAAATATATAGTTTACTAATAAACTAAAATTTTATTTTGCACTTTATTATAAAATATATAAAATCAAAGAAAATGAATAAAAATTAACGAAATTCTTTGAAATTTTATTATTTTGTGTTGTATTCGTGATCAAGTCCTCAAATCCTCCCCCCCTCAATTTTATAGTATACAAAAGTATCAGGCACTAAGACTCCCTCCTCCCCCCTATTTTGTATACGTAAAATGTATACGACGCCTTTCCGAACCACTCTCAAAGTAGCTGCCGCTACTTTCGCTCGTGGACGATTGGAGGGCTAAGTGGTGGGGTGGGCGAGTATTTCATTTAGTCAGGGAGTGATGACCTCTGCCTACTTGATTCTACCCAACTGCTCCTCCTCGACCAAGAGTAATCTTGGTTGAAAATTGCAGTGCATTCTTGAATAAGGAATTAAAATAAGTTATTACAAAGTGGTATGTAGTAATTAACAACGAAAACCAAAAATAACACAAGTGTAGGTAAAAATTAACATAAAAATAAGGAGTACTGTAGCAGATACTATATTTGCTTACGGTGCTCCAAACAATTATATTATTTTTTATTTACCAGGTCTCACAGATTGAAAATCCAAAAGTTTGCCAAAAAGCTACAACATTTAGAAGACCCTACCCTACTTAAATTTTATAAAAAGTCGTAAATACGGGTACCACTAGTACTACTACTATTACCTAATATAGTACCACATCATTAAAAATGTGGTAATTTGGGTTACATCATTTACGAACTATGCCTAGTCATGTGCTTTAGGTGGAGTGGAATCAGGTCTAATGTATAACGCTTCTTCGAAAAACTGAATGGTATCTCAATGCGTTTAACATAAAGTATGAGTTCTATGCAAATCTATTTCTATGGTTTGAAAGAGAAGCGACAAGGAACATGCAAAAGTTTGAATTACTAGCTTTAAACGTACGAGCACGACAACATGAGCAGCAGCAGAAAAAATTGAAGCTGACTACGAGTAATCAGGTAATAAAAGTAACATTAGCATCTATTAATTTAATTTAATTAGTACATAATACAAGGTGTTGGACCACCAGGAAATAAACTGTCAAGCGGGAAAAGGGAGGGTAAAAGTTATTATAAAATAGTGTTGACTGACATTTGTTGCAACCCGATAGGCGGGATTCAAAAATGGAATCTGCATTCTATACTTCTAACTTACTGCAATGTTGTATTGGCTACAGCCAAATCAAATGAACTGGTTTGAGACTTGATGATTCGAAGATTTGTAGTGAATATCCGTTATCTAACAATAAGTGGATTATGTCGCTGTAATGATAATATGTAGATTTGTGACCCAACCGAAACATACCCACACGCGTAGAAAAGATCTTACCTACATTCAAGAACAGTCGTGCTAACAGATTTTGGTGTTAATTTCAACACGATTACTAGTTAATTTAAAAAATTTTGAAGTTGGTAGCTACGTAAAACACTGCTGTGTTAATATATCTACACTAAATAATGTTACAGTTGACCAAAAATCGTGTTACGAATTTGCAGCACTGTATATTATGCTAAATTAGTGTCACAACTGTAAATAAGTTGTCTGACGCCCGTGGTTAAAGAGGGTGGTAGCTTGACGCTTTGCTTTAGTTTTTAATTGAGTGGGTCACTTAACTACATTTGTTCAGTGGCACAACCAAGATGCAAAAAAGAGGCAGGAGAGAGGTCGTGGTCGTAAGGCTTTACTCTTACATCCCTGGATGAGGATGCAAAATAAAAAACATTGACGGTCAACAATATCTGTACTTCTACACGGATGCGTGGATTCTAATACCCACTGGTGGACTTAAATTCAAATAAAAGGCAACCAACTCGTTTCTAAAAAATACCTTATAGTTTTATTTGTGTGAAAGCCGAAGAAAGTAAATTGTTTAATTTACAAATAGTCAAAAGTAAAAGATACAGAGACTTAAAAAGATGGAGTTTTTAGTCAGAAGGAAGTTGAAGCTAAAGTCAGGTAGTTTAGGTTTAGGTTGGTAATTTAAAGAAATGAAAACAGATAGGCATGGTTCATCGTACACAGATGGATCTAATAGAAATCAGTATGTAATTTTTGTATGTTAGGGCTCCGAAGGCAACGTGGACTAACGTATTACGTGTTAACAGTTAACACGACAGATCAGGAGTTTAGTTCGAGTCTGGGTTCGGTCAGCCAGATAAAATTAAACAGTAAATAGTTCTAGAATTTTACAATAAACATAAGTTAAATTCTGAGCTATTAAAGGAAACTCAGGAGTTAAATTTATGTATAGAATTGGAGTTGCCCGATACGGCCGACTTTACATAGAATGTGGAGATTAAGAAAAAACACGACTTTATTACTTTTCTAAGTAAATTAAAGTACAGATATGCGACATCCCGATCGATGTCAACTACAGACTAGTTTTAGGCAGTAATATAACATTTATTATCAATATAACAACGGTAAATGATGACATTTTGAACTACAAACTATTAAAACTTGTAAGATCAAAATGACCCTAAATATTTCAGGAAAAAATTTTATTATTCAATAAACTTCGGTTCAGTATTAAAAAACGTTCTTAGTTAAATATGCTACACAGAAAATATTAAACTCACACATTACAGTGCACATAGGGAAAATCGTAATGAATACCGGCAAAATAATATGTTTGGGCCAGTTACTTTAACGTACCAAAATTCTATATAATTTTTTGACAAATAGATACCTATAGATGAACTTCAGTGCAAAATTTGAGAACAATTGATATGACCGTTTGCGTGCAAAAAAATTATATGTGAAAATTTTTATCATGGCTTTAATGGCGAAACATGGTTTTTTCATGCTGATTGCAGAACAGACGTTTTTATTATACAGGAGTAATGTAAGATTTATTCTACTCAAAATTGATTGCGCTTTCACCCGGAAATGCGAACAAAGGTAAATGTTTTCAAAATCTGGCGCGCGCGGAAATTTAATAATTTGCAATTTTAAAAAAATGGATGTATTAAATTTTGTCTTACATCTTTGTCGCGCTGTTGCTTGTACAAATCCTGTTCGATTTTTTTTTAAAGTTTTTTAATGCCTAGAACAATATCTGAAAAGTTATTTCTGGGTTTTTAGAAATTCAAAAAATGTTGTTTAAGTAAAAATGTTTGAAAATTCCAATTATATAAAATATAACAAAATACCTTACACACATTTAAAAAAACAATTAGAATTTTCAAAAACCCAAAAATCACTGATCAAATCACTGACTGAGCACTGAAGTTCATTTATATGTATCTATTTGTCAAAAATATTATGAAGAATTTTGGTACATTTTAAATAACTGGCCCGAACATATTTTTTTTGCGGTATTCATTAAAATTTTCCCGATGTACAGTCTAAATCTAAATTGTGTGTTAGAACTGTTACCACCTTCTAGTGTCAATGTTGGAGTAACAAAAAATAAGATACGAATTGACTTATGTGGTTTATTTGCTTACATTTGTCTAAGTGTGTAAAACATAAATTACATTTAAACTTAAACGAATCAAATAAAAAGATTCCAGCTTAATCGTAGAATTAAACAAAGTTCTTTTTTACGTTGTGTTGTAAATACTAAACAATGTAGTCAGTTATATTTTGGTAATAAATGTTTACACCTATTTAAATCCTAAAACACTGCTATGAGCAGTTTACATTTACAATGTGGTTTACAGTTCAAGGTTAAGATTTCGCTGAACACATAATTACTTTCTTGACAACACAGCAATTTTCCAACCAGGTTTAGTTTTAAGCGTTTCAAATCATTTAAACTATACTTTATCAAATACTAGACTGTAAGGTTTGTGCAAGCAACCTTTATTTAAAATATCAATATGATAAATAATTTTTACTAGTTTTAACAGAGTTATAGATTCTCTATCTATAATTTTTGAGACTTAAGGTTGTAAATATTTTATCTTAACTTCAGTCAAGTTAGTTAGGTGCAAAACCCTAAAGAAAAGTAGTTAATTCTATCTGGATTCATGCAGCAATGAAACTTATAATAATAATTCCTCAGTTTCAAACCTAATACAGTTAGAACCAACAACGTCCACAAATTAATAAATTAGTATTTATTTTAACTATAAACAGAAATAAAATAAATGCATGTACGGTTTATTATGGAAAGTAGTGAAGGCTACGGATATAAGCAGTCTTAGTTTTGAGGATAAGCTGATTTGAATATATTAAAGAAGAGCTTTGTCTGGTCTCATGGCAAAATTTGATTTTTCTAGAATTAATATGCAGCAAAAATTATTATAATTGTATTTTTATTTCACGTGAACTAGAAAGCAGGATCTAGTATTTAATCATACTTGAGTTTAAGGTTGAATCTGACTAGTGAGAAAGAAGTGAATGTGATTATTGTAGAAATTTACATAATTAACATATTAATCAGTGACTGAACTACAACAAATTATGCAATTAAACATACATTGTAAGGAATGAGAAAATTCAAGCTGCTGCTGCAAATTACTACTTTTTTAGAAATAGCTCACCTACATGTTACATCTTGATAGATGTTAAAGAGATAGTAATTGTACACTAATATTATTATTAGAAAAACATTACGTATGAATAGGCAATGCTGGAATTTCAAATGAAAAATTATGAAGTTGAACAAACGTTTTGATTCAGGTAAAGTTACCAAATATTTCGGTTCAGTACTGTTCAGTGGTGGATCAAAGGTGCAAAAAAGAGGAAGGAAAGAAGTCGAGGTTGTCAAAATTTACTCTTATATTTGCGGATTATTGATAATGCAAAATGAGAGATATTGACAGCCAAAATATTTGAACTTCTGCTTCACGGATGCGTCGATTTAAATATCCACTGCATGACCTAACTTTAAAGATAAACAGCAACAAACTCGCTTCTACAAAATACTTAATTATTTTATTAATTTAAAAGTTGAAGTAAAAATGTTTAGTTTACAGCAGGCAGTAAAAGATGCGGGGACTGAAAAGGACAGAGTTCTTATGCTGAGGGAAGTTGAAGTTTAAGTCAGTGAGTTAAGATTTAGTTGTTTTTTTATAGGAAAGATTACAGATGGGCATGGCCTATAGTACACGATTGAATCTTACAGAAATAAATATGTGATATTACTATATTTAGGCAGTGGAGTCAAGGTGTACTAACTTATTCTAATATTATATTAAACAGGACCAATTGGGTTGTTGAGATCAATGCTGGCTTCGCTCAGTCAGATAAACTCAAACGGTAAATAATTCTAGATTTCGGCACTTAACATAAGTTGAAGGCTGAGCTATTGAAGGAACTCAGGAGTTAAACTTATGAATAGAAGTGCAGTCGGCCGATGCGGCTGGCTTTACATAGAATGTAGAGATTAAGGAAAAGGCACAAATTATTACTTTTTTATGTAAATCAAAGTACAGATATGGACATTTTCGTCGATTGCAACTACAGACTAATATTAGGCAGTAATATTACACTTAATATTAATATTACAATAGTAAATGACGGCATTTCGAACTTCTCACTATTAACTGATGTAGGATTGAAATGACCTCAAATATTTCAGGAAAAATACTATAAATAATATTAAACTTTGGTTCAATACCGAACAAGTACCGAACATATGCTACCGAGCCAGATCAAGGAATAGAGTTATCTGTTGTACACAGAATGTTATAAATGGAAATCAGGAAAGGGTAATTAAAGTCAGGAATTCTATGTATATCTGTTTTAGTTGTTACGATAAGAAAGGGAAAGGAGCGTGCGAAAGTTCAAATTTCTAGTTTTAGCAGGAAAGTGTAACAGTAACAACGACGACGGCATCGGCAGGAGGTAGGAGCAGGTGACAAATAATAGAGCTGATCAGGGATCAACAGGTAAGTTATAACAATAAATATTTTTAAAATAATGTAAAAGAAGGTGATAGGCTGCAATGGTCTGAACTGTTTTGTCAAGCGGGTAGAGGGTGGGGGAAGATTTAGCGCAAACTCTAAGTGCGAAGTGTAAAATGGCATTTGCATTCAGTAGACAATATTTAGATTTAAATACTTTAGCATTTCAACTGCAATCAGTGGCCGCGGAGGCACGGGGGATAAGGTCCCATTGCCCCCCTTGAAAATTTTAATTCCTATTGTTAATAAATAGTTACATACTTTATTATGTACCTATGCTTAACATAGGCTTGTCCCCCCTGGAATATTGACCTTCCGCAGCCACTGACTGCGATTTAAAATTTACTTCTACATCGGAACGATGTCGACTTTGTTACAAGTAGTGCCGTAATATTGTAAATTGTAATTGTAATTGTATTTTTTATAAAATTACAATTACAATTGTAATTGTAAATACAATTACAATACAATATCAAATTTATTTTCTGCGGTGTGTTCTGAGCCTTTGTTACGCTAAAATCGTGTATCTACATGATAGTTATCATGGTAAATATCAAGTCAGTAATTTAATCCTAATTAGGGGTCTAATTAAGGTTCCAAAAGTATAAATTACAATTGTATATTGTAATTGTATTGTAATTTACAATTACAATTACAATACAATATTAATTTACAATACAATACAATATTATTCTTACAATAGTTTTACAATATTACGGCACTAGTTACAAGGACAATATTTTCATATAGTTAACTTCGCCCATCAATTCTCTGATTGGCCCTCTGGTTTGAAAGGATACAGCATTTAAAAGTAAATAACGTGTATTTAAAACTAATAATAAATTAAGATATTTAAATCTAAATACCGAGTAATTAGAATCAGTGAATGTCCACAGACTGTTGTAAATAGTGTATGCAGTAGTTTTTATTAATTCACAACGTAAACAGTTTTTTATCTTCTATAAATTGAAATTAGCGTAGTATTGTTTTTTGTTTACAATTACTTATAATAATAATTGTGATTCAAATATTCTAGATTGCGCAGGTAACAGCGTCCACAGTGTATTTTAACAGCGTAAGGTTATGATTGTTCACCAGCCGTAAGATAGCACGAGACGAATAATTAGCAGTGTTCTTGATACTGTGTGGTTGTAATTAGTACGTGTTGTGATTGTGCATTGTCCCTATTCCAATGTTGCTAATTTTTAGTTTGTGATTGTAAATTGTTCTGTATGAACAAAATACAACAGTAGTGTAAAGCAACAAAAGTGTATTTGTGCAGTGTTAGGGTGTGGTAGGTTAATCTTTGACGCTTTGGATCATAACTGGGTACGAGTTAGTGTTGTAATTTGTTCACAATTGTTTGTGAATATTGTGATTTTCAAGTCCAAGATAGTGAACAAACTGAGTTTTTAACAATGCATTTTAATACCCTCAGTTTAGTGTAGTTACTTGTTCATAAAGAACACTTGTTTTTTACTTTGTGTTTGTCCTGTCACAATCACAATCACAAACTACTAAAATTGGATTGTGCATAATCACAATGTGCATCACAATCCGACAGGAACAAACAAGAACTAGCCTGATTTCCCCGTTGCCTCTAACGAACGTTTTGTGAACAATCACAAACGTTCACAAACACAAACTGAGGGTATTAAAATGCATTGTTAACAACTCAGTTTGTGCACTATCTTGGACTTGAAAATCACAATATTGTGAACATATTACAACACTACCTCAGAACAAACACAAAGTAAAACTCAATTGTTCTTTGTGAACAAGTTACAACACTAGTACGAGTAACCTGTTTACTAGTTAGATAATGATAGTGTATTCGTGTTGATTTAGGGAAGAGACACATATTACGTAAGCAATTCTTGAGAAATTTTGGCACCCACCCACCCCTATTGTCAGCACCTTAACCATTGCGTAAATGGCTATCTTTAACATGGCACATCATCAATTTGAAAAACTGCCTCCCACCCTAGTAGCTTACGTAATATGTGTCTCTTCCCTTAGCATGTTATTTCAACTTGGCTCATCACTGTGTGTGTGCCTCTAGTCAGTCTAGAAAGTAAACTCCTTAAAGACCCAAAGACTAGCGATCCTAGAAGACCAATCAAAGCTATGTATTCGGATTTCGTGAAACGCTTTCTCTTTCCTTTTACACTGACAAATCAGCAGCTGAGACCATGTATCCGACGGACCAATCAGCGATTGAGACCATGTATAAAAACTTCTAATCACGTCTAATTCCGCTAAGATTTGAATTTGAACTGAAACTCACTTTATTAAATTATTAAATAAATTAAATTACATTACTAATATTACTGAATTTGAATTTGATTTATTCCCACCAAAACAAGGCAATGTATTCTAAGTTTATCCTTGCTGGTGGGAAGGCGTAATGTGGAAATGGGTTGGACTATTTTCCAGGAAAAATAGCATATGTTACATGGTCTTACTTCTAGGATCGCTCGTCGTAAAAAATGTTTTTCGTTCCTGTTTGGGAAATAAGACCTATCAGTATGTGTGCTTTGTTGTTTGTTCTTTTACTTTATTTGGCATTGGTCAGAAGAATTCTTTGTTTGAGTTCGAGGACTGCGGCATCTTCTGACATCAATATGCCCTCAATTGTTGGTTTTACAACGATGCATGATTGGGTAATTATAATTAATCGCCGCTATTGAATAATACTTATGATTATATTCAACAGTGTAATTATGTATTTATGTTGTAGAAGATGATTCAGGGGTTACATGAAAAATAAGCAAACACGATAAAGATTAAACTTATAAAAATGTGAATTCAGATATTTATAATTCAAAAGAGTTTTTCACACAGAATGCAGATGGAAACATTTCAAATCCTAATTCTGATAATGGCCTATTAATCGCAACATCTAGTTACTGGAAAAATTGATTAGAGATGCCTCTTTTTCAGTTGTCAAGGAAAACGTTTGAAAAAATTGTCTTGTTTGGTGGTTCGGTTTTGTCTTCACATTACCCTTCAATTGGTTGCCATGAATCGAAATTCGGCTACAAATTCTTCCAGGTTTGTTTTAATATTTGTTTCTAAACATTTCCGATATTTAATGCTATACCCTAATGTGTAAGTAATGGGTGGTTCACAATATTACGGTAGCGCACTGCAGCAATTTCAAATTCGCATACATAAGTATGTACATAAACGACCCCTTATTTTATTATTCAATAAAATTGTGAAAACATTTTCAAAAGTTGAGCCTTTGAAGTAGGCAAATTCCAGTCCTAACAAAACTTTCCAAATCAAGATGTTATTTCTCAACATATGACTGAAAGTAACGCAGACCGAGTCACCTAACTACCTACATTACAACCCACCTTATATGCTAATATAATAATATGTGAACCACCGCTAAGGCTTATTTATCTGTTAAGTAATTAATTTTCAATTTTGGTTCACATTGTGATTTTAACAGTATGTACCTACTTTCATGCTTGTGTGCCAGAATAAATAATGATTTCATATTTTGTGCTTCAATAATTATTTGTCCAAATAAATTGCAGGGAGTCTCCTCAGAGCTCGTGGAATGAATATAGAAATGGTAATGGAGACACCGAGGGTGCCTGTGTGGAAAACAATGGGAGTGCTCTGGCCCAGCAGGATCATCAATCCCCTGAATATCAATATCTTCGTCAACATCCACACCGAGATTATCGGGAATATATTGATGAAAGCCAGACCGATGAAGATAGTGATGAAGAAGCAGAAGGGGAGCTTCTTAAAGGTGAGTTCGCTACCGTCCCAATGACACGTTATTCTCTCACGTCTCACACAATTTACTTATTTGCAGTAAACGGTCAAAATTACAGCAATTTTCGGCTGAAGTTAAAATGACCCATAGATATCCAGTTCCCGTATATTGTTCACATACAATGACCCATATCTAAACAATTAAAAAGTTTAATTTGGTGGTTAATTCATAGTCGTACTACTGAAATTAAATTAGATAGGATAATATTCTAGATCGAGGTTAATTTAATTTCACAGTACAGAATTCGATATGGGTCATTGTACAACTAGGTAAAGTAAAAATAGCTCATTTTTATTCTTCACTCACGATGCATAGAAAACATTATCGAAACTACTTAAGATATTCATTTGGTTTTAGCTGAGCCTGAGCCGCCTAAGGTTATACGAGTGGGAGAGGATTTCCAAGCAAAAATCCCACAGTTGCTATCTAAGGAAGGTCAGTAGAAGGGTCTTACCATTTTAATTGCTTCTTTTATAAATAATTTTTTAATGCTTACTGTATTTTGTTTTTAAAGTTAAAATAACTTTATAATGATTTATTTTTTTTAGAACGGAAGCAAAAAATTAAAAATCCTGATCCTGACAACAGCCTTTTATTTTGGTCTCCTCCTTCTTCTTCAGCACTTACAGATGAAATGCGTAATTAATTATATTTTAAGACATTTAGATGTGAAATAAGTACCTACTGTAATTTCTTTATCCCAAATCACAAGCTAGCTTTGCAGAGTTTAGTCTTTGAATTTGAATTAAAACCAGGCAATCGGGGAAAACTGCCTAAAGCAGTCAGTCTTAAATCTAAAAGCGATTTTTCGCAAAATTTTTACATTTAGGAGACATGTTACTTAAAACCAAGACCTGCAGCTTCCTAAGAGAAGCCAGGTATGTTTATCATAAGCTAGGTCTGGTGGCCAGACATTGTTATTAAATCTATGTAAAATACAGGCTATGGGTCACCAGTCAGTATCCATTAACGTATCACGGTTGTTAGCCTTAAGCACCGGTATATACCAGTCCTAATTTAAATGTACATATTTAATTCGAAATGATTCGATTTGTTGTTTGTTTTATAACTGTAACACAACTTTTGTACTTTTTGTTTGGGATCCGTGCTCTTCAGTGAACGAATACTTGGCGACTGCTGTCACTGAACATCACTATTCCCATGACCAAGCTCTGGGACTATTATATTGGCATAAGTACAATGTGAACCGGGCCCTTCAGGATTTACCACTATTTACCCAGCCGTTTGCGGAGTGGACATTCCAAGACACACAGCTTTTCGCTCAGACATTTAAATATTATGGGAAGGCATTTGATAAAATGCAATCTGTGGTGAGTATCAAAAAAGTGCTAGGCTAATTTAATGAAATTTTAAGCTTAACATTAATTTCTACTTATATATACAGCAGTCTTTTGTTGCAATTCTTGTGTCAATAAAAAAACATGATACGTGATTTTGAAGGGCAGCAAAATAAAAAAATTATGCAACTGCTTCAAAGTTGAATCTCATAGCTTTTTCGGGGTGTTTAAATATTAATCTATTTATTTGAGATAATTTTGAAAATAATATAAACCTGGAGGCAAAGTAGACTCATAAAAATGTGTAATCTGTATTATTTTGTTTCTTCTACATTCTACAGTTCCCCGACAAGCCCATGACCCACATCATCAATTACTACTACAACTGGAAAAAAAGTCCCCGTCGCAAACCCAGTGCAGGTCCTAATACGGGTGTGGATCTTCCAGTGCCAGTGAATCCATTAAACCAAAGCAACAAATCGAATGGGAATTCCGGAAATGAGAAGAATTCGAATCAAATGCATGAAAAATTTAGTAACCTCTCAGTGACCAAGGCCAAGGCCAACCTGGTCCCATTGCTTCATCCGCATCAGCAGCTCACCCAGCGCCAGCCTCAGCTGCTACTTCAGCCACGTCAACAGAAGCTTCAGTCAAATTCAAATCACTACAACAATCCATTTCTTCCAGCAACTTCTACTTCTGGTTCGACTTTGACTTCGGGTCACGGGCACCTTGTCAATGGGAGTGCCAATGCTATTTCTTCTCATGACGAGGATGACTCAACAGATGGCGTAATTGTGATTGATTAGCAGTTTCTATTTAGTTTTGCTACGTACCGTATAGCTTGTAATATACCGCGGGTCTCTAATACAACGCGGGGGGTAACCCCCTGAGTTTTAATACAACGCAGGTCTCTAATACAACTCGGGTCTCCAATACAACGCGGGGGTTTGCTATGCTTTAACATTGCGCATAGGTGGTTGGAAATGCAACATTTTAAATGCAACGCGGGTCTCTTATACAAGGCGGGTCTCTCATATAACGCGGGGGGCAAAACTCTGAGTTTTAATACAACAACCTGCGTTATATTAGAAGATATACGGTACTTAAATTATAATTCGTGAATTTTATTTATTTATTTTTGCAAGGATTTACATAATAATTTTTTGTTGTGTTTCAAGTGGCCCATATAAAGTTAAGCGATTGTTATTAATTAAACTAATGATAGAGACCTGTTTTAATACTGCGTTTAATATAACTATATATATTTTATATCATATAATCTACGTCCTACGTTTAAAATTATTTGTATCAAGTAACAGAACATACATACATATTTGAATGTATGTCACCGTTATTGCTTGATGTTTTTAGTACTTTAGAAAGCTCATTGGAGTATTCGAATTTGTATATTTACTATTTACTGTTATGCCGCTAACATATGTATTCACTCATTGTTAATGCAGACAGTATCAATTTTATTGATATTATTGTTAAAATTTAATTTACTTGGGCAGCTGCTGGAGATTAAATGTATTTGATTTGGGCTGCGGATTATATAAGCTAAGCTGGCAGAGGCAAAATCATGATATTGAATATACAATTATACCTTTGGTACTTTCATATGTAGTAATTAATATAATGCTATTACATACGCATGGTGTAATATGTGAGTGTACATAAGTAGAGGATCTATAATAATAGTATTGATAAAGGCGCATTTAACGTGTATTCAGATATATAATATATATTTGTTTTTCAATTTTGCAACAACACCTCATCCTAAATGTTCCTACCTACGTACTTAACTAGATATAGTTATAGTGGCTTTTGATTTAGGTTTGTACTAACAATTATATATGCCATAGACTCTGCTGATATAAAATTAGTAAGACCTATTGTTTTATATTTATTTGTTAATTCCACCAACTACACAAAATGTACAACAAGTGAAACGGAATAGTATGGCAAGTGCGCACAATTAAATTACACTTAAAACTTTTGAGCAACGAAAATTTGGAGCAATAAAATTAAAAGCCATTATTTTTGTGTTTTAGAATTCTGATAGCTGCGTTTATTAAATTGGCTTCCTTCAATAAAATCAAAACTGAAAATATTTTTTACTTAAATATTTTTTGACACGCGAAATCTGCAGCTTGTTTAGTAAGTAGCTATCGTCAAATCGCAAAATTTGAAGTACCAACAGTAAAAACCAAACTGCAACTTATTACGTACATACTTAAGGACCGCCTTCCGGCAATTACTGATATTCCAATTTATTACTTTTATAGCCTGAGAAAGAAATTAATGAAGACAGAAAAATTACTACGTTAAAAAAAATATGTATAGGTATTCTGTTTTAAAATATATTGTGAGCGTTGGATGTGAAAAGAGACGGACGAAAAAACCCTTTACACGCTTAAAAAATAGGATTGAATTGACTACTTTATTGTTAATTTGTAACTGCTTTCTTGTTACTCCGACATCCACAGTGAACCCTGTTAACCGCGGTCAACAGGACTATGGTTAGTGACTTTCAGTGTATCTTGTTGGACTGACTATGAGTATACTAGAACGGTGTTGGATCACGCAACACTAATCCTGTTGAACGATTTTATTAATTAAAAAATAAAATAACACCAAAACTGGATATGAATCCCCACCCTTACCTGGGTCCCCAACCTGGCTTCTTAACCACTGGACTGATACAACACATTATCTTCGGAATACTAATTTAGCATACATGTACAGTGATATAAATGCTTCAACAGGTTTACTGTTGATTTTAACAGGTTTGCTGTTGGGTTTTTTTTTCTATTTATAACAAGTAGACACAGTGATATTTATGTCGTTGAGAGAACCATTGGCCATGTCTTTCTGTGGAATGTCGTCGACTTAATGTCGTTCCGGTCCAATGTCGCCAGACCACCAGGACTGAGCAAAGCTTTCTGCTTCTGGGCAGAAGCTCCAAAACCAAGCACAATGTACTACACGCCATGCCAATTAGAAACAAGTAAAACGTTGCTCTAATTAGAGAATCAACAAGTTGGAACTTTTTCCAGTTGTTTCTTGAATCGTGATTGGCTATAAATTCCCTTGCTTCGGGTAAACTCAAGTGAGGAAAAAATGTGAATAAAGTGTTTGTCCAGTTTATTCGTTTCTCAAGGTTCGTCCAATACAAATGAATACCGGTGCTGATGAGCCGCATCAGCGCTTTTACCACATCCGCCCCTTTCGACATTTTAACTACCCACACGAAGGGGGTTGTGAAAAATTCCTCTTTCGCCAAAAATACATTTGTCTTGTACAACGCTGGAAAGAGCATCTTAATATTTTCCAATTGTAAGGAATTGGTTGCTATGGCATTCCGTTGAGTTACAGCTTCTTTAACTTTGTCAGCGGTCTTTGGAGTGATTACAGTTACTTCTTTTACGAGAAAACGGTGCGCCTTAAATATGGCTGAACGAAAGTACTTCTCATTCTCAGCGGTGATATTTGCATAACCAGAAAATTTCAATAATTTTTTTATATTAGAAACCCCGGACTTACCACCAATAAAACTGTATTTTTGGTCGACAAGTTCATTGACAGATTTCATAGACCCATACGCTCTTGGCAACACAGTAAAACTCTGCAGCAAGCAAAGCGCAAAGGTAGTAATTAACGATGCAAAATGTACAAAGGACCCAAAGGGAGTTCAAAAACTTAGTTCTTCGCGCATTCACCACTTGACCAACGAAGGGAGCCAGAGCCATAATGATCATATCGGAAACAAAGCCCGCCTTTTCACAGTGCCTCTTGTGAAATAACCAAAGATAAAGGCTCACGGAAAAAATCGAGGCCCCTACAGCTGCCCAAACAGTGAATTGAAGAGGTGCATAAAAGTCATAGAAGCAGATTGGATCGTCTAGCATCGGGTTGGCACTGTAGAAAATCCGATAATTAAGTGTTTCAAAAAATAGGGAGCGAATGTACGGACTGTAATGAGTCACCTTTATGCCAAAGGCAATGATTTCGTCTTCTTTAAAAAAATTCGCAGTTTTTAGGGAAACGAAACTAGCCGTGTGATTAAGTCCACTGAGCAACTCCAAAATCAATTTTCCATTTGGAATGCATGCATCCCTAGCCATGTGAATCTGAAGGAACGTCTGTTCTTGAAGAGTTAAAATATCATTCGAACATGTCATGGCCACTTGTATAGGCGGAAGGACACTGTTGGACGCATCCCGGATTGTTTTCAAAAATGTATCAAAATCTTGGTACGTTCTTTGGCGAAATAGCTTTAGAATATTTGCCTTTTCCATTTTTATTGTGCATCCGTCTTGCCAAGCGCAGCTCAGTTTTAAAAAGGAAAGAGTCAAACCAAAGTTGCTTCTGGTCTCGGGATTTTGGTTGTTGGATTTTTGACAGCGAAGGATACGAAAGCTATGAGGAATTCCAAGTGTTGACGGTATGCGTGTTTTCCATTGGTGTCCACGAGGGGGCTTTTCCAGGAACCAAATACTAAAATCTCTCTCCACTTGAATCAAGTTATGGTACGAGTCTTTCATGAAACTACCATCGATATAAATTACAGTAACTTTTTGACTTCGGAATACTATATTTATCGTGTTTTAAACACAAGGGCAACGTAGCACAATATTTTTTTATTATATAATAAGTCCCATTTGGGCTGGCGCCCATGGGACTGGCTAATTTATTTCAATGTTCATCATATTAGTTTGTATACATTACTGGGGGAGTCTGCCTTTTAATTCTGATTTATATATAATTTAAGTAAAATTTTTTTTAATGCAATTTGATTAGTTAAAGATAAATGGTACATTACAAATATTTTGAATTAAATACTAACGTAGCACAATATGGAATGTCGTGCTGGCCGAACTGTATAAATATTATCTGGGTTAGGTTTTAGGTTTCCACGGGGGTTTGAATTGTTAGTCACTGCTATGTCATAGAATGCTTTTTGTGGCACAATAAAGAACTGGAAAACTGATTCGCGAATGTCAGTAAGAAATAAGTGCTTGGAGTCATTCGCTAGAGCTGAGAAGTGACATTCACTTACATGTTAGAGGATTTAAAAGACCACTTGCTATCGACGGCAACTCGGGAACTGCATTTGTTAAATGGACATTTCCTTGCGTAGTGGGTCGTAACGTTAATGTTAAAATAGCAGTAATCAAGAAAATAAAGGTAATAGTAGACATCTTTCTGTATATTTAATAGGATGAAGTGATTGCAAAATATATTGTGAAACCTATAAAGAAAGCAAGGTTACAATTTTGTTTGTATCGTAATGAAAATAGACACTAACTATTTTTATGCATCGGAACTAAGGATGGACCCATTGAGTAATGAAACCCGAGGTTAATTGGCTATTGAGTTGAGGAAAGTGGCGTTCACTGTGACAGGATTGAAAAGTACCATTGTTGCTCAATTCGAGATGTTATCGGTGTATTTGCAAGAAATTGGAGTATCTAGTTATATAAGTCTATAAGTCTATAGTATATAAGTTATCTAGTTATTAAAAACAACAAGGAAATGCACAAAATACTAGTATATGCGTATATGTATGTATGTAAATGATATGTAGTAATGTGTAAATAATACGGCCTTGAAGTCACGCAGGACAAAAAGTTGAATCCTCAAACTAATTTACGAAAGATTCTTAAAGAAGACGGATAAGTCTGCATTGACGTAAAATATTGTCAATGAATTATGTAAGTAGGTAGAAATGGATAAAATGTTTTACGCGGGCACTATAAATATCAGTTTTTTAGTTTTTGGGTTGAATTCGTAAATGCTAGTTTGCGGACATGCAATTATCTAGTCAGATAATATAATATATAGTAAACAATTAGTATATTACACTATGACGAATGATGATGGCAATAACAGTAAATTATTTACATAAGTAACTTCACATTCCACGTGTCTATGGGATCTCCTCTAGTTGACGTGAATAAATTACATAAATGCAGAATTCGTAATAAGCGATACAAAAATAAGTGACCTAAAATGTGTCCCTCTAGAATATAGACACTTCGCTATTTCAGTGATTTACATCGGCACAACTTTTGAATCAACTTATGAAAACATATTATGTTGACATGGCCTAAACCATCACTTTTTTCTTAGGATGAGGTGCGCTGTAGTGGAACTGTAAAAATCGGATTTCTCTTATTTAGCATTTCTTTTAACATAGAGTTAAATCAGAAAACGATGCCTTGTTCTACTGAAACCTCCAGTGATTGCGTAAATCGCAAAATATTTCAAAAAATAAAGGTGCAACAAACATCTTAAATGTATTTTCAAAACAACATTTGCAAATGTGGCCAACTGGGGTAACGAAGCTGTTTTGTGATTTTGAATTCAATATCATTAGTAGGGCCCGTCATTCCGGAAATGCGTATGACATAGTGACTAGGCACTAAAATAACTTTTTTGAAGTTAGCTGAACCGGAAAATGAAAAAAAATCGAAAAAATCCGGAAATTCCGGAATTTTGAAAAAAATCAGGAAAATCCGGAAAAAATCAGGAATTTTGAAAAATATTCAAATTAAATCTGGAAAATCCAGAAATAATCAGGAATTTTAAAAAATTATTTAAATTTACAAGTTTTTAAAATATTTTACCCGCGTGACGATCGAAGTCATGTTATAATTTTAATTTTTCCATTATTATTATACACTTGAGTGCACACTATGGCGTTTTAGTGGACTTCGATGCTGATTCATATCCTATAGTAGTACATAACATACTACTTCTGCGTACTATCTAATTACATATTATGTGAGAAATGAACTTGAAATGCAGTATTCTACTACTATAAAGTCCGGTAGTGCTTATTACTGTTCAAGATTCAAATTGCTTTTGAAGAATTTTGAATCATCATAAGGTCATTTGTTTTGTACCTTCCGTCTTAAAATGCTACAATCTGTGCTAATATGACTTTGCAATTTTCCAAATGCAGATTTAAAGGTAAAAACAGACAAACGGTCGTGTTTTGATGTTGTAGTTTTGAAGCATGGACGGTATTGCTTGCAATGCATTCATTATTAAATTTAACATTTAGTTTTTTTAATTGAATTTTGTTTTATATTACCAATTGTATAGTTTTTACAATGTTATTACAACAGCTAGTTAATTTTTTAAATAAACATTATTTAAACATGAAATTACATAGTTTTGTTACATAAAATCCGGATAAAACCCGGAAAAAATCCGGAAATAATCCGGAATTTTTCATGGCAAAATCAGGAAGTACCAGGAAATTTGAGAAGTCAAAATCCGGAAATTTGAAGTCAAAAATCCGGAAATTTGACGCGGTCTGATCATTAGTAACAGTATTTACACAAGAACAATTAACATTAAAATCAACTGACTACATGTGAATGCATGCAAAAATTGCTTGTCTACGATGTTACTTATGCTTATACATTTAAGTTAGCTAAGATATACCATAATTAATTTCGGCATTCTATTTATAACAATTAGACACAATGAGATTTATGTTGTTGAAAGAACCATTGACAAAGATATTAACAAACAAAAATAAAACATTATTATGCACCCTGTCGACATGGACCACGTGGTGGTATGGACAAAAACCCAACTATCCATGGTACAAGGAATGATCACGGCTTTCTGGTTTTGGGAAGAAGCTCCAACGCCAAGCACAATGTACTACACGCCATGCCAATTAGAAACAAGTAAAACGTTGCTCTAATTAGAGAATCATCGAGTTGATACTTTGTCCAATTGTTTCTTGTACTTTGAAAAGCTATAAATTCTCTTGCTTTGTGTAAACTCAAGTGAGGAAATGACCTGGTTAACATGTTTATCCAAACTATTTGCTTCTCAAGATTCCACCAATACAGATGAATACCAGTGCTGATGAGTCGCATCAGCGTCTTTACCACATCCCCCCCTTTCGACGTTTTCACTAACCAGACCAGAGGAGCTGTGAAAAATTCCTCTTTCGCCAAATGTATATCTCTTTTGTACAATGCTGGATAGAGCTTCTTGACGTTTTCCAACTGGAAACAGTCCGCCATTAACCCATTACGCTCAGTAAAAACTTCTGTAACTCTATCAGTACGGTTTGCAAAGATTGCAGTTAAGCGTTTTGCAAGGTATATGTGTGATTTAAATAAGGGGGAATGAAAGTAGGTCCCATTCTCAGCGGTGCTGTTTGCGTAGCAAGTAGATTTTAACCATATTTTTATACCATCAACTAAAGTAGGGCTACCACTAACAAAAGTGTAATTTTGGTCGACAAGATCATTGAATGACTTAACAGACTCATAAGCCCTGGGCAACACAGTAAAACTCTGTAATAAGCAAAGATAGTAATTTACAATGCAAAATGTACAGAGGACCCAAAGGGAGTTCAAAAACTTATTTCTGTCTGTGATTCGTGTATTTGCTACTTGACCAACGAAAGGGCCTAAAGCCATGATGACTACATCAGAAACTAAGCCCGCTTTTCCAACGTGGCATTTGTGCAGGAACCAAAGATAAACGCTCCAGGAAAAAATCGTGGCTCCCACAGCTACCCAAACAGTGATTTGAAGCGGTGCGTAAAAGTCATAGAAGCAAATTGGAATGTCCAGCGTGGGGTTCGCACTGTAGAAAATTCGATAATTGTATGTTTCAAAAAATACGGAGCGAATGTATGGACTGTAAGATGTCTCCTTTACGCCGAACATAATTATTTCGTCTTCTTTTAAGAAAGTCCCAGCTTGTAAGGGAACGTAATGAGCCGTGTAATTAAGTCGGCTCAGCATCTCCAGGACTAATTTGCCCTTCGAAATACATTTAATCTTGGCCAGGTGAATTTTGCGGAACGTCTTTTTTTGAAGAGCTAAAAAATCAATCTGGCATCCCATACCCATTTGTATCGGCGACAGAGACAAAGCTCGAGTGGAAGTATCCTGGATTGCTTTCAAAAATGTATTGAAATCTTGGTGTGTTCTTTGCTGCAATAGCTTTAGTTTACTTGCTGCCTCCATTTCTATTATACAACCGTCATACTTTGTGCAGCTTGGTTTTAAAAAGAAAATTTGAGTAAAAAAAAATTTGTTGCCTTCAGGATTTTGATCGTCGGACTTTTGACAGCGAAGGATAAGGAAACTATGCGGAATTCCAAGTTTTGACGATATCCGAGTCATCCATTGGTGTCCACGAGGGGGCTCTTCCAAGAACCAAATACTTATGTCCCTGTCCAAATCGGTTCTCCTCCACGTGTTGCGGTACAAGCTATCTTTGAAACGAGCACCAATATTAATTAGTGTCACGTTTTTACTTTCGTATATTGTATTTACAGTTGTATGAAACATTAGAGAGACGTAGCACACGTTGGAATGTCGTGCTGACCGAGCGCGGTAGATTTCATTGGGATCAGGGTTTGGGTTTCCACGAAGACTTGAATTTTCAGGCACTCCTATGTCATAGAATGCTTTTTGTGGCGCAATAAAGAACTGGAAAACTGATTCACGAATACCAGTAAGAAATACGTGCTTGGGGTCATTCGCTAGAATTGTGAAGTGACATTCACTTAGAGAATTTAAGAGTTCCCTTGCTACCGTTGGCAGTTCGGCGAGTGCGTTTGTTAAACGGACATTTCCTTGCGTAGTGAGTTGCAATGTTAATGTCAAGATTGCAGTGCTGAAGAAAACAACGATAGTAATAGGCATGTTGGAGTATTTTGGTAGATTTATAGGATTGCAGAAGATTATGTGACACCTTTAACGAAGCAAGATTTTAATTTCAGTTGCACTGTAATGGAAATAGTTACTCTAACTATATGCTTCAGAACGACAGTGCACCTTGCTGTGTAGTGTGTATGGTACTACACGTATTTATATTGCCAAACTAATTCAAGAAGATTGTTAATGCAGACGCATGATTTTTAGCTGGTGTAAAATATTGTGAATGTATAAAAATATTTTACTTGCCGACTATTAATTTAAATTTGTAGTTGTTGGTTTGACATTGGAAATGCTACACTCCGCGGGCATAGCGGTATACTAGTAAACTAGTAAATATATATAGTAAATGATTATGCTACTTCATTTTGACGTATGATGAATGGCAATTTGATCAAATTGTGTACATAACTTCACATTCCACGCCACTATAGGCTCTGCTATGCATGACGTGAATTACATGAATTGACATTAGAAACGTGGTCTATTTCATTATTTCTTGATAAAAGCGTGGAGAGTGAAACAAATTACTTGGATTGATTAATTAAATTAAGTTCAGAATTCGTAATATTCAATACAAAAGTAGGCAAGTAGGTGACAAGGTGACCTACAGGGTATTTCGCTAGAATATAAGGACACTTCACGATTCCCTTGATTTATTATATCGGTATTAACTTTTAACTCAACTTATTATGAAAAAATATGTTGGCATGGCCATTCTCTGAAACAAAGTGTCCATATTTCAGCCCGACGCACAGTAATTGGTTTGCAAATGCGGCACATGATAACCTTAAAAGCTGAATTTAGAATATATAGCTTAAATTGTGTGCCCTCTTGAATACTCATTTCCGCAAAAAAAAACGCTACACAAACACAAATTTTAATCGATTAGGAACCGTACGTTTAGAACGTCTTCAAAAAGGGGGGATAGGAGCTTTTAGCTGTTTGTCCTTTTACATGGAAGTACATACAAAAATAGGCGGGGAGGGGTTTTAAATCCCACGTTTTTTACTGACGTGATTATAACGTTGGCAAAAAATGGCCCCTTAAGAAACGATATTGATAGATTCTATGAAATGCAGAAATTAATCATCAAAGCGATTCGAACTCAAAACTCAAAGGACGTAAACCTATTGGGGAAGTTAACAACTCTTCTGCATCTAAATGTCATAAGTAATTTCATCCAATAACTCAGAGTTCGTTCAATACTACTTTTAATAGAAAAAGCCAAAAAATTGGGATTTCCCACTTTATTCTGGTATTCACCAGTGGTGAATACCAGAATAAAGTGGGAAATTCTCGCACACACGCTTAGCTTGTGTAAACTGTAACACAAATTAATACTAATTCAATTCTAGTAAAAAGCAATAAAACTTAATTTGTATACACTGCATAACTATGTATTATATAAGTACTGTGCTATTTAAATAATGGTAATCTAACACTATTTTATTTTCAGTATTTTTAAACCGTGATATTGTCGTGGGACGTGGGAAATTGAAACTTTTGCAACTTACCACTTTCTACGGCATTAGTATAGTTTATTCTACTAAGTGCTAATGTGCCACAAAAATAGAATTTATCACCCCTGGTATTTGCTGGTATTTACTATGGTATTTACCGGTATTAGCCGGTAAGTTAGGAAAATCAAACTTTTAAATCAGAGGTCACAGTGAAAAGCAATGTAAATAAAACTTTTGGCTGATTCTTCATTCATTCGAGTGAAAATAATCAGGAGTTCAATTTTAAAGGATTTCATAGAGATACAAATAGAAGTTTATATTCTAAACGTCAGGATTTCTAAAAATTCTTCTAACAGTATTTAAGTTTGGCCAGATTGGTCCTAATTGTGACCCTGCTTTAATTGACTCTAGGAATTTCATGGAAAACAGTCTCATCGTCAGAATCAGGTTGTATGTACTGGTAACGGTAACTAATCATATGCTCATATAAAATCGCTCAATTTTCACCCATGGACAAATAAATTCCTTTGCTAAAACTAAAGCAGTATTTTATTTTATCTTACTAACTTACATTGATGTAGTAACTTACGATTAGTATAGTGCAGTGTGGCATTAACAATTAGCGAATTTATAATATCCAGTTTTGCATTTCTGTAATAAATGATGTGGATGGGCATTTACTTCTTTGAGTCGTATGCAAAAGAAGTGTGTTTTGCAAGAGCTAGATGGGAGGTCGTTTCCGATAGCTTGAAAATTTTTTTTAAATAAAGTGCAAAATGTTCTATTTGCATGTTTTGAGGAAAGTGGAAAATGAATTATTTCCATATTTTTGAAATTTACAAAACATTTTATTTGCATGTTTTTAAAATTTCAAAATATTCTTTTTACATATTTTTGAAAAATGCTAAATGTTCCATTTACATGATTTTTTAAAATTCTAGCAGCGGAAGCTGCCTACATTATCCGGCCGTGACTAATAACAAAATCGTCGATCTTCATTTTTTTAATGCATTTTTAATGTTGTGTAATTTCATTTTCGGCAAAATTGGAAAGTGGGGTATTACATACGAAGTATTGTGATAAAAACTAGATAATTATACACTATAACCAAAAATTGGAAATCGTCAAATTTGCTATCAGTGCGAATTGAAAATCGGAAATTTTGCTTCTTCAGTTGCGATATTACGTAGAATTGCATTGCTTCTGTAGGGCAGGGGTTAAAGTAAAGTAGGCTCAGCTTATAGTACATATAGTCAGAGTGAATACGTCCGTTTCTGTTTACTCACATTTCTACTGAAGTGGATGGATGTTCTAGAATAAAGGGAGTGAGCGTGCGGAATGTGTTCTAGAAGTAGAAAATGTGTACGTGGGTTGGATGAAACCGGAGCCGAAGACACGAAGGATTCGGATTGCGTGTGCAGTGTCAGTGCCAGTGCCAATTCCAGTGCCAGGGCCACAGAGCAGCCAGAGCTCCTGCTGCTGCTGCTGTGTGAGAAGACACAAGACAGAAATAAATTGGCACGAGCCTCGTGTCTGGATTCCCTTCGGTTTTTTGTCCTATTTTCACTCCGCTTCCTCGTAGCTCCCACTTTTGCAATCTTTGGCACGCGACATCCGCACCCGACGAATCCGAACCCGATGGAACCAGAAGAAAAAAAAACACGAACGAAACCGCGTCAAGTCACACATCACACAGAGCAACCCAGAATTTCCCTTTCGCTTTTACCGTGTCCGCTTTTCTCAGCTACGGCATGGTTCCGATTTCGTTTTTATTATTTTTATGAATTGCTTCAAGTTTATTTTTATTTCTTTGTCGTAGCTCAGAGCTCCTCCATGTTATAGCCGTTATAGCATGTTGTCCTTTTAGATTTAAATTCACTAAATAATATTACCTAGCTGCAATTTAACACAATGGGCTTTCTTCTTTCTTATATCAGGTGACACCATATAATGTCACCTGATATAATTAAAATATGTAGGAAGTACCTGTACACGATTTTCGGATTTTCCTTCACATAAATTTTGTTTTTTACTTTTGTAGTTTTATTATTTATTTTTCGTGTAAGTTTCTGCTATACATGTGAATAAAGTCAGAGAGTAGATAGATTTATAAATTATGAAGAGTCTGTTATGAGTACTCAAAGAGCCAAGCCAATCAGCATAGTGCTGTAATTAAATTAAATATGTATAGGCACTGCAAAAATATTAAAGCGTGAATGATTTACGAATCCATGATTTATAATAAAGGAATGCGAACCCACACAATAATTAAGTATGTACGCACATGCGGATTATATTCAAAATAATCAATACAGAATGCTGAAATGTAAACGGCATATAATAAAAGTCACAATATAAAATTATATCATAATATGAAATTTAAACATATAGTAGGCATTAAAAGTTAGCAGAAGTTGTACTTATAAATTATAAAAACTAAATACGCCAATTTCAGAGTATTTTAAATCCGAGTAATTATGACTCAAGGTATTTTGTAGGTACAACATTGAAAACAGGACCGGATAATGCAGCCAGCGCAGGCAGCCCCCGCTGACTTAATTGTCTCAAAACATGTAAATGAAACATTTTGCATTTTTCAAAAATATTTAAAAAGAATATTTTGACTTTTCAAAAACATGCAAATAACATTTTTTGTGCATTTCAAAAACATGGAAATAAAACATTTTCTACTTTTCTCAAAACATGTAAATAGAACATTGAGCACTTTTCTGAATCAAGTAAAAAGAACATTTTGCAATTTTCTAAAGCATGTAAATACAACATTTTGCTTCACCAAAGAGAACCATCAATAAAATCAAAATGGTGGTATTTGTATGAAACAAAAATTACTGCCTACAAGCAATTCCTTCGTCCGGCTCTGATTAAAAATCATAAAAAATGTGAAAACGATTTTTAATGCGGCATTTAAAGAAATATGTTTAAGCTGGTCGAACAGCACTTTTTTCAAAAAAGTAAAAATTTCCTCGCAAATTTGAAAAATCAGAATCAGTAGATTTAAATGTAACTTTAAAGTTTAGTTGTTTGTTGGGATTATTAGTCAGCATGTTTTTCAGAAATTAGATTATTTGTGTTACGTTTACTCCACAACTAGATGCACTATACTGTGTTGAATGGTAAAGGTCAAAGTTCAACCAAAGAAACTTTTTTAAATTGTCAAAATTTCGTTTTTTTTTGGCAAAACGAGATAAGTCCACCATCTGAAACATGAATTTCTGATTTAAATTTGGTTTTTGAATGTTTTCGTAGTTTGTTGAAGACAATTATATCATAGGCTTATATTTAATAAGGCAAGAAAAAGTAATAAAGCTAAAAAAAAGTTTCGTTTCACTCAATACGATTAAAATTGCAGCTCCACAAATTAAAAATTTTGACAATTTTCTAAAACATTCCAGATTCCAGAGTCAGACTAAATTTTTGAAACCGCTTACGTGTTACAGATAACGCTTCGTCAGTTACAGTGCCTGTTGAAAAAAATTCAAATTGGTATAACTTAATTATATGCTTTCTTCGCCCGTCGTTATACCCCGTAATACATAGCCAATTTTGTTACAAATTCAAAAATGATGTGTGTCCACACGTTCACGTAACCGTCAACTAAATTTTAATTATTAGTTAATTTTGATGAGAACATGGACGTGAAAATTCTAATGCAATTATAAGGCAATTGTATTTAAATACATTTTAGATACCGATTTATTCAGTTCGTATGCCTAGTTAAATAGGTAGTTATTTTAATTAGTGGTGCAGGTAGCTCCGACTCCGTCTCTGACACTGAGGACTGAACCCACAGGTTGCTATAGAAAATAAAAAAAGATGTGGTATTACAGTAATTAACTCGAATATATAATTAAAATTAAATATAACTACTTAGTCACGTTAACGTATACGTACGTAGCTCAGAACTTCGCCTTATTATACACTGTACAGATAATTATGCCGCTTGTTTTGTGGCTCGCGGCTGGTACATAATATTTTAAATTACAATTCAATAGCCAAAATACATTGTCGTCATCGCCACGCGTTTGCTTACTACTTACTGTCTACTGTTCCTTTCTCCAATATATGAATCATAACTCGGCGTAATAAGTAATTAGAATAATTATTATTTACAATTAAAACTAATGGAAATGTGGGAATTATACACGTGCTAATGGCATGGTGGCGATGGTGGTTTTAGTTATTCCAAATTTTAATTCAATTTTTCTTACAGCCTACTACACTACAGCTACGACGACTTAAAATCTACATTTCATAATATATTTGAGCGAAAACAACAACAACTCACACACTCTTATGAAGATGCGATAATGCCGCCTATCGATAATTTAAACCGACGATGAATAAAAAAAATATACGTAAACACTTTTGCTTTTTTCTTTTATTGCTACCACACAGATAATAGGATAATATGGTGATATAATATAATACACACACTCGCACACGTGGGAAATTTTAGAGAGTACTTCGTATTAACATCCTCATTACTTGCTATACCTGCAGTCAAGTTAAGATTCTTCAGAGAAACCAAACATCGTCTTTCTATTTTAACTGCGTATTCTTTCTAATCGTAAGCTGTAAGTTTAAAAAAAATTAATTTAATTGTTTTTAACAAAACTACAACATTGAAATTATAAAAGTAATGGAAAGAATTAAGGGAAACAAATTTACAGATTACGGGAAAAGCAGGTCGTAATAAAATAGCTTTAGCAGTTTTAAAAAAGGGCTAACTAATATCCCTACATTGCCTATTGTTGGGCTGTCTAGACATTTAAATTAAATTAAATCCCATAATATGCAAAACCAAATTTAGGAGCTGTGCGTGTTAATTTCAATTTAAATGACTTAAATGTACGCATTAATTAGTTTGCATGCAAGAACACACAGCAGTTTCCTAAATCAAAGCAGTCCAGCTGACACCACTACTGACATGACGCATCTAAAACTAAACCGCACAGCTGACTGACGACTGACCTCATCAATGGCAAATGCTATAATATGATATGCCTCCTTCCATATGCTGTCTTATTGACTATTTTGGAACTCTGCTATATACATGTTATATACGCAGTTAATTTTCAACACACAATAAATTCTATATTCTACTTTGAGTGTTCGAGCTCGTATTCAGTGCCGGACAAAGAAATTACTTTTAGGCAGGAATTTGTTTCCATACAAAAACCACCATTATGATTTTAATGATGGTATTCTTTGGTAGTGAAAAATGTTGTATTTGCATGTTTCAGAAAAGTGCAAAATGTTCTATTTATTTGTTTTTTGAAAGGTGTAAAATGTTCTATTTACATGTTTTGAAAAGTGTGCAAAATGTTGTATTTACATGTTTTGAAAAGTGTGCAAAATGTTGTATTTACATGTTTTGAAGTGTGCAAAATGTTTGATTATGAGTTTAAGAAAAGTGCAAAATGTTCGATTTACTTGATTTTGAAAAGTGTTAAATGTTTTACTTGAATATTTGTTTTTAAATGTACACAAACTTTAATTTTCATGTTTTTGAAAAGTCAAAATATTCATTTTACCTACATATTTTTGAAAACTGCAAAATGTTCCATTTAACTTTTTTTGAAAATTCAAGCAGCGGGGGTTGCCTGCGCTGGCCTCATTATCCGACCCTGCTCGTATTCCATGCGCCCATAACATGTCCATATGGGACAAAAATCTCATCTCATCTCTCATCTCGAATATATCGGAATGGCTATATATCGCTTTTCCTTTTCACTGATACAGATAGTCCTTCAATTCCTTTCGTTTGTTCCTTTTCCCATTTTCCACTCTGGTTTGGCTCTTTTGGGCTTGGTTGGTTTTGGTTTGGTTTAAGTTTGGTTTGGCTTGTATGATGATGTGTATTTTTTTTTCTCTCTCTCTCTTCTCTCTCTATCGATCCAAAGTTTCCACGTGCCGTTTTTTTCCCCGTGTGTTCTCTCCACTCACTTGCACTTGTAAGTTCTGTTCTGAGTTGTGTGGCAGTAGGAGTAGGTACTTGACTCCCATTCAGTTTCACGCTCACCGTCCCCGTCACCGTAGCCGTCGCCGTCGCCGTCATCGTCACCGCCGTAGTCATGTATAGGATTACATCACATCATATGAATAACGAATACTTATAGCTAGACCTGCTCGCTAATGCTTTAAGACGCAGAAAAAGAGAATAGCGAAAAATACTAGAAGAAATGTATATAGCAAAAATTTCAACTGTAGAGGAATATCCCTGTAGTCTGATAGTCGGAGTCTGTAGTCTATGTGCTAGCTGTAAGTAGGTGGAAATGGGAAATGGTACAGATTAAAGATATGTTGCTGTCTATGGGTTGAACTGTTTCTGAAGTATGAAGATACTATGGAACTGAAACTGACTGGGACGCACTCGTTTTCGTTTTCGTCCCCATTATTCAGTCTGTTTTAGTCGGGTCCGGATCCAGGGGGTGGGAAATAGGGCAGTTGCCCACCCCAAGATGAACTTTTTAATGTAGGTAGGCTAACATACGGGTAATACATACGGGTACATACGGGTAAGAGAAGATGGCCCATTTATACCTAACTCTTTTAAAAATGTAGCATGTTCCTGAAAGCCTGTACATAGAACATTTTGCACTTTTCAAAAACATGTAAATAGACATTTTACACATTTTAAAAAACGTGTAAATAGTACATTTTAAAAAACGTGTAAATAGTAAATTTTGCAATTTTCAAAAACATGTAAATAGAACATTTTACACATTTTTAAAAACATGTAAATAGTACATTTTGTACTTTTCAAAAACATGTAAAAAGAAAATTTTGCATTTTCTTTTAAACTTGTAAACAGGACATGTTACAAATTTACAAAAACAAGTAAAAGGAACATTTCGCACTTTTCAAAAACTCGTCATTAACATTTCACACATCTATCTAATTAATTTGGTGTTTTTTTGACATATCTCATTTTAATTCCAGCTTAAATTACATTTGGACCATTTTGATTCTTCACTTACGGTGTGCATTGCGTATTGCCCACCTCAGAAAATATTTCTAGCTTCGCCCCTGGTATTAGTAGTCCTCGTGGCTGTGTTGGTGCTGGTGGTGGTGTTGGCGATGGTGGTGTTGGCTGGAATTCTTGACTGCTCGCCTTGGCTGACAGATGAGAGGAAGGAGTATAGGAGATGTATTTAAATTCAAAAAAGTTTTGGGAGAGAGAGAGTGAGAGAGAAAAGTTGGGTTGGAGGTTTGGCTGGTGCTGGCACTGGCACTGGGATCATTGAGGACTGAATGAAGAGTAAAGCGTAGTACCTACATATACAACGGCAGCCCAGTGAAGAGTGAGGAGAAGAATAAAGGGCAACACTTGAGTTTTTAAACTCTTTAAATCATATTCAAATTCGAATTCAAATAAGCAAGTGGCTATGTGAAAGGTGTATGTAATGCGTACGTAGTACGTGGGTAGATAGTTAAAAGTATTTATTATCTCCTAGTACCAAAACCAAGGTACCTACCTACCTACTATGGGAGGAAATATTATGAATGTACTAAGGATCGGCAATATTGCAATCAACATCGACATCGACAGTGCAGTGGTGTAGCGGCAGAACGAAACGAAACCAAACCACAGATGAGGACCAGACCAGAAGATCAGTACCAGTACCAGTACCGACACCGACACCGACACCAGCACCAGCAGCAGACACAGATACAGAAGACCAGGATCAGGCCAAACCAACACACACACGCGCCCATCTTCCCACAGCCACAGAGCCACACGCTTCATTCACAGATACTTTATTACCTGCATTACATCATCTTCCCACAGCAGAACGCCCTACTGTATAGCAAAATGGCATTTCTACACTGCATCGTGCCTGAATCTGAACAGAGACGCAGTTGTTCGATCGGCCCAGCCGGTTAAATTCCCCATGCCAGTCCAACAACTCAGCTCAAATAATGAACTTTTCTTCTTTTTTTTTCTTTTACTATTTACACAATTTTTTAAAACATTTTTATCAATGCGAAATGCTCGTTTTACTAAACCTAACCTAAGTAAGCGCCACATTTTCAATGTTTCAGTAGGTACGTAGCACACAGCACCAGACCAGTGTAAATAATTAGTCTAATTGTGAGACTCGTTATATCGTTAAGTAGTTGGCACTTTGCATGTCTATCTCTGCAGGCTGCGTGATTGTTGATAAAGGTTAAGCGTTCGTACTAATTATAAGGCAAGGTAAGGCCATGCATTTTTTAAAAGTCTTCTTCGATTTTTATATTGTTACGTGCGGTGGTCTGAGGGTGACAAAGCGTCTGAATAAAAATGTTTTCTGAGATGTGTTTTCAAAAATATGTAGTAATAGTATGAAATAGCATTCGTGTAGCGTATTTTTCAAAAAGTTGCAGATTTTCGATGTATATCAATTTATTAAGGAACATAATGTCCTATACCTATGACTAATTACAATGTAAATTACGATGCAACGGGCTTGAAAACATAGTATGGGTAGGTGGTATACCTTGGCTATTTTCAAAAACTTAAAACCGTTCGCATATTACATGCAATTACGTAGTTGAAAGTTCTGGTTCAAACTTAAATACCACATACTATAATTATTCTTGCAATTTCTGTAAAATCTGTAGAATCAGAAAGAGATAGCGAATGTAACATAATTTGCACGAGGCGATCATCGGCATGAGCAGAGCGTATTAAAATACAATACATATTAATTAAAAATTCCTTCAACTTCCACTTTCCACTTCCACACTATTCCACAGTCCCATACACTATGTATGAAAGACATGTCGTCTGTGAAGAATCATAATGCCCCTTTCTTCATTTTTAACTAAAACTAAAATGACCTGTCTACAAAAGAAATAAAAAAATCGGGATGTTTAAAACATTTAAATAGGACATTTTGCACTTTTCAAAAACATGTAAACAGAAAATTTTGCATATTTCAAAAACATGTAATTTGTACATTTTCCAATTTCCAAAATCTTGTAAATTCAACATTTTGCACTTTTAAAAAACATAAATTCAACATTTTACACTTTTAAAAACATGCAAATAGAACATTTTACACTTTTCAAAATCATGTAAATAAAACATTTTGCACTTTTCTCAAACTCATAAATAACATTTTCCGTACATATCTCCTTTAGTTTTTTGAAATTAGCTCGTTTCAATTACAGCTTAAATTGAATTTGGGCCATTTTGATTCTTCACTCACAACATCCATATCATTAGTAGTGACACGATCATAGCGCATACATCAGCATTATATAACAGTCAGAATCAGAAACGAAATAAAAGTAAGATGCAATGGTAAGAAATAAGACACGGAAGACATAAAAAAAATGAAAACCTGGAAGCTCATTGCATTGCACGTTCTACTGTACTGATATGTTCTGCTACCTGGCCTTACAAGTATATAGTGGCTATACATATATTCAAATTCTACAGATATTTTATTTCTGTTTTTTTTACGTTAATACTCCGGAGTCTCGGAGTCGGACGTCGCTTTTGTGACTTGAGATGAGTCTATAGGAGGAAGGAATGACTTTCCTCTTGTGCATTTACTTCTCTGCGATTACTTACGATATGAATCATGATGATGAGAGTCATAGAACCAGAATCGGAATGTCTTTCTTGTTCTTTCTTGTCTTAAAAAGAATCGGCTCGGCTCGTCGACGACTACCTCCCTCCCTCCCTCCCTACAACTACAAACATCACAAACTGCCTCAAGAGCCTCCAGACACTAACAATCAAAGGAGCGCATACTAAAGAGGAGAGGGAACAGGTAGCCGAAGCTGTAACTAGTAAAAGAACAAGTCAAAAAAAAAGACGGAGAACCAAGACCGAAGCCGAAGCCGAAATACAGGACTCAGAGTGAGTTACATGTGTAAAATTTAATTCCCCCACGAGCGAAAAAAAAATTGTATACATATATATATGTATAAAGCAAAGCCAAAGTCGTTCCATTCAAAAAATCAAAAAGGTATATTCACATCCTAAATCCTACCTGCTACCTACATATGAAGAGTTATTTGGCAAAACGGGTCAAGTCCATCAAAGCAAATTTTAATGGAACAACGAATTTCCAATAAAATGTGATTATTTTTTTTAATAAATTTTTTCTACAGGTACTGTAACTGGCGAAGCGTTATTACAAGCAGTTTCATACATCTATAGACTGACTCTGGAATTTTTTAGAAAATTTTCAAAAATTTTAATTTGTGGACTCTTCCCGTTTTGCCTCAAAATGCATAACTTAACATCGAGGAAAAAGGGCGTGAGATGAAATTTTAATCATTTTGAGTGAAACCAACTTTTTTTTAACTTTTAAACTTTTTCTTGCATAAAAACATTTTTGCATGGCAATTGTCTTCTACAAACTACGAAAACACTGGAAAACCAAGTTAAATCAGAAATGCATTTTTTAGGTGGACTTAACTCATTTTGCCAAAAATCATTTAAAGGACTTGACCCGTTTTGCCAAAAAAAGAAATTTTGGCTATTTTAAAAAATTGCTTTGGTTGAACTTTGACCTTTATTATCATGCAACACAGTATAGCGTATCCAGTTAAATAGTACACGTAACGCAAATAATCTCATCAGTTTTTATAATAATTTTCTTATCCCGTTTTACTAAATAGCCCTTCATAATATGGTATGGTAGTTACCTATATACTCCAAGTCGGACTCGGACTCGGCGACTGAAAGTTGAAAGTGACTAAAGGCGAAAAAGAAGTCTTCGTCAAGAGATTCAGTTTCAGATTCAGAGGCAAGCCCATGCCATAGTTTGAATTTTAAATTTTAAATCTGGGCTGGGCCTCATCACCAAACCAAACCAAAAGCCTAACCAAAACCTAACCAAATAAAAGATATGTAAAAAAAAGTACATTACAATGTCAGAGTCAGCCGACATGATCTTCTGTCTTCTCTGTAGTAATCTCTCTCTCTCTCTCTCTCTCTCTCTCTATACGTAGCTAAGTTTTGAATATATGACTATAGCTGTATATGATAAAAGCAAAGCAAGCGACTTTGGTTTGGATTTTGGTTTTTGGCTTTGGGCTTAGGGCTTTGGCGTTGGCTCACTGTCTCTTGTATTATCTCTTTTGCGGACTCTGCCCGTGATATGATGTGATGTGAGATGGGATTCTGCGTTCATGAGATTGAGAGCTTGCTCCTTGAAAAATATTACTAATGCAGCAGCTAACACACATAGTCGGACAAAAAAAAAAGAAGTTAAATGTTAACACGCTAACAGCCGCGGCACGAGTCTCTTTGTGAGCATGTAAAAATAATAGCATATAGGCATAGGCATCCTACTATAGGCCAGGTCTATAGGTACTCCGACAAGATATTACATCATAATACATTTGAAGTTGCAAATGAAACTATCTGACTGTGACTTCCACCATAGTACCAGGGATGAGAAGCGACGTCAGGATGTTATGCATGATTAAAGATGAATTCTGTAAGTTAGGTATGGACTCTATGGCTCTAAAACTAAACATTAGGATAATATGGATATATGAACGGACACATATCTCTGTACACTAGCTGCACATATAAATACATAATTAAAAAAATGAATAATTTAATTTTTTTTTTGAACTGTGTTGCTGCTGCAGTTGTGTGGCGTAAGCGTGTAGTACATAATATACACCCTGTACAAAATGCAGTGCATATGCATATCTTCTGATGATAATGATAAAAAGGCTGACTGACGGGCATAAAAAAATTGTGAAGGCGTTACTTTATGTTTATGGCTTCAGATTGCTATGCCATACCATTACCATTACCATTATCATGCGAGACCAGAGCCAGAGCCAGAGACCAGACCAGACCAGACCAGGCCAGGCCAGGGCTTTTTACAATTACAATTAAGCACGACACGACACACACAAGAAGACAAGAAGACTTTTTTACCAGACCAGAAGGGACGACACGAGAACTGATGAGGATTTGCCTTCTTCTTCTTCTTCTATATGAGAACGTGAAGACCTTTTTACTTTTTGCCGAGATTTAATTCTGATGGTGTTCGTTCGTCAGTTTGTCAGTCACCAAGTTCCAAGTAATTATGTATACTGTACTTACCCACCTACCTAGTACCTAAAAGGTAGGTAGTTAGGTAGGCAAAAAGGTGTGTGATTACATGCAAGGTGCAAAATACTATATGTATCTACATACCTACATAGTTTTGTCTCCCTCTAAGCACAATGAAGTAAACCCCTATTTAACATTTAATTTAATCACAGCTTAACTACAAAATATTCACTCTATTTAAAGAAAACACAGACACACGTGTAGGGACTACTACTACTACTACTACTACTGATGTGGTGTAGAGATAGAGATTATGATTGGGATTGGGATTGACATGTAAGAAAAGCGCGCATCAGATGTAATTTATCAAACTGCCATCGCATCGCCATGGTCTAAACAATCGAGGACGACCATAAGTTCCTCCAACTTCCAACCAATATTCCTATTTCTATTATGCAGAATGTTGATAAGTAGGCAGTAGGCAGATATCATATATTATGCACCTACCTACCAGTACCTACCTACCTATGTTGAAGTCTGAATTATAATCTGATTTTGATTAATTGAAGGAAGATAGCCTCGTTTGCGCCGCGTGCGTGCAGTGTCAGTAAATTTCCCATATAATCCGAGTCCGAGTCCGACGCCGATGAATTATGAATAGAAAATTTAGGCACTCGTTCACTCCACTCTTCGTGTAAAATCTACGTATCAAGTAAATCAAGGAAGAAGGGGTCGCCCGCTCATTTACCTGGGCCTGGAACAGCAGTCAGCTGGGCTGGGATCCCAGGAAGAATCTTCTTAATATTTATGCTGCCAAAAATCTGTCAAATAATGGGGTAGGTGGGTGTATCATTTATGGACGACCCCAAGGTACCCATCCTCTTTTTAAAGGTACTGTCAACTGTTTTGAATTGAATTAAATGTTCAAGTGCCGTGTGCCGTTGTATAGTTTAATATATTTTTTACTACATGTTGTGTGGCTCTTAATTTGGAGTTGTATTTGGGATTGGGATTTTTTAGAAGTAGAAGCGTGTGTGTGTTTGAAGGTTGGGAGGAAGGCCCGTTTCATGACAGGCAGGCAGAGGCAGGAAGGGGAACTGGTGGGCAGAAAGAAGCAAATACAGAATAACGAATAAAGCTCTGCAGCAAACAGGTTGATTTTGATATTTGAGTAGACGAAAAGAAGAGAGCGCATTCCTTCTGGCCTGGCACTCGGCACGGCAGTCAGTCAGTCAGTGTGTTCAGTCATCTGACTGTGTGTGTGTGAGAGTCCTTTAAGCCCTCTGCATACAAGTACAACTTTAACGTTCAAAAAAAGGTAGTAGGTACCTTGCTGCAGCAAGCAACCTCCAAAAACTCCCAAACTCCAAAAGTCTGTGTGTGTGGAGTAGAGATTAAAATAATTATTATTGAGAGAGACCTGGACGGAATCATTAAAAACTTTCAGTCTGCATTGCTACTTCATCGTGGGAGGACGGGGCACGGACGCGTACACCGTACAAGACGTAGAGAGACGTGACGTAACTCTGACTTTCTGAATTTTTGGCCACGGCCGCATCTCAAAATCTCATTGGAATTTAATTGGAAATCCGCATGCCATGCACGACTTTTCGATCTGGCCCTGATGCTCTGGACCTGGATGGAATAAGGTGCGTTTTAGTTAGTTAGTTCCTCTATTACCAAAATTACTGTCCTCAGTTCATCTGTAAGTAACGGTAATGGTTAAGAAGTATACACCTGCACTGCACTATACCTAATATATGATAGGTAATTTAATTTTAATATTGTATTGATAATATTATGTATTAAATATTGACATCCAAAATCGTCATCATTTTTTAATTCATTCGTCAAAGAAAACCGGTCATCGCCCACTGTACCGGTGGCCGGTGATGATGGTGACTTAATATGACAAGACACAAGTCGCATTACTTAAGTAGTACTCGTTAATTGCATATTTTATGTAGTGCTGCTTGCTGGGACACTACAAAATAAATTATGTGTAATGTAATGTACTAGAATGTAAAGGGCGAAGGTTTAAAGAGTATCATCATCACTACAAAACCAGTCACCAGCTAATAATTCCTATCACCCATCCATGCTTAATAAGTAGCTGTAAAAACCTGTATTTCAAATTTTTACATCGGCATCGGAGAGAAGCAGTAGTAGTAGTTGGTAGTAGTGTAGTTTAATTTTAAGCTGTAAGTCAAAAAATTGTCTAGTCTGCTCAACGACAGGTTTTCTGGCGCTAACTGTGACTGTGACTGTCATTATATCATTGACTATGGAAAGCATCATAAAAAAAAACTTGGTCGTCGTCAACTTGTCTAGTCTTGCTTTTGCTGCTTCGCTCTGGTTTCATGTTTGATTTTTTTTTTCAATGTTTTTTTTTATTGCTTTTCTTTTATCTATGTAGATATCACGTGTGGAACATGACTCGAGTGTGAAGATAAATAAAAAAAAGGAAGGGATCGTCAAAAGTCAAAATCGAAAAATTCACAACCAAACGGAAAACCGTAAAATAGTGCGAGAGACTCTTGAAAAACCGAGAGAGAACCTTCAACCTTATTGTATATTCCATTAAAGATAGGCAGAGAGAGACAGACGTCGGGGAAGAAAAATTAAACCGGGAAATTGATGTTGGTTGAAGCTATAATATGATACAAATTACGACTGTTGGGCTCTGTGAATGTTAACAACGTTGAAGGAACGTAAACGTAAAAGAAATAGAAGACTTGGATGTGTTTGATATGTTTGGAATGTGAATCCGAAGCCGAAGCCAAAGCCGTGTTCTACAATTTACAGTTTTGTTGAGGACGAGAAGAAGAGAGTTTGCAGATTTTTATCTATTATTTTTCCGAGGGAACTGACTATAAGTAGATGTGGATGAAAGATAAGAATTGGTTTTAGTATATTGAACATTGAATGTTGAACCAAGGGAACGCAACGACGAGGACGAAAAAAGACAAACAAGTTTGATTTTGTTTGGCACGAGCGCTCATCCTGGTTGTTCCTAGTTTTTTTTCGTTCGGTTCGGATCCTATAGTGTTTGATTTTACGGTTTTACTCTCTCTATCTCTCACCGTCTGGTTTTCCACTACTTCTGGCATGTGAAATGATATGACATGAAACCCGCGAGGGCCGAAACTGCGAGACCGAAACCGGAACTACCAACCTACATACGACATAACTTGTTTAAAGGAGATACAGCCAGACCTTATAAAGCTGATAGCAAACACACACATATACTTACATCGGATCGCATCGCGACGAGCAACTAGTCAGTGAGTAGTTAATAGTGTTTTAGTGTGTTCGAACACATAGAGAAGCTGGCTATACAACTGGAACTGGAAATACCCGGGTAACTTTTCCTTTTTCTTCTCTCGTCGCGTTCTTCCTTGTCTACAACACAGATCTGACTTGTTTGATATTTGAACTTCAAACTTGGCACTTGGCTCTTGGCTCTGCTGTTCGCTCAGTCTTGTATTTCTTGAGTCATTCGTTCATCGTTCCTTTTCCGCTTTCCCTTTGAGAACGCTGTCGTGTCAAGTCGTTCGTGTCGTGTCGTCGTGGTCGTCGAGAGTCAGAGAGTTCTGGCCTGGCTATATACTGTGTTTGTGTAGTCAGTTAACTGACTGTTATTGTGTGTGGGCGAGGGAGAGAGAGAGAGAAGCCCGGGCCGGGTAGAAGTTAAAAGACGTCTATAAGAAACTCTCCAAGTTGTAGTAGTGTAAAGGAAAGTGAGCTCAATGCAATGCTTCCAAAACAAATGGGAAAAGAAGGGGAAAAAAAGTAGAGAGAAAAAGTTAAAGTAGAAGGATATAGTGAGAAGTTTGGAGTTTTGTTGGACTTCCAAGAGTTGAGTTGACTACGTGAAGGAAGAACATTTAAAGTGAAGTGTGTGCACGAGGCGAGGCGAAATCGAATCCTAACCAGAAAAAAAAACCCACCGACAACCAACACAACCGACATTCGGTGTTCGGGGAAAATCGATTGTCACTTCTAGTTCTAGAGCTCTAGTTCTAGATTCTATTCTATACATTTTACGCTCACGTTCCATCTCTCCTCCTTTTGCCTACCTACCTCTCTCCCACTTTATTACTCAGAGACTTCGAACACTCTCAGACCTCAGACTACTGTCTTTTTCGTGGGCGATATCTAGCCCACATTCAATTTATATATTTTTCGTGAAGTTGTTGGATGTAGGAAGGAAAGGACTGATCGAGAGGGACTCTCCTGACTTATTATTTACTACCACCACTACTACCAAACTACCACACACACACCGGAGCCGGATAGAACAAGACCCAATGACGAAAGCCACCCATCACACCATACATAATTGATAGTCTGGAATTGGACGTGATCAACCTGGACAAGGCTATACTACTACTGCTTAATAACTCTCCTCGAAAAACTTCTGGTGGTACTGTCAACTGTGGGTACACAAAACCGAACGCCGAACTCGCCCGATATTGATATCGAAATCAACTGGTTAATACTTCAAGCCACAAACTTGTGAGTTGTTGTTCGAACTCGTAGCTGGGAACCCGTGTTTGTTGATGTTGGTGGAAGAGAGAGAGACAGACGGACTTTGGTGACTCTATCGCACTTGAAAGTTGAAAGTAAAGGGAAGTGTGTTGACGAGTTGAGTGTGCAAAGTTGATAAGAAGAAGTAAATTCATAATTTGCCGTCTGTTCTTTCTAACTATAAAGTCTGTCTGTGCAGAACCAGACTGCCACTATTGACGGACTGTGCCTCCAATTATTATCCTTAATTTAATCCACCAAACGAATGTACTGTAGTAACTGGTCCTGGTTCCTGGTTGTTGCATCGCATCGGTTCGTAAACTGAAGTAAATTGAAAAACCGTTCAAGCGGAAATTGGAGCCAGTTGCAAGAAAAGTATCTAAAACAAGTCGGCAGTTGGCTGGCTGTCTCTCTTGTGGTTTTTAGTTTGACTTTGTCAAAGCGTTTGTCATTCTCTCAGTCAGTGCAAAATATTTTTTACGCGAATCAGCAAATCGGTTCCGGTTGTTGTTGTTTGCTGTTTTGTGTGGAAGTTGTCGTCAGTCAGTCAGTCAGACAGTCGCGGTTTCGTTTTCCTTCGTCCATCATTCGACATACCATTGAAAATACCTATATAGATAGTACACTTCGTTTACGTTTATTTAGCACCAAAATCAAAATCATACGGAGTTAATGACGAATGACTGACTGGAGGTTTAATTTACCACGCTACTACTCATAACTTTGCAGCCAGGGATTTTACTGTACAATATTTAGTTACTGTTACTGTTGATTGCAAACTAGTAGTGATTTAACAGTTTAAGCAGTAGCAGTAGAGACTAAGTAAGTAGTGAGTGAGCCAAGTCAAAAGTGTTGGACAGATACTACTGCAGAATATAACTTGAATTAACTTTATCAAAATGACAGCAAGACTGAGTGAAAAGGAGAAAACATCCAAGCATAATGCAGAAAATCGGAGGGTAAGTCAATTGTTTTATTTTGCTTTGACCATTATAAAATGTTGTATAATAAGTTGGATAAAGGTCAAAGGTGATACCAAATATGCAAGGGTCAGTGATGCTTTGATTATGATGATGTTGTTAAAAATTCGTATTACAATTAAGTGAGTTATGTATTTAAGTAATATATGCATTGATGTCATTGCTTCTTTTCTGTTTGTATAGGCAAATAAGCCATTGATGGAGAAACGTCGAAGGGCACGAATTAATCAGAGTCTCGCCTTACTCAAGACTATTGTTGTCGACTCAAACAAAATTGAAGTGAGTTTACATTTCTCTGTTTAAACAATTTACAACTATTTTTTTGAAAATGGTAGCATATTCAACTTGAATTTCTTAAAACAAAATTGACTATAAGGCACAAATTATGAATTTCTTGAACTACGCTATACCTTTTGGCTTTTAATAAAATCATCATGCACTTGATTAATAACTAAAGCTATGTAACAACTACAAGTACAAATTATGTAGGTACTTATGTATAGGTAGGTAGTGTAATACATCGTAGGAAGTATTATGTATTAAAAGGTTAAAGTTAGCTCATTTTGATTTTAAAGATTGTGGAGCATTATATTTAAGATGGTATTCAACGTTATACATAGAACTATAGGGAACACGTGTCGAACGTTTCTGAATTGTCAATTATCAGATTAACTTTGGTTTGTTTGTTCATTGTCTCATTGTTATACTTTCGTTAGTGACTGTTGTCAAGCCCCAATAATGTTGAGTGTGACTCACATAATGTCTAATGTGAGTAAGTCACCGCGCCCCCCACTTTAAAGACGAAATAGAACACGATGGCGATGACGAAATGCCAAACTTGAATACAAAGAGCCCAATTCTCCAAAAGAATCCAAAACCCAAGGAAAAACATACTAATACCAATACAACAAAAAAAGTATATAGGTACCTATATATATATACAGGAGATAAACGAAAACCAAAAGCGTCTTGTTCAATCTTTTGTAGAATGTAGGTAGGTATATAGAAATATTGAAACCCATAAACCATGATGGTCTGGAAATACGAAATCATGGAGATGGTACCCACTACCCATTCACTCACTATATACTCACTGACCTTTTTTTTCTCAATTTTTCGTCCCTTATCTCTGTCCTTGTTGTCTTTCGTGGTCGCACTTCGTCTTCGTATTCGTATTTCGTCGTCTTGTATACATAGAGGTACTTTCTTAAAGGTTTCCAAATTCGTGTTCAAATTTCAAATTTCAAGTTTAGTTCGTCCTTAAGTACCTTTTAGTTTTTAGAACCGCGTGCCCTTTTGTTGTCCTGTTTCTTCTACATCTTCTACTCATCCTCAGCCCAGCCCTTTTACTCAATTGTTTCCTTCGTTAGAGAATTATAGGCCACAAGAATATATACTTACAGACGCTTCGCTCTTGTGTTTATTGTCTTTCAGGATTCTATTTCATTTATTGTGGTGGTTGGCCGGTACTCGACTCTGTAAAATTATATAGTTTGTCCCATGCATTTTGCTATACAGAGCGAACGGTTGATGACAGTGAACTGAATATATTCTGCTACCTGCGGCACTATTTTATCTCTCTCTTATATGTTTCTGATTTTTAAAAGTACCTATGTACATAATTACGCACCTTCCAGTTCCAGTTTCCAGTGAATTTACGCATAATATGGAAGTTTGCTATATCTGTAGAAATGGTATAGGTACGGACACGGAGGTGGTTCTTTGACCGTTGCATTGTTTAAAGTTGTAAGGTCGGTCTTGCCCTTATGTGTAATATACGCTCAGCAAGGGACTCATCGTCAATCTCGTATATTCGTGAGACTGACTGAGGACTGAGGGCAGGGCAGGGAAGTCATGTCATGACAAGTGCCAGTTATTAGCTCAACGCTTTTGAAACTGAAGAAACCATAAAACTAAAATCCGCAGTAAACCTTTCAAATCTCAAATACTAGAGAGCCATAATAAACCATAGCCGTTCCTTCGTACATACTTTTTTTCGGAGGTTTTCATTTTTATCCTCCTCATTCTTATAGTAGTTAGCAAACAAGATACTACTAGGTAGGCAGTAGGCAGTATATAAGTATACTTCGCAAGGAAACCGAACCCAAGTGGAAGTCAAAGCTAAAGAGCCGACCCAAAGTCTAGCCCTTCAATTTCTACACATATTATCGAATTTGAACCTGACTAGTGAGTGTGTGTGTGTGGAGTGAGTACTCAGACCTTCAATTTAACTTAAGTAGCTGTACAAGTGTACAGTGTTCAGTATAGTAAACTGTTCTTTGGGTCTCTTATAAGTGTAGTAGATACCGTTTTTGTATTTAATGAATAGCATATCCCCCTCGCCTTTCTGCCTCTTTGCCTCTGTCCCTGTCTCTCTGTCTGCGTAAAGTAATAAAACCCAACATCCAAAATCCAAACTAAAACCCAATGGTTCCTAGACACGAACTAGAAAACGAGAGAGAACAACAACGACAACGACGAGGAACCTGCACACACCTACCTAAAAGCGTTAAAATTGAAGGAAGAAAGTCAAACGTGGAACAGGTGGATTTCTACGTACATATATAGTATTCTTCTGTAGTTGTAACAACTGCGTTAAATTCTACGTGTACTGTGGACTAAGCTAATTGGGAGTAATGCGAGTAAATCGGCTAAAAAGTATAATATTTCTGTATATCAGTAGGGATGAGATAATAATGAAGCAGTGGAGTGGGAGTGGGTCTGTTAATAGTAGATAGTTGTTTACGCTTTTTAGAGGATCTTACAAAAAGCTAAATTTAAAATGTTCCTTGGTTGTTTCTTGAATGGGACGATCGCCGAATCGCCGCTGGGCGATGGGCTCAAAAAGAAGCTGGTTCTTGATCGTTCTCGGGATTCTAGTTGTCGTTCATATGGGTTACATGGTACATACCTAGGTTTTTTGTTCCCTATAGTAAAAGGTGTAGAAAGAACAGAACAGAAAAATACTCTATATGTGTAATTTGTCAAGTAGCAAAAGTATTAGATATGAATACCAACTACCTACCTAACAATCACATCACAGTATAGGATGACCCAGACCCAGACTAGGCAAATCCAAAATCAAAGTTTCTTTTAATGTTTTAAATCTGAGCGTGCGTGATATTGAGCACTGCATGAAGGGATTCTGGTTCTGCTGTGGACTTTTGGTCCTGCAGTCCTAGTTTAGAGAATTCAAATCTCAGTTAAGAACTAGGTACCTACTTATAAAGACTATAAGGATAAGGATGAAAAAAAAGGAATCTATCTACCTGCTCCCGTCCCACGGCCCCACGTCCACGTCCCAACAACCAACCCGAAATGAATCCTTTTTATTATTGGAGAGATCCTTTTCCCTTTTGTAGTCTATAGACTGTGTGTGTAGCGTGTGGTGTGGTAGCTCCTTTGTTTTCTATTTTCTTTGAATTTCAATCTGACTTTGACGCTTTGCTTTTGACTTGACTTTTGACTGGAGTGCTGGAGCTGGAACTGGAGAGCTGGAGATATTATAAGGGAACTGGGGGAACTGGAAAGTGGAGATGCATTATACTATTACAGCATACGACAGAATCCAGTAGACAGACAGAAACAACAGAGGCAGAGAGAAATATTATCCGCTCTGTTATGGGCGTGAAAATAAATCAAATCAATTTTCTGACTGAGCTTATACATATATGAGTAGAATGAAAACTGTATATTATAACATGTACTGATATTCCGTCGCTATGTATTAGCTGGGATTAATTTTCATTTTTGGACTTGGACTGCGATGATGACATGACATGACAGAGTAGGGCAGACAGGTACGTGGTACGTTGGTCCTTTTACAGATCACCTCAAAGTGGCTACCTTCACCTTTCTCACCTGTACGCAGTGCATAGTACAAATACAATAACACCTGTACAAAATTATGGTATGAAGTGACCCAGCGTCAACTAAAGACCTTTGCGCAGTGGTTTCTAGCCACACTACCTCTACCTGTATCAAGAATTCCAGAAATGTATTTTTTGTAGGTTTTCCTGGTTATCTACCACAGTACAATAATCATGTGTAAGTGTATACCTTAATTGTACAGAAAAAAGAAAAAAACATGCTTGCTAAAGACTTTAATTAATCTTGGGGCAAGTTAGTACTCAATATTGTAAATTGTAAGGAAGATAGTAAATAGTCAGATATTTAGGAATTTATCTGTAATTCACATTTTTTGCAGACGGGGGGCACTAATTTAATGGCAATGGCACTGTTAAATTTTGAGGTTTGGTTTTAGCGTTTATTGGGTAAGTAAGAGGCAAAATGTTACGGCTTTGCTTGGTCTAGAATCTGGATATGATAATAAATATGTAGCTTTCTGCTGAATCAGATTTTAACTTTAAATTGCATGGCTGTAAAAGGTTTAAGGGACTTAAAAGATTACTAAAATGCATTCATTGAATGGAGTATTTATGGAGAGTGAGGATAATAAAATAAATATAGCTAAGGGTTCAGTTAGTTACAGTATTCAGTTGTAAATATTGAAAATACAACAACTACAGTCTGATTTTAGTCAAGTCTGAAAATATGAAAAATAAAGAGTAAAATAATGCAGTGTAAATGTAAGTTTAACTTTTATGACACCAGTCAAGTCACAAAATACCTATAGAGTGACCAGCTAATGGTAGTTTCAAACCCAAGTTAACGTACACAATGATAATAGTTTGCAGTTGTACATTTCGTAGTAGTTGTTTAATAATTTTGAACACATTGGTTAATTCCTGTCTCTTTCTTTTTTTTTAATTTTCTATGGTTGTGCAGGGAAGTCATAAACATTCAAAATTGGAGAAAGCCGACATTTTGGAATTGACCGTGAAACATCTTCAAACTTTACATGAGAGCCAAAAGGAGTTTATGGATGGGAGTCATCTGAGTCTTAATTGTCTTCAAATACCTACAGCTGGATCAGCTACGTCCGTTTCAGGAGCGAATGTCAATACTAATCCCAACAACAATATCAGTATCAACACTCATACAAATTCTACTCCTCCTACGAACATCAGTCTGAGTCCAGCTGTTCGGTTCCAGCAAGGATTTGAGGTATATGACTTTACTTTGCCCTATGAAATAATTTCCGACTATTTATTTGCATGAGAGACTGTTTTGATAAGTTAAGGGGCGGTAGAATGCATTCATATGTATTTAATCAAATGACATTTTGCAACTGCAACTAATTAAGCGGGTTAAATTATGTCTTAAGGAAAATCTTGGGAAATATTTTTTGGTGCGTATCTTGCAAAACGTTTGTGTATAATCAGTCTTCAAAAATTATTAGGCATTTGCTTTTTGTTTTCAAAACGGTATTACACTACATTTCTTGCATTTTTAAGAGCAAAAAGGGATATGTTCAAGTAGTCAGCCTCAGGCACGTGAGTTTTGGACTGACTGGCATTAGAATTTCTAGCTTTTTAAACTTTACCTTCATAGTTCTATTCTGAAAAAGGACTACGTACAACATTTTGAACTGTTTGGAAAACTAAAAACATGGAACATTTTTCTTAAAATTGTATTTTTATTTATACACAGGAATGCACGAAGGAAGTAGCGACGTTCCTTGCATCCGTAAATGTGGAGAAGAATATTGCCATGAATTTAATTGAGCATTTAAAACTTCAAAAGAATGAATTTATTAGTGGAGCCGGACTGGGTCTCACGCCAACTCCCTTTGACCCAGAATTGATGGACAGTTCAAACCCTTCTTGCTTCTCCCCCATGTCAGTGTCAGTGTCTCATACGAATTCAAATTCAAACCCGAGTCCCTCCCCTCCATCCCCATCCCTCAGTATCAAAAGTCATCAGTCGACAATTACATCTCAGGATCAGGATTGTAACTCTCAGGATACTACACCCAGTAATCATGCATCCCTCTCATCCCTCTCGTCTCCTTCCCCTTCTCAAGGGGATGTTGGTGGGATTCAAGTGATTCCTACAAGATTACCAAATGGGCAAGTTGTTTTCTTTCTACCTGGCGCAAATTCAAATTCAAGCTGTAATAGTAATAATAATAATTATATTAATAATAATAGTAATATTAGTAATAGTAGCAAATCTTCTGGTCGTTTGTCTGTAACTGCTAATGGAGGATGTAATCCCGGTTCCGGTTCCGGGTCCGGCTCCGGTCCCGGTCTGGGTAGTGGTATTCTAACAATGAGTATGCCACCCTCATCATCCTCATCCTCACTCGCACTATCTTCATCCAGTGATGACGAGCAACCTCTAGATTTTCGATTTGGTCATAGAAAAATCGAAGCCGAGTCTGGAGAAACTTTAGTGTACACGACGGAAGACCCAAATCTAAATGTTAATTTAAATTTGAATGAGGATTGTGCTTTGGATTTGTGTAAGAGGAGTCGATGTCGAAATCAGGTGGTACCTGATGGGGGGGACTCTGTTTGGAGACCTTGGTAAATTTTCTTCACATTTTTTTTTAATTGCATATACGTGTTTTTTTGTAGCTGCTAATTTACTATTATATCAATTAGTTATTAGTTATTAAAAAGAGTTATTATTGTTATTTATAATACTAAAATTGTTATTATTAATCAAAATATTTGTTTCTTGAGAGAGTTTATGAAAATGCAGTACAATACACAATGCAATACAATTATTATTACTAGTACTACCTACCTATTAAATATATGGCTATGCCCGGACTAAAATCTATATAAATCAAATTTGCAATATGTACTGTTATTTCTCGTTAGTATTATTATTGATCGTGTCAAGTGTTGATAATTTATAGAACGAGACATTATATAGGAGAGTAAGTCTGCTTAATATAATATATAATTTTGTTCTCTTTTTATTTAATTATTGTAACTGCAAATTATTAAAAGTATTAAAAAATAAACATGGGCAGGAAAAAATAAAGTTAAAAACATACAATATATAACATGTATTATAATAGAAACAATAATTGGAGCGGTAATTACATTATATATGAATATTATTTACAAGTGAAGCTGAATTTTTTATTGCTGAATATAGAAAATCAGAGAACTAATGAACATACACATTTTTTAAATTCTTAGTTAACTTCCACGCCTGCACAATATTGTTTTGCAATCAAATATAAAAAATACAGTTCAAAATTCATATAGGGTTAATTCCGGGGTCGGATTTTGGATTATTCTTCGATTATTTAATATGTACCTACCTATACCTTACTTCGCATAATATAAACATGTAGGGTTTATAAGAAAATACAAATACTAAATACCTTCAAAATATTATTACTATGTTAATTACCTAGTATCAGAACTAAGAAAAAGATGAAGATCTAATTATTACTATGTAATTACATATTTACTGAAACTGAAAGTGAAAAGCGTGCAATATGATTATGATTATTATTAATTTTATTGTGTTTCTTTGTATCGTCTTGTGTCGTCGTCGTCGTCGTCCTTGAAGGGGTAACAACCATTTTGTACCTTTTATTGCAATGTCTAAAATAATAATAAGTAATACATACCTATATAATACCTATATTAAATTTATGAATTTTATTGCAATATTATTATGTAGCAATTTAGCAATTAAAAAGAAAATGCACTTTTTACACAGATAATATGATTACTATTACAGTGTAATAAATACATGACCCGCCCTAAAGTCTAAAGATTCCTAAAAAGAAACTAAAAAAAACTACACAAAGATACTACTGATAGGATTATAGTTGCGTATATTAATGATTCTAATAGTTAATTTAACCGTATAGCATTCTATTGGATTAGAACGTAATGTTTATTGCGTTACACAATTATACCTACAAATATATTAAAATATACCTTAGGTAAGTACATAAGAAAGCTACACCTTACCTAGGTATACAACTATATGCATATTACATACTTATATGCACAGAGGTATGTTGCAGTGAATGACTTTTATATACTATAAGAAAGAATAATTAATTACGTACTATGTACTATACAGATATACTGCCTACGTATATGTTACTATAAATATTATGTAATACTACACAAACTAGTAATTCAAGAATTATTATATATACATATTATTATATTGAAGCATAATGAAGATTGATGTTCATAAATAATGTTAACATATTGTTACATGATGTGTGAACTATGAATGTGACCTTGACCTGTGAACCTGTGACACATATGTCCCTCATACACCCAGCTGCGCAGAATTTAATAAGAATAAAAACTGCTTTGACGTTGAATGATCTTCTAATGAAACTGTCCCTTTCTGGTATGTTCTAAAATTCTATAAAGCATGTTAGGTCAGTATAGTTAAACTCGGATATATATTAAAACACATTTACTTAATAAAATTGTAATAGCTAACTTGTAGCTTTCTTAAGCGATACACACAAATCCATAGTGTGTACTTACAAAGTGCATAATATAAGTATGTATATACCTATATTATTATGACATTTAATAATTACCCAACTATAAAATGTTAAATTGAAATATTTAATTACAGCAAAAATCCTATACACACACATGTAATAAAGTGCATACGCACCGTATAATTATAATACCTATAGGTATGTAATTATCTAAATTATATAATTATAATGAGAGCTAATCATATAAGATTTTTAGATTATATTATGATGTTGTTGAATGTTGAAAAGCATCTTAATTAGATATTATTACTGTAGCGTACACACAGGAACAGATGTGTAAAACATTAAAGTATACGGGCGTTAATTCCTCTGATGATGATGAATGAAAAAAGCAAAATATTAACTAATAATAATAAAGAAAATACTATATAATAATAAATGGCCCTTTTATTAAGATTTATTTATTGTTCGCTCATAGACAGACAGACACACACTAACTAATTACAGGCAGGCAGGTAGCATAGCAGGGCCGGACGCCGGACGAAGGAATTGCTTTTAGGCAGCAATTTGTTTCTATACAAAAGCCACTATTTTGATTTTATTGATGGTTTTCTTTAGTAAAGCAAAATACTGTATTTACATGTTTTCGAAAAGTGCAAAATCTTCCTTTTAATTGATTCAGAAAAGTGCAAAATATTCTATTTAAATGTTTTGAGAAATGTGTTAAATATTTTATTTTGCTTGTTTTTGAAAGCAAAAAAAATTTAATTGCACGTTTTTAAAAAGTCAAAATATTCAATTTACATATTTTTGAAAAATGCAAAATTTCCCATTTACACGTTTTTTGAAAATTTAGTCAGTGGGGGCTGCCTGCACTCGCTGCTTTATCCGGCCCTGCAGCTTAGTCACATTCGTACAAACTTAACGCATAATATGATTGTTGAATCTTTAAAATTATGTAATGGTAAGTTTGAACTTGGCTGTTGTTGTTGTTCATTATTTATTTCATTTAATTATCTGTACTTGTCATTATCAATATATTTTCCTCCTCGTAATTCATAACATTTCGTGCTTGTTTCGTGTCTGTGCTGGCTGTCATGTCGTACCACAGTATTTAAAATTAAACTATTTGTACTCTAAACTAAAAGTTGTTACTATATAATATGTACGGTAGCTTCACGTTATAACGCTGTATTTGTATATAGTTAGATCTCTGATAGTTTTAGGTGATGACTGCTGACTGTCGACTGTGACTGCTATGCGCTATGACTACTCATGCTGCTGACATTGGGTGTAATTTTGAGAAGGACAAGAGCACCGTCAGACCATGGAACTAAAAAAAATACACAACTTCAACTACTATACTTATACCCATACCTACAATAAAAATTGCAAAGTTACATAAGCGCAAAATATTCAGCAGTTTCTTCATGATGCCATGACCGACGGACCGTTCCGTTGTTGCCTTATTATTTATTCATACTTTGTAGTTTTTACATTTTTGCACGCTTTGTCTAATGTGTGTGGAGGCTCTCCCACCTTCCACGTGCTTTGTAAATACACAGCTCAAGTGTATCGAGAAAAAAAATCCAATTCGAAATCCAAAATGCCAAATCACAGAGTGAAGAATGTTATTATTGTGTTATGTGTAGGCACTTGATTTTACTTTTTTTCCTTGATTTTCCTTTGAAAACTAATCAGTGGATGGATGATGATGATGATGAGGATAATAATAATAGTAATAATAAAATTCGTGCCTATCGTCTTCGCCTTCTTCTTGGCTTGCGTCTTGGCTTGGCTTGCTTAAAAATAAAATGCAAGGATGCTTTTTATAAGATGCTTTTTTAATTTTGTATGAAATAGAAAATGATAAATGAATCATTGAGAATGAATGGCTTTGAAATGTGTTTTTTTTGCTGTCCTATTCGTAATTCTTAATTTTTGTGTTAAGCTTGAGCACAGACTGGGATGAATAAGCTTCTCGGGTATTAGTAATATTATAGCCGACGTTGCATTGCAGTATTTCATACGTGAGTAAGTACTACTAGAAATAAGGTTCCTGGTCCTTATGTGACCACCTATCTAATCGGGGATTTATTGGCCGTACATTTTCTGCAGTGTCTCTACATGCGACAAATTTTTATTTCGTAAACAGTAGTCCAGTGTCCAGATATAGTTTAGTAGAGGTTAACTATAGATACGATTTATTTTTTAAAGTAATAAAAATTGCAATTTTTTTTAATGCAAATTTTACTCCAGTTAAATCCGTAGCTTAATTATTTTACACACCGGATAAAAATCCAGGGCCGGATAATGCGCCCAGCGTAGGCAGCCCCCGCTGATTGAATTTCCAAAAAACATGTAAATAGAACATTTTGCAGCTGTCAAAAATATGTAAATTGAATATTTTAACTTTTCAAAAACAAGCAAATTAAATTTTTTTGCACATTTCAAAAACATGGAAATAAAAAATTTTCCACTTTTCTCAAAACATGTAAATAGAACATTTTGAACTTTTCTGAGTCAAGTAAAAGGAACATTTTGCACTTTTCAAGAACATGTAAATACAACATTTTGCTTTACCAAAAAAAACCATCAATAAAATCAAAATGGTGATTTTTGTATGGAAAAAAATTGCTGCCTAAAAGCAATACTTCTTCCAGTCCGGCCCTGTAAAAAGTAGTTGCCGGTTGCCGGAAGATGTGACAGTTTAGATGTCTTCAAGAATTTGTCATTATGATTTAGATTTTTGGGAGTTTGGAAGAGGTGTTGGAATTTAGTGATTTCTTGTTCTGGTTGTCGGTTGGTTGACTGAATAGAAGAATATGCGTCCCTATATTTCCCTATGTGGGAGCAGTGTATCTTTACTTTTGCGTTTGCATCGGTAGGTAGGTAGATAATTACTTGGGCTTCACTTCTTGACGGTTACGGTTATGGTAGGGCCACACGGTTATGCTATACGCTATACCCATCACTTATTTTTTTTCACGCAAGTCTCAACAAATATAATATAAAAGTACAAATATGACATGCACGCGTAGGAAATTATTACTAAAAAAAAATAAAATAAAAATGTTGGTGTTCCTTCTACACATTAAAAAATCTAACGATCTATGATCTTGTCATTTCATAATCCGTATCACTTTCGTATATAATCTATTCTTCACATCTTCAGCCTTTTTGACTTTCTGCAACGCCAACGTGGGCTTTTTTCACCCTGAAAGTATTTAAAGTTTAAAAAGATGTTTATAGATCAGGTGACCGTGTCTGTTGTTTGATCCATTATCGGCGAATATTTTACTTTATAATTCGTGACCATTAGGAGTTACATGTAAGATATATCAGTATGATATATAAAATTTCACAGAAGATACAGTAGAATTACAATCAGGGCCGGACGAAGGAATTGCTTTTAGGCAGCAATTTGTTTCCATACAAAAACCACCATCTTGATTTTATTGGTGGTTTTCTTTGGTGAAGCAAAATGTTCTATTTACATGCTGTAGAAAAGTTCAAAATGTTCTTTCTACTTGATTCAGAAAATTGCTCAATGTTCTATTTACATGTTTTGAGAAAAGTGGAAAATGTTTTGTTTTACATATTTTTGAAAACCGCAAAATGTTCCATTTACATCTTTTTTGAAAACTCAAGCAGCGGGGGCTGCCTATGCGCTGGACGCATTATCCAGCCCTGATTACAACATATTTTTGATTGCTTATTTTTCATAAAAAAAGTGCAAAATTAACCTTCCATTTAGACTCTTGTTTTTCAGAGGAGCCGATGTTTTTGACAATCTCGAATCTTCAACGGAAAACTTCGCACAGTTTTGATCCTCCTGATCTGTAGGAAATATTAAAGCAAAAAAAAATAGAAAATGACTAAAAAGCGCGCGTGCTTTTTCGTGTGACTCGATAATATGACTTGTATGTGAGTATGAATATGTGAGAGGCGGATGGCGAATCTATAATATGGGATAGCCAAAATAAATAGAAGATATTCTAACATTAAACATGTTCCTATATATTTTTATCATTCATTGGTTATTTATTTTTTCTCGTATCGTTTTCGTTACGTTGCGTTCTTGAAGAGAAGCCCCTCAAAAAATTTCTAGTTTAACGTTGATAATTTTTGTGATATTTGATATTTTCCTTTCGTCTCGCTATATTTTTCCATCCTATTCCTATATTCGTATTTTTGCAAGGCTAATTTTAGGATTTTTAAGGATTTCAGGATTTTAGGTGGATGAGGATTGAGGATATAAATACAAAAAAAAACGAAATAGTAAGTACGTAAGTACGTAAACATATTACATTAAAGGAAATACTTATTATTGGACTGTTGGTTCATCGTTTGGGTGATGGTGATGGATCTACCGGAAGAGTGAGCAGAGCATAGGGCGTAGAGCACGTGCAGCAGGCAGAGCACCTTATAACTTATAATAGACCCGGAGGATATGTATAATATCTATAGGCATAGACACATACATATAGGTATAGGGCTGAGTGTGTGCTAAATAAAGTGCTAGAAAATGAAAATTGCTATCTGTGTGTATCTATAATTATGTATAATACAATAAGTAGAGGGTACGAGTACGTACATAATTAGGGGGATGTTCGGATGTTCCTGTTTATGTTTAAATGTGTAATTATCATAGGTTACCCAAAATATACATAGAGTACCTACCTACGTAAGTACAAAGTCAGAACCAAATCGAAATTCAAGGCTCAAGGCACGCGCCGCATCGGAATCGGCATCATCATCATTAACATGAGCGTCTATCGCATCGAATTACAGGAGAGCAGAACACAACGCACTTTAAATACAGCGTCGTCATAAATATGATTTCATCTCTCTCCTTTCTTTATCCTTTTATCAATTTAATTCCTATTTTAAATCTCCCTACTCAAATAAGTACCTACACATGTTCTCATCTTACCGAGCAGGTAGGTACAAATATTTAGAGGGACTTTATTAAGGTGCAAAACTTCACTTCTAAAACTTCGCTCGTAAGTAGTAATCAGTAAATATCGTCGGTGAAGAACCAAAATGACCCATATCCAATTTAATCTAGAATCAAAATGAGCTGTTCTAAAAACAAATTGAGAAACATGCGTAAAATGTTAATTGGGAGTTTTTGAAAAGTGTAAAACGTTCGATTTACATGTTTTTGAAAAGTGGAAAATGTTCTTTTTACATGTTTTTGAAAAGTGTCAAATGTTCTATTTTCGTGTTTTGGAAAAGTGCAAAATATTCTATTTAAATGCTTTCTAGACATGTTTAATATTTTTGTAGATAGTTGATGTTGTTTTTAGCTACAAATGGATATGGGTAATTTTGGTTCTTCACAGACGATATGGTGTATAAGTGGTACCTGTGCCCCATCATATAACCTTTTTGCCGTCCATTCTACAACCAAAACGACTATTCGCACTACGAAATAATTTGGTGACTCATTTTGAAAAGAATTTTATTGCAAATTCAGAAAAATATAGTATGTTAAAGGTTGACAAATAAAAATTTCGTGGCCAATATACGAGACTCAAATCTTGGATAATGTCGAATTTCAAATTTAAATAACATACAAAAATAAATCAAAATCTGGAAATGGTTTCTCCAAATCTTTTTATAGAAATTTAAAAATGCCAAATATAAAGACAATTCGTTCAAAATATACTTTTGTCAAATGCAATAACGCGTATGTACACTGTGTAGTATTTTTAGTAACCTTATAATAACAAAGATATAAGGTGCAAAACCAGACATGTACATTTTTTCAAAAAATCTTTAAGTTTTATAACTACAAAATAAATGGTAACCGAAACCGAAACCAAAACCGACAAAAACTATTGTAAATGTTCCGTCTAATTAAATTTAGTATTTATTCTGCAATGGCATCCTATATATATAAGTAAAGTACAAGTTCATATAGAGGGTGAGGGGTAACACACTTAACAAAAGAAAAACTCCTTCACATATACAGAGTATTTGTGTAAAATGCGGGACATGCGTCTTACGTTAGTGTGTTTTTTTTTCAAAATGTGTTCCACATAAATGCACCAGCAATCATTATTGTTAAACTATCCAGTCCATGTCCATGTCCATACCCATATCGATGATGATGATGATGTTCTCTATGAGTTCATGGTCTACCTCCACAGCGTAACCGTAAGACACTACACTACCGGAACCGGTCGTTCGGTCTGTCGATTTGTCCAGCTCCAGTGGAAAAGAGAAGTGAGAAAGAATTCAAGTGCACAAGTGCACACACGCTTCTTTCAAAACCCCAAGAAAAAAACATTTATTTAAGGAACCATAAACCATAAAACCATGCAACGAAGCATGCTGGAATTTTTAAAGGAAATATAATAACACCAACTTTTACATAACTACTGCACACAAGCTATATATACTTCAGACTATATTTTAATAAAAAAGGCCATAACTACATTACATACTAACCACATTTTATTTATATTTTTATTTTAAAGTAAAGAAAAATCATTTTTTCTACAGTTCACAAAAAATATAAACGTCGATTCAAATTTGCCAAGTTATAAATTGCCGTCTATAATTAAGTCGCAGATTTGTCTTATTACCTAATCGTGTTAGAATATCCAAGGATGCTTTTTGGCTACATACTATGTAAATACAAATATCGTCTGGGAAGAACCAAAATGACCCATACCCAGTTTTAGCTAGAAACAAAATTTACTATCTGCAAAAATATTTAAATATCATCTTAAAGGAATTTATTAAATGGAACATTTTGCACTTTTCAAAAATGTGTGAATAGAATGTTTTGCATTTTTCAAAAGTGTGTAAATAGAACGTTTTTTGCACTTTAAAAAAATGCGTTAAATAGTACCTTTTCCACTATTCCAAAAATATGTAAAAAGAACATTTTGAACTTTTTAAAAACGTGTAAATAAAGCATTTTGCACTTTTCCAAAAATATGCAACTACAACATTTTGTACTTTTCTAAAATTTGTAAATAAAACATTTTTTACCTTTTTCAAAATCACCTAATTAAAATTCTACACATCTTTCTAATTCAGTGTTCTAATATCACATATAGCTCATTTTGAATCTAGCTTAAATTGGATATGGGTCATTTTGATTCTTCACTTATGATTTTGTAGAAAAGGGCTCAACTCGCAACGCCAACACGTGCCATTATTAACACGTTGAATTAATTGCTGTACGTACTACGTATATTGTTGAATTGAAATTCCAAATGTTAAGCACTGACTGACTGAATAGAAGCTATATGAATATGAATGTATACATAATAAGTATTATGCTGACTGACGACAGTCACGGTGGATGTTTGTTTTTGAATTGTAGATTTCATTTTGAATCAAACGTGCGCCTGTTTCTATGTTCAGCAATCATCCACTGTTGTTGAGCCTAAAACATTATTATTGCAACTATATGGCTGAATTTTTTGAATAGAATAATTCCAAATTAAAATTGCCAAATTGAAGGGCCTTCAAGCAGTGCATAGAGACTGTAGGCTGCAGAATCATAGAATGCATTTAAACTGAATGAAAGAATACCTAATACATAGCGATATCTCCATCACCGTTCCATGTACAAAAAAACAGTGTCTATTTTAATTTCTTTTTTTTTCATAATAATTTTATCTGTGTAGTATTGAATAGGTGAAGAGTGACAATGTGTATCCTGTGTGGAAGACAGTAGAAGGAGAGAAAAGAGTAGACACACCCGCACAACTTCCTCGTCGTCATCTTCCATCCAGAAACATTAATTCAACACCGATTGACCAACCGTGGCAGCATAGCAGCAGCATGGCCCCATGCATTGCATTTATTTTCCTTCCCAAAAACTCCCATAACACTCACACGTAGTATTATTAATACACATTCACATATCGTCTGTGAAGAGCCAAAATGACCCATTTTCAGTTTCAAACAAAATGCACTATCTACAGAAAAAAATTAAAAAAACATTTTCATCAAAGCATGTAAATAGAACCTTGTGCATTTTTCAAAAAACAAGTAAATGGAATATTTTGAAAAACATGTAAATAGAACATTTTACACTTTTCAAAAAACATGTAAATAGAACATTTTACACTTTTCAAAAACATGTAAATAGAACATTTTACACTTTTAAAAAACATGTAAATAAAATATTTTAAACTTCTAAAAAAAACTTGTTGATACAACATTTTGACCTTTTCAAAAATATGTAATTAGAATAATTTGCTCATTTTAGAAACTCGTGATTAGCATTGTAATCAAGAATCTCATTTAGTGTTTTTACATAGCTTATTTTAATTCTAGCGTAAATTGGAAATGGGTCATTTTGGTTCTTCATAGACGATATATATTACATAATAATAATAAAATATAACATTGATAAACATGAATTTCATGTACAGTACCGTCTACCGTCTATACCATCTACGATCTCAACCCCCTCCCCTCCCCACCATCCCCACCATCGCATCGTCCCTATCTCCGTCTATCTTTTTATCACAATCACAATTTACAATCATTCTACGCATCTGATTTTGATTCTAATTCTCATGATCATGTCAGCCATCCGAACCATGATCATGATCATGAACCAAATCCGCATCCAAACTTTTACAAACATTAACATTCCTTCCTCTCTCCCTCTCCACTCACCGACACCGAAGCCGAAGCCGACAACGAAGCCGTGGCCGAACAAACTCACTACTTAAATTACTTAGGCAGCAGCAGCAGCAGACTCACAGTCAGTGGCAGTGAACACACAAACAAAGTCCAAAACTTAAAAAAAAACATCTTACTTAAATACGTCTTACATTAGATTATATGGGGGTCTATAATTATTTTATACTTCTCAAAAAAAAAAGCACTCCTTTAATTCTTTTGTAACTACTTTTAAAACATCGCATTGACTTTAACTTGTCTGTAATGCTTACAATGCTCAACAATAAAAATAAAACATTCCTCATCACTGCACTACTGATGACTGGCACCGGCACTGCGGCACCGGCTTTGGCGACGGCGGTGGTAGAAGGAAGGGAAATACCAAACTCTCTTTAAAAAAAACTAAAAATAAAAATAGCTGAAACATTATTTCACATTGACTGGCTTTGGATTTGACTCCAACTAAGTTCCTGCAGAGAGACAGATTTAATAGGTATATTAGACAACAGACTTTTTTGGGATGAGGTGTGTGTGGATGGAGATGGAGTGCGAGTTGGAGTCAGTCAAGACTGAAGAACGTTGAAGTCGAAGTCACTCAAGGAGGCATAAGGCACGGCGTGGCGTCATATAGCGACGTTCTCATCCTCATACTCATAATATACCTAGTATATCGTCATAGTTTATGAATTCAAAAAAAATTTATTCCAATGAAATTTTAAAATCCTATGGACCGTGTATATATACCCGTGGAGCAAAACCAAACCAAACCAAACTAAAAATGCAAGGATAAGAAAGAATGTAAAATATATAAAAGATTGGCAGAGTATAAAAGTACACGAAGAAAAAAACATGTATACTACTATTTGTAATGGGACCGCTGACATATTTATAATGGGAGACACACATACGAGAAAAGGGTATTTGATTATAGATACAAATTACTGAGGGTGTCGCCAACGATTATGATAATGATTTTGATTTTATGTCTCAAAATATTATGCACAATGAACATAGGTAATACATAATTTACAAACAGAAGATGAAGATGCCAATATCGTCTGTGAAGAACCGAAATGACCCATTTCCAATTTAAGCTAGAATCAAAATGAGCTATGTATGTCATAAAAACAAATAGAGAAACATGCGTAAAATGCTAATTATGAGTTTTTGTGTACAAAACACAAAAGTGTACAATGTTCTATTTACATGTTTTTGAAAAGTGTAAAATGTTCAATTTACATATTTTTGAAAAGTATGCATTTAAGACATATTTGAATATTTTTGTAGATGGTGGATATTGTTTTTAGCTACAAATGGATATGGGTCATTTTGGTTCTTTACAGACGATATACCACTTAAAACTTAAAAGTAAAATTACTTGTTTGAAGTAGTCGATGTGTTCTGGAAAAATTGAAGAGAAGTATATTATACAGTTTTATTCAAAATATCAATGTTAGGAGTCAGTACCATAACACTAAAAGCAATATACCTAATAATATTTTTAATACATACATTCGAACTAGCAATAAGAGACATTACAATGTAACAATCCCATCTAGGGATACCACCTATATCAATTTGCATATTACAGATTACAGCATGTGATAACCCTAAAATCCAGAAAAAATCGTGTAAGTAAACCCATTACCCTTGATTACTATGTATTTAGTATTTAGTAAGAGATAGGATCAACAAAATATATCATATTACAATTTCAGTACGAAACTGGCCAAAAGTGGCTCTGAGTGCCTGCCTACCTACTTACCTAGGTGTTTAATAGTAAGAATTATTAAGAAGGAAAATTTAGCAAGTTTAGCGCCAGTATAATAATAAAACCTAAATTTTCAAAACCTTAACATAATATCATTACCAGTAACTTAATATGTAACACTAAAAAAAAAAATAAACCGCTATACTAAAAAATTCAGCTATATAGGTACTTAACTCTCATTATTCTAGTTAGAATTTTTAATTAAATCTATGCAGCTATAAACTATAAATAAATTTTGCTCATGTTATAATAAATACAATAAATAATTAAGCAGGATATGAATAACTTCTAGATCCTAGGTGGTAGCTTACTACAGTAAGACGCATAGCAACAAAAGCCGAATCAAGCAGCAGCCCAACCTCTTGTTTAAATGTTTCCCTTCAACTTCAACCTATCCCGGTCTGGTGGAGGTTGATATTTCGAACTCCATAGGAAGCTTTATCTAACTCCGAATTGGCTAAGGAGCACGCAGGACACAGGGCTCACGTTAAAACTACCAAGTCTAGTTCCTCAGAAAGGTACAAAAATACCCGTTTTAAATATCAAAGCTTCAACTAAAACCTGAATTCATAATCATAACTAACAGGAGCTATAAATATATTACTAAATTAAACATTTTGCCAACATTGTAACTGTAACTATGCTAAAAAATTGTATTGAAGCCTTTCCAATAAATGTAATTCCTGTTGTTGGATGAAATCACATCTCTACTGGCAATTTCAACATATATGTTTTTACATCGTTGCTACTTACTACTGTTGGCTATTTTAAAATTACAAAAATTAGAAATTCTCTATGCTTTAACTTACTGAATTTATGATAATTTTTTTGTTTTCTTTCAAAGCTAGTTCAAAGCTCCCAATACTACAGTACAACGATACACCTAACTGCAATATTCAATCTGAAACTGTATTGCGCACTAATCAACCAATCAACCAATGAATAATATACAAATTAGTACAGGCAAAATTACAAAAAAAAATCAAAAGTATTTAAAATTCCTAACATAACATGAGGAAAATATTATATTTAGAAAATACCAACTACTTAAGCAATCTTCATTATTTTAACACTAGTGGGCTAGTTATTACAAATCTATTTATAATTTGCAATTAAATCCATTTCACTTCGTATCTCATACCTGAAGTTTAGATACATACATATCAATTCAATTAATACATATAATTATTACAAAATTGCCCATGGTAATGCCTGAAGTTAAAAAAAGTAGATTCTCGCTTTTGGTAGTGGAGTCAAGTAAAATTTGAATAGGTAACCACTAACCAGATTAGCAGATACATTTTGCGGTCAATGCCCAGAAATAAATAACATCCTTCGTTTTTATGAGAACGATTAGGTGTGAAGAGAAATAATAATGGTGGACTTTACAACCGTTTGTATGGGTCAAGAATGTCAGACAAGTAGGGCATTGAAGACTTGGGTCACAGTTCTCAGTCCTCTATTGGCTCTTCACTGTTTTCAATGTCCATGGCCTCCGCAACATCAATATCGGCACTGCTAAACACTTCAACATTCTCAGCCACGAGTTGATCTTGATCAATGTACTCAGAACTTGAATTAATACTGGTATTAATTGGACCTGCAGCATTATCACCCTCTTCTTCAGCTTCCGCTATATCACTTAAAGCGACACTCACGTCCATATCGCTAACCGTAGCAGTGCTGGAATCAAGCGGAGCAGACACCGATTCGGTAACAGCTTCATGGGTGTCTGTCACTCCAATATCATCGGCGACTGTTTCTACAATTCCTTCATTGACAACTGTGTTGGCAGCTTCGATGGCAATCAGATCTGTAGTTTCGTCAACGACTGTTTCCAATTTTTTGTCAGCGACACCGACAGCTGCAGCTTTATCCGTATCGGTTTCTTCAACTTTCTCCGTATCGGTTCCTTGAGAATTCCCTGTATCGGTTCCTTCAGCATTCCCTGTATCGGTTCCTTCAGCATTCCCTGTATTGGCTCCTTCAGCATTCCCTGTATCGGTTCCTTTAGCTTTCTCCGCATTAGTTTCTTCAATTTTATCGGTTTCTAAGTCTCCAACGGCAACTTTATCGGCATCGGTTACAACGGACTCTGAGTCCCCATCGGGAACTATTCGTCTAACCTTTTTATCTGCAATATCAACAGCCACTTTCTCTTCTTTGTTTTGACATTTCTTCATGTGCTGTGTCAACTTTTCTTTACGAGTGAACGTCTTCTCACACGTGGGACAACCGTGAGGTCGTTCTCCGGTATGAGTTAACCTGTGCCGTGTCAAGTGATGAGATCGTCTGAAAGACTGCCCACACGTGTCACAGGAATACGGTTGCTCCCCTGTAAGTTCCACAACAACAGTAATTAATGTAAGCTCTATTAAGATTTATACTACATTTAAATTAAGGGGTACAAATTACGGGAAGTAAATCAATTTATTGAGTAGTTGAGTATGACAGTTAACTGTAGAGAAAACAATTTTTTTTTACAAAAATCGGAAAAATTACCGGTATGTACTCGCATGTGTATTTTAACTCTGAACTTCTTATTACTAGTAAAGTCACAATAGTCACACGTGAATGTGGGCTTGACTAAAAGTTTCTTCCTTCCACGCTTTGACTTTGTTGGGGTCGAGTTGGGATCAGCAGGATCTGAGCCTTTACTTTTTCGTGAATACTGATCCTCCGAATTTGCTGGGTTTATTGTAGGCCAGGGCCAAAAATTAAATCCAAATGGCAGCGCTCCCGTATGGATTCTTTCATGCTCATCCCGATTAGATTTTGCCAGGAAGGACTGATGACATGGGTGGTGTCGACAGGGGAAAGGACGGATTCCTGTGTGGATGTAAATATGGAGCTCCAAAGACAGTTTGGTAGTGAACTTCTCAAAGCAGTAGTCGCATGGAAGGTAGTCTGATTCTGTTAGTTCAATCTGTGGGATGGATGCAGCAGCCCAGTTTTCAAATTCGGGATCGTAATGATCCCCGTACATGTCATTTTGTTGTTGTTTCACAATAGCAGCATTAACCTGGAGCTGATGCATGTTGTTGGCTCGGAGTGCTCCTCGCACTGCGAATGATTTTTTATTTTGAGCTACTCTGGGACGCTGAGGCGTTTGTTTTTGGCTCGAACCCTCAGTTTTAATAATCTCACCCCCTTCACTTGGATCTCCTGCTTCTGGAGATGGTACACAAGTACCGTTGAACTTCTTCGCATGTGCAGTTAACTTCTCTTTGCGAGTGAAGGACTTATCGCACGTGGGACAGCTATAAGGCTTTGTGTTGGAATGTGTCAACGTGTGACGCTTCATATGATGTGACCTAGTCAGTACAAAACAAGAAATTAATCAATCAATTAATTTAATACCACTATACTATTGTTTCCCGTTCATACAGATCCTTTCGTGACAATAAATCATTATTATTACCTTCGAAAGCACTGCCCACACACGTGACAGGAATAAGGGAGTTCCCCTGTAAGTGCAATAACAATTTATAAATATAATTAATGACAAAAACTTTTTAAGCATAGTAAAAATTGCTGATAGTAAATTGTTTATTCATTTTTAGCAAGGCAATAAAATGTAGAGAGAAAGAAAAAAAAACAGAATATACCGGTATGTATTCGTGTATGGGTCTTGAGACCCCACGTATTAGTGAAGGACTGCTCACAGAAAGAACATTCGTGACGTTTCGGCTCTTTATTTGCCCCTTTTTTACTTTTCTTGGTTTCCTTACTATCACCCAGGGCGGCTCCTGCTTCTTCCCCCGCTTCATCCTCACCTTTTACCTCTGAATCCGAAACTGGCTGCGTGTCATGGTCTTTTGATTCTGGATCTGCATCTTGAGGTGGCTGCGATTCCGAATCTGGAAGTGGCTGTGTATCTGGTTGGGATTCTTGGTCTGGTATTGGCTGTGCATCCTGTTGGGATTCTGAATCCTGTTTACTTTGTGGGAGTTCTGCTTCAGCTTCTGGAAGTTCATCTGCTGTAGGTGTGGTGGTAATTTCAGTGTTCGAGATTTCAGAATCCTCTTGAATAGCACTAGCAATTTCTGCTTCGTCACAAATCAACGCCATGATTCTGATGACTGATAAGGTTTAAACTCTAAAAGTTTTGGGAAACATAAATGCATAAATTTAGTACACACATATCCGCAATATTAAATATACATTCCAACACTAAACAAAATAAGCCTACAACCAACAATAGAAACAACCTTTATAATCAGCTTTAAACTATCATGTGAAACACTACTAAAGATTTAACTTAATATCAAGTCAAGCTGAAAGTTGAAAGTACGTACATTTTGTTAAGTCGATTAGTTATAAAATTACAATGAACTGAAAACTGACAACTGAAAATGAGTTTAAAATTTATGAAAAAGTGTACTATTGTATATTGTATTGATTGTGTAGTGTAAGTACACTAAGTACTGACTGTATGTTGTATGTGTATTTAATTGATTATTATTGCTTTGTATCTGTCTGTATAACAAGGGATCGAATTAACTTACTTAATTTCTGAATGGTTAAGGTGTTATAGATCGTAAAAATTCGTGTAACGTACTACTTGCATATACTGATTCTAACTTCCAGCATACTGCATAATACAAATTATAGTAGGTATACAACATTTTTTAGGCCCTAAAATTTAATTCTGTCTGACTGATGAACTGATAGATCGCAAATCGCAACTGATTGATGGCTGGGCCCTGTCCATAAATAATAAAACTAGATTTTCTGATAATGAGTATCTTATAAAAAATATAGCGCTTGCTTACTTACTTATTTGCTTTATAATGTTGTTGTTAGTCACATAAATCATAAATTCGAAATTATGATCTTCAATCTTATCAATTTCAAAATTTCAACTGGTCCACTTTCTTGTTTTAACTTTTTAAACTTTTTCTGTCTTCTGAGTTTTGAATTTGAATACTACCGCGTTTATTATTGGCTTTGGGCGGGAGGGGTTAGGAAACTTAGGAAATCCCGGAATCTCTTTTACATTGAGCTCAGCTCAGCATTTAGTATCACAGTTTCACAGACTCTAATCTATGTGGTCGCAATGTCCCAATGTCCCTGTTTTAAGTGTTTTAACGGCTTTTACTTTTAACAGGAACAGGAACAGATCTAAATGATACGATGGATAATGCATGCGATACTTGCTACTACTTGTACATTACTACGCTATAGAATAGACTATAGACAGAGAAGTAGAGATGAATCCAATTACTGATGCCGATAGATAATACATACATTATAAATTATAATTAAGAAAAACAAAACCCATTAGAAATATGCAACAGAAATGCTAAAATACAATAATACTTAATTGAAATACATATCGCCTGTGAAGAACCAAAATTACCTACTTATATCTATTTGTAATTTGTAGCTAAAAACAATATCCACTGTCTCACTATCTACAAAAATATTGAAACATAATGCCTTGAAAGCATTTAATTACGATATTTTACATTTTTCAAAAACATGTAATGGAACATTTTACACTTTTCAAAAACATGTAAATTTTAAATTAGAACATTTTGCACTTTTGAAAAACATGTAAATAGAACATTTTACACTTTTCTAAATCATGTAAATAGAACATTTTACACTTTTCAAAAACATGTAAATGGAGCATTTTACACTTTTCAAAAACATGTAAATGGAGCATTTTACACTTTTGAAAAACATATAAATAGAACATTTTACACTTTTCAAAAACATGTAAAAATAGAAGTTTCCATCCTGACGTGATTGTAATGAGCTCCGTATCGCATATTGTAACCTCAGTATTTTGATTTTGATAGATTTTAATAAAAATTGCCATCGTTCGTTAGACTCGCTCGTTTACACTTCTTGGGCCCTGCACATTTCAGGTAAGTGTATTACAAGTACGCAGTAGTAAGCACTCTATAAACATTAATTAAAATCAATCCTGTCTTTTTTTTTTAATTGTTTTTTGTGTTATACTGCATGCGTTAAGTCCGAAGTATATAAGCAACAAACATTATAATAGTATTTAATACAACAAGTTAGTTTGTGGCTTCCGTTGCGTGATGGGTGCGTAGCAGTGGTAGAATTCATTTATTATATGGGACTTCGTATAGGACTAATTATGGGGAAAGTATATAACTAAAAACGTGGTATTAATCTATGTATTATTTATATATTCAATCTTAAAGTCTTAAACGACGGCAAAATTGCATCATTATTTTTGAAGTAAGTGCAATCCAGTTCCCGATAAAAAGAAAGTGATTCGAAAAAACAAAAATGAAATACGTGTCCCACAAATGTTGAATGTTTAGGTTTTACTATTGTTTTCATAAAAAATTGAAGATTACGTAATAACAATAATTTTGTGTTGCCTTTCATCAATATCAATAGATTAATTTCATTTTTGTGATTGCAGTTTCAATGGTTTTAATGTAATCTCCCTATTGACTTTGACTTTCGTTTTCGTCCTGTTTTACGCCTCCCTGCTCGTAGTGCTCGTTCAGATTTTTGTAATTCTGGATGCAGATAGTCGAGTGTTTTCATGAGTTCATGTGCCCGAATCATACGATGTAAGGAGCTAGTTGTGCGTATCGTTAATTTTTTGTGTGATTTTGTTTTTCCTGTTCCTGTTTTACGGTTGAAACTTCCTACTTTCGGTTTGGGCCTATTTGATCCCAACGTTTTTCTGCTCTTCCGCATGAGTGCAGCTCTAATTTTTGACCACGCATTAGCATTGTAAGCCAAATTTCTCGATTTTCTAGAAATTCTAGATCCATTCCTATTTAGTGGATTGATCTTTGCAGCACCTTTACTACTACTTCCTGCAGGAACCCTGTTGATGGATTTGGATTTTGATCCTCTTGATTCGCTTTTACTTTTTTTTCGAAGCCATGGCCATACACCACCCTCATTATCATCCTCGTTAAGGGAATCAAATCCACTAAAACTAACCCCACCACCAGCACCAGCAGATCGAGATCTGCTTTTACTCGGACTAGTAGAAGAAGGTCTTTTTAGGAACGCTGCAGATGAATTTTTAAGCTCTCTTTTTATACTTTTTAATGTTTTTAAACTTAGCGTGCCTTTCTTAATTTTCTTCTTTCCTTTACCTTTACCCTTACTTTTTTTAGAACTTGTTTTACTTCTGGATTTTGTTGTGATTTTAGCCTTCGATTGTTTACTCTCAGATTTAGATTCTCCTGCTGCATTCACTGATTGTGCCTGTTCTTGTTTATCGGTCCGAATTTCGGATAAGACTTTAGGTAAACTTTGGCCACTTTGCATTAGGATGCTTGTCATCCCAGCGTCGTCAATACGTATGTCTAGTGGATCAAATGGAATTGGACCTAGTTTTGCTGTTAGTGTCGGGTCCTGCATATTTTTAACATTGTTAGCATCATCTTTCAAATTCAACACATTATTAGCAGTATTATTATTATCGAATTCGATTGACCCAGAATCTTTTCGAGCTGCCATCTCCATTTCATCCCGCTTTTCGCTCACGTAAATCTCGTTTAAATGTTTTGACAGAGCTGAGCTGGATCTGGATGTGACCACAAACTCTCCAGATTGTGACGAAATGAAATCTGTAGGATCCGAATGGGTTACATTTGTGGTAGCAGCAGTATCAGCAGATGTTTCGGATACGGTTGCGGGTGCGGGGAAGCTCTTTGGTGGTAAGGGGGGTGGAGGACCCATTGTTTGTGTTCGGGGTGGTGGGGCCGGAGGTGGAAGTTCAAAGGACAAGGACAAAGTTTCATCAATTTTATCAGCGCAGAGTTGTTTAAAATTTTGAATTTCTAAATCTGCGATTCTAGCTATTAATTTCTTTTCTGTTTGCTTCATTGGCGCCTTTTGATTTTGGTGCAGTGGTTGTTTCAATTTCCTCCGCTTTTCAACACGCTGATTAGGCTCCATGAAATCTGCTAGAGTCATCTTTGTTTTCCCAGCAGGTGACGTTAAGACTGGAGTATCATGAAAATTTTGTTGATGATGGTCTTCCGCAACTTGAGCAAATAGTGCAGAATTTAAATTTTGATAATTTGGTCTTTCAATACTCCGAATTTTGCTGCTTTTTTTATGGGTATGAATTTCCTTTCCTTTCTTCTGCTTAATACCTTTCTTTTGATGTTCTGTAACGGTCGCGCCAAGGCCGACTGAGCCCATTTCAAGTGTTTTTTCCCTTTTGTTTTCTCCCTTATTATTAGCCATCATAAATGGAACCGGGCCATGGGGGTGTTCGATCGTATTATTCTGATCATACGCTGTTTGACTTCGAGTTTGTGCTTCTATTTGTTCTGAGAAGTTTTGGGGAAAATACGAAACAGGTGTGTCTTCTTGCACATTATTGGATTCGAAGTCGCTTAATTCATTTGGACAATTTGGTGTAGAGTATTGCAGTTGAATTTCGTCATTATTAAAATCAATTACATCATCCACTGTGAACAAGTTTACATCTCCAGAGCTCCCTGAACTGGGTGTTTTCGCTCTTTTAAGACGTTCGTGTATCACATCTGTCTTTGTTTCAATTTTTATTTCTGAAGTTGATTCATCGAAAGCTGTAAATTGCCTGTTTTGATTGTGATATGGATTGTAATTATTGCTAAATAGGTTGGTTTTAGAGTTGGAGAAACATTTGAAATTAAGTTTCCCCGCTGTTTCAATATCGTTCATAGCAAGAGTATTATAATAATTATTGTGTTTTCCGTGACCGGATCCGGGCACGGCTGGAACTCCTCTATACTTTTCGTTATTTATTTTGGTCTTGGCGGAATGATCTACAAGTGAATAAGGTGGTAGCCATTCATAGGATGAGTGTAGATGAGTGTTGTGTTTTGCGTTTGAAATGCTAGGGATAAATACAATGGCTGAGGCCGAAACAGATGGAAAATCTGAATGGGATGAATTACGCCTTTCACTGTCGTCAATTTCAGTAGGTTGTGCTTTCACTTTGTTCTGAAATGCAAATGCAAGAGAATCAAGCAGATACTATTTACAAAGTCTACATTTTAATTTTAACGACTCCACCACTATTTAATATAATTGACGTTTGGTTCATCGACACTCACCCGTTCGTACATGCTAATCGTCCCTTCTTATTTGTACCCTATCGATTCAGCTTATCTGCTATTCGTCCCTGATTGGCTCGTACCGCACCAATTTTGCCAATTTATACGTACTTCATTAAGTGTATTTACCTCACTGTTTCAGTACTTTATTAAGTGTTTACCTTAGACAGTGCATTAATCGAATCTTGATTTCAATTTTTAATTATTTTCATCTGTTCGTAGATTCAAACATTGTATTTTAAACGAAAAGATAAATAAATATATAGTGCGATTAAATAAGCACATCACGAACACGTCTATCCTTCCTTGGTTGGACCCTTTGTGTACAAAAAGTTGCGGGGTACGACGAGAAAGATATTGACTAACACAGATATAAGTACGAATAAGAGGGGACAAACGGCAGGGTACGAACGGGGTGCTAACTAGGTTACGAAAATATCGATGTAATACAAACCTTATTATACCTCCAGCACATATTCTCTTGAAAAATGTTACTTATTCGTGGCAATATAATATACTAGAAGTTCGGCCAACCGATGGATCGGTTGTGGTAGATGTCTACTATGTGTTTATCTGGCTACGATTACTGATTGTCACCCTACTCTAACGTGTCTAGGGGGTTGGCCTTTGGCGTGTCTCGCAGAAAAACCACACAAGATACAACATACTAATGAGCTAATGGTGTATATTACAGTGCCTGGATTAATCGTCATCAGCCGTAGACAAGTTAGAGTAGAGGGTTAATGGGTAATTGTGGCCAGATGAGACTCATCTATCCCAACCGATTCATCTGTTGGCCGTACTCTTAGTTAAAATGAAATGACAATACATTGATGTAGAACATATGAGATGTCAGCCACTAAAAGTGTTTCCAGGGTAAACCAACGTGGAGGTCTCCCATTTATTACCCCATGAGTTTTTAGGGGTTTAGCTCCTCCCCATTTCATTTAAAGCACTCTTGTCAGTACATCTTTGTACATATAGTTGTAACTGTATGTCTCCATATCATCGTCTTGTACCCCACTGATTTATACATACAGTAATAAAAGTGTGCATTCAAAAGTACATATTATTATGTAATTCGAATCTGTATTTAAATTTTCAATAATTTTCATATGTGCGTGATGTCCACATCAAACCTAATAGGAAAAGTAGAATCATAGGTGATATAGTTTGAAAAAGTGATTAAAACTTTCTTAATTTTACATAGCCAGAGTTTTTAAGGAAAAGAGCTGAATGTACAAGTATCGGTAGTTCAGACTATAAGCTACATCACTATCAGTGACAAAAGAATTTAAAGGCAGTAGTTTTTGCAAGATAGCTACTGGTCACCATTAGGACGGACCCGCTGCTATACCTAGGAATGCTTGTTTCAATTGTATTCAAATTATGTATTTCTATGCGATTTAGGTATTTTTTGGAAATACTTTTATAAATTGCAGCAAAGTTACCTTTTTTACCAAATTAGTGACGAACAGCAATAATCTGTTGAATGAATAATAGTAGTGACATCCATTTTTGTTTTTGCTTCATGTATTTTTTAAATTGTCAAAAAATTGCTCTCGCTTATATAATGTTTTTTCTTCAAATTAAAAAAACTAATATTTTCGTTTAAAAATTTAACTAATCATTTTCTCTTCTATGTTTCTTCTCTAATTTCCGCCGACATGTAAATTCTGCATCTCTGCTACATATTCCGTAGGGATTAACTGGACACTCAGGCTTCGCTCCGGGTGGTGGAGGTGGCAGTGGTGGAGGGGGCGGAGGAGGAGGAGGTGGTGGTGGTGCTATATTTTGAAACATAAATTATAAATGTTAGTTTAGTAAATGCACTTGTCAAGTAGTCTAGGTCTAGAACCAATTTAAACAAGGCATAGATAGATACGAACCGGAACAAAATCAAACTAATAAAAAATGGATTTATGCTATCTCTACAAGCCTTTAAAAATTATACAGCAAAGCCTATTACGTGGAGCTATGGCAGATTCTACTGATTCCACAGAGCGACGTCGAGGCGGGGGTGGTGGTGGAGGTGGTGGGGGAGCCTGTTGTGGTGGTGGATAGCCCATTCCCATTTGAGGCATAAACATTGGCTGTTGCATTGGCATCGGCATAATAATCGTTGTAACACCTCCTCCCCCTGATTGCATCGGTTGTTGCTGCATCGGCATCATGGGACATTGCATGTGACATCTATGTCGACGATGATGTCTCCTTCCACCCGAATGATGTCCATGTCTTCTGCCACTGTGCCCACCATGTGGTCTAGATTTTGGTCTTGATCCTCTACATCAAACATGACTGATATATTATGATTCCATGTAAGTAAATGAATTCATAATGCAGTTGGCAGTTAGTGTCTAGCCAGTCTGGTAGTCTGGTCTGGCACTTTCGGGCAGACAAGTTTGCAAACGGTCAAATTGAAATGACCATATAACGTTACTGGTCAGGTTTTAAATTAAGCGGCCAGGTTGATTTTATTGTGGTTTATGGGTATAGAGATACAGTTTTAGAAAGTGATAGTTTTTTCATTTGGAATTCGATAATAAAATATTGAGACTTACCGACGAGGGGCGTTGTAGTCAGCACTACTGTTCCTCCTACTATCTTGAAAGTAATTATTACTTGCAAAATTTTTTTCAGGTCCACCTCCACGTTGAGATGGGATGCTATCACTCCTTTCGTCTTCTTGTGCTTTCGGCGTAGAATCTTTTCGGGGTTGGGATCCGGGGTCGTCATCGAATTCACTTGTGGCGTGGTGAGGTTTCTTCTTCTTTTTACACATCCTGTTCAAATTGAAGATTAAATTGACATAACTAATAACTGCTAGGGTTTACTGCGTTTTCTGATTAAAATCCACTTTGAATTCTTGATTCAAACCCATGAAAGGTATAAGGTAGTATAGCTAGTAGTGGTAGCGGTAGCCTATGAGCATCGTTTGGGAAGAAGCAAAATTGTCAATCTCTAACTATCAGTGTCACATAACAAACTTGCTATTCTCCAAGCCACACTAAATGCAAAATTGCTCAGCTCCATTTTTTGACCCAATTAGCTCATAATTTGGGTTTTCACGATAAATTTTAAAATTGTCCCATAAAATTCAATTCAAAATTTTAAATATTTTTAAACTCTATCGTGCAGTAGCTGCTACAATGTTTTTCGTATTTCAATAAAATTTGAAATCCTGCATCTTAAAGCAATTCCAAAGAAAAACATATTTCAGGATTTTGTAAAATTTAGAATTTTCGAATTTTTTTTAAAAATTTTATTTTTAAGTTTTTGGGAAATAATCGTTCTTGAATATCCCGTGTTTTTGAAAAAATTATTTGAATAAAATATTGGGAATGATAGAAAAACTCAGCGTGTTTTGTGTTGTATATATGTGTTAAAAACTTTAATGAGCTCTGAAAAATGGCGTGAAACAAACTATTTAACTAAAAAGAGCATGATTGACTATACACGCCATGTTAAAATATTTGAGTACAAATTCCTGGCTGTGCAGCAAATTAAAAACAACTTCATTACTGCATCCGCTGCATTTGTTCATATAAAAAATATTTTAATGAGTTTCGAAATACTTTAAAAGTTTTTGAAACCCCTTAATACGGCCGATATTTATGAAAATACCCTTTTGTTCACATAATTAAGAAAGCAGTACAAAATGCATAATTGATTATTTTGCTGAAAAATTATTATTCACGAATAAATGCATGATACAATGAAAACGGGCAATTCTGGCAATTTTGCTCTGAAGTAGTGTGAATCAGTGAATAATTATTGGAGATGGTCAATTTTTTTCTGCAGTAGCGACACGCATGTTGTGTCTTGTGTGTTTAATACTATAAAACAAATGATCCCAGTCCCAGAGTTTTAAAACTTTCCATGTGAAACTAAAATACCGTGATTGCTTTCTTTAAGAATACAAAAGTAAAAAATAGACTCACACAAACTTACTTTACATTTAAGCATGATTCAGTAAATTGACTCAGCTGGGTCATCAGGAAAGGGATCAGTGTGTACGGGTTTTAAGGTTGTTCGTTGTTAGTACCCTTGAGACACAGTTTTTCCATCTAGACAAAGTCTTCATTTCAAGTGAAAGGTTACTCATTCAAAAATATTTGCGAGTTGGCTATAACTGTTTAATAGTAAATTCTATTACTGTGGCACTGATAGCTAAATAAAATCATCGGACAGTAAAAATAGTGGTTAGGGGCTATACCGAGCGATTTGCCTAAGTTAACCGACCGATGCTGCTATTTCCGTCGATATCGCAACTGCATTCATATCGCTTAACAATGGACTATTATGCTATTCAACGCAAACTAGAAAAGTTCAGCTCCTAATTAGCACTAATAAATAAAATTGAAATTGATCCACCTGATCCAGCAGGGTCAGGGTCAGGGGTACACCCACGCCTCCAGCGTGGGTCGACACACTTCAAATTTTAGCCTACCACGTCACTTTGAATTTTGGACAATAATAATTGGCCTATAATCTTTCTTTACATAATAATTTATAAACTTTATTAAGCCAGCTCAGCCAAACTGCTCATACAATATACGCATTTTTTAGATTTTAATGTTTTTTATCGATTGATTAGGCTCAGAACTTCAGAACCTTACTAATATACCTTACTCCCTTTCAAAATTTAAAGATTACAGACAGCTAAATACTAGGTATAGTTAGGTATAATAAAAAAAATGAAGTTAAGTATTAAGTTAGTTAATTAGTTATATATCTATATTCCTACAGGTAATTTCTTGTGCAGCCTAAATATTTTGACAGTGTTGGGACCAATAAAAATTTAAACTAAAAATATAAACTAAAAATTAATAATAAAATTATTATAGAATAATAATTTAATTTAATAATATTATTTTAAAATTAATAATAATAAAATTAATAATTTTATTATTAATTTAAAAAATAACTTACTGATGACTTTCTTAACGTTATTCAAATAATGTCGTGTGGATTTATGTATCATTTAAATTAATGATACGCCGTAGCAACAACAGATGGCGTGACAGTACTACTTACGTTAACGTTAAGCAGTGAGCACAGCTTTATTAAATGCGGAATAAGTCGTATATTTTTAAGTAGGGCGTAAGGTAAGTTAATAATTTTAAGTAATATGTTTATCAAGCAAGCACATATTGTTTTAATTTTAAAATTAAATGAAATGCTTAAATAGATCCATTAGATATACATTTAATAATCATTTTTGTTTTTTTTTTGTTTTTTACGAGACTCTATTTTGCACCATTTGTATCTATAGCTTGCATGCACTTGTTATATAACTTATTTGACAGATAGCTCATTTTCATTCTAGCGTAAATTGCCTCAATCAATACATATGGTGTCACAATGTATACTTTTGAACTCTGTCCTCGCTACTTAAAGATCATGCTGCATATTTTTAATCACTATTCATACGTTTAGCTTGATTACAACAAAATTTAAGTGGGGGCACGTGATGCACTTTTAAAGTATGGTATGCATGTCCAAGGTTCGTTTATCATCAGAATTATTATTTTGACACTGTGAAAACAATTTATACAAATTATGATAGTGGGCAAGCCGGCAATTCATTACAAATATTAAGGTATATATCTTTCAGCTACTTAATTGTTACGTAACTTCTCACACTCAAGGCAAGGCAGTGGACGGCATACCGGTACCGGTTTCCAGTAGTGCCGGTGCCGGTAGACAGAGAGACGAGAAGTGTACCAAATATACGCAAATTACCGTCAACCTTGAAACGATTGCCATAGTCTGGTAGTGCAGTACCAGTGCCAGCCCGTGTCACGCTGGAATGTTGTGGGATAATAGCCTCACAAGTTTGTAGCTTTCAACTCTCAAGTGTAATAATATATGTGGTTGTATGATACATAAATGTAGGTTTTACCTACCTACCTATATCCAATTTTTTTAAGCACAGTTTAGCGATTGTAACAAGTTACAGTTTAAAATGTACAATAATTATAATAAAAGCTATAAGGATAGGGCAAGTTTTCTATTTTCTTTTATCTTGTAGTAGAAATGTAAATTTGATTTTGATTCAGAGTTTTTAAGCAAAAAAATAGATAGATTCGTTGGGAAGCAGAAGAAGGAAGGTTTGGAATTGTCATTGTTGCGTTATGTTCGCCGTTGGAATTTATTATTAGGTAGTAGATATGTTAATTTGTCTCTGTATGTTTGAGGTGTAATCTATATTTGATTCTGATACTACATGTAGCAGTAGCTATGAAATGAATAAGAAGCAATGAAGAAGATAATAATATGTATGTAATTTACCCAACACAAATACTAGTATAATAGTTTTTTATTTAGGTGTATAATTTAAGCGTAGGTAAGTAACTTATGACGACGACTATATACGAATAATATTTATCTACCTTAAGTGAATTTACTTACGTACTAGGTACTTATACCTACCATGTAGTTAGTTATGTAATCATATGTCGTGTGCTGTTGTGTTATGTCATGTCTTGTGGATCGTGGATTACATGTCTGAATGTCTAGTAGTCCGATGTACGGATGTACTATAGGTATATGGGACAAGCAAGGGGATGGTGATGGTAGACAGTAGACACTCGTCTTGTGTATTTCATGTATCTTGTTTCCATTTACAACTCGATCACATGCCAGGACATGTTCCGTCTTCCATTGAACACGTCTCCTCGTCACTCGTCACTTAACTGCATAAATACTTAAAGTACCGTATTTCCTATGCTATAGTGCACTCCGGGAAATATTCAAATTCCGATCTTCTAAATCCCTCCCTCCTGTATAAAATATAACCAACCCGTGTACCAGGGCCGGATAATGCGGCCAGCGCAGCGCAGGCAGCCCCCGCTGCTTTAATTTTCAAAAAACATGTAAGCGGAACATTTTGCAGTTTTCAAAAATATGTAAAAAGAATATTTTGACCTTTTAAAAACATCCAAATAAAAATTTTTGCCCATTTTAAAAACATGGAAATAGAAGATTTTGCACTTTTCTGAATCAAGTAAAAAGAACATTTTGTACTTTTCTAAAACATGCAAATACAGCATTTTGCATTACCAAATCAAACCATCAATAAAATCAAAATGGTGGTTTTTGTATGGAAACAAATTTCTGCCTAAAAGCAATTTCTTCGTCCGGCCCTGCCGTGTACTATATTGTATGGCCGTGTAATTGTGCGTTGCAGTCCCAGTGTCCCGTGTACTATTTTAATTCCTAAACCTCTCACAATCAGACCCGTGTACTCTTACAAGCCGCCGCGTACTATTATGGGTCCGTGTGCAATTATAGGAAATACAGTAGATCTATAGGTATCTCGTTAAAATTCGTTCCGTCTTCTCTTTCGTGATTTACTTGTAAATTGTCGTATCTGCGTTTTGTACTTATTTACGTACGTAGGTAGCGATTTTATGTAAATCCAAAACACATAATTACTGTAAAGTGCTTAACTTTAGCTCTAACGGGGGGGGGGGGATTCTTGACAGCATCAAAGTGGTGTCAACAGATTCGAATATTTCAAAAAATTTGTTCAAAATACACAAAAATCTTTCTTATTCTACTCGAAAAATATCTGAACCGATTATTTTTTGCTCCTTGTTTTTATTTATTAATTTGGACACCTTGATAAATGTATAGTGTAAGCAGTAGTGTACTTTCATAAATATAACATAGATATTTTGCACTTCTTGAGAGTAAATTTTTTACTAGTAATTTTTTTAAGTACTATATTACAATTCTGTAGGTGTGAATTTTTTAAAACTGCTTGAAACAGCTGCAAATATAATACATTTATCCCTTTTTCCTATAATTCATAAATATTTAAATACTAAAATTTGCATTGCGCTGGGACTGGGAAAATATGTAAAAATGTGCATGCTTTTGCAACTGCAGAAAAGTCTGTCTTTCAAGATACCTCATTTTTGATTTAGGAGCTTGAACCAAGTTTATGTACGATATTTTTACAGCCTTCGAGATATTTATAGATTACCTAATATACCTACTACACACGATGTGTAGCATCTCCAAATGACACTGATACCAACATGGTTTCTATATTATAGCGTGCAAGAAGAACTTTGGACAGAAAAATGTGTACTAAAAAAAGTATAGATATACCTAATATGAATTGATTCCGTTACGTTTTTCTAGAATCCCTTATGGCTTATGGTATACTTGTAAAATATAGATGCGCTTTATTGGCTGTGCATTGTTCGGTATTGTGCAGCTCTGCTGTTGTACTCTGTACTATGTAATTGTAATATGATATGATGCCACGTTACGTATTTAATGTACCCAAAAGCTATAGACTCGTCTCGACCACCTTTATAAATATTTCTTGTCCTTGTCTCAAAATATAGCTTTTTTGAGTTTTTTTAATGCAGAGTAAAAATAACACTGGTTTCACTAATATGTAATAATGGAACACCAAATCTCTATTTGCATGCAACATGGAGGAATGGTAACTCAAAACTATTGCAAAACTTATAAAAATAATATGCTTTCATGATTGTAGTTATTCGGGATCGTCCATAAATGACGCCGATCTATGACTCCCTGGTGGCATCACGTCACATCCATCGAAAATCTCATGTTTTACTATGTAATCGGAACAGAATGCTCCAAATATTAAAATTTTTAAGTGTAGTAATTTTTTTCAAACTAAGTTATAGTAATAAAGTATTAATAGTGCATTTTCCTTAGGTAAAGGGATCAAGGGTATTGGTAGTAGAGAAATAAGTATGCATTAAAAAATGCCATCTGTTATTTAAATTCATTTTATAGAATTGATTTAGTTGTACATTTTACATCATTACACACCTTTTAGCCTTGAATTTGAATTTGTAATGGATTTTGATTTGCTTATTTTGGCAAGCTTCTAGAAAGTCTATAGATTTAGACTACATAATAAATAACATTATAACAGCAGCATCTGTACTGTGGGACGTTTCGCTATCTACATAAGAAAAGAAATAAAAATTGTTATTGCACAAAATATGTATCAAAGTATCAAAATCGCATGGCTCCTCACTCCTCTCAGGCTCCAGTATAGTATATGTATTCAATATAAAAATGTACATTTTTTTTTTAAACTACAAGTGAATAATCAAAGCTAAATAAAGGGAATATATTCGAGGAGCATAATATATAAAAAATAAAGAAGTGTTGATCCACAAGGAAGGGACGGGACGACGGGAGCTGTGCTGTACAGATTGTATAATATATTCCATCTGCAAAGAGTGAAACCAGTACCATTGTACCATTAGTTCGGTTCGGTGGGGACTGTGGGTGACGGTATTGGAAATCTGTTTATTCACAGCTAGAGCTAACTAGTAAGTAGGCTCCCCATAATATGCACTAGCTCTCACACTGGCATTTTTCAGTTTCAGTAGCCGTCGTTTATATAGTATTGTGGATGTAAGGGGACACTGTAGAATTCGATAGGGAGACAGAAACCGGAGCCGGAGCCGGTACCCGGAGCGGAAGGGAGGCGGGGATTGGGCCAGTCCGACACCGACTCGGTGGAAGCTGGCTTACGTGAGTACGACGGGCCGAGCAGTGGTGGCTGATTCCCTCCGCGTCTGTCTGTCTGTCCGCTTCCCTGCCGCCGGTGGTTCATGTTCTTTTTTTTTCAGTGTTCCTTCCTTTCAGTCTCGTCTAAAAAGCATTGTATGTAGCTGAGGGGGCATGTATAAATTACGTCGCCACGTCACAATCCTAAAAGAGGGAGGGCCCCGGTCGCGTTAGAAAAAAATTAACCATGACATAATAAAATCTAAACGTATTTAATAAAGTTTTTTTTCAGAGTGCAAAAATTGTAAAATAAATTATTTTGAGATTTTTGCACAACGTAAATTATGGAAGCTCCCTCACTTATATGTAAGCGTAAGTAGGTACATAATATTATTCGCTTGGATTTTAGATTAGGATTTTGGATTGCATATGGTGAAACATATCTCCGGTAGATTTGCATGTACTGCTCAGGAACGAACGAGGAACACGACGGGAAAAAAAGGCGAGATAGAAAACTGTTCATAGGGAACTGTGTGAGTGAGGAGACATTGTACGTGAAATAGTGGCGGTGGCTGAGGCTCTGTGAGCAGTGGAAGCAGTGACGGTGTGTACACGTTGCAGAAGAAGAAGGCAGCGTTTTCCGTTTTATAGCGTATAAAGTTAAAGTCTGTGTCGAGTTCTATAACATCTTTCATTTACCACCACGTTTAATAAAATACTGACTACACACAATCATCTCTATACTATCAGCGCTCGTTCGACCCTCAACACTAAAACACTCTCCTCATCCCATCTCACTCATCTGTCTCATCCTCATCCCCTCTGGTCCTGATCCTGTTTCAGTTTTTCTATCTTCCTTAATTTTTTTTACACACTTATCTCAATAGACAGATCTCCTGTGAATCCTACCCTGGCTAGAAACTCCTGCTCTGCATCTTGCATAACATACCATGCTCAGAGTAACTTGGAATTTATAGAGGAATAGGTAGGTATAAGTAGGTAGTAGCAAGTAAAAGATTTTTTTTTACTTTTTGCAAACTACAAAAACTACAAACTTTGCCTAGTTAGTTAGGACCCCGTCACAGGCACACACACACACACACACACATTTGTATATCTGTAGAAATAAGGAACGAGATATATAGTCGACATTTACCGCACCTGCCGACTGTGTGGAAGAGACGTCAGTCAGAAACCGAGACCACTCCGAGCTACAGTCCCTCAACCTCAACTGCAGTCAGTCCTCAGTTCCTCAGTGGTTCTATCTCTATCTCTAGAGACACATTTTATTATTTTATTCTTTCTATTGTAAAATAATCCCCGAAAAAAACCAATACTCAATACCCCCACCCACCATCAATATAAATGTGAGCGAGAAAGGGAAGGAAAACGTCCAACTGTCTGTCTGTCTGTACTGAACTGTAAAAGTAAAGTTTCCACGAACAGTATTTTGACTCCCTTAAATTTTACCTGCCTGGTAATTTTGAATTTTGCCGGTGTGAGGGTAAAAATTGTGGTGATAATATATAGTTATTGAATTACTGATTGATATTCGATAATTTTGGTGGAAGACCAACCAAGTGAAGTTGGAAGTGCTGCATCAAGTGAAAAAAAAAGAAATAATAAAATTGCACAGTTGAAAGTCCAAAGTCCAACTTGAATTTTACCTGCATCTAATTTATTGTTGACTGACTGTGTAGCAGCAGCGAACAATATACGTCCGACTAGAGTTGAATGAGCGTCCCACGTTGAAACGTGAGGGAGATTACATTAATTCGCCAAATTATATGTAATTAGTTATATAATATAAATGGGTACTCAGTCAGGTTTGGTCTTAATTCAAGTGCTTGAACTTAGCACAGACGGAGAGCATAGTTGATAGTTGGTAGTTGTTAATCGAAGAAAATCACAAGTCAGTATATTCAGTATTACTAGCTATACAATAAAAATATTGATATCAGAGACAGAGAGAGATCAGTCTTTGGCAGTCGTCGTCGTCGTCGTCAAATTCCCCATTCACACTCCCTAATATATTTACTGTAATACAAAAATACTACGAACCATTTACTATTACTTACAATCATCATCAGTGCCATTGAAATTTGAAATAGTATATAATTATCAATTCACTAGTGACTACTGACTCGGCGCGGGTTCTTAATGAGGGTTCAGTAAGACACAAGAGAGTGAATATAGTTGGCTGACATTTGACACTGGTTGTCGCCGTTGTTGTTGGTTGTATAGTTTTCGGCAGTCGTGGGTCAAGTTACAACTGACTGGAGAGAGACTCATCAGGACGGGTCATTATTATCGACTCATCGAATCATCATCATCATCATCCATCGATCTTTGGCTTTTCTTTTTTCGTCTCTAATGATTTTGTGAGAAGCTGATGAGATTCGTGTAATCAAGACGTATGGACTGGAACTGGACGGATGATATAAGTTTATAAGAAGAAGTAGAAGAAGAAGTGAGAAGAAGCGTCCATGAAAATTGTGCAAGTGTGGTGGTTCATGTTTGACACTCAACATTGTAATTGTAGCAGGAAGAGTTAACAGTTGTGAGCGTAGCGTAGAACAGTCACCATACCAGTACCAGTCACTAGTTTTTTTCTAGTTGCACTCTGAAGCCGCCTTTCTAGTCTGGTAAGTATTTATTAAATTAATAATATTATTGTTAAATTTTAATTTTACAAAAATAAAAGTCCAGTGAATATTCTATTAGTATATATATATATTTCATATTAGATATTTATTATTTAGATTTTCATCTCTTCTTCTGCAAGCGTGCAAAAAAAGCTGGTTGTAGGAAGTATATACCTATATGCTTATAGAAAATTTAATATAAATTAGTAAATTAATAAATTAAACTTTAGCTCATGATAATATAATAATATAATTTAAAATTTATACATTATTAAATTAAGTATTTATGGCAAGTTTTATAATATGTTGAATGTCCTAGAATATAACTTACCATTAGGTACTAAGTTTAAACATCGCGTATCGATTTTGCTCTGATGTTAGTATTATAATGTTGTCTAATTCAGGCAGAGGTCTGCATTAGTTTATTTGGAGTTTTGAAGCCTCCAGTAGTTAAAATTATACTATTTCAAAAGTCATTACTGATTATAAATTGGTTTTTGAAGGAAATTGGTATGTATACCTACCCATTTATTTATTTATTTTCTTCGTTTTTTTCTAAATTAAAATTCTATCTAATCGTAAGATAATAAGGCTGTTTTTGACTTGTGACTGGTGATATCGATATGAGACTTTGAATTCGGTCCTATTTATTAGATTGTCGGGATTTTCGGGATAATCTAACAAAAAGTTTTAGATTTGCAAATTTTCAGTTCCCCATGTAGGTCGTTGACATAATATCCTGAAACCCTCAAATTTGCCAGGGGTCAAACACCAAGTTGACCCACCCCATTAGCATTACGGGAATTCGAGTGGGTCAAAATGTATCATTGCAAAAATATTTTTCACTGTCGTTATGATGATTTTATTCCTTCTTCGAACAGAATTTGGAAATGTTTTAGAATCTTTTTTATTTGCCTAATTTAGATAAAATTAAACTCAGTGCAGTTAGTACTTTTTTGGACTTGGACTTGAGACTTTGATAATTCTGACTGATTAGTTATATAAGAGATGTGATTGATTGATAAGCATGTGTCAGGGCAGGACAGGACACAAGTTATGTATCAGTATGTGCGTAAGTAAGTAAAGATTTAATAGATTATGGAGCCGGTAAGGCAATGGATGTACATGTGCTTGTTGTATACCTTCTACTTGTGTAGTTTTGTATTAATAATATATTTACTGTAGAGTTGTAGTAGTTGTCTAGAATGCTGAATGCTGTGAGAACTGGCTGACACTGATATATACAGCTAGCTCGTGGGCTCTCTTGGTTGGAATTTAATTTTGTAGGGAAGTTTCTGGTGTCATTATATAATAGCAAAGAACTTCAAAGAAGCAATGATTTGTTAGTTAGTGGCCTAGTTTTCTATAGGGATTACATATATTATTCTCCTCTCAGACGATCGGATGATATGCATAGTAGATATTGATGCAAAACATATTTATTTAATTAATTTAATTACTGAATACATAATGGTGTTATTCATTGTAATCATTGTAGACTATTTTTTTATTAAGTCCTGTTAGGGCTGTCGCCCATTGGGACTGTCAACTGTATGGATTGTAGATTATATAATTAATTAGGTAGGTACCTTGCGTAGTGGTAGGTATATTGCGTATTATGCAACTGATATTGTAACGTCAAAAGTGGACCTCCATAATTATTTACTACTCTAGTAACCAACTGACCGAATTCGATTAAGCTATGAATGAAAGAATATTTACAGATTTAATATTTTATCAGTTAGCTATTATTACGGTTTTAATTTTATATTTGTGTTGTGTATGGTTATTCAGTAGTACACGTGATTTCTCAAAGTAGGTACAAAATTTTCCTTAATATGATGATATTTTATGAACACGTCCTGTCAGGTTTGCCGAAAATCAAAAAATTCAATTTCCTGATGATTTTGCCTTTGAGAATGTCCTACTGTTCCACGTTTTCTGAGCAGGCAAAATTTCCTGCTTTCAATTTTGAGACTTGTAGTCTTAAAATTTCCTGGTTTTTTCCTGATTTCAAAAAGAAATGAATGAGCGAAAGTTAAAATTCAGGAATTAGTGAATGAATATACTATTGTTTAAAAAGCTTCAATCTTCAATTAAAAATGATAATACTTGAGTTAATTTTATTTTACATTCAAGTAAAAGCCAACTTTGTGAGGGGTATAATTCGTAGTTATACGAATACAATAAAATAAAAACATTGTATAGAGTGTACTTAGTGTAATTGCCTATGTAGTCAAGCACTCACAGAATAGATGCTAATTGGAGTATATTACAGCCGGTGCTGGTTGCCGGTATTCAGTGTCCTTATCCTAAAATATTAGTTGTGGTTGACGTTGTTGCTCCAGTCACCAGCGTCTGTCGTTGTGGGGGATATATATACTAAAGATATAATTATAGTTTTTGATACTAATGTTAGCTAGTGTATCATTGAGTCGGCTGAATTGCCACACGTTTCAAAATTGGCCTATGTTAGATGAGAGGTTTAGGTTTTGGATGCATGCGTTAAGTACATACGAGGAATGCGGGGCAAGGAGCATAGGTTATTATGATAAAGAGATAAAAATTTAATACAAAATAACTAATTGAAACTTAAGTGTGAGCAAGCTCATGATCGCTATGACTATATTGCATTAATAATAATGCCCCAACTTCCTATGTGATTACTTATATAAAGTCAAAGTCAACACGCCAATCCCAATAAGGCATGTCATAAGGTAGGACATTAATAATACTACAAAACTTACCCAATAATTATTTCTTTCCCACATAGTACCACATACATATACATAGTAGTATTGAAAATGGTAATGCTTACTCCATTCTTTAATATAGTACAGTGCAGCTGGCTCTGTCAACGTGTCAAGTTTAACTGTATGTAATTATTAAATTATAGAGGGAGAATAGGGATCAGCGTACGTCCCATATATCAGTATATTATGTATCATAATTTAAATGTGCGTATTTCCTCGCTAGCTCGTGTGTGTGGTTGATAGTTTATTTTATCTGTCTCGATGCCTATGACATTTAATTTTTTTCACGAACACGAGTTACACGAGACCTATTGGCATTGGCATTATTAATCTTGGATTTATTTTGCTTTGGATTAGGATTCTGCTTCTCTGTTGATATCGTTGTATGTATATTTTTAAATATTGCTTCATTATCCCCATTAAGCATCTATGGTTGGGGATGGGAAGTTCCTCCTGCTGGATAAGCTTAACACATCGCTACTGAAGAAGCAAAATTGACCATCTCCAATTCTCGCTAATAGCAAAATAGCGGATCTCCATTTTTTTTAAATGTATTTGATTGTATAATTTGTTTCAGCAAAATAAGTACGTATAGTACTCATACTAATAGATATTTTTTATCGCGTACTGTGCTGAAAACCCAATTTATAATTTATTTAATAATTAAGCCAAAAAATGGAGATGTGGAAATTTGCTTTTAGTGTGAATGGAAAAATTGCAATTTTGGTATTTTATTGAGAATTGGAGATGGGCAGTTTTGTTTCTTCAGGAGCGTTATCTATATTCGTCATTCATCAAATCATCAATAAATTGATTATTACATAACCACTAACGAAGTACATACTTCAAATCCTGTCTAATAAAGTAATGACCTAGGTAATATGTACCTAGTTAATACAGACATGCATTTATCTGCACCTTTCTTCTTGTCCAATGAAAATTTGGAGTTTTTTACCCATATGGGTAGGTTCTCATTTCTAGGTCCATGAGCCAAGAGATAAGAAATGTCTACACACTATACATATGTCTATAATATGATTTAATTGCATATAGAAATTATATTGGTGCTACAGTTCAAATTAAAATAAGATTGGAATGTCAAATGTGTGACTCGTTTCTTTTTAAAGCTTGCGTACTCACACATTCAGTCAGAAAGTCGATCAGAACTGCATGTACTGACTAACTAACTACTGATATTCTGTTCTATATATTTTTGTGAGTGAATGCAAATATTATAGTTTTATTATAATATCAAAGTCAGGAATTTCTAATCACTCGAAACATGGCACATTCTATCCATTATCCATCCATTCCCATTCAAAGCCCATTTCAGTGTCTTCTTCGGTCATCGGCAACGTGCATGCAACACGCTTTTAACTTCTAATCTATTTTAAATTACAGCTGATTTTATCCATGGTGAATTATTACAGAGATGATAGCAAACTTTGCGTTAGTGTGATTAAATAGACTACTTCCCATCATTTTTTTTACATGTACAAAATATTGTGTACATTTTTTAAAAGTCTAAAAATATGTATTTTTTTTTACATAAAATGGAATACGTTTTTGAATGTGCCTACCTACATGATTTCAAATAGCTTCAAATATAACGATATGCTAATTACATTTATTTTGAAAAATGTACTCAAAATGCTCTAATTATAAGCCGTGCTTATACAATATACTGCTAATATAAGCCTGCTACTGTAATCTTGTTAAATGTATTTTTGAACTAGTGCCAATTTTCTTAATATACGGCGTGTCAAAAAAAATGAAGGAAAAGCGTTCTGAGACGATACGCTAATTTGTAGTAATCATAATTAATTGTACAATATTAGACTCTCTTAACTTATAAATTTGTAAGATGCGCTCCAGGATAGAATGTAAAAGATTCAACCTTTAGCAAATATTTATCTAAAGGAGCTTTACACAGTTACACAGTGTACAGTTCAATGATGATAAAGATAAAATTGCAATGTACACAGAAGTATCTATTATCAATGAATTATGTAAATAGCAGCAGGCTGACTAATGACATTGAAATAATATCCAACTTACCTACTCACAGTTTTTAGTACCTATGGGTACTCCCGGTACTCGAGTACTATTTATCATACATTTTTTATGGATTTTGGATGACCACAAGAGCAAGAGTGTCATCAGGTATCAGGTGTTGGTGTTGAGCTTGAGTGTACTGATACTGGTACACTAATAAATAATGTAAGTGCTGGTCCTTGTTCAAAGTCGAGCATCCTCAGCCAGCCACTTCTTATAGGTACTCGATCTACTCGATCCTCCATCGCCCTCGCTTTTCTGTGTCTAGATGCTCAAACCCTATTTAACATGTGTACGACACACATTAATAGTAGTAGGTAGCTAGCTATATAGAATACTATAAAAAAAAAACTAGAGCACTAGAACTAGAGCTGGACTATGAAGCTGGAAATTTGCTTATTTAATGAAGTTAATTTAATGACTCTGATAAGCTGGCTCAATTTTTCTTAACAGTTGTTCAGTTCGTTCAGGCTGACTTTGCATTCTCACGTAATTTTTCGTCCTTTCCCCTGCATTGCAATATGGACTCTGTACGCACGTACGCTACCTACGTGTATGTATTCACTACTCAGCATCTATTTAATAGAGGACATTCGAATTCCTAATAACATGTGACTTCATTTGAATTTGAAGAGTTATTTGGCAAAACAGGTCAAGTCTCCGCCGAATTAAATTTTTTAGGGAGAAGAATTTCAAATAAAAAGTGGCAGGATTATTTTGTTGAGAGCTTAATTTGTTTCTCCAGGTACTGTAACAGACTAAACACTATTAAAAAAGCAGCTTCATAAATCTAGACTGACCCTTGGAATTTTTTAGGAATTTTTGGGATTTTTTAAAAATTTACATTTTTGTGGACCCGTTTTGCCTCAAAATCAAAAACTTATCATGGATTAAAAATTCTAATCGTTCTAATTGAGTGAAACCAAACTTTTTCTTGAAAAATAAAATTTACTTGGTACTCCCATTTTCTTCTACAAAACTACAAACACAAACTACGAAAACGCGAAGTTTTTAGAAATACATGTTTTAGGTGAACTGATCCCGTTTTACGAAACCGCTCTTCATGTTTTTTGTTACACGAGTCACATTTTACATGTAGGTGCTTACAATAATGAGTACAGAGGTTTTTCTCTCTCCAAGTAAAATTAATTGTTTAATTAAATAATAATGTGTAACCTATACCTTAGGTACTAGGTAGGTGGGTACGTTATCTCCTTACGGTTTTAGATGGCTTCTATTAATATTTTTGTCACGTACTTTACCTACCTCCCTATAGGTATGCTTTATTTATTATTGAATATACATAATACGTGTAGTGTAAATGACACCCGTTAACGTTCGGATCGATGTTAGCCGTTCCCATTAGTCGAATTTCCAATTTGATTACTTCCCTAACGTCTAATATTACTATTATTGCAGATATATACTTACTTGCAAGTACTACGTGGACTTAGTGCGTTCATATTTTCATTCAGCTTAAGTTTCACGTTTGCCAATTCCCAAGAACTAAGTGTACGTAAGTTGAGATAAAGAATAAAAACGAGTGAGTGACTAACTAGTAATATAAGCCTAGTAGTAAATCTAGGAAGGAGAAATGCGTGGTATATATTGAGAATTGAGTGGTTAAAGAGTAATTTACTATCTCTTTAATGTAGTATGTATATGCAACTAGGTAATAATCAGAAATCACGCAGTGAGGAAATGGCCAATGTCAGCTAACTATTAGGATAGGAGTAACTACTCTGTTTGTATTTGTGTGCTTTATTGGACTTGGACTTGGCCTATTCATAGTCAATAGTCCACAGTTCCATACACTCAAATTGACTGATATCCTGACCACGTCCACGTCCACATGCCGCAGTGTCAGTGTGGATCGTTGATCGTCAATCGTCAATCGTATGGATGTCAACGCAGGAGTTTCCGGAGAGGCATATGCATGCGCGCCCTTCTTCGTTTATGTAATATAAATGTCATATTTATTTTATCAACCATACTCTCTCTCTCTATCAATATCTTTCGCACAGTCATTCACTCCTCCTTGGTACCTCTCTCTCTCTCTCTCCTTCTCCTTTTTCCCGGATGCAAACTTGACGACTCTCTTCATTCTGAATTCTGATAATTACTTAATATTATTGGACAGAAAATTTGCATGGAAAATGGAAATTAAGCCGTTTATGAATGAAAGGGTTTCCTTATGTTTGCCTATGGCTCAGAATAATGTACCGTACCAAAAGCTGTATTATTAAATGAGTAAAATTCTAAAAAGTGAAATAAGGAAAAGTATGCAAGTAAATAATTATTTTTAATAATTATGTGCATGTCTTGAACCCGGATCAGAATTGTCTTGTATCGTCACTTCGTATCTTAAATTATTATTAGAACTCAAGTGTAACCATATAAATATTGCTACAAAAATAATCAAGAGCTCAGCGTGACATATTAAAACAAACAAATAAAAAATGAAAACGTTTTTTTAAACAAAAAAAGAGTAGTAAAAAATTTTTGAAAAAAATTCTTTTATTTTGCTATTCCATCAGAATCTTCCATTCATCTTGAACCTTACACGAGTTCAGTTTGTGTTTGCTTGCTGTACTTTCAGTGAAAAGAAAAAAATAAATTAAAAGAACATTTTTTTAGGACAATTTAGGCCACTAAAGGGTTAAAAAGTTAATGTTGTTAAATTGTATCAATTTGTTTTGAGATGTTTTTTTTTTTAGATGCAGCCGGATGCCAGTCAGTCGCCGGTTGTGCTGTGTGCTTTCGTTCGTACTTAAGTTCAAGTGAAAGACATGTTTAACTATGCACGTTCAAGTGCACATTAAAGCCTGCTTCCGTGTAATATATAGAATATTATAGCGACAGTCATAATAGTACTTTTACTAGTAGTCAGTCAGCTAGCCAACTAAAATGTATAACATTATTTTGAGCTCGTGACGTACTTAACTCTATGGTTATAGCTTATGTACATAAACTTCTTTAATTTAATTCTGTATACATATGTGACTCCATTATGCATAGTAATAATACACGTCTCTCTACTTTTTTTATGTAGTTCATTGAATTTATAATCTTCACAAAATGATTTTGTCTACCTATTGCAGAGAATACCTGTGTACCTTTTGCTCGAGTGGAGTAGCAGCCGCAGCCATAGGATACAGTATATCCCTATATCTTGGTCTGGACAGCCCACGAGGGAGTGAAGCAATTAAGAGATTTACATCCAAGATACAACTATAAAAAACCAACGTGAACCGGCGAACGCTTGGAGATCAGTAAAGTTTTGACGAGAGTCCATAGTCCATTCAACATACAGAATAATATAGTGTAGTAAAATATAAAAAGAAGAAATAATAAGGAGTACACGAGGGAATAAATAGAAGACGAAGGAGAAGACGAAGAAGAAGAAGAAGGAGAAAAAAGTTGAGCAAGGAAAAAGAGAGGAAAGGCTAAAGGATGTTGAACTTCTTCTCGAAGCGCCAGAAGCCGGCAACTTTCGAGGCCGCTCTTCTTGAGCCACAGCAGACAAATGGAAAGCTCCCACAACAACTCCACGACCAGACAGATCTAAATACAGAGCAGAAGACGACGTGGATGAATTCCAATTCTAGTCAGTTCAATCAAAAACCAATGAGCGAAATGAATGGACAGAGCAAAACTGGGATCCGCAATGGAACCATCATCACTACCAATACCAACACCACCAACAACATCACCAATGGTGCTGCTAATGGTGTCCTTCGATCGAGGAAAAACAGAGACACCAGCACAGGTAAGCCACACATCACATCAACACACTCTCAATAATAACAGACATGATACATTCGAGTCGAATAATTATTATCGTTAAATACTTATGCAGTGTATGTATTTATTAAACTATTATACCGTATATCTAGAATATAATTACATGGTATAAATACGTCAACCTTTATAGCAGCAATGAACTTTAGCTCTCATGAAGTAATTCAGTACACACTCATGCTGTCTTTGATCGACGTATGAGGATAAATGGTAGAAATTTACAATTTAAAATAATATTCAATTCCTACGTCTAAAAGTATGTTCTTTAATAAGCTCCATTTTAAATTCATTCATTACTAACTGATAGACGAGGAATGAGACCCCATGGCAGAATTATAAAGTTTTCCCTATACTGTAGTAGACTAGACTGGAGTCAGACCCTAGTTAATTCCAACAAATTGACTTGTCTGTATGTCATACATAGGAATCATTAGGAATGATTGAATAACAGTAATACAGTTTTATAACTGAGTTAAATTAAATGCCAGCACCAAACCCCTGCCTCAAGGGCAGCGTGTTTCCCTTCCAGTAACTGAAATTAATTAGCATAATCAATACGTAATATACGTATTGTAATTTATAATTAAATTGTATATCGTCGCTTCATCAGCTGTGGTCACAGTATAGAATCCGAATCGTGCAATAATTATTTAGAATCTATAATATACAGTGTATTTCACCAGTATAAAATACTTTTTGTCATTATAATTATTGGCATTTTCACAAAATGCGCTACAATAAAACAAGTAGACAGTAGACATATTTCAATTTTGTAATATGATTCCAAATTCCAATTCAAGAATAATAGGCGCATTAGGAATAGTCAGCCTTGAAAGTAAAATTGGCATTGACAGTCTATTTTAAAATGCCCGGTCGGATTAAGTTTAAAAATAGTAGAGGTACTTCTTCTTTGCTTCAGTAGTCCGCGGCACATATATGTATATAGTAAAGCATGATAAAGTATTTAACTGTGGTTGCTGGTCTATATTTTTTGCTTGAAAGCACATACTTACCACGTCACTTTACATAGCCTCGTGTTGTGATTGTGACAGTCATCAGATACATATGGGAGATGATGATGGGACCGTGAACGTGAACCACAATGTGGCACTTAGCCATTTATTTTGTTTTATTTTATGTCTCCCATTAATGTGAGTAGGATCAAGCTGTTTATATAATCATCGTATGTGTGTGTGAGAATAGGTTATGGTTATATGTTGTACATAGGGAGGAACAGGAAAGTGTTGGTGAGTGAAATAGAGAGCTGCTAGCTGGATGGATCATGTCTCATCCCAAGGGATTTTGAAACACGAGTTTAATTTTAGAGGCGTCAAGAATGTGAAGCAGATGTGTACACAAGACACAGTATCGATTTCGATTTCAAATTTATATTCAGTAAATTAGCAAATTCTGGAACCAATTTTGTACTGTCTACGAACTTGAGAGAATGCTTTGCAAATGACTGTCAGTCGATATTTTTTGTACATATATGTGTATTTATAGTGCCCTTTCAGTTTAGAAGTTTTGACTGACAAAATGATTAGGATAATTTGTTTAGGTGCATTTTCAAAAATTTTCAGTACAGGCGAATCTTTTAAAATTCAGTGTGGAATTTTCTGACACTTAAGAACCTTTTTAGAAATGTAAAATATACGCAATTTTTGAATATTTTTATGGACCATAATTTTGTATGTTTACTGATTATGCGGATATTTTTGCAAACGGCATACGATGGAAATTTTCCAATATTTAGTGCAAAACTCCGTTTGCAAACAGATGTAGGGACAGGTCTGTGTAGTACATAGGGAGATATTTCCGTGGTAGTAGTGCATTGCTGTATAATATACTACTCTTATAGGCTAGTTAGTAATTAGCAGTATATTTGCGTTTGTCATTAAGGACTATAAAGCTGAATGCGGTAGAATTTCAAAAATAAAAAGTACACTTAAATATCTTTCCATATGTATTTAGCATGGCTAAATTGCAGTTTATCGCTTTTATATTTCCCTCAGCCAGGCTGTGCTGTGTAGTGATACATATCAGTAACTATTAAACATATAAGAAATTAAACTATAAGCCTACTATGCAATGCATTAGGGAGTAGTAAAACGAGTAAAGCCCCGTGAGTTGTGTGTCGTTATTTCATACGGGATTGTTCACACTTTTACTGTACAGCAACGTATTGCAAGGGCAGGAAATATTATGAGGATAAAAAAATGGTGATTATGGGACGTGAACATACCTATACCTACATACCTAATTAGGTCCTATACGTAATCCTAAGTACTTATCGTAAAATAGTATTTCAGGCAATATTATAAAGTTTCCTCGATATTCATGAGGATTATCTAACTGCTCTAGCAAAAATTATATACCTCCCTATAATATATTAAATATTAAAAAGAAGTTAGTATTATAGTGCTGTGTACATGTGCATATACTGGAACAGTATTACAGTTTTCTACGAGTTTATTAATTAGACGAGGACACAAAAAAAATACAATGCAGGGATGTTTATATTTTCTACAACTACCTCCGAAAACTCGGAGCTCCAATAATTCTCCAATAAAGTGGCAAGATGCAATCTTAACTTTTGTGTAAAACAAAAAAGTAGGTCAGGACCACAGGTGCCAGCACCAGCAGTACCGGTACCGGCACCGGTATGGTACAAACATCATTAAACGTGTCTTTATGAATCTCCAATGCACATTTATATTTTACCCATGTGCTGCCTCGCATCGTTGAGTCGCTTTCATCCCAATTGCAAATTATTTTATCTAAAATTTTGCAACCTCTACAACCATCTACCTATGTACTCTTTTTATTACTTACAGTACTTACACACACATATTATGTGTGCTGTACTGTAATATGCAGTGTACAGAAACTTAGAAACTTAAGTGTCGTAGAACGATTCATCCAGATGATTACTATTCTACAGTATATACAAGCGGCTTCACACTCTTTCATACTGCCTGACGTTGTATAATTAAAAAAGGTTTTCTATTTTACACTTACAATTAGTAAGATAGATGCCAAAAGATTTTGCACTCACCAGAGCAAACAAATGTATATATGTGATATATGTATGCCTCACATAATTTCAAATTATTTAACTCGGAATAACAGTTAGTTTTAGTTATCCAGTGCCCGGGAAGATCAGCAGCACCGCAGATTGTAAGTAGATCTGAAGTTTACTATTACGCTGCTCCTTCGCCTTCATCTTAAACCGTCACCGTCACCATAACCGTAACCATAATTAAGTAGGTACTGTAGACGCCAAAGCCACATTGCAGATAACTGTATGAAGCCGCTTTTTGGTGTTAGACTACTCCCGAGTTTCATGTTTTTTGATCTGCGCAGTATATGCTCTCTGTTAATCCGAAGTTGTGCAATTTTCCCGGTTAAATTTACCCTTAACTTCCCATCCAGTTTAAATATAGACACAGAATAAATGGGATGATGATGATGATGGGCATGCATTTAAAAGAGGATGGCCCTCGTCAGTCAATTATACAACTCCAACAACTATTGTTGTGCTTTATGGGTTGCAATTTACGAATTTACAGAACATTCCGATTTCAAATTGCGACTGACTGCATGAAATGATGAAAAGTGCCAAGTCTATACATGAAGTTATACAACGACATTTTACAACATTTCCACTAACCTAACTCAAACTGCACACAAGGCAATATGTGGATTCTGCTTGGGTGTGATGTAATGTGATTGGTGATGTGATGGCATTGGAAGTCATCCATAATTCTAAGGCTATATAGTACTAATGGAATCTAAAACTAAAATTAACCGTACTTACATCGCACAATTCACAATCCCATTAGTTTCGGGAAGAATCGGGACTTGCTTGGGTTTGGATTTGGATTTGGGTTCCTCTACAACGAATTACATACATAGTTTTCACAATGTGACAATTTAAAATATTTAAATAGTGTTTAGTGCTTAGTTAGTGTTGCTAGTCCTGGGAGACGTAGGTAAACTGTATAAATATATTTAATAGCAGTTTTTGCCCACGTAATTTGTGAACAAACCTCGTCTCCTCGATAGTGATAATAATAATAAGAGAAACAATCTGGGAACTGGGAGTTTTGAGTTGGCGTTGTCTTCATTTGGCATTGGCTTTGACAGGATGAAGGGCTTGAATAAAACAAATGTCTGCACCGCACCGTGTCTGTCTGTGATGGAAACGGGAAGAACAGGAATTAATAGGAAGATAATGAGACAAAAAGGTGTAGTTAGTAAGTTCGTGTCTCACTTCGGTATACCATATAGTATCAGCATCAGTACAGTATAATAGTCTATCTGCTTTTATTATATAATTATTACATTCCCATTATATGAGTATATATAGTAAGAATCAGTATTCTGCATTTCCTTTAACCCTAAAGTCTTATTCTTTTATCGTTTCTATGTATACGGAACAGCGGAACACTCGGGCTCGTCATGTGCATCATCTGCATGTCGTGTTTATGTAACTATTATTATTTCAGATTTAGAAGCATACGGAGTACTACTAGGTAGTAGGTAGTTTATAGCTAAATGCTTCAGTCCGCTTAAAAATGCATCTGATGCTATGCTTTTTTTTGTGTATTTTTTTAAAATTTTTATATAATTTATATTTCCACGTAATGCAATGAGTAAGTCTCTCGTCCAACCAAAGTCAAAGTCAATGCCATAATATTATTATGCAACCCCAATAAATTGAAGTTAACTTTTTCAAACGTTCTTTTTCTTTGTAATGTAATCGTAAGCGTATAAATGAGCTGGAACTTAAATGCTACACGGTTTGCAATTAGCATTATAAGCATACCTTTCTATATAATACCTGTGCTGTTGATTTTTTCTTTCTTAAACAGAGGAGTTCTATCTGTAAAGTACCTATGTATCTATAAGGAATGCATTAATAATAATGGCTGCTTCCTAGCCGCTGGCTAAATTTGCATTCGGTCGTTTTCGTACATGCTCACACTCCCTGTTCTTCCTGTTCTCTATTGGGAATGGGAATCCACATGCAATTTTCTTGTGCGGGGTAGATGAACGAATGAAGAGCAGAGTATTAATTCAAAATGCAAAGTTGCAAAGTGGTTTTTTAGCTTAGTTAGTTTTGCTTTTAGTTTTATTAGTCCTGTCTCGGCATATTATATTGTATTGGTTATAGTCTATGTCTGTAGTTGTACTTGTACGTTTTAGTTAACGTTGCGTTGGTTGCCCGTCTCCGTCTCCGCGAGGCCCATGCAAAATGTAAATCTGCTGTGTAGTCCCCGCAAACGCAAACAGTGTGAAAGTACCATATTTCCTGTAATAGTAGACGGAGACAGACCTGCTGTAACAGTGGACGGGTCTGTGGGGTTTCGAGTTTGAATAGTAGACGGGATCCACTAATACAGAAAATACGGTATGTTTTTGAGCCTAATGTACTCAGAACGTGTAAAATGTAAACAGTTATTAGCATATGAAAGATATTGAGAGTACATATCAATATTTGTAATAGAGCTATGTTGGACCATGCTATGTTGCCGGTTGCCGGTCATGCCGTATCATTATCCTATATCTCTTTACGGTAAACATTATGAGCATGACCAATTGTCCTCATATAATCACAGTTATAGTCAAAAGTCTACACTGTCAGAGTCTCACTATATAGTCAATCCCTTGACGGCTTAAAAGCTTGAGAGCAATATTTTCTTTCTTTCTGTGACGATGAGTCTGGTACTTTTTAAAATCTCTTTTCGAAGAGAGACAGAGAGAGAGAGAGAGTTGTCGGTGAATGACCAGGGATGACGAACATGAAGACTTAGACTTAGATGATGACGACCACGCGGTGGTCAGCAGACATGAAGCCGGTTGAGTCAACTGCACACAAACTCCCATAAGATGTACACCTATTTACTTAGTTTTTGTTTTGTGGCACCATTATTTGTGTTACGTGTGTGTGTGTGTGTGTTTTAAACTGAAAATATGTGTAATTATTTATATTAGCAAGTAAGTAAACGGGCTGGGGTATTAGAATGCATTAGAATTGTACGAACTGTAAGTACTGTTAGCTGTATAGCAATATTGGGATTAATATTAGTTATTTTGAACCTGTGACTGGTTGAAATTTCGATGGTAGTTTTTAATTAATTATTAAATTGCAATTAAGGCAAAGAAATAATTTGCAAACTAAATTAATAGGTGAGCAAAAATATGACAATGAAAGGTAATACATATTCGTGTATAGAAACAAAAACATAAGGTATTTTTTAATTGTTAACTTAAATATTGTCAATAATGTTATGTGGTTCGTATTTCGTATATGCTATAGGTAGGTGTCTATAGGTATGTGGTGTTTTGTAAGTGTCGACTTCAACTTGACTTACTCACCAAGTTAATTATCAATACCAATTTCGATCGATGTAAATATATACGTACGTGAGTACATTATTTGGTTAGCGGCACGTACGTATTTAATTATAAGGCAGTTATTGACTAATATTGGATGCGTATAATTACTTTAAAGTATCGATTTCGATTAAATCGGAAGCTCAAAACAAATTATGTGAAAAAATTTAAAGCTGTTCTAATGCCAAAAGTCAAAACCTTGTCCTTTGAGTTGAAAAGAAATTTTAAAGAATATTTTATATGATTATATATCAATTGTATATTTAGCATAGGTATTCTGAAAAAAAAACAAATTCTGTTGATTTTTTGTTAACATATTGTAAAATTTATAACTTTTACACCTTATTTGCTAAAGCTAAAATCAATGCTGAATATTATTTGCAAAGTATAATGTAACCTAATGTATGTATGCCTTTTTGACTTGCAAAATAATTATTACATTATCATGCTAATTACTTTTCTTTTGACGTACTAAGTAGCATAGACAATAGTTATAACGTGTGGTAGAATGAAAGAAGCCATAAAATAAAATTGCCTTTAGAAGAATGAATGATTAATTCATCAAGCTTTACGGTCAGTAGTCAGTAGATAGAAGTATTTGCTTTGCATGCAAAACTAGATTACTACACTATCAGTTAGTTCCTTCTGGTAATAGCACAAAAGCCTTACACCCTCTAAGCTTAAACAGGTGCATAATGTACTTCATATACTTTATTACGGGGCGAAAAAGGTATATCCGTAAGTTACGTAAAGCTGGGCTTCTACTGGCTTAAAAGTATTCCATTAATTTTGGCGTAATTTAAATTTGTGTTTTGACGTCAAGTATGAGCTACCCTCAATATCGGATCGATGAAAATTTGACACGAAACTCGAGTGCGGTTCAACTAAAAAGCACTGTTTTTATTATGGAAAAGCTATAAGGTTGCTAGTGACGGCTATGGCCATGGCATGATGTTGCCGTAATGTATTCGGGATTCGGTCTCTCTCCAGGGGTTTAAGTCAGTTCTACGCTATTGTCTTATTAACTTACGTAACTATATACAACTTTGTACACTACCTACATTAATACAGCCTACGTATATTATATGATATAGGTTGTAACCTATACAGTGAATAGGTATTTCAGTGAGAGATAAAAACACGAAGTTACGTTCGGTGGTTATATGTACGTACGCAATGTCATGTTAAATATGCATATAAGGTACTCTGCATGTGCTTCTTGTTGTGTTGTTGTGAGTGGTTGCCTTAGATTATTACCCTTCTCGTTTAACTTCACTTTTACTCCATATACTTCTACTATAGAGTAGAATAAATTGTTCCATTATTCTATTTAATTCCTGCCCTTACCATGCCCTTCACATTCCTGTATTTATACTCTTAATTTTATTTGATTACGTTCCCTCCTTATTGGTTCCACACACTTGACTGTCCAGTGTGCTAAATACTGTGTTAATCTAAATACACCAAATACCAAAGCATAGTACCGTGTTCCGGTTTTCCGGTCCGGTGCCATATGGAACATGTTTTCTTTTTCACGGCCAACGATGGGTTATATAAACATAAACAAAAGCAGATATATCTCCCTATAGGCATAATAAACTGACGGACAAAGCTTTTTGAGAATTTTTTAGTGAGGGAAGAATGCTGATAGAATACGAGAAATCAATTCTTTTGTTCAACTGTTCCAATGTAATTGAGCTCTAAAAGCCCAAAAAACAACTTTATTTTATTTAGAGTGGGTAACTACATAGTTGTCGTTCCTCAATAAATATGTATATTCTGGAGGAAACTATAAACTGAAGCTTTGTACTAAAACCTATGTGTATCTTTATTACAATCTCCGTTACACATAATCGCACATATTTTTAATTTATGTAGAAAATACTGCATTTTTTCTTGTAAAAGCTTTGTGCACAAAAATATGTATTGCCAGTAATATGTTTTCTTTTTTCTTAAAGACTTTATAGCATATTATTTGCGATTTTTCGCAGCTTTTCTCAAAACGTATCAACTGCTGTGTATTATTAGAGTGACCGTAGATGCTTATGTACGTGAGCAACCTAAATAAGTTCACAAAAAATAGCGACCTTATATAAGTGAGTAAAACACGGTTGACGTTGACAGTCAGTCCCTCTCCCTGCACTTAATTTGTGCCTTGCTGTAAAATTAAGTTCAATGTTGTGAGCTGATTCTGATATCCAATGCTGTACCCCTCTGCGAACCAATGAGCGGTGTTTCTACTTTAAAATAGTACGAAGTACGAACAACAATAAATCAGTTCCACGTTTCTTCGTGAACAACTTGAAATTAATGAAATTGAGGATGAACTTCACAAATTTGCTACAAATTAAGTTGAGCTGTCTGCTCCATTGTCAAATGCGCCTATAAATTATTCCATAGCCATTGCCGGTACCGGTACCGAACCGGTATTATATGTACGAATCGGTGCTTTACATATTTAGCCTGTTTACTTAAAATGATGGCTGGAATTGGTAATAGAATCACGTCGATATTTTTGAAACTATTATAAAATTTGGAACAATCGATGTCATTTTTGGGCTGAAATCAAAAAGTGCCGTTTTACCATTTTTTGCTCGTGCTACCAAACTAAACTTTAAGCCGGACGTGACAAATCAAATATGTCTTTTTAGCCTTATAACCTACACTAATAATATTTCCGACAGGTTTGCCTTTATTTGTATACTTTCAGTGGCAATCGCACAGATTTGAGCAAAAATACAGACTGCATAAAAAAATTAAATGATAATAAATACTTGTAATGCAAGTGGCATTTGAAATGAAATAAATGTGTTTAATAGCTAACGTTTAGGATCTGTAGGCGAGGGAAAATTGTATGAAAAATTTATAATTATGACAGCTCACGCCACCAGTAGAATATCGTATTGTGTGTTGTACCTGCAAAATTTATTTTATAAACGAGGGAAACCATATATAGGATATTTATGAGGATAGCGTACAAAAAGCTAATGAAAAGTTGCAGACGTCATGCTACGATATAAAAGACATTTTGAAATGAATATAAAACTTGTAATAGTCCCATTAATTAAATTTAATGGGATTACACGTGTGAATGTATCATTAGTCAAAATCATTATATAATAACAGATAAATAAATTAAAAAATGAAACTAATCTGACCCTCTTTGTTTTTATTTTGTTTATTGTAGTAATCCCGATGTCTGAGGTGCACAAGCACAACCGAAGGTCAGACTGCTGGATGGTGATTGAGGATAAAGTGTACGACGTGACGAGTTGGATAGACAAGCACCCTGGCGGTGACCTCATCCTGAGTTACGCGGGACTGGACGCGACGGACGTCTTCGACGCCTTCCATGCCGAGTCCAGCTACAAGATCCTGCCACTCTACTGCATCGGCACTGTGGGGGATCACAAGATCTCTGACTCACTCCGCGAGCACCGAAAACTTCGACGAAAGCTAAAAGATGATCAGCTGTTCGAGTCGAGTAAAATTTTCTACCTGTACAAGTTCCTCTTCAACATGGGCCTCGTCGGATTGAGTTTCTACTTCCTCGCTAATCATGGCTCTACCCTCTGGGGAAAAGCTCTGTCCATCGTCTCCCTCACATTCTTCTGGCAACAGTGCGGCTGGCTCTCCCATGACTTCCTCCATCATCAAGTCTTCAAGAATAGGAAATACAATAATTTGGCTGGATTCTTCTTTGGCAATGTTTGTCAGGGATTCAGTGTGAGTTGGTGGAAGCAGAAGCACAACTTACATCATGCAGTGCCAAACGTGGCTGGGTTCGATCCGGACATTGACACACTCCCCTTCCTAGCTTGGAGTGAGCTCTTGATTGAGGGGGAGCTGACGGGGATCCCACATTTCATGGTCAAATTCCAGTACATTTTCTTCTTCCCGCTCTTGGCAGCCGCCCGAATCAGCTGGCTCATTCAAAGTCTCATGTATGCCTACAATGCGGGCTCAGGGGAGGGGAAGAAGAAGCATGTGAATCGTCGACTTGAGTTGGCTACACTCTTCATGCACTACGGCTGGGTCCTGTACTTGTCTTTCGCCTATCTCTCTTTCTTCGAAGGGCTGGCTTTCCTTCTCACATCTCAGTTCATCACAGGAATGCTCCTCGCCTTCGCCTTCTCCCTCAATCACAATGGAATGAGTATCCTGGAGGATAATAATGTGCTCTCCTCCCCTGATATGGACTTTAGCAAGATCCAAGTCATCACGGGACGGGACATCAAAGGGGGTCCCTTCAATTTTTTCCACTGGTTCATGGGTGGGCTGGACATGCAGATTGAGCATCATCTATTCCCAGGTCTTCCGAGACATAATTTGAAGAAGATCCAGAATCAAGTTCAGCCCATTTGTCAAGAGAATGGGATTGACTATCATCAGACAGGATTCTGGGAAGGTATTCAAGAGCTCGTGGCCCGACTCAAGACTGTCAGTGACAAGATCTCCTCCAGCACAAGTCCGCAAGATATGGCTGACATGCATTCCCGGGAGTCACAGAAGGGTGCGAGACATCTCGGATAATGTCGGCCCCCGCGTCTAGTGAACAAAATTATATTAATTATTATTATTATTATCATTATTATTATTATTATTTTAGGTTTAGTAATACTTGAGAATTTTCGTAAAAAATAATAAACTTTTGAGTGTTAAAGTTTAGAGTGTTAATTTAATTTAATTTTGATGAGTGTAACAATTATTACTATTATTAACCATGTAGCCAAGTAGTTACATGAGAGTGCATAGAATAGAACAAGATTGTAGTTAGTTAGTAACAACAAAAAGTAATAATGACAGTTTATTATATAGAACTCCATTTACTGATTTACTCCATAATATATTATATACATTATATACAATAACTTGTAAAAGACCCCAACCATTATGTATGTAATTATTATGAATTATGAATATTACTTACATATTATTAAATTGAAATTTATGTCATCGTGTGAACATTGTAAATAGTAGTTGATAGTATGTTAATTCTTTAACAGTAACAACAGGTGTCAAGTGTAAGATATTAATCATAAGGTTTAAGATATTGTGATAGCATTTAGACAGTAGATATTTAATTAAACTTACAATGCAAACAATGATTGTACTTATCTAGTACTTATCTATCTATATAGTATAATAATTATTAGTGTTGAAACGGAATAACTACACAGATGTGTACTCACTACTCACATAGTGAAAGTGATGTTTAGTGGTTTGTAATTTAATCGTGAACTAAAAAAAAATATGCTATCTCTGGATTTTTTTCGAAATATGTAAACCTATTATCATTCGGTTTCAATTTAATAGTCATCTCACCAAAAACTTCTATAAGGAAACTCAAAACGTCTTGTCCTATATGCTTTAAAACCTTAATAATAATATTTTTATCTCCGTATTTAAAAAGAAGTATTTAACAACATTGTGCCACTTAACACGCAATTCAACATCAAAATATATTAAATTTTTGGCTCGAATGTTGGATGATGGAATGTTACGTATTTGGTTGGTTTTACGTATTATTTAAAAAGAAAAATCTTTATGTGGATAACATTCTTTATAATGTCTTCGACGATTTAAACATTAAAATTTCAAGTAATTAAGTATATAGAATAGAATCAAATATAAATATACTGAATTATAATTTTGTTTTTTGTTTCTCACGCTTCGTATAAAAAAATGAAATGCTATATGTTAATGTACCTATATATAGATTTTAAAGATTCCCTTTAAAAAAATTAAGTACTGCCCTCACTCACAGCAATTATAACACACTATACTGCACTACCGCCTTACGACTAGCGACGATTAGCGATTAGAAAAGTAGTAGTAATAATAATAATTAAGATTTTTATCGTGCTGATGTTATAATTATTGTATGAATTAAAAAAATTGTTTCTTTATTTTTTTTCTGTTTTTGTTTTTGCGTTGACGCTCATCTAGCTTTAATGATGTGTACATAATAATTATTATTGACTTATGGAATATAGTTTAGTGTGTAGGTATTTGTATCCGTATTCATATTATAATTGTTATAATAATGTACGCTGCGCTGGTAGAAAATTATAATAAAATGCGTACTACTGTAGTATGTGCACATTATGTAGCCGTACTTACTACATAATATATGTAGGTAGAGTAATTGATTTTGATGATCATTATTAACTAAAATAACTGGTTAATGAATAACTGGCTAAAATAATAATTATATGAATACTTTAAACCAATTATGCTTTACATACCTATATGATGTATGTCGAATAACTCTGTACAGACTATACGGTACAGAATTTATGAGGTGGTGAAGACTTTAGGTGATGTTTGAGGTGTAAGACGCAAGTATGTATAAGTATACACATATAATATATAAGTAATTAAATACGTTTTGATTTTTGTATTGTTACATCCATATGCTTTCTCGATTTTTTTTCTGTTGATGTCAGTTATAAAGTGATCATAATTACCTGTTTGTTGATTGTTAAGTTGTGATTTCTAGTGATGATATTCCATATACGAATTTATTATATTGCAATGTAGGTATATAATAGGCAGCGGCATAGGTACTAGCAGTACATTAAGCTCCTGAGTTAAACAGAGCATGTATAGTATTAGTATGACAATTATTGTACGCAATTACAGCAATAGTTTGTAGGCCGTATTTTAGTAATAGTATAATTATTGTTATTAATGAGGATAACATTCAAGGCTTATATTATTTGAGAAAAAAAATAGAATAATTTATTATTTGTGAAATGAAAAAATTATGAAAAAACTTTAAATCAGTTTCTTTATTAAACTGCTTTAAACAATGTAGCCGTTTAAAAGATTTATAAGAGGTCATTATTTAACCCTTAACGAAAAATGTTTAGTTTTAAAATAGGCATTCAATTTCAAAACCTTGATCATTTCAAAAGTGTTATTTGCTACATACATACCATCGTAAATAAATTGTTATTTTAAGTAAGCCCTCGCCCTTAAATATACTATGTACATACATACCCATCATCATTGCGTATTTTGATTTCGATTTTCTCTAGTATTCTACTTAAAAAACTTACAACATGAAATTGTATTGAATAATATATTACATATAAAGAATTAGAATACTTTTGTCTGAATTTTCAACAACAAAAATCAATGAATCAGAATTTTTTAAGTGTCATGATTAGCTACCTATATTATTATGTAATGATCGATGGACTTAAAATATAATTAAGTATTTAGTTATATAGCATTAGTTGTCAGAGAATAATGAGAGGAAATTCGACTTAAAGCGGCGCGACATTATGGATTTTGAAACTATAGTTGAAATATTGTGAGCAAAAATGTACCTAATTTATTTACCTGTTTTTCTTGTCTTCAAATTTTTATTTTTTAGTAAAAAGCTAAATTAAATTAAATATTTGAAAATGACATAATGGAAAGTGAGTATATAGCCATAGCCATAAACTACCTAGTTGTCAAAGTCATTTTGAGTGATTTATTAGAACTACATTTTGTTGAGTTATTTTATTTCCCTATGTCCAACAACGTAAGTAGGTACGTATTACGTATATACGGATAAAATATTGACTTGCTAATCATACGAATTTTTTGCAATCAGTAGTAAAATATCAATGTGAATATTCCACTATATTATTTTTAATGTTTAAGTTGCTATGTTATACTATTATATTATACTATAATACTATATTGTTACTGTAAAAATGTCATTGTTGTCTTCATACGCTCGTTATTGTGCTGAATACTGATTTCGTTTGTGTTTATTCATATATTTGATTATTAATATAATTATGGTAATTATTATTATCATGTGTTGAGTATAGTGGAACCTATACATAAAATAATTGAGATGGTCTTCGGTTATACAGTATAATAATGTTAACAATACTAAATGGAATGGACAATGAAATGCAAGTTGAATCTGTGAGATGAGGGGAAAAAAGGAATATATATTAACCTCATGCAAAAAGGAAACCATCTAATCATTTATCATTTATAGTAGATACAAATTCAATGTATGTACTTATACAACAACAAATAAAATTATAAATTAGCATTTATAGTGTATAATATGTCAACTTATAGGTACATTACATTGCATTAAAAATAATTACATAAATTATAACAAGAACATATATTGTACTTAATTACCCACCCATGCCCCTCCACGCCTCTAGTCCTGTCAATGAGGTTATGAGGTCATGAGGTGTCGTGTGGGTCTGTCGTGCTGACCTTTTCAACAAAAATAAATATTATTGCTTCTCTTTGACTTCCCAATGAAATGAAATCCTCATTTTTATCACACAATCTTTTGCTTTTATTTAAATTATAATTCATATTTTTACTTCACTGTGATGATTTACGAGTTGTACAGCGAAATTGGAACTGCATTTTTTTTAGTTAAGCAAAACTTCCATAGTATTGTACACGCACACAGTAGTTATTTCGTTGTTAGTTAAAAGTATTTAGTACGCGTAAATTTTCCATATGACCTCTATTTTTTTAAATGTGCTACCTGCGAGTTATTATCTCACTAATGTGCGTGCCATGCCTTCAGCCTTCACACTGCCCGTCGTCCGTCGCCGTTGCCGTACCTGCAATTATTGTAATATATAGTATAATTAACATCAATAGACACAAAAATTATGATGCACGCATGTTCATAAATATTACATTTTTCTTTTGGATTGGAGTATTTCCTTTACGTCACTCACATTCACAATACTATATCAGCAATCATTCTTAAGTACATTAACTTGTGTACTAGTACTAAAGTGCAACAAACGCACAAATATTCAAAACATTCGATCTTCCATGATTCTCGTAAACTGTTGTGATAATGTCGCATCTGTACCCATTATGAGGTTTTAGAGATTTCCCTAGATTACTGTTAACCACAACCACGTGGTTCTGAACTTCATACCTGTATTTGTCATTTATTAGCTTTATTTTGTCTGAAGACGTGTAGACAAAGTAGGCATAGTATAGGTGGGTAGCTATACATAGTTTACGACAGTTTCCAATAATGCGTATTGGCGTATTTTGCAGTATTATAATACTAACCAGTCCAAAAAAACATCAAAAATGCAGTACTTGTTAAAAAAAGTCAGTAGAAATGGAAATGTACAAAATTGAAATTAATTTTGAATTATCTATTTTTTCTCCAAGCAATAATTATTACTGATAGGCTATTTTAATGATATTTGTTTAGCTATCTTGCTCTAACTGCGCTCTGCTAGCGACTAGTGACAATTGGCGATTTAACACTTAATATCGGAGTAAAAAAATTAAAACGTCAGTGAACTTAATTAGTAATTAGTATTCTATATTCTATGCATTCGTGCGGTCTATATATTTACTGTAGTGTACTTACAGAGCTTACAGAAATGTAGGTCACACCTCGTCCTTCAGTCCACCTCCCGTTGCCCTCACGTGAATTATAAAATTTGTTTAAATACACCCGATACAAACCATTTTGGAATGTATTCTTTTTCGAAATACTTTCCGAGACTCAACTTCTTTCCATTTCATCCGAAATTCAGAGATTTATTTAAATGTCAACATTTTAAGTAGATATCAGCTTCTGATTTTCGAATTTTAAATTTTCGAGAATTTAAAAATTAAATTGAATTAATTATTAATAATTGTTCAATACGTTAAGTTTTCAACTATTTAAATATGCATTATTCCAGGCATTTAACGTTACTACAACTAGCAATGTCCGTGTTATTGTTATTAAGTGCTCCAGTTTTAGGTAAGAATATTTCGGGATTTCATTTTGACATTGATAAGCTAATAAATAACTATATTACTTTATGTCAAAAATAGCGTGTAATATAAATGATTAAAATATTCAGGTCAAGATCAAGACTCTATAAGCCAAAGCCAAAATACAGCCCCAAATAGTGGAAGTGGTATTTGCTCATGGTACGGAGCTGAGGGTGAAATTCAGCCAGGGTGGCCAACAGGTTGTCCCGGGGAAGGATTCAATAGACTCTCCATGTCAGTAGCTCATCGGAAATTACCATGTGGAACGGAGATCCAGGTTACTAATGAAACCAATGGGAAAAGTGTGGTGGTTCGTGTGAATGATAGGGGTCCCTTTGATGGACGGATTCTGGACCTCACATACGCTGCTTTTGAGGAAATCGAGGATCGGGATAAAGGAATATTTTATTGTTCGTTCAAAGTTCTTTGAAAATATTGTGTATTTAAAACTCTATTTAAGTTACTCTTGTACATCTGCAATAACCAAAGGACTCACTAATTAAGTATTATAACTGTCACCATAGTTATATTTTGACTGAAATGTAGTTTTTACTCTGTACTTACAAGGTATATTTTTATATTGTACTGTGGAATTAATTCATAATCTTAGATTTTTCAAGCCTACTGTAAAAGATACATTTCAATTTCAACCAATTTGTATTTGTTACCATTATTTTTCATTTTTCAACTACTGATTTAACAATTATTTATTTAAACCAAACTGTATCACACAATTTACTGCAAATACTCGCCTTGAAATAAAAGAAAAAAAGGTAATCTATTCAAAATCTTAAATAATTCTCGTTATTCGCGCTGATTAGTGATTACAGATCAACTAATAATTACACCTGTGCAAAGATATTTTTACGGTCACACGCATATCTTGGCTTTAACGCTTAAGGGGGAGATATGGCGTAAATATGCATACGCTAATGTACCTAAGTACATAATATAGGTAGGTAGGTAGCTTAGAATATTATGTAGTTGATTTATAATTTTGAGCAATAAATATTGGACACAAGCTTGTAGGTTCGTGTTCTTGTTTTTTTGATTTTTTTCCTTTTTATGATAATACAGCAACATACGTGTATTATGGTAATAATTGTATACTATGTACATAATATAATGCACTTCCATTCAGTAACATATAACAACAGATGCGAATTTAAATAAATGCGTTGATGGGAAGGTATGATTATAGAAGACAGAACTTTTGAATTTGCAAACATGATGTAAGGATAAGGATGAATAGAGAATCATTGAACGGTAGAAATTATGTACATGTTTATTTTCCTAGGAATCTGTAATCTGTTGAGATCAAATCTAATGAGGCAAAAGTCTGACAGCTTGTTACTTGTTGTGGTGGTAAGGTGGTAAGGTGCCTAAGTGTGAATGATTCCTAATGGTGAACCACTGTTGTATTTGCAAGATTTATGGTTATCAAAATTAGATTTCGCTCAAACTATAAATCTGTGTGATACTGTGTGCCTTAGCCTGTACCTCTCGCATTGCTTGGAAGACATTGCTTAAATGTGAACCATGCTTACTTTACGTAGGCGAGCCGAACGTATTTAACCCAAAGTTGGATGAATTCGTTTGCAGAACTATTTCCGTCCTATAGATTTTGACCACATGGTAATTGACGGCTATTAATTATGAAATAGGCCATCGAACTGTAGGCCATCTGGACCAATCCATGGACCAATACATGATAGGTTAAATTAACAGTCTGGTAATTCTAATTGCTCAACATGCAACCAGTACAAATACATACTTAAAACCATATTTCTTGAGAAAGACTGGACATGTGTTTGACGATTTTTGAGGTTTATACTCTCACTAATTTCCGAGATAATTCACTTTTCTATGTCACATTTAGACATCTAAATATGCGCTACTCTAAATCCATATCTATATCGTCGTACACTGCTCTACAATACTTTATTTTAGTTTGTTAAAGTTCTTTGGCTTTTTCACTTGCTTTCAATAATGAATTGTCGTCTCACTAATTATAAGGATGTTCAAGTAATAAATTATGATTTACAAAGTGTTGCAACTGACATTTATTAATCAAGTTCGTGGTGGTATCACTTACGATACGTAAAATCAATGTGCCGGGGCAAGTATGGATATCAGAAATCTATAATATATGTACCTACTTTAGGTACAGGTAAGCAAGTAATATAGGAATCTGTGTGAAGTAAATAGCACAATGGAAACATTCGTTTTGATTTTGAAGCATGTATGTGTGGTTAACCTATTCGTATAAAAAGAAATTCTACACTTTTATATGCACCACTCTCAAAAACTATGGTTTACATTTATGGAACTTTTTGCTACATTCTTGATTTTAGGACTTAATTGATAAGGGAGTATATATTGTCTATCTCTCCAGGACACAGGTTTTCCACTGTGAATAATTTAATTTTAATAAGTCCACAAAAGTAGTATCAAAACTATCAAACAAGTTACAACATTTAAGTATATTATAACCAAAAACTAAAGTGATTCACGTATAGGCGCATTATACTACTGCTTCATTATACGCTTACATTATAAATTTGCTTGTAAGTCGCGATATTATTTATTAATTTTTGTAGTTTGTTGTACTTGCTACACACATAGTAAAGGAATACCAATCAATGTAGCATTCGACCGCTCTGATGTTACTCTGTGAAGGTTACCAGGTTTTTGCCTCTTTACTATTTCGGAAGAGTTTCTTCATATTATTTGCATAAAATTGCTACGCACAAAAGTTGTTCATGTCGTCGTCATGTTGCTGGGGGATCTCTTTCAACTACAACACAAAACTGATAAACTGACTAAACACAGTAACACATGTAAAGTTTGTTCAGGTCAGTCTCTTTCAGTGAGTTTCAATCAGCTTGAGCTTCAATTAATTGGGGACTGGATGATCATCATAGTAGATGCATATCGATCTGCAGCTTAGCAACTTGTAATCCTTCTTTGACTGAATAATGCTGTCAGAAATCCTCGTCACTAGTGTAATTGTTAGTGCTGTATTTTACTACCTTACAAGAAAGGCATCACTAGGAAAATCACTTCCAGGTAACAGAAACAGAAATACCTCAAATTTTATTCAAGAAACAACGCGATTCTTTTAGGTAAAGATCGTTCCTCCAGTTAATCACACTACGATTCAAAGATAAAAATTTACGTTTTTCTAATCAAATAGCGTAAAAACTATTTAGGGACTTTAATACTTGCATATTAAATATAATTTAACTTTTGTACTTGCGAAATACTATTCAATAATTCAATATAGGACCATGGAGCCTTCCGTTAGTAGGGCATCTTCCATTTCTTGGAAAGAATCCACCGTTGACACTTTTAAAATGGAAAAGGACGTACGGTCCTATTTTTGCAGTTCAGTTTGGAAGCTTCCCGTATGTTTGTGTCTTTGAAATTTAATTAAATATCGTACAGTGATTTAAGGTTATAGTTTTATTTAAAATAAACTAATTTGTGAAATAACTTTTACGAATGTAAAAATTCCTTCAAGGGCCGTTGTACTAAATGACGGGAAATTAGTTAAAGAAGCATTTAATTTAGAAGCCGTTTCTGGGCGACCAAGGCTAACTAACTTTGTTGAAATGGGCGGTCACAAAGGTGAGCACTGCAACTTACGATTAAAATAATAATAATAAATTATTATAACCGTATATCTTGTGTAATCAAAAGTAGAATAGTAATAATAATAATAGTTATCATAGGGGTCGACACACGTGACAAGTTATATATTTTTTAAATTACACATCATATTACTGTCACAGTGCTCTTTAATACCCGTGTATAATGTATTACCTTATACCTTTTAAAACAGGCATCGTTTTCACTGATGGACCACGACAAGTTGAACAGCGAAAGTTTTCAATCAAAGCACTGAGAGAAATTGGACTCGGAAATTCTAAAATGGAGTCTTGCATACAAGAACAAATTACAAAATTCTTACAAAATCTTAAAATAAAATGCAAGACGACACCCACACAAAGTAATGCACCAATAGAAATATCTCATTTCTTTCGACGACCAATCGTAAATGCAATCTGGGTTGCTTTTATGGGGAAAACTTTCGAAGAAGAGGACCCAATGTTGGATGAAGTCTTCACCATTTTCGACAGGTTAAAACTACGAGCATCCGATGTACATAGTGAATTTTTCCTAAACCAGTGCCAGTAATCATAGGAATACAACTGTATCGTCAGTGAAGAACCAAAATGACCCATATCCATTTTTAGCTAAAAACATAATTCACCATCTACAAAAATATTGAAATATTTTATTATCTTGAAAGCGTTTAAATAGAACATTTTGCACGTTTCAAAAACATGCAAATAGAACATTTTACACCTTTTCAAAAACATGAACATAGAACATTTTGTACGTTTCAAAAACATGTAAATTGAAAATTGTGCACGTTTCAAAACATGTAAATAGAACGTTTTACACTTTTCAGAATTAATTAATTAACATCTAACGCACCTTTCTCATTTAGTGATTTTATGACATAAATCATTTTGACTCTTCACTCACTATATGTTATACGGTAGTCTCCTGGATATAAAGTCAATGAAAACAAATTTAATTCCACCATTAATTGTAATGTAGATGCAATGCCACGAGCGAGACGATAGTAGCTCAACTCTCCTGGTTCTTTCCGCTGGTGTCAAAGTTTCTAACTTCTGTTGGAATCAACCGTACTGTTCAAGATATTCATTATTTGTATGCTTATATCAAGGATCATATTGAACGATGCAGGACAGACAACGTAGCTGGAAAGCCCCAGCACTTTACACAAATGTATTTTGACCAAGTGGCTCAGACAAAGGACCCGAGCTCAAGCTTCCATTCTTCTAGTGCGTATAATGTGTTTCAAAATTCTGACTTCCAAACCTTATTCCCAAATATAATTAAAAAAAAGATCTGGCACGAATTATTACTATTTTGACTATGGTGATTATGCAGGAAATGAGCAAGCAGTAACTACTGGGGATATTTTCATGGGAGCAGTGGACACTACAACTACATCCATGGACTGGCTACTCATTCATCTTGCGAGAGAACCGGAAGTTCAAAAGAAATTTCAGTCAGAAATTGATTCTGTCCTTGGAGGAGCTGGAGACAATTCTCGAATCCCGTCCCTCTCAGACAGAACTTCAATGCCCTACACGGAAGGAGTCATCCAGGAACTTTTCCGAATTTCCCCTCCTCTACCCTTAGGACTATTTCGAAGAACGCTGGAAGATATTCAGTTACAGGGCTACAACATCCCTAAGAATACAATGGTCTTCCCAAATATCTATGGGATTCATCGGGATCCAGAGATTTGGTCCGAGCCAAATAAATTCATGCCGGAAAGATTCCTGGATGAGGAGGGGAGGCGTAAGAAGGTCTCAGGGGACATACTGTCATTTAGTTCTGGGAAACGAAGTTGCATCGGTGAAGCCTTTGGACGTGATGAGATCTTTTTAATAGCAACATCCTTTTTTCAAAAATTTACTGTTTCACTTCCCAATGAGAAGGACAAGTTTGAGGCTGTGCAAGAAAAATTTGGAATGATCTTACTGCCTCCTGATAATTATGAATTAGTTGTTAGAGAGCGCTGAGAACAGTTTTAGTACATAATATGGAATTAGTTACATTTATGTTATAAGAAGGTTATTAGGATTTTAATTAGTTTTAATACTTTTGATTTTGCTCAATTTATGTCAGGAATCGGAATCAGGGATGAAACTGCATTGAGTTTGTTGAGTTATTTGATAGTTTTGAGTAGTACTTTTATTAATTCAACTAAACATGAACCTGCAATATATATAGGCATAATAATGTGTGTGATCAACTAATCAGCTTAAAAATTTAAGAATTAATTACAATAAAATTGCAAATTATGCTCTTAAAATTTTTAAGTGTGAAAGAAGTTTATGGTTTTAATTTAATTTGCTATTCCAAAACGATCTGTGGCAACCACATAGAAAATATCTGGGACATGAAGCCCCGATTTTGTATCTCGAACGGGTGGGGGCTCCTTTAAGAGTGGATCCTGGCTCAGAACGAAGCGCTGACAGATGGCACTTATGAACAAAAATAGGTTGTCACGTGCTACTTGTTCGCCCACGCATCGTCTCAGACCGTATCCAAATGCGCACATGGCTTCATGCTTAAGAACCACTACTGGTCGATCGCCATCTTCTTTAGCCGATCCAGCGGATCCGTAAGAACCAGTTTTAGTTTCAGTTCCAGTTCCACTTCCAGAGCTGAGGAGAAATCTCTCTGGGCGGAAATTTTGAGGGTCGTCCCAAACGTCCGGGTCATGATGGATGTGATATATATTCAATGTTAAAATAGTTCCCTTCTGAACAAAGTACGGACCAATATTTGTATTTTCTGTGGTTTCATGGGGTGCACTAAAGGAGGCAACGGGGTCGAAACGAAGTAATTCCCACATGAATGCTTCCGTATAAGGACAATTTATTCTGTCACTCAGATTTGGACGACGCTCTACTCCTACAACTGTGTCTAATTCCATCCAAATTTTGTCTTGAATATCCGGATTTCTTATAAGGTGAAGCATTGCCCAGGCAAGCATGTTTGCTGTAGTGTCACCTCCAGCAATAAAAAAGTCAATCATTGTCGCAAGAAGGTGCATTTCTAGTTTTTAAAAAATACAATTAAACCCCATATAAAAAATCGACTAAAAATATTTTTTTTAAAGTTTGAAGATTTTATAATATTTCGAAAAACGTACCCCCTTTTTTCTCGAAAAACTCAGACTCTGGATTTGTAGTATTGTGCATTTTGATTAAATACTCATCTACTAAATCCTTTGCAGTGGCAGTTTTATCCAAATGTAAAGCTTTTTTCCGAACATCAATGATTTTAGTTTGGAAATAAGAACGAAGTTCAAACAGGCTTTGTTTAAATTCTTGAATTCCAGCAAATATTGGAATCCACTTTGTGACTTTATCCAGCGTTTTTAACTTCATTTCACAAGATGCAAGTAAAGCATTGAGAAATTTTGACAGGTCAGAATATCCTCTGTAAAAATAAATTACACAATAATAAATTAATAATGCGACAAAATTTAATTGTTTGTATAGTGTCGCCCGTATTATGTAGAAAGGTGTAGCACATTATTGCGTACTGATAAACTCTTGTGAGTAGTTGAAGAAGTTGTGGATCTTCCGCTGACGACGCTCTCTCCCCAGCAAGAAGTACCCATAACGAGTTAAGGACTGGGATGTAGAAATCCTTGTTTGGAGCAAAGCGCTCGCCATTCTTTAAGCGCCAACTTTCAAGGAGGTCATCAATTTCAATTTGAATAAATGCTTCCATGGACCTCGTTCCAAAGCCAAATTCTTTCAAGTGTGAGTGGACGAATTTTCTTTGGTCCTTCCACGCATGTCCAAATGTATTGATGACGCCTGTTGAGGGTGTAAAATTTGCAAGTTATTTGTAATTATTTTTTAAAAATTCGAATTACTGCATGGCTACATACTTTAAAATATCAAAATACACGAATCTATAAGGAAATTACCATATGAGCCTTGAGCATAGAAAGTTAGTATTTCAGTAGTTGGTTTTCCACAAAATACAGGATTTTTGTATAATTCTTTTCCAAGTTTGTAATCATTAATTATTGCAAGTCTACAGACAATAATAAATACCAAAAATAAACCCTTACAAAATGGAAATTATTGCATCCTACACGTGGCATAATGCTTCAAATTATTTTTTAGTATTTAATTACCTGCGGTTCCCAGTGCTAAACCCGGCAATTTCATTGAATTTCCCAATAGATTTTAAAAGGTTGATGCTTCTACACTCTTCAAACAATACCAGGCGCAGCAATACTCGAAATATTGGGATTTCTAATATAAAATACATACAAAAAAATTATGAAATTTATTTAATTGCCTATTTATTTACCCGTGTAAAAATAAAAGCTAACTAGACAAATCTAACATTGCAAAATTAATACCTGGAAGCGGTTTGAGTTTCTTATGCCCGATTCCAATTTCCGAAGGGATACCATCATCGTCAATATCCTTCGATTTTCCTTTGAAACGTTTTACGAAAACTAACCCAAAAGGAAGGAAATTATAGAGGAAAATTGTACACAAGCACAAAACTAGTATAAGCGAAATCATAGTTGAAATATTCGAAAGTTTGAAATTTGAAAATTGTGATCAATTCAAAAAATGCTTAAATAGGAATTTATTTTAATAGATAACCAAAACAAGATGAGGGACATTAAGGAAAAATTAAAAATTAAGTATTGATAAGTGGGACGGCCGGTTTCCTATGTATCCACATTCAATGGTAAAAGTATAATGTAAAGCATTCTTTGTGGACCGTGAGTTTTAATATGACCAATTTTAAGTTCTATGAAATTGAATAAAACCAAAATGAATAGGTTATACTATATTTAAATAGAATGTACAAGAAATGAAAAAAAAGAAGGAGACATCTTAATTTTCAAAAATCCTCGTGAGACGCATGCTGATCCAATAGCCTTCGAAAATAATGATTTATTTTTACAAGTCATGACACAGTAGAGGTACTGTCACTGTCCTAATAACTCCCTAATTTTGTTTTTGGTTTGTACTCTGATACTCTGTCGTACTTGTTGTGGCCATTGCAGGTATGTCATGTAGTTATAAGAAAATTTGCATTTCTGTGTCTGATTTCGTACGGGCCAGCTGCTTAATTGACAGTATGAAGTAAACTATTATCTGTATGCGCATAGAAAATTTTGAAACAAAAAACACACACCACTAAGGTGAATTTTTCGACGAGGCGATAGGGGAAATACAATTTTATTACATAATATAATTTTATATTGAGATCTATATAGTTTTGAAAAATGAAAATATTTCATAGATACAAAATTACAGAAAATTACACAACACAATTCATCATGCAGGAACTATTTATTACTCGAAATAAATCGAATACTATATACTTACCATGTTTTATAGAGTGATTTAAAAAAAATAGTAACAAGCGTAATTGAACAGAAAGTGCGTAGTCACTATATTATGTATGCATTGAAAACTACTAAAAAGTACCTAACTGAAGGAGCCATGGATGCTTTGTTAGTTAAATTGGCCTAAGGAGCAAATTAGTTTCTTATTTATTAGCGTTCCTTTATGCGTATAGAGACTTTATTCACGAATCACATTGTGCATACGATAATTATTCAGCTACCCACAAAAAATTTATCTTGAGTTAAGCTTAATAATGATGCGAACAGAACGAAACGGTGACAAAGATCGTGATTTACTTTCCCTTCAAAAAAAAACTAAAAATAGCACTAATCTAATACTCAAGATAATACATTTTTTTAGCTTTCCTGTTAAAACTATTTTTTATTCATTTTACAAATAAAAAAAAAATATTTTACACAACTCACCTGCATTTTAGAGCTTAGTAATATTGCTATGGGCTTGTATAGATGTAAGAATTCATTCAACCACTAATTTTTTGATTTTCGGCAAAATCATGGATTTACAACTAAAAAATAAAATATTACCTAAAAATATTTTTTTAAATAATAGCAGATAATGTAGTACTTTAAAAATTATGCATTGCACAAAGATGACGACATAATGTAGAAGTTAACTACATTGAACTTTGCTGAGTACATTAATTTTGCATGAAAGCAATGCAAAACAAATACAGTACATATAATATCCATAATTGCTTAATAAGTACGCAATGTGCTATGACCCATGACACAGGGAGTTTTAGATTTGATACTATTTTAATTTCATTTCGCTACCAATTGAAAGCCCATAAAAATACATGTCTTCATTTTAAGGCGCCAATTGAATCAAGGGATTCGGATTTTTGGATTCGGACCTAAATTGAACTATATTGATAACAAAACCGAAAACACAACCCTGTCCAAAACGAATCCGAACCCAAACTTTATTGCAAAAATCAAACGAGGCGAATACCCCCTCTAATAAAAATGACAGAAGCAGCTCACGGAGCGTTAGTTGAGCTAAAAGCTGTAATGTCTCAAACGATCCCCCCTTATCCACCCATTAAAACCGTTTGTGAGGTTCTGAACAGATTTTCGTCGGAAATCCAGAGCTTCAACAGTACCAAAGATGTGGATGTTGTCTTTGAATTTGACTCTATTCAGCCCCCACCTCTTGAACTTGTCGCAACGTGCTGGACCACGTTTTGTGACACGGGAGCGCAGGGCGTTCGGGAATTTTCGTAAGTCTTAATTGGTTTGCCAAGTTGGTAAAAATCGTACTAAGTTAGAATCTAGGGATTGTAGGCATCATTCGTAGGCAGAAATATTTTTAATCATAATTGTTGCATAATTATATGCAGAATAGCATGTCATGTTATGGACTAATAAAATTCTTTGACTTGACCTCTTGACCTGTGACATTGTAGGGCGGAAGCAGCTTTAGTTCGTGAAGCAACCCTCCGAGCTATGCACGCATTCTGTACATTGGTATTTCCGGGACCGGATTCAAATAGATTGGAACTCGTTCATTTTGTCATGATCAGCCAAGCTTTAGAGTCAGTTTAGTAAAACTATTTACCTGCAAGTGTCTGTAATTATGATATTTATTTATAGTGCCGTATGTCTTGTAATAATAGTACTCACCGCGAACTCTATAAATTTGAACCAGTCAGTCCCGCGCATCGCGCATTATTACGGACCTGCGCATTATTATTTGTCATAGGATATATACGGCATATAAATACAGCATATAGACGAATGAAAATAAATTAAATTTTAAAAAATTACATTAAAATTAAAATTAAATTATATAGCTCTCGTATTCCGGAAGAATGTCAAATATTAGCCTTTAAAATCCTACGTTACATAAACGTGCACAATGAGGAAAACCGGGAAATTTTAACTTCATTCATTCCTACTATTCCCGCCTTAGTTAGACTAATTCGAAGAAATCAACCGTCACCAATCTATATGAGGGAGGTAAGCACCATTGTCATTGCACTGCTGGTATCCTTTAATACGAAATTGAAATTGAATTACCCTACCAGAGCCAGAAGCCACCGCACCGCACCCATATGTAGTATACAAATTTTAAACACCTTATTCCTATTCCGACGGAAATTAATTTTTAAAAAATCCAATAATTTTCAGTGGTGTGCTGCTGTGAAGTCGATGCTGCTTAGTGACGATATTCATGTTGCCTACAATAAATCAGATGAAAGGAAAAGAATCTTATTTCAAGAAAATACTCTTCGCCATCTTTCCCAGTATCTCAATGGCAAGCAAGCCCACACTTTTCTTGTTTTTCAATTTTGGAACGCCCTGCATATAACCACAACTAAATAATTAATTACACTTGTTTGCAGTTAAAAGTTCACAGTAAAAATCAATGGTGTAGATGACGGGTGATGCATTTAAATTTAAAACTTGGTTGAAACGAATTATTATTGCCTTTCAGACTACGATGACGAAGACGTTCTGAATTCACTTGTAGTGATTCTAGGCTCAATGGCCTGTCATGATGATTACTGCCTCTCAATGCATGCTGGCGGTGTCCTGCCTGGATTAGTCAAAATTTTTGATCAATTTCATTCTAACGCGGTAGGTTTTCAAAATTTAAATTCTTATAGTGAATGTCAGTGTCAGTCAGGCTGAGCTTAAATGTTAAAAACTGTTTTGTAATCTGCTTTTCTACATATTTCAGAAACTCTCAGCAAATTCACTCTCACTCCTCAGATTCGTATGCATAAGCTCAATCGTGAGGGGTAAAGCTACCTCCTACCCCCTTATGGCCCATGTTCTTAAGTTGTCAACTATCTACGCGGTAACACTAAAAAAATAAAATTTCCTAGCTTTTTTTCGAACAACCTCTAAAATATCAAGCCTAATAAGTAAAAATAAAATATAAAGGAATTAAAACATATTGGTAAATTCAATACTTATTTCCAGGACCAAGTAAAAATTTTAGGAATCGCATTTTCCTGCACAGCATTCATGACGCTCAGATGTCCTTGTCACTGCTTCCAGTTTTTAAAAGAGGGAGGTGTCAGAATATTGCTTGAGCTCATGACGAAACAAATGAATAACGTGAATGTTTTGGTAGGAAAATACCGTTAAGGGCGCGTGTATGCTGTGTTTTGCGCAAATAGAACTAGCATTAAAACAATAGATATGACCACGCAACTTTTTTTCCGTGTTGTCTGATGTCGTATCTAGGCAACTGGGAAGCGAAATCCCAAAAATTATTTTTATTTTGGTCGCTAACCGAAGTTAAAAATGGTCAAAACTAACATGTGATTATATGAGGAATGAGAATCCTCCCACCCATGTTTGGTGGTTAATTGCAGCTAAAAGAAAATTAAAATCCCAAATATCTCTTCTGGAGTGCCTAGGTAAATGTATGATGTACTCAAAAATGTGAAAATATTGCATGTAGGTTTTACCAAAATTTCGATCTATTTGTTCGAAATTTTGTCCCTATGTTGGTAATGAGGCACTTACAAAACCCTATGCTCAAGGGTTGCGGTGGGGCAACGGCAGAAAAATATCGGAGCGACAGTAATTCGTGAGACGGCGTTGAACTACGTCATTTAAATTTGCTGTCTTTGTATTGCACTTTTCAACGCTGTCAGTCATTGAGTCAGTGGGAGTAAAATCCCTCCAACCAACAATAGGGATTTAAAAAATTAGATCCGATTACGTATTTGGAAATTAGAAGACCGAATATAAATTATTTAATGAAAACTTTGTAAAAAATACTTTATCCCTTATTTCCAAAACTCGCTAAAGCTTGACGCCGCTAAAAATTTATTCTGGGACTGAAATATGATTTGTTCCACCCACCTGTGGGCTGTTTCTCGGATTTTGCATATTTTATTATTTTTTGAGCGGGGTTGCTCAAACACAGCATACGCCCCCTTAAACTAAACTAACTAAAGTAGCTTTTTGAATTTTGACGTTATAACTAGAGTTGAAATAATATCTATAACTTTTAATACTTTTCTAATTATCTACACTGCAAACTGCGCTACTGCTACTAATTAATTAACAAAATAAATTAAAAGTAGCTTACAGTATAAAATCTCTACATCATTTAGAAAGGCGGATGTTCTACCTTCAGAAATGTGGCTGCATCAGGCTCGAAAGAAGGACGAAAATTAATTCTTCAAAATGAGGATTTCCAATGGGTCATGCAAGAGATTGAGATTAATCACCCTGAAATGCATGACCACTATACGAAGCCGATTCTCCGGGATCTTGGGTTCTCGGTATCACCCAAACCAGAAATTGACATTTCAATTGATTCCGATGAATTCGTTTCGAGCAGTAGTGGTGGATCAGACACTATATCAGAAGACCAAGCATATGCTACTGGTGCTGGTATACAGCTTGAAGGCATTGACACTGGGAACACTGCCGCTGACCTAGCCGCGAATAAGCCAGGTCAATTCCAATTCGAAGACAACCCTGAGCTCCCCAGGATTTCTGAATGGTTGAAAAGATCATACCGTTCGAGTGGAGCTCGTGTTCCAAGCGTCAAAGCAGAAGAAGCAGCACCGACAGCCGCACCGGAACCAAGGCAACCAAGCGTCCCTCCTGGAGATAAAGAAGAGGCAGATCGTAAAGTGAGTTCCAGGCGGACTTCTTCTTCTTCAGACAGCGAAAATACGTCAACGTCATCGTACACTGGATCTGGATCTGGGTCAACGAACTACTAAAAATCTTTAATAGATGTGATGGCATACTATCTGTTTGTCCCTTTTAATTCGATGATAAAACAGTTAAAGACCCAAGAAAAGTATCTTTGAGCCGTTGACCTCATCATTAACTGCTTGAATTTTAACTAGATTTTCTTTTGAGTCTGCTAGTAGCTGCGTTCTGACTAGAATTCAAATTAACTTTACTCACAATCAAAACTTACTATTTACGTTATCATGAAATGTAATAAAGTCCCTCTGTAATAAATACTGAGCCAGCGATTAAATAAGGTGAAATATAACATGAAAAAATAGCCTGTAAAAAGTTTAAAAAATGGACCAAATAAAACTCCAATTTCCTAGTATTCCAAATATTTTGGTGTTGAAACTATTGTGAGTTTAAGATCATGCTGTGGTAGAGGTAACCAGTAAATAATAGGACAGACAACTCATGTTATTATATCCAAATATATTCTAAATTCCATGGTGCCTTCTATTTTTCCTTATTGCTGCGATAGTCCATCGAACTATCAAATTATATTCTATATACCTAACTAAATATTTAACTGCAATTGACCTTAATCATCTACTTCCGCATTGTCTTTGAGCCTATATTTTTAAACAATACGAAAATTGTAGGTAATGTGAGTTTGAAAACTGTATCAAACATCAAAAAAGTTCCGCGATATCATAATGCACCATTTATTTTTAAATTCTCTGCTTTTAATTGAGTTACAGAGCAGACCTTGAATATATAATATAAGTATCAATGCATCAAAAGCCTAATTATCCCAGCCAACAGTTCAGAATCCAATGTCCAACAGTCAAAATATTAATTATAGCTAACGCTTGTCTAAAAAACATCTTGATTTACATGTACATTACAGTTTAAAAACCAGCAGTGGAATAATAACTAAATCGAAGCGGGAATCTATACCTTCAAAAATTGAGCTGTACCGCCGCTTAGAAATTCTTTATATTGAGGGAAACGATATCTTTGCAGGGGTTGTGTCCTGCTTGAAGCTAATAAATACGTCAATTTTTGTCTTCAGCGCGTAGGGGGCTATCCAGTACAGTGGATTTCTAAAGGTCATGCTGGCTCTCCTAGCAGTCATAAACATTGTGCTTATCACGATTGCATGGACTGAGGCTGAGAAGATTCACGCGATCACATCGAATCTGCTGGATTAGTGGAGGGGGGAACTGGACCTAAGAAAACTGGCTTTGAGTGGGACGACGGGGCAGCTTGGGAAATTGGACAAGTTGACATCCTTGCGTCTAGCGGCGCTCGGGCCATTTAAGTTTAAATTGTTCAACAACTGCTACTTTGTTGACAAAGACATGGTCCTCACTATGTACGAGTCCATCTTTATGTCCGTGGTAGATGCTCTCATGCTTTAGGTTTAGAAAAATTTTCAACTTACAAGTCTCACTGTCGAGTTACCATCATTATTTTATAATAAAATGGTAATATCAGTACACTGTCTGCTAACTTAAACAATAAATAAACAATAATTATCTTGTGCAGATATGATATCGTCTATGAAGAATCAAAATGACCCAAATTCCATTTTTAGTTTCAAACAAAATGCACTATACACACAAAAAATTAATATAACGTGATCATGAAAGCATGTAAATAGAACAGTTTGACTCTTTCAAAAACATGTAATTAAAAAATTTTGACCCTTTCAAAAAAAAAAGGAAATTAGAACATTTTGACCCTTTCAAAAAAAAAGGAAATTAGAACATTTTGACCCTTTCAAAAACATATAAATAGAACATTTTGGCCCTTTTAAAAACATGTAAATAGAACATTTTGACCCTTTCAAATAGCATGTAAATAGAATATTTTAAACTTTTCAAAAACCTTTTTGATCTTTTTAAAAATATGTAAACACAACGATTTGCGCGTTTTAGTAACTTGTGATGATAATTAGCGTTGTAAGCCTGCATCTTATTGAACTGCTTTTGACATAGCTCATTTTAATTCTAGCATAAATTGAATATGGGTCATTTTGGTTCTTCATTGACGATATACGTATTACATTTACTTTACCAAAAGTGAAGAGCGGGTCTTGGACGCACAAATACAAAACTTATCGTCGCAGTTTGCTAACGACTTAGTAAAGTTAAATATTATGTCATACTTAAGTATAGTCGTATTGCTATTATTTGTAATTCATTATTTTTGACATTAAAAAAAGGCAGAATGTCACAAACAAATAAAGTCACGTTTATAATGTCTAGTCACATTTGTTGCTAGTGTCAGTGATATGTGTAATAATTGTTTTGGAGAAAATCTGTCACTGGCAACAGACACAATAAACAAAAGTGTTTGTCTATTTGGTAATTTTGCACCTAGTATTAATGTAGGTACATGAGGTTGCAATGAACTTAAAAAAATATTATGACGCTTGACGACGACCACTATACGTTACCATTTTTGGATAAAATACAGTTTTAATTTAATTCAATCGGAAAATAATAAGTCACAAAACCAAAACTCCTACCATGATTATGTCGTCCATTTGTTCGATAATAAGTGTTCGCACACTTTTCCTGGCAAGTATTATTATTCTTTCTTCAAAATTTCAAAGCACGTCTACTTTTGAGTTAAATCCCCCTGACCTACCAGATACAGTGGCGGGGATCCTATATCCATTACGAAATTGCTGGTTTGCAATACTTGCCCATAGTCACAGCCCCAACGTCACTGACACGGACAGGCTTCTCGTCACTGTCAAAGAGTCCGTAATACACTATTTAGCCAGTACAAATTCAACCAATGGGATTTCCACATCAGGATACGCAAACTACGAGGGCATTCGTCACATAAAGCGCTGGGCTAAGCATGATGAAACTTGTGTTGTTCACATTGTGTTTGAAACATCTGAAATCAGTAAAAACAGCCTCTCATTCGTTCTAAATGTAGATGGCTCTCTTACGGACATGAACTTGGAAAGCACAGTGGATACAAATCGAGATATTGTAATTTTGTTTTTCAAGGAATTATTTCTAGCGCGAGAGTACGCCTGGGATCTATTTCTTGGAATTCCCCTGAATTATTTACTTGTGGGCCTCATTCCAGGTTCAAGCGCAAGTGCATGCGCCATGGGTACACACAAAAATAATAAAGCAGTTGTTACAAAGGTAGAAATGTATAAAGTTTACTGTGATCAAAACAAATTTTGTTTACGAAATCTATCAAACGCAAGTATTGCCGCCATTTCAGACCCGTCCAAATCCTATCAAGGAGTTCTTGTCCATCTCAGAAAAATCCAGCAAAATAACTTCGGCTTCAATCTTAAGCGAGTCCGAATTCATATTATGGAGTCTAAATGTTACTTACACTTTGGTGAAATTCATAAAATGACCCCCATTCAAATCCGCCTAACTCAAGATGAGTGTCTACCTTATGGAAAACTTGTATCAGAATTATCACAAAATTTAAATTTCACACCGTTTACAGATTTGGTTGGATTTTGGATGTTGATTCAAGACAGATTAAGCCTCCCATCCAGCAGCACGCACCTCTCTCCCTTTGTACACACGCTCACATTTGAAATGGACAATTACCGCCTTATTTACGGGATGAGCCCTGAGCTGGACATTCCCTTCTGCCTCTATGATTTCTACGCCCCTTTTACACTTGCTGTATGGGCAAGTCTGGGGGTTGCTGTCTTTCTTTATAGCGTATATCTCAAGTTTCTTGATAGCGGCGGCTACGAATACGAAAGCTATTACAATATTCACTTTGACGAAGCATTGGTTACAGCGATGAGACCTTTGGTAGGACAAGTAGCGGCCATAAGGTTGAGCGGAAAATTTAAATTTAGCCACGCTACTTGGATGTTATGTACTTCCTTCATTGTACATTACTACCTCTCCTCCCTGAAAAGCTTCACAGTTGTACCAAAGGCATATGACCCAGTCAAATCCTTTAGTGATCTTATCCACCAAAATTACAAGTTCCTGGTCACAACACAAGAAACAAAGAACCTACTAGACAACAAATTAATGTTCTACAAGTATGACCAGGAACACGACTCGTCATTGAAACCTACTTTGAAAGTCCATGAGATGCTTGTTAGCAAGATTGAAAACTTGAATTTGAAACAACCAAACAATTCGAAAATGGGGAGTACAAAACATATTGCGGAAAATATACGACATTTAATTTTTGAAAAATATTCAATGGTTTTTAATAGGATTGAAGTTCAAAATGTACTCAAAATATTCCCAGCGCTGTACAAAACAAATGTGTACCAAGCCAAGGATAAGTTTTTCCAAGCACCGAGCTTCTGGTGGACATCCATGACTAATGGGGCGGAGGTGGTAGAACACATTGGGAGGCTCTTCAGTACAGGGATTCAAGCTTATTGGCTCAGCATTCTGGATGATATAAATTGGAGAAACAGTATTTTAGAATGGTTCGCATTTGAAGGAGTCCCTTTCAAAATTGGAAAATTGGCTGTGAACACAAAAGGAAGAAAATTGAAAAAATTTTCTATAGAGGATTCACTCGTTAAAGGGACTTTTTATTTGATTTTTATTGGGATTGGGCTGAGCACATTTGTTTTTGCTGTAGAATTGTTCGCGCCACGAAGGCAAAATAGAGTATGAAAATAATTACAAATAGCTGGAGACTGGAGATTGAAACTGATTGATTCAGACACATTCTGTTCTGTAGTTTACATTGTGTATCATAAATAAACTACAGCGGAATTTTAAAAATGTTGTACATTTACCATTACTTGTTTTAATTTTTTTCACAAAGGATGTCTCTCATAGTATCTCTCTTTTTTGTTTTTAACCCTCCCACCCCCATGTCATCACTTTAACATTACGTGAACGGCTATATCTTTAATATGGCATGTCATCTTACAATACCGAACTAGACCCACTTCGATGGCATCATTTATGGACGGTCCCTTGTTAACGCAACATTAATGTTTAAATAGTATGTTTAGTAAAATGAAGCTTGAGTACATAAAATATTTCTGGCATTATACCCACAACTCTCACATGTGTACATTACCGACGTACCGACACCACTTTAATGTGGGGATAAATTATTTAAAACTGTACATTAGTGGTTCTACGCATTAAAGCAAAACATGTAAGATTGGCCATTCGGACGGGGCACTAACCAACTATTGTTCATGCATAATGGTTGTAACTTGGAATTTATTTATATAATTTAAACTCTTTATTGGCACACCTAAATTACGAACACATGATTGTGGTATTTGTATTTTAAATATTTTCACAATGTCGTGTGTGTGTGCTTTCGATAATGCTTAATGCTTGAGTACACCTTTTTATTGTGAATTGATTTTCATTATTAAAGCTACTTGATCTATTTAATCGCACCTTAAATCTTGAAATTTCATATAACTCCAACTACCTTTTAAGTACTTACATTAAAGCATTACTTTGAGTGACACCTATTTTTTTATAATGCTTTTAGTAATTAGTACCTCTCAATCTGTCCACAACGCAGTTTCAACTAGAGAGTATAATTAAAAAAAAATTAAAGATATGTCACACACAACATTTATTACTACAAATAAAAATTAAATCCAACTTTTAACATCGTTTATAGTCATAACACATAAACTTTTAAGCTTACTCAAAAAAAATTCCTAGAAATTTGTAAAAATAAAAAAAACTCGCAATTTTTTTATAACTTGTTACTGGGGTGTAAAAATATGGGCTCACAGAGACATTGGGTCCTTCAATCACTATTAATATTATTATTAAACCAATTTTTCCAAGCTGTTAAACCAGGCAATGTCAAAAATAGCCTCATTTTAGATGTTTACCAATCACCTCCATCCGCGAACATTGACCTTCTTTCGAAAATTCTACTACCTCTTCAACAATGTTCGCTCATAGTAATAACGGTGACAAGTCCTACAGAACAAGATCCAGTTTTAGACAGTGTAAAAGAAGCGGCAATACATTTCCTATTGAAGCAAACAACAACCATCACAACTTCAGTGATGAAACCAAAATCGAAACCAGTAAACAACACATCATGCAAAAAGCGTTGGCCCAAAACTAGAAATGGCAGAAAATGCTTCGTTTACTTGATTTTCCACACAATTGACAAAAAGGGAATACACGACATTATTAATCTCGACGATCCGTTTCAAATCGGCGCAAGCAATAGAAAATATCCTAGTCCATTGAATATTAATACTGACAAAGATATCGTTCTTTTCTTCCACACGAAATCTTACGTTTTATGGCCCCCAAAATACAATTTAAATGATACAAAGGTAATTCCACTCAACTTTATTATTATCACAATTAGTTTAGACCATGATCAAAGCGGAATTTCGGTTAACAAGAAAATTCGAATAGGAGTTCCAGAAGTAACATTGTCATTGCAGATCCTTAAATCAAACTGTGAGCAGGGGGAGTTCTGCGTAGAAAATATACCTTTAGATTATATCTGCTCCAAAATACCTGATTGGCTGTCATACGATGACGTGTACATCTTTTTTCGTCAAAAACGAATTAACTTCCACCTGAAAAAAATCCCTGTGGTGATATTAGGACGATTTCCAGACCTGGCTACACTACGAAATATGAACACAGTCCAGGTGCGCATGTCCTACAAAGCTGCAAACCCGTTTGCAAAATTAGTACTTGAACTTTCAGAGGCGCTAAATTTTACAATTAAAATGTCAAGGTTAGGTGGCGTAGTTGACGAAGGGAAAATGCGAATCATAGTTCCAGCCTTGGGTAATCGCTTTTTGTCATTTCTTTCCACGCTAATGTTCGACACTCACAACTACCGCATTCTGTACAGTGTAAATCCAGTCCTGGACGTCCCCACGTGTCTCTATGATTTTTATGCACCGTTTAGACCTGCTGTCTGGGCAACATTGGGAACATCTATTGTGCTACATGGGCTTTACCTCAAATTTCTCTACAATTGCAAAGGTCTGGATTTGAATATTGGGGGTGCGCTAGCTCTCGCAATGTCTCCAGTTGTGACCCAAGCTGTCAAAATAAAACCTAAAAGTATCAATGGGTCGCTTATCCATTCAGCGTGGATGCTAATGGTCACAATATTTATTGCCAATTTTTATCTCGGCTTACTTCAAAGCTTCACAGTTGTTCCCAGTGCATATGATCCACGTAAATCTTTTCAAGACCTCCTCCATGAGAACTACAAGTTTCTTGTGACAACAAATGAAACGAAAAATTTCATGAAGGATCTTTTCACTTACCTTCATTATCGATACAAATCAGATATTTACAAAGTCCACAAAAAATTAGTAAATAGAATAGAAAGTTTGAATTTAAATGAAAGTAAAATTTTCCCTGAGAAAATTGAACACCTCATTTTTAATAAGTCTTGTGTGATTTTTCGAAGCTATCATGTCCCCCCTTTGCTCCAAATATTCCCGGCTCTGTACCAAACTAATGTGTACCAGGCTAGAGATGTATTTTTTCATTCCCCTATCACGTGGTGGTTCAGTTTACCAAACGAAGCTTTTGCGAGGGAAATTGCTAGTATATTCTTAAACTCAGGTGTACAATCCTATTGGATGAGGTGTCTGGAAGTAATCTCGTGGAAAAAGGCCCTTAGGAATTGGGCTCATAGAATGAGTGTGTTCGAGGCGGAGTCTTTCGTGTATAAGCATAATTTAAACGGGAAAATCAATTCACGGTACAAAAACAAGGATGACTGGACAAAAATTGGGCTCTCGCACTCCTTGCCCAAGGCAATGTTTTATGTATTTTTGATTGGAGTTGCTTTGAGTATTGTAGTTTTTCTGTTTGAAATTTTTGTTTTTGGGAAATATGTTATTATTCTTTTATTTTTCATTGGTTAAGATATGAGATGTTATCAAGGATGTATATATTCAATAAATAAATGATTACGACGAATAAAAAATGCAAGAAAAATTGATTTTACTTAAATTAATGTCGGCTAGTAAATTAATTTTTAGATTTGTAGTTAAGTTCTGGTATTTTATAATTTACTGTCATAAAAACAACAATATTGTCGTATTACAAAGAGGTACACCTTCGTAATACATATGCTTATTACATGCATTGCGTAAAATGATAATAAAAAGTACATTATTAATTTTGTATAATTATGGTCTGTAAAGGACCAAAATGACCCATTTCCAATTTAAACTAGAATCAAAATGAGCTATGTCTTAAAAAACACGAATGAGGGAGATGCGTAAAATGTTAATTTAATAGTTTTTGAGACGCGTAAAATGTTCTATTTGCATGTTTTTGAAAAGTGAAAAATGTTTTATTTGCATGTTTTTGAAAAGTGCAAAATGTTTTATTTGCATGTTTTTAAAAAGTGCAAAATGCTTTATTTGCATGTTTTTAAAAAGTGCAAAATGTTTTATTTGAATGTTTTTGAAAATTTCAAAATGTTTTATTTGAATGTTTTTGAAAATTTCAAAATGTTTTATTTGCATGTTTTTGAAAAGTGCAAAATGTTTTATTTGAATGTTTTTGAAAAGTGCAAAATGTTTTATTTGCATGTTCTGAAAATATAATTCAATACCTCTGTAGACAGTGGATATTTTTTTTTGGCTAGAAGTGGATATGGGTCATTTTGGTTCTTCACTGAGGATATTACTAATACATTTATTGACTCATTCATTTATTTGCGAGAACAGCAAAATTCCTAGCGTATGATTAATCGAAATATTAATCGTTTCTAATTTATTGTAACATTAACCTAAGTATGACCTATACCACAAAAGCAATCTTCAAAATCCGAATATTTTTGCCTCGAGTTGTCTTTAAAGGAAGCGGTCGTGGCCGAGCGGTTAAGGCGTCTGACTAGAAATCAGATTCCCTCTGGGAGCACAGGTTCGAATCCTGTCGACCGCGATGTATTTTGAACTATTTTTAAACGTTCATTTTTTTATATTTAACATAATATTATTATGACCGCAAAAAATACTACTACAATGTACTAAAATAGTTATTAACAGACAATCAGATTTTAAATATGCCTTCCAGTACTTACAGCTATGTGTAAATGCTTAGACAAATATTGGACGGTTTAAACGCATCGATTTTCTGTAAGAACGTAAATCTGGCTCAGTATGGTTAAAACTCTACGGGAAAATGTTTCAAGCCTCAATAAGAATTTAAAACATTTGCTAAATAAAACATGCATTTCCTACAATATTTGAAATATTTTATTCTATCATTGAATTCAGCTTTAACGTGTAATACAATATTTATACAGTTTTGATCTCATAATAACACAATAATTCTTGGGGCCGCGGGTTGAAAGCTGATATTAAAATGACTCCAAAATCGTACTGCTATTAAAGTTAACCAGTAAATTCCAGGACAAAAATACCATGTTATTAACCAAATGTATTCTGATTACACGATATATTTTTTTCGTTTTATTGCATTTGGTTCATTGAACTATGATCTTACAACATACTAACCTGTAATTTAAAAAAAACAGAGCATCTTTTAAGCATAGTAAAACATGTTGACCTGCATTGTCTTGGAATCTTGTATTTTCGCATTATAAGAAAATTGGTGGTGCTTTAAGTTGGAAAATTGTATAAACATCAAAGAAGTTCCTTCATGTCTACGATTTGATGTCAAAAAACGATAATTGAGTTGGTCTAGTTTTCTGACATCGCATCGTCTGGCAAAATATTATTCCTTATTTTGATTTACTTACAAAAAAGATTGAAAAGATTGTCAAGGCATCAAAAGGTATCATAAAGAAACCCAGCGAACAGCCAATATTCTAACAAAATCTTGCAGCAGAAATCGAAAAACATGTTTCCTTCCCCTTGTTTGAGTTTCCTCTTGGAGCTATTTCTGCTTGTGAAGAAAACGATTCTAAGAATATTTAAAATTCTGTATATTCTTTGCGTTCTAAGACCACTACCAATACCACCACTGTCAATTTCCCCATGGAGACCAGAACCCTTTCATCCAAATGAAAAAAGTTCCACACAGCGCTTAATCCTCACTCCAAGTCTCGTGGCCGCAATTGCCAAGGGTTTTCAATTCGGTCAGATGTTTTCAGCCCACCCGTTCAAATGGAACGTTCACACTCAGCGTCCACAGATCTCTAAATTTCAGTCAAAGGCGAAAATAATCCAGTGGATGGCCCACCTATTCATATTCATATCACTGGTGTACTATGGATTCCTAGTAGCCCAATGTATTTTTTATCAGCTGGATGAAGATGCTTCAGAATTCAATCAGTTTTACACGGCGTTTCTCCTTTGGTCGTATGGGATCCTTCCATTCAATCAGCTGTTTCTACTTTGGAAGGGAAATCAAATTCAAGCTTTTGTGTCTGCTTACATGGATTTTGCAGAGCTATTTGAAAGTATGGTAAAATAGTAGCAATTGTAGCCCTATTCTATATTGCCTAATCCTGTGTATTTTTTACAAGCTTGAAACTATTTTTTGTATCATTCAAAATTAAATTTATGTATTTTAGACGAGTATATTCACAATGAAGGGGGAAGGCTAGAGTCGCCAATCCTAATTAGAAAGTGTGAAAAAGTAACAAGAATAGCTTTCTACTCACTTTTACTACTTTATGGCGTATGTTCAATCTATTGGCTCGCCAACCCAGCCTCCCCTGAGCTCCTGTCATCTATTTTCCTGACACTGGGAACCTGTAAGAACAGGACCGGTACCGGATCCGGAGCCGGAAATGTCTGGCAGGAAATGAAAATAAAATTACCATGGTGTGAAAAACATGAAGATATATACACATTGAGTGTAATAATGGCATCTACGATTTTTCAGATATTCATTGTAGGGTATAATTATATCTCTGGCTGTTTCCTCATTCTGCTGTCCACCTTCCCATTTTTGTTCATTATTCTCGCGGTCACTAATGAGCTCAGGTAATTTAAAAAAAAATCTACAAACTTCAAACTAACATATAGAAAAAAGCATGTAATAAAGTTTGCGTAAAAATTTTCTATTTACATTAGTTTAAAAGCCAACGCCAATAGAATTATAACCAAGTCCAAGCTGGAATCTATACCATCAAAAATTGAGCTGTACCGTCGCTTGGAAATTCTTCACATTGAGGGTCATGACATTTTTGGAGGAGTTGTGTCCTGCTTAAAAGCAATAGTGATGTCAATTTTTGTATTCAGCACGTATGGGGCAATCCGGTACAGTGGACTTCTCAAGGTTGTCCTAGCTCTCCTTGCAGTCATTAGCATGTTACTTCTCACGATTGCACTGGGAGAGGCTGGGAAAATTCACACGCTCACAGCTAATCTACTGGACGAGTGGAGGTGGGAGCTGGACCGGAAAGAGCTGGCTTTGAGTAGGACTATAATGGGGCGGCGTGGGAATTTGGACAAGTTGACATCCTTGCGTTTAGCTGCGCTCAAACCGTTTAAATTTCAACTGTTTAATAACTGCTACTTTGTGGACAGGGCCTTGGTCCTGACTATGTATGAGTCTATGTTTATGTCTGTGGCAAATGCTCTCATACTTTAAAGGAATGCTGTCCAGTCCAGTATAATTACTGTCGAATTTTATTTGTCGTATCCAACCAATTAATTCCCCCGGACTAACTAAATAATAATTTTGATAATTCCGTCCAATATGATTTATATGTGTAAAATTCGGAAAACTATTGGAATGAAAAGTTATTTGATTATAGGGATTTCGTTGGATGAATACGGTGTATTTATATAAGCTATTAGAACAAGTTAAACTTTACGAATATATTTTTATCCTAACATACCATGTATATCTATGGAACGATAGCTATACCAGTTTTAAAGGAGGCAGTAAGTAGTAGTTTCTGTAGCTGATTATAGGCATTCCTTTATCGTTAAATCGACTTAAATGATTATTATTTCCGACTGTATACGCTGCTAACAGTTTCCATGACAAAATACACTGTATTCGTATGCATATAGGCCGAGTATAATATTATGTGCTATATACTTGACTAGGCTTTAAGAATTTCAATTTTATTCCAAATTTAAAAGCGTAATTGAAAACGTTCCTTATGTTATTGGCAGAAACTTACTCTAACATGCGATACACATATGTATCGTCGGTAAAGGATCAAATCCGTACTTTTCCAGTGTTGGCTGACTAGTGAGTGAGAAAGTCTGTGAATCCCCTTCGAGTAGTGTAACTACTACACAAACGGATGTCTTTACCAATGAATTTACAACTAGTCTTTGGGCAGACCCATTGACCCTACCGATGACGTCATTATTAGACGGTCCCAAAAGTGTCACTCATCTAAATATTCTAGAGAGAAAGACAATTTTATTAAAAAATAAATTTAAATAAATTTGACACTGTCCTCCGTTGAGGATAGCCCAAAGGACTCAGTATACGGATCAAAATCTTGTTGTACATAAGTTAGTTTGTGTTATAATTGCAAAAAATAGAAGCTTCTAAAATTAATCAGTAGGTGTACAGGAATATAAATGGTGTACACATATTTGTGCGGATTTCTTCAAGACAGAAACCACAATATCTTCAATGAGCGTTGAAGGCAAACACTGAGCTTTCATAAACTTCTGGAAAAATTTAGAAATGGTTCCACGCGCCCCAATGTACAATCCTATCACTTCAATCTCTTTAAGACCCAACTTCTGCTGGAAGTAGGGAATACAGGGATCATAGATTTTTTGTTTTTCTTCATTAACAGCATCAGCTTGATTTAAATCGTTTTTTTCCATCCTAATAGTTGGATCAAGAATCATTCCTTTCTTAGACGCTAAGTTGTACGCAAGAATATCAACCCTTCTTGAACCATTTCCTGTACATTCGGCTTCTTCAAGAGTTTTCCAACCTAATTTTTGCATGGCTTCTGCAATTAAACGGCGAACAGCATGGTGTCGATTATTACGAATTAATTCACTACGCGGGCATTTTCCAAGGATATGGCCTATCGTTTCAATCTCCTTACAGCCATGTCGGCAGTAAAGGGATCCTTGGTCATGTCGCGGAATGGCATTAACAGGCAAAACATTTCCAACCATTTTGATTGTGGTGGTCCATTCAGAAGATGTGAGTCCAATTTTGGAATGAATCAACTTATTGGCATATGGGCACTCTTGAAATTGTATAACCCCTTGACCTTGACAACATGGAAATTCACAAAAGATATTACATTACGAACAGAGATATCGTCAGTGAAGAACCAAACTGACCTATTTTCATTTCTATTGCTAAAAACAATATCTACTATCTATTTTGCACTTTTCAAAACAAGTAAATAAAAATTTTTGCACTTTTCAAAAACACGCAAATAAAACATTTTGCACTTTTCAAAACATGCAAATAAAACATTTTGCACTTTTCAAAACATGCAAATAAAACATTTTGCACTTTTAAAAACATGCAATTAGAAAATTTTGCACCTTTTCAAAAACAAGAAAATAAAATATTTTGCACCTTTTCATAAACATGGAATTAAAAATTTTGCAATTTTTCAAAAATATGAAAATAGCTCATTTTGAACCTTTCAAAAATTTTAAAATAGAACATTTTGAACCTTTCAAAAACATGAAAATAGAACATTTCACGCCAATCAAAAACTCTGTAAATACCATTTTACGCATCTTCCTCAATTCGTGTTTTTTTATCACATAGCTCATTTTGGTTCTAGCTTAAATTGGATGTGGGTCATTTTGGTTCTTGACAGACGATATGTAGCTTGGTGAAACACACGAACACACGGCATTGAACTCATGAATTCGTCCACATTATTTTTTTTCCCTTAAAAAATTAGACGGAAGGAAGGCGTTTTGAATTTACACAAAATTGGAAGGAAACGGATTTGTTCCATCACCGACAATATATGTTACGTATGTATCCGAAAATTATTACAGTACATAACAAAAATATATTTATCTGGCGGAAAAATTAGAAACTCTCTTCTGCTCTTTTGATTCAAAGATATAATTATAGTTCCACGAGCACAAGCATACTATACTATCATCAAAATATTCATCATAATATAAGCAGAGGCTATATTATGGGGTTTGAAAAACAACAACAAATTACAAAAGTTGCTGGTCTTGAGTTAGATTTTTCCCAAATTCGTTTATGTTTCCATAACAAAGCAATTTAAAAAGTAATAAATATATATCAGTTTCATTTTTAATATAGGTACTTACGTGGCTATACTCCACATAAGATTGTTATGTGCTTATATACTTCCTATAAATAGAGAACTAGTTTCCATATTTTACTAAATCAATGAACCCTGACTCAATTATACGTCGCCATTTTAAAAAGGCTTTTACAAGAGAACAGTTTGACAGTTCCTCTCTATATCGTAGCATATAAAGAAGCCTAAAAAATTATTTTAAACTTTTAACCTACAGCTCGCAGTCTTTGTATTATTAATTAAATATGGCAATAATAATGAGGTTAAAAGTAAGACAGATTCTGAGACGTATTTTAAACTGCCCACACTATCTACTAGAAATCCTAAAACAGTTACTGAAATGGCTATTAGAAATCCTTCTAATTACCTTCGTACTCAAACCAGTAAAGCAGAGGAAGAAGCTCTCGATCATGACCCCTACAATTGTTGGTGCGATTGCGAAAGGGATCCAATTTGGAGAATTTTACTCAGCTCACGCCCTTGTCTGGGATGAGAAGACACAGCGTCCGAAATTTTCCAGATTGACAAATAAAGTGTCAATTTTATTATGGATTTTGAATCATGTCATCCCGTGGGGGACGCTAGTATTTGTTGGGATTAGATGTGTCATGTTTCAGTTGGATGAGAATTCAAGTGAACTAAATAAATTGTACACAACATTTACTTTCTGGCTGTATGGGATACTTCCATTTAATCAAATCATTATTATTTGGAAAGGGAAACAAATCCAGACTTTTGTCTCTGCCTACATGGACCATGCTGAATTATTTGATCGTAATAAAAAAATATTTTATACATTACTTAACTTATAAAAGTATTATGACAACTTTTAAATTTGATTTTAAAATGCTTAAAAATATTTATTTGCTGATTTTTTAAAAACGTTTTTTTAACGGGTAAATAAATTAACCTATGTAAGTTAATTAGCATATAATGATATTATGTGAAGAATCAAAATGAGTGATTTTCAATAATTTAAAAGCTTGAATTAAAATGAGCTTTTTTAAAACACACTAACCGATATATTGATGTGTAAAATGTTAATCATGAGTTTTTGACTTGTTTGTGAAAAGTGCAAAATGTTCTATTTGCATGTAATTGAAAAGTGTAAATTGTTCTAATTGGATTGTTTTGAAAAGTGTAAATTGCTCTAATTGGATGATTTAGAAAAGTGCAAAATGTTCTATTTGCATGTAATTGAAAAGTGTAAATTGTTCTAATTGGATGTTTTTGAAAAGTGTAAATTGCTCTAATTGGATGTTTTTGAAAGGAGCAAAATATTCCATTGACATGTTTTTGAGCAGTGCAAAATGTTTTTTTTAATGTAATTAAAAAGTGTAAAATGTTCTACTTGCATGTATTTGAAAAGAGTAAAACATTTATTCTATTTATGTGTTTGTGTGTGTTTGTGTGTGTGTAAGTGTGTGTGTGTGTAGATCGTGCATTTTATTTGCCTCGAAAAATCGATATGGTTTATTTTGATTCTTTACAGACGATATAAGTATATTAAGAATTGTTTTTTGTATAGGACGTTACGTTCTTCGTGGAGTTGACACACCCGACCTCATGAAAAAATGTGAGAAATTGATAAAATTTTGTTTCTACGGAATAATTACTTGCGCCGTCCTGGTCGGGCTCTACTACGTTATAAATCCCTACTCCCCTGAACTCATCTCATCTGTCCTCCTCTCCATCGAGATCCAAACTTGTCACCCGAAGAGTAGAGCAGCAGATGCGGTCGTATTCTCATTTCGAAATTGTGTCCAAAACCGAAGAATATACGAATTGACTGTGAGGGTTGGAACATTATGTCAACTGCTTGTTGTAGGCTACAACTACATGGCAACCGCCTTCTTCCTCATGTTTTCCGCTTTCCCATGCATTTTTACGGGCATTGTCCAAGGCAAAGAATTAAGGTGCTTTTACATTGTATACAGATACTAAATTATTTTATAGAAATATTTAAATTCTCGGTCTCGATTAACATTACATAAAAAATAATACGTCGTTGTCGTTCATATCACTAATATATGTTTTTTTTGCCATAATATTACAGACGAAAGCCGAGTAGGCGAGCGAAACAGAAGTACCATACAGTCATTTCCAAGATTGAGCTGTACAGTCAATTTGCAATTATTTTTAAGGAAGCACAAGATATTTTTGGAGCTCCTATTTTTGCTTATAAAATGATACTCATGTCTCTCTTTGTTTTCGGGTCATATGGCGCAATTCGGTATAATGGATTGTTGAGATTTATCTTAGTATTTGAGGCGGCCATCGTTTTTGCTGTACTCACAATTATATTTCAAGGGGCGGCGAAGGGTCACAGTTTGACGGGGGATCTACTTCACGCCTGGAGTTCGGAGTTAATTGGGATTGGGGGCCCGGATGGCAAGATGGCTTCATTACGCCTCCGCTCCATGCTCCCACTGGCTATGAAAATGTTTGGAAATAGTTACTATGTGGACAGAGCCATGGTCCTGACAATGTATGAGTCGATGGTGGTGTCCGTTGTGGACGCTCTTATGCTTTAAACGGCAAATGGGGACTCGGTCTATCGAATATTACCAAAATATTTGTATTCAAATTTCACAGATACACCTATGCATTATGTGTAGTCTCTATTCATTAATAAAGTATGTTTTAAAATACAATTTGCTTTGTAATTATCTCACCTAATTAAATTTACTGTTATACTGCTTACTAAAGCATTTATGTATTGTTAGATTAGTCAGTTTTCTATCTTATCCGTTAGTAAAGTAAAAATCAATTTAGTGTTAAAACTAAATTAAACTAAATGTAATTAAAAGTATAAATAACTTTCGTTCTGTGAAAAGTAAATTTGTCTGTGACGAACCAAAATGACCCATATTCAATTTAAGCTACAATCAATATCATAAAAAGAAACATATGAAAATATAAGAAACATGTGTAAACTGCTAATTAAGAGTTTTTGAAAAGTTTAAAATGTTCTAATTGTATGTTTTTGAAAAGTGCAAAATGTTCTATTTGCATGTTTTTGAAAAGTGCAAAATTTTCTAATTGCATGTTTTTCGAAAAGTGCAAAATGTTTTATTTACATATTTTTTAAAAGTGCAAAATATTCTATTTAAATTCTTTCAAGACACGTTTTAATATTTTTGTAGATAGTGGATATTGTTTTTAGCTACAAATAGATATTGGGTCGTTTTGGTTCTTCACAGACGAATATGTTACTTAATTAGGTAATCTGTTTAAATATTAACATGACTCGCTGCTATTGCATCTTCACCAAAATACTGTGTTTTTATTTTTTAACAATTTAATAATATGTATAACTGAATAAAAATTATTAGTATTAAAATAAGAATTAAAAGGTACGCTTTTGAGATGCATTTTTTCTGAAAGCCTAGTAGAAAGAACTGAAAGCTATGAACTATCTAATGCATGTGCATGCATATTACGTATGTACGACAACGTCAGTACTATGACGACGCAAGGTAGTTGAATTCAGCAGTGTAGCTTTTGCAACGTGTGGATTTCAACTTCCAGTGTTAGTTTTTAATAAGCTATGTGACGCTCACTTTAAAATATCAAGATGTTTAAATTAAGTCCACATGATGAAACACAGTCAAACTCTGAGTGAAGCATTACAGAGTTGATAATAAAGACGGGTGCAAAAAAAATTGTCAAAAATGAAACGCGGCCGACAGGATTCGAACCTGTGCTCCCAGAGGGAATCTGATTTCGAGTCAGACGCCTTAACCACTCGGCCACGACCGCTGCCTTGAGTGATGTATAACTTTTAACCGTCGTTGTCGCAACTACAATCAATTCCAAATCCTAGTCTTCCTGTATGTTTCGGACCCCTCCACTCTGTACATAACATTTCAGTCGAAGATTATGAATGCTGAATTTGCTTATGTACATAAGTACCTAGTATATTATTTTTACACGAGTCAATGTAGAAGCAGGAGGGAGTCATATTATTTCATTTAATTCAAAGTTTAAACAAAATTATTTTCTTCCTCTGCACAGTCAACAGTATTGATGAGGACTACGACTACAGTGTAGGTACTTACATATATACACTGCACTGCTTCGTGCGGTAAATTCTGCACTATAGTGAATACTGTGAAGAGGGTAGTGTACTGTAAAATGGGATGTCAGTATGTCAGTGTAATCCATAATATTAAACTACCACTACTGAACTGACTACCTACTTTAACTACTTCCAGAAATGTTAATGGCATTATGCATTATGCAATATGTACTTGGTTGGTACAAAATTAAGTATGCAGATATTTAAAAACAATCTTAAAAAAATCCCCATGTAAAATGCCATTAAAAAATTAATTTTATAATTTTGAGGCTTACAAACAATTTTTTCAAAGCTCAAAACAAGCATATGGAATCGGCTCGAAAGTGCTACACGACTAAGTCAAGTATGCAGAATTCGAATAACTACATCTCGTTTGAATCAACTGAAAAATTACGTCATGTATATTCGCCGGTTGCCGGTTACTCGTTAGATTTCATGCGCGCCTTTTTTTTGATTTATAAATATATTAGTATTAATTAGTATTGCTTAATGTACAATTTATTTTTAATCCCCACTTGCTACAAATGCCATTACAAGGAAACCTAAATAACGTAAATTTTAATTCTAGCACTTATTGTAATATTAATACATGTATAACTGGCCACAAGAGCAAAAGTACCATATCAGGATTTTCTGCGTATAATAGAGTGTCGTAACTACCTTATATCATTTCCAAATAATACACGAATTATTCTTATATAGGTACATACCTCACTGTGCATTACACGGTAGAACCAATACATATCTTTTTAGGTAGGTACCTACATACATAATCATCTATCTGCGCATAGCATTTTTCAATGCCATTTCTAATTTCATCAGTTTGTACATGAATAATCGCTAAACTAAAGTGAAAAATCACGGTCAAACTATACCAGTGATTCTGTACTAATAATTTGAATTCTAGAGAATTGTAGCTACATATATGGGCCTAAAATAGAAACAGAATGAAATAATTAATTGGTATTCCTACGAATAATGACTTGGACGTCATAATAGTTTTAAAGAAATTAGTGTGTAAGCAAGATTATTGCTAAAGCTGGCTAAACTGGCTGTTTTATATGCAGCTTCCAAATCCTTACAAATCTATATAAAATTATTTACATACATACGTCAATATTTTCAATTTCCTAATAAATTTCCAATAAATTCCAATCTTATTTGCACACAGTACAATAAATCAAAGTTTAAATATATACATATTATCTCAACACAATACGTGAACGTGGTCATGTTTTTCTGCAGAATTTTTGTCTGTTTGACTTAGGTCAACAGAGCACTCGGGTACAATATTAGTGTGAGCGGTATGATTGAGATCGAGATTTGCGGAATCACTAAATCGCTACTATTAGAATTCCAATAATTGGAATTAAAATTGGAGATTAAAAATTTCTAGATATTACTAGTTACTATAGTTTGTAGCTATCTACATACAATGCATTCACAAGTACGAGCACAAAGTACAAGTAGTTCAAACTTCAAACAAGTGGTCAGTAACCTATACATTTATCGATTCCCGCAATTCCCCAGATTTAGCATACCAATTCAGACAAATCAGACTTGTGTAGTAAAAATCTGGGAGTACTATATGTCTAATGTCTACTGCGTTATACTAATTGAGACTCACCTATATCCTATTGGGTAAATTACGCTATACTATATTATGTACTATGCGTACTGCACAAGTAGACTTTCCCAATAAATGGCCCAGTGTTATCAATCAACGACTTATTTGTCACGAGTTGTATTTGGCAAATGGTATTGATTGCATCACTTCTATTAATAAAATACTCTTCCACAAAACTCTCAGTTTAAGAATGAACCCCTTGCCCTTGTGGCGCTTAACTATAACTAGTTGAATTTATGCTGAATGAACAGTAAGATTCCCTTTCTTTCTTAATCAGTACTACAGTACAATTTTGCAAAGTACAGAATGTCATACAATGTGTAACACAAATTTTTGAATTCCCATGAATGAAAACTTAATGTTTACTTTGCAATTGCAATTTACGTTACGCGTATTCTCAGAATTGAATGGCACCCTAATTAAGTATGCCCATATTGTCTGAGAAGAAGCAAATCCAGACGCATATTTTCAAAAGTTTCTAAAAGCAAACCTGCATTTTTTGAACTCAGGGAGGGGGGGGGGGGGGTGGAGAGCGGACTCTACTTTTGAAAGATACGGTTTTGCATCTTCACCAGCGATATAGATAAAAGTCGTATCGTCTGTGAAGAACCAAAATGATTCACATCTATTTGCGGCTAAAAACAATAATCCACTATCTACAAAAATATTGAAATATGTCTTGAAAGCATTTACATAAATAGAACATTTCACACTTTTCAAACATGTAAATAGAACATTTTGCACTTTTCAAAAACATGTCAAAATAAAACATTTTACACCTTTCAAAAACATATAAATAAAACATTTTGTACCTTTCCAAAACATGTAACTAGAACATTTTACACTTTTCTCAAACATCTAAATAGAAAATTTTACACTTTTCTCAAACATGTAAATACAACATTTTACACTTTTCTCAAACATGTAAATACAACATTTAAAATTTTTCTCAAACATGTAAATAGAATTTATGATGTGATTCTATAGCTTGAATGAGATATGGGTCATTTTGGCTCTTCACTGACGATATATTATAAGTCTAGTTAAATACACATGGGCTGTATTGACACTGCTATTCTGTAGAATTATTATCTGGACTTTAGCTTCTACAGAAACAGTGGAGTGCAGTAATACAATTATTGCGATATGGGAACGTGTAATACTTTTTTAATCAGTATTTTTATATGCTCCTAATATTATCATAGCGGGGCTTAAAGCTTATTACGATATTGATGTTTAGTCTAACGCCCACAGTGCCCACACACATCTCAAAACAAAATTTGTTTAATGCTGCGTCATATAGTAGTCGCAGCTTTTCTGATATAAAGCAGAAACTTGGTTCCTTCCAACTTCACTAATTGTCCTGTCCTCGCCAGTGAATTTACATACAATATATCTACTGAATTTAAAATTTGGAACTTGGATTGAAAATAAAACTGTATTTGCAAACGGAAGGTAATATTTTAGAAAGAATTGTATTCATTTATTTATCCGTATTATTATTCTTTCAATATATGTTTTATTCAAATCCTATACACTATACAACAATATAAATCATATTTTCATAAAATTACAATTTTAATACATTTTTTTTGCAGGCGGGGGAGAAGTTTCAAAAATTTAAATTTGAATAATGTCAACGTCGACATTGACATCCTCTCATTGTCAGATGGAAAGAAGCTGCTGGACTATGCCAGGAGAATCAACTACACTAATCAATATGGATAGTCAATTAAGCGTGAACGTTTTCCCGCCATTTCAAAATTCAAACAGTATTGAAATTCCCGCCATTTCTTGTAGCATGGGGGTGGACACGAAACCAAAACCGAATAGTAGTAATAATTGTCGGAAGATAAAGTTGAAGGCGCTAAATGTGGAAATAAATAAGGATTGGCAACACAGCGTCAATTTTGAACAGAGATGTGATGCATTACAGAAATTTGTACAAGAAATCTCTCCACTAGTCTATCATAGGAACATTGGGATTTACGCGAGGAAAGTTGAGGGGCGCATGTACCAAGTGGCGGGCTCTGACACGGAATATTTCAAACTTTTAAATGAGCGCGCTCGCAGAATACGGAAGGAGCTAAAACATCGAAGAAAAGTTATGAGCTTAGAAAAACAATGTAGTAATTGGTGTATTCAATCATAATATTATAAACTTCTTTTATTTTAGAAGATTTTTATTTAAGAATTATGTATTAAAATATATTCAAGCTAATTAGTAATTAATTATTTTTCTATTTTTGTTATATTAAAGTATTCAAATACCAGATGCCCACTGATACTCTTTTGTAGTGAATGCAATGAATAAACGGCTGTTATAATTTATACGAATTTTATATTGATATTTTGGCAGTGCTACATGAAATGGAAAGTATTAAAATAAAGAGTGAAAAATAATTTATAACTTTTGCAAATTACATATTTAAAAAATTTACGAAATGATTGCATGTAAATTCTTTTACTTAAGTCGTGTCTATAATTCATATACCTATACATATTCGATATTCCGTATACAATTCATATATACATTCAAGCTATATTGATAGGGCAATTCAAAATGTTATAAATTAGACAACGGATTTTTTTAAAATGGATTTGGTTAATTTCACTGACTAACTTTACGCTCATGCCATTCAGCTATATTTATGTGTTACTACAAAGTACAACGAGTGTGAATTTCATTTTCAATTTTATTTTTGTACAACTTGCATTAGCCTTTATGTGTATATAAGATATACTTATCAGTAATACTATGAGAAATAAAAATGCTAAAAGATAAGAAATTTAAGAATAAGGTTATACACGATATAATCCCCGACACAAATGTTGAATGTAATGTAGATGTGGTAAATAAAATCCTCACCTCTAACTGACAGGAAAATATCCTATAAAACTTCTAGTGGTAGAAAATTCTGAAATACACAAAAATTGATACGTAGTGTCAACTAGAAAAACCGCAGTTAATTTGTACCACATAATTTCCCAATAGTTTAATTACCTATAATATACGCTTATATAAACGCAGATATACTATGCATAACCACGAACCACATACTATACTAACTATATAGCCAGTCAGTTCATAGGTCATATGCATCTACCTAATATAACATATCGTTTTTGAAGAGGCAAAATAAAAAATAACCCATTTCCAATTTTAGCTATAGAGTCAATATTTGTCAAAAATCAAAAATTGTTAGAAGTAATAAATTATACATGATAAACTGTTATGGGATGAGAACAAAAGTAAAGTAGTTCACATGTTTTAAAACAGTGCAAAATGTTTTATTCATATGTTTTAAAAAAGTGCAAAATGTTTCATTTACGTGCTTTAAAAATGTGCAAAATATCCAATATACATGTTTTAAAACAGTGTAAAATATTTCATTCACATGTCTTTGATAAGTGCAAAATGTTCCATTTTACATGTTTTAAAAAAGTGCAAAATGTCCTATTTATGTATGCTTTTGGGATGGCAACATTTTAACTATGTTGTAGATAGTGAATTTTGCACTTATCTAAAAATGGATATGGGTCATTTGGATTTTTCACAGACGATAATATATAGTTCTCTAGTTGTACAGAATTTTACACAGAGAATATTGTAAAAGGAAAATATGTGTGTTAAAATACTAATTTAACTAATACAATTTGTTAAGTCGCCCTAACAATTAATAATAATTAGGATACTGACAATTATGCATTATAGTTTACTATTGTAGGTAGTTCAATTAACAAGAACTATAAAGTTGTGTCTTTCGGACAGCAGAATATGACAAATTATGTGGTCTACAGTGTATAGAATACCTTCTTTCCCATGCCTTTGAATACACTTTTCGTCTTGACTAAAAATTTCAAGAAAAAATCTCAGAAACGGTAATCGGTTTCCCCCACTTCCGCTGATTTTAACTTGGATATGCTTGAAACTTAAAAAAAAGTTGCGGGGACATTAAACATTTTATGATTAAAAAAATTGTTATCAAAATTAACTACATGTTATGTACGTCGTCAATTTAGTTATATGTCACAGTAATTGAAAAAGGAGTGGCACTTGAATTTTTAATTCATCATTAGTCCCATCTTCTTCTTTGTGCTCTTCACCTTTCCAGTTTTTTTGTCTGCAGGACCTCCGGTTTAGCTTTTATTTTTTTTTTAAATATCAAGCATTATACCTCACAATGGAAAAATTGCCTTATCGCTATAATATATACTTTTGTAGAAATTAATTTTTAATTCTGAAAAACACGTGCAATATTCATATAGAAGGTAATATAATAATTATTACTTTTTTAAAATTAAAGTGTTTGTCTCGAAGAATAAAATGGAGTAGGGACAACTAAATTACAAGGTATGTATTTTGGCTACGTATTTTATCACTTTGAATTTAATACTTTACCATATCGTCTGTAAAGACCCGAAATGACCTATATCTAATTTAAGCTAGAATCAAAATCAGTTATGTCCTAAAAATAAAATATGAAACATGCGTAAAATGTTAATTAAGAGTTTTTGAAAAGTACAAAGTATTATATTTACATGTTTTTCAAAAGTGCAAAATATTCTATTTACATGTTTTTGAAAAGTGCAAAATATTGTATTTACATGTTTTTGAAATGTGCAAAATGTTCTTTCTAGACGTTTTTAAAAAGTGTAAAATATTCTGTTTACACGTTTTTGAAAATTTTAAAATATTTTATTAAGAAATTTTTTGAAAATTGTAAACTATTCTATTTACATGTTTTTAAAAGTGCAAAATATTCTATTTACACGGTTTTGAAAATTGTAAAATATTCTATTCACATGTCTTTGAACATTGTTGAATGTTCTGTTTAAATACTTTCATAGCATACCTAAATATTTATGTATAGATACAAGGATATGGTTTTAATTGTTTTAAAAATGGATATGGGTCATTTTGGTTCTTCACAGGCAATATATTATAAAAGTTTTTCTCACCATTAACTATCAGAGATGGTTCATATAAGGCCTAGTCACGAGTGTACTTAACTGTAGTTCTGTAGTCATCCCGTGTCATGTTATGCAAACAGATTTTGAATTCATTCATTTCTTAAAATTTTTTTAAGAATAATTATTAGAAGCATACTGTGACAAATAATATCGTGCATTTAAAAAAAACGTTTTAGTGTATACTGACAATAAATGTTTGATTAATTTGAATTTAATTCAAGCTCTTGTAGCCATTATAAGTTAATTTTCTACGTACTTTAAGCTTCTACGTAAATCTCCTATACTTTCCGTTTTCCTTGTTTGAGTATCAACTGTGGAGAGATAAAAGAAATCGATTTGAATGACTGGAAGTAATAATTTTTACATTAGGGATGGTTCATAAATGATGTCATTCAAACTATCCCTTTTTTGAAAACACCCCACCCACCCATGAGTCATCAGTTTAAAATTACTTAAAAGGCTAATTATATTTTTAACATGGCTTGTTAACAGTACCTATAATTAGACCCGCACTGAGACTAACCCTATACGAATGATGTCTTTTATGGACGACCCCTTATTAGCTACGTCACAGACATGGTGTGACTGGTGACTGACTATTTGTTTTATCTTGAACGTCGAAAAGCCGCAGGAACCCAGGGGAAAAATGTCACACAGTAGTTTAATTAGCATAAAATTACATACCTACACTACCTAAAAATAATACATGTAAAATAGCTACCTTCCTTCAAATGATTTTATTTTGTATAGGAGAGCGGGCATATGAAAATGAAACGGGGCAGTTGTGTGGTAAGTCAATGGGGTACGATCCCCTTAACCATTTTTCTTCCAGCATCATTGGCGGTTATTCTGTATTTCCTCGTACAGCCACAGCCCGGGAAAGGAGAAGGAGATCCCCCTTGTAAGGAAACATCCATTCAATATTTATGCTTTCATTTCGAATATATCGTGTGTGAAGAATCAAAATGAGCCATCTCCATTTTTAAATTCAAACAAAATGCACTATCTACAGAAAAAATTTAAATAATATGCTCATAAAAGCATGTAAATAGAACTTTGTGTATATTTCAAAAAACGAATAAATAGAATATTTTCCACTTTTCAAAAGCATGTAAATAGAGCAATTTGATCTTTTCAAAAATATTGCAAATAGGGCATTTCACACTTTTGAAAAATACTAAATTAGAACATTTTGATATTTTCAAAAATATTTACATAGGACGTTTTACACTATTAATAGCATGCAAATAGAACAATTTGATCTTTTCAAAAATATGCAACTAGGGCATTTTACACTTTTGAAAAATACTAAATTAGAACATTTTGATATTTCCAAAAATATTTACATAGCACGTTTTAATCTTTTAAAAACATGTAAATAGAACAATTTGCTCATTTTAGAAACTCACGATTAGCATTGTAAGCATGTATCCTATTTACTGTATTTTACTGACATAGCTCATTTTAATTCTAGCATAAATTGGAAATAGCTCATTTTGGTTCTTCATAGACGCTATGGTTCTGGTTTTGTAAAAACATAAATTAAGAAAGTGCAAAAGGGCGGGATTTTGCCATTCAGATTACATATAAAGGTTATGTTTATATAGTTACATAAAACAAAATGCATTGTGACTATTTTCAGCTTTCCTCCGTGTAGCCTGTCCATTTTCTTTCCAATCTAAATGCAAAAATGGAAACTGCATTCCTTCAAGATTTTTATGCAACGAAAGGGATGACTGTGGAGATAGAAGTGATGAGGATGGTTGTTTTCCAGGTAGGTACATTATTTGTATTGAATATTCATTTGTTAATAATCAAACTTCATAATAATATTATGCCCATATACTTATTTGAATTTTCTCTGACTGCATTTTGAGCTATGTAAAGAGTCACAAAATGAACCCTCGTAGCAATTATTTAAATTCAAAAATACCTACCGTGTATCCTATAATAGTACGCCCCGCGTACTATCCAAATTTGGACCTGCGTAGGATTACAGACCCGCGTATACTGCCATTTAATAATGTGTTAAATAGACCCACTTAATATGCAAACTGAGGTCTCTTAGACCCGCGCACTATTATATGGGATATACGGTATATACTCCTATAATAATAATAATAGTAATAATATTATGTCATTCTGATTTTGGATATTTTTTTACAGCTAAATTCTGTTCCAGTGATCAGTTCAGGTGTAGGAGTAGTGGGAAATGCATCCCAGAGCAGTATCGTTGTGACAAGAAGCAAGACTGTCTGGATGGTTCTGATGAGAAAGAATGTACAATTTTACTTTTATTAAAAGATTATTTTATAACAAATTTTCAAAACACAAAATTCAAAAACGTTTAGAAAAAATAAAAAAAAATTTTAAAATATATTCTTTATTCTAGTAATATGTATAGGTAGGTTATATTATTATTCACAGGTCAACTATTATAATTCATGAGTTAGTAATAATTAATCAATAACTTTTGTTACGCAAAAATTTTGTTCAGTTTTGTTTTTCTCTTTTTTGTTTTTAAATTTGAAGGTAGTTGCTCCAGGTCAGACACGATGTTCAATTGTACAGATGATCCCTACCGCTGTATTTTAAGCGCGCATCAGTGTGACGGTTACAACGACTGCAATGATGGATCTGATGAGGATGAGAAGCATTGTGGTCAGCTGTTTTTTCCTTTTTTTTTTTAGCTTTTTCAATTTAATTTTAAAATTTAAATTAAATAAATATAATTAGTTATACATAATTATAATGTTATACATACGAAACAAAGAAAAATTATCATTGGAAATTGAACATAAATATATTGGGCCATATTATTATTATTATTATTATTATGATTATAATTCTGACTTGGAATACTTTGCTTTTCCTTTCGCACACTTGTCCTGAATTTCTTTTCTGTCTTGTACATACGATTACAATATTATTATAGTTCACTGTTCCACGAATGCGTTCAAATGTGACGAAGCCAAAAGAGGACAATGCATTCTCCGAAGTAAATACTGTGATGGTGTGAAAGACTGTCCGAATAATAAAGATGAAATATCGTGTCCAAGTACATAAAAGCATATCGTCTGTGAAAAACCAAAATGACCCATATACATTTTTAGCTAAAACCAATATCAACTATCTACAAAAATATTGAAATATGTCTTGAGAGCATTTAAATAGAACATTTTGCACCTTTTCAAACACATGAAATTATAAATTTTGCACCTTTTCAAAAACACGAAAATAGAATATTTTGCACCTTTTCAAAAACATGTAAAAAGAATATTTTACCATTTTCAAAAACATGTAAATAGAACATTTTGCAACTTTTCAAAAAACATATAAATAGAATATTTTGCAACTTTTCAAAAAACATTTAAATAGAATATTTACAATTTTCAAAAACATGTAAATAGAATATTTTGCACTTTTTAAAAACATGTGAATAGAACGTTTTGCAAATTTTCAAAAATATGAACATAGAAGATTTTGAACCTTTTAAAAACATGAAAATAGAAAATTTTGCACTGTTTCAAAAACATGAGAAAAAAACATTTTGCGCTTTTTCAAAAACATGTAATTAAAACATTTTACTTTTCAAAAACTCCTAATTAACATTCTACGCATGTTTTTCATTTTGTTTTTATGAAATAGCTTATTTTGGTTAATTTTTAAATTGGATATGGGTCATTTTGGTTCTTTACAGTAAAATATGCCCCAATTAATATTATTATTATTATTATTAATATTATTCCAAATGCTTTTCTTGTTACACTTTTGTTCCAGTGTTTTGTGAATACAGATGATTTATTTATGAAATGCATTCTAATATATATCTAGTAGAAGGAATGGATGATAATGAGCACCTAATATTATGATATTTAATTAGATTCGAATAATTGTTCGAGTTCCGAGTTCAAATGTTTGAGTGGGCAGTGTGTTCATAGGGACAAGAAGTGTAACAACGCGCTGGACTGTACGGACTGGTCTGACGAAGCAAATTGTAAGTTCATTATTATCATCAGTGTATTGTGTGGATACAAATTAGTGATATTTGGGAAGGTGGTCCCATACATTTATTGCACCCGCCCATCCCCTTCGTGTATTGGTGCAGGGATGGGCGGGTACAATAAATGTATGGGACCACCTTCCCAAATATCACTAATTTGTATCCAGACAATACCTACTATACTTCTTTCCCTATAATATATAGCCTATGTATGGAATAATACATAACAAATAAGTACTTTATACTTAATAATAATATTACGTAGAAAAAACTACTAAATTATAACTGAGCAATAAAATGATGTGGCTGGGGGAAAAATTTATATATATTTACATTTTAAATTAAAACGAAACTCTCTCAGGTGATAAGTGCAAACAGACGGAGTTTGCTTGTACAATAGGAGGAGCCTGTCTCCCTCGAAACAAGCTCTGCAACGGTTTCTCGGACTGTGCTGATAAAAGTGATGAATTTAATTGCGAAGGTATGTCGTCCTCGTCCCCGCCAGAATAAGCTCAACATAACATTTATAAAAATAGTTTGAATTTTACTTTAACAAAAATTAAATGATAATGAAACATTCATAAATACAGTGTTATAATATATGTATAATATCGCCAATGAAGAACCAAACTGACCTATTTCCAATTTATGCTACAATTTAAATGATCTATGTCAACACAAAATAGAGTTAATAAGATACATGCTTACAATGCTAATCACAAGTTTCTAAAATGAGCAAATTGTTCTACATATTTACATATTTCTGAAAACGTCAAAATCTTTTAATTAAACGTTTTTTAAAAGTGTAAAATATTGTACTTATTACGTGTTTTTTGACAAGTGTAAAATGTCCTGTTTAAGTTTTTTTAAAAGTGAAAATGTCTTATTTACATTTTTTTTGAAAAGGTCAAAATGTTCTAATTAAGTGTTTTGTAAAAGTCTAAAACGTCCTATTTTCATGTTTTTTGGAAATTGCAAAGTATTCGATTTACATATTTTTTGAAAATTTCAAAATATTCGATTTACACATTTTTTGAAAAGGTCAAAATGCTCTAATTAAGTTTTTTTTGTAAAAGTCCAAAATTTCATATTTACATGTTTGAAAAAAGTGCAAAATGTTCTATTTAAGAATTTTTTAAATTGTAAAATGTCCTATTTACTTGTTTTTTTTAAAGTGCAAAATATTCTATTAACATATTTTTTAAAAGTTCAAAATTTTCTACTTTTTTTTGAAAAATGCACAACGTTGTATTTACATACTTAGATGAAAAGCAAAATATTCTATTTACATGTTTTTTGAAAAGGCCAACATTTTCTAATTAAGTGCTTAGTAAAAGTCTAAAATATCCTATTTACATATTTTTTTAAAAGTGTGAAATATTCTATTTACATGTTTTATGAACAGTGCACAAGGTTCTAGTTACATGCTCCGATGAACATGTTATTTTAATTTTGTCTGTAGATAGTGCATTTTGTTTGAAACTAAAAATAGATATGGGTCATTCTGGTTCATTCATAATATTTAGGGGGTAAATCTATATATATGTACCTACATATAAAGTAAATTTTAATTTTTGAGAGTAATAAAATTATTACATGTTTGTTTAGACGGAGCTCCAAAAATTTGGCTTGGGAAATCACGTCAAGATCAAAACGAAACTTTAACTCTTCAGTTTGCGGACGGGAACGGGAACGTGGTCGTGTACTATGACTATGACACTAAGGATAATGTTGCTGAGCGTGTCATCACAAAAATCACATGGTTCCACGATGACCTCTCTAAAGCTTGGCAGTACGTCCAGGAGATGTATGGCCTTTTTGGAGATGACTCTCGACTCTACTTCATTCTTCGTTATGCGAATAAGTGGCGTAATCAGCTCATACAATATACAATAACCTTCTGTTTGTGATGATGATGATGATTGTTTTCATTTAAGTTATTAAGTAATTAATTATTTAACTAATTAATTAATTAAATATTTAAATATTACATAGATCATACAAATCTGTTTCCGGATGGGAAGGATTCCGTATGCCAGTCCACACTTTACAACGATCACAAATACAAATACAATGGGAGAAATGTCATTCTGTGCCATACGAGGAGACCAGATGAAGAATGGAACACCCCTGACACGTTCTCCAAGTTCCAGCTACTTTTCAGTAATATTGGGGACTTGATCGTCAAAGAATTACAAAAACAACACCCTACACTATTCTCACAACAGAAGGAAAGGGAATATCTCACAGATTTAATATTCTATGATATTTTCATCAATTTACGAGGAAATACACAAGAGATACAAAATTGGATTCAGAACGAGACGACGATGACGGTGACGACAACTACGGGGGAATGGATTAATTTATTTCACTATTATATATTTCCGTCTTTCTACAAAGATCATGGACTCGCTCCCGTCCTGAGTAATTTCAATATTTTACTCAAATTCTACACACCAGATTTCTCAATTCCACGTCTACCAACGTCCACTCGTCCATTTGCATTTGTACATTTGTTTATACATTTTATGAATGGGGCTGCGGGGCTGGATTTATTGTCCGAGTACGCTTACGAGTTCAATCAGAGCTTTAGTACCACTGAGGAATTTGATAATGAATTTAATGAGTTGACTAATGGGTTGACAAATGCAGCCTCCACATTTCCCTTCATCACCTACAAAATGCGTAAGAAAAAACTTTACATTTTTCTTTACAAATCTGGAAATGTTTAAATTCGAATTTTTATTTATTTTTTTTTCAAAAAACCTGAATTAAAAATTATTGGGTCTCAAAAGTTTTTTTCAAAAAAATTACCAAATTGTATAAATTTTTTGTGACAGCTGAAGATTCAAACGACAATAATGTCCCACCCAGAAATTGGCATAAGAGATGGCGGGGTCAAGACGAACAGTTGACATTTGTCTACTCTTGTGAAAGAGTTGCATTCTATTTCCCAAATTTCCAACTCTATTTTACCAAAGATCAAGACCATGCATTCCAAAAAATCTGTCAAGTCTGGAAATTTATCAAAGAGAATAAAACTTATACACTCTTCTCCACAAAGTCTTTCCTCAGTGTCGTCCTGAGTGACGTCAGTATAAATACAGTGCCTGGAAACGGTGACTGGGGCTGTCTCAGTTCAAATGATGACGAAATTCATGACAAAGATTTTAACTCTCGCCACGTCATCGAGTGTGGCCCGTCTGCTCATTCAAAATGGAGTAATTCGACAGTAAAAGGCTACTTGGATGACATTGTGGTCCACATGGCTCGTCTCATACTCAAGTTAAATGGTGGGGTTGGGAACTGGCCGGCCAGGAATGTGTCCGCCTGGACGATGGCGTCCATTCTCGTCTATGACATTTACAAGAGTCTTTCTGAGAGGAAAATTTTTAGAGTGGATCATGCCATTCCCTGGCACGAAGCTCAAAAGGTTAAGACAGAGAATTTCCCAATGGCCGGAACCCACTGGTACCGGGACTGGTGGCATCACAACATTTATGAAAGAAATAATGGACCTAAAGCCATTCACGATTTCTTATCTCTTATCCATGAGCATTGGCCGAGGGAAGAAGGAGACGAGAACTATGCTGGGCAAATGAACACAGGAGAATTTATTTATTTTTGGAGCGGAGCAGTGAATAAAAGTTTACTCGACGCGTATAAATCAGTAATTAATAAAGAGAGTGTTATTGGGAGGGAAATCTGTGGAGCACTCAAAGCCTACCCAAAAGTTTCTTACTCAGGTAATACAAAACAAACAAAAATCTAAAGTGTATGTATTTAAAAAAAAATGTATATTATGTATCTATAGATAGGGAGAATGACTGTTCCATAATTATTACGCCCGAAACGGAAAGTAAGATTTTGTTTTAATAAATTTTAAACTGTAATAATATTTATAAGTTATTTTATTTCTACCTATTTACATAATTTTTAATATATATATTTTATAAAGCATTCGTCTGTTGAAGGCATACTATGCATTTATATTTTATGTACATATCGTGAGGGAAGAAGCAAAATGACCCATATTCAATTTAAGAGATAATAAAAATGAGCTATGCACAAACACTAATTAGGATAGATACCTAAAATTTTTTTAATAAATACGAATGTTTTGAAAGGTGCAAAATGTTTTATTTACGTGTTCTTTAAAGCGTTAAAAAGTTAATATTGACACGTTTTTGAAATGTGCAAAATCTTCTTTCTAGACGTTTTTTAAAAGTGTGAAATATACTTGTTTTTAGAACGTATGTAAAATCTTCCATTTAAATACATACTTTCAAGATCATGATACATATTTCAATATTTTTGTACATAGAGGAATTTGTTGTTATTTTGTGATTTTGTTGTTAGCTAAAAATGGATTTGGGTCATTTTAGTTTTTCACAGACAATATATTCTGGATGTCAAAATGTGAGGAAGCTGGGAAGGTGGTCCTAATCATTGATGGGCGGAGCCGACCAAGTTCAATTTAGATGCAATGGGTGGAGATAATGAATCGACGGGACCACCGTCCCAGCTTTCTCACCTTTTGACATTCACAATACATTATGTATTTGAATTTTATAAAATTTATATATCGTGTTTATTTTTTTTTTTATAAACTATCTATAGTCTGGATTATTTACGCTGTGGGTGGAGGGGCGGCTGGTGTGCTTCTCCTCATTTTGCTTGGGTTTGGAATTAAATTTGGAATGTATCGGAAACGGCTTTTGAAAATGAGTAATTACATTCGAAATTTGACAAAAGAGGAGATGAGTGAGTTTTATCAAGGGAATCCAAATCTGAGTAAAAAAGATGCACACGCCGCCATTGATCAACTCCCTTTCAATGACGTGTATGAAGTTCCCAGAGAGAGACTCATCATTGGTAAGGATAAAACTCGTGGGAAAAATCAAAACATTTTAACTACTGACGACCAGACTGCGGCGACAAGAAAACTTGTTCATGATCGTAATGTTTGTTTATTATTAGAGGACAGTAAATTACTCGGTGCGGGAGAGTTTGGGGTGGTAAAGCAAGGGATTTTAAAAGGTGCTCCGGATAGTGGGATGCCAGACATAGATGTGGCCGTGAAGATGGTTAAGAAAAATGTGGAGGTTCTATATTTTAAAGCGATGCTCACAGAAATCAAAATTATGGCACATATGGGGAAACACGATCATATTGCGTCACTCCTTGCCACTGTCACCAAGAACATCATAAATTGTAAACCATCTTTATTTATTATACTAAAAACAAAAACAATAAAGTGTAAAATTAACTGTGCTAATTTTATAAATTAGAATTCTTTAAATATGATTTCAAAAATATTTTGGTGTTTTTTTTCTCTCTCTGTTAAATCAACAACAGGTGAAGTGTATGTCGCAATTGAATTTTGTGCCAGAGGGGATTTGCATGGGTATCTTATGAGTAATGCGGATAAATTCAAGGATTTATTCAGTACGACGGAATCCGGTGAAACTAGTTCAAATTACTCAAACTTCAAAACTACTGAGAGTAAGAAACCTCTCAAGATTTCAAATAAAACCTCTGCTAACTTTAAAAAAGCCGTGTCCATTTCAACTCTGGACTTGCTCGAATGGACCCGGCAAATGGCTGTGGGAATGCATTTTTTGGATACTAAAAATGTAATAAAATTGACAAAACCAACTACGTACCTATAATATATTAGGTATAAGCTATTTTGATGTGAATTTTCTTAGAATCTTAATTTTGTAAAATTGTATTTTGTTTATATAGGTAATTCATGGTGATTTGGCGGCAAGGAATGTTCTCATTACGGATAATAATGTTGCCAAAATTAGCGATTTTGGACTCTCTCGTCAATTGGTCAACTATTCAAATTATCTCAAGAAGTCACAGGTAAAATATAAAATAATATGCATGCCTAGCCTAACCTAACAATACATATGTTTCTTCACCCACAGCCCACAGTTTTAAATACAGTATAACATGAAGATATACAGCCTAATTTCTTGTGACATATATAGATACGACTCGCATACAATTATATACGCTATCACTGAAATACAACCAGTTGAAATAAAATTTTTAAACTACTAATAAATGTGTATTTTTATGTGTCTTATGTGTAGACCCCGTTACCATGGCGATGGCTCGCCATTGAGTCTCTCACGAACATGTCTTTTTCCGTCCATTCTGACATTTGGGCTTATGGTGTGACCATGTGGGAAATATTTTCACTCGGAAAAGTTCCATATCCTGGAAGAACGTGGGATCATGAATTTGTGGATGAATTGACTGCAGGGGTCCGTCTGCCAAAACCGGAATTTGGAAACCACGAAGTGTAAGACTAAAATAATAAAAATGAACCAATATTGATTTAATTGGAATTTAAAATACTACATAATATTATTATTAAACAAATCAATCTGTCGAATGTATCCCTACCGCATAGCATAGCACAGTTTAATTCTTCCTTTGTTTTATAGTTACACCGTCATGCTGGATTGTATGAGGAAAGTGCCAGATGAGAGAATTGGCTTCCCTCAGATTGCTTCAAAATTGGAAAGAATCATAAAGAGTTTAGGCGGGATTAGTGCTATCCCGTCTACTTCTACACCTACTTCGACTCCGGGTCCATCTTCAAGCAATGTTCAAGATTTACCACTGCCACCACCTCCCGCGGATTGGAACAACTCGCTACCTACACCGCCTAAGCCTACTAATACCCTATCAACGCCTCCCAAACCTTCAAACGCCGTACCAATGCCTCCCAAACCTACAAATACTCTGCCAACGCTTCCCAAGCTTTTCAATCCCTTACCAACACCTCCCAAGTCTTCAAATGAAATGCCAACGCCTCCCAAGCCTACTGCAAATCCCTTACCAGTAGCTCCCAAAACTATAAATATCGGTGCTGCCATGCTTAAACCCGCGAATCCATTGCCTACATTTCCCAAGCCTGCGAATCCCTTACCTACGCTCTCTAAAGCAGCAAGCCCTTTGCCTACATTTCCTAAACCTTCATTCAATAATACACCCACCCTCCCCCCACCTCAACTTCCGCCATCCTCCTCCCCAGCAAAACCAGCATTGCCCAGTCGCAAATGGTAAATTGGGGAACTATGATAACCTATGTGCGATTTGCTTTGTTAAGACAGTAGTTTTACTTTATAAATTTGCACTGCAGTAGTAGTGGAATTTACAAATTTATAATCAGTTCAAATCTGGGAATGTTTCTGGGGTGGGTAAATATATACAAGCCATGCCCCTATACCCTATACCCTGTATCTTAGCCTATGATGAGCCAGAACTTGGTATTTTCAAAGGCACACTATGTGAGTGGCTTGAAAATTTAGATAATAATTTATTTTGATTTATTTTAATGAATTCATAGAAACTTCTACTATTAACGCCTATTATGTGCTGGCCGCATTATCCGGCCCCGTACTAAAATTGGCTAAATCGCTCTATTACTCCTGTACATAATAATAATTAAGATACTGATAATTATGCATTATATATAGTTTACTAATTCAACTTAATGTACTTATATATTACCGCTTAATATATTATGCCTTACACTTATAATCACCTATATCAATAACCCCCCCCCCTCTCATACCATTTACTCGAACTATTTGCTTATTTATATATATATATATATATATATCTACCTATTTACTTAATCCTGTTATATTCAAAATTGCAGGCCGAAAGGCCATATCTAATCATTACTAGTACTTATCTTTACTCCAAATATATGTCATAATCCTAATATTATTGTAAAATCTAATAGTTGTGTAGGCCAATGGCCATATCAACTTTGAAAATAAATCATTATTATTATATATAGTTTACTATTGTAGGTCTAGTTCTAGTTCAATTAACAGGAACCATAATATAACATTCACTAAAATATGAGAATATATATGACGTGGTGTGTACTACGTTTTGTCTTGACTAAAAATTTCAACCAAAAAACAAAAGAAACGGATGTCGGTTTCCCTTCCTTCCACTATGATTTTAACTTGGAAATGGTTGGAACTTGACAAAATATTGCGGCGGGGACATTATACAATTTATGTGTTTAAAATATTATTGTAAAAATAAACTAAGTATGTACATGACGTCAATTTAAGTTGTATATGACAGTAATTGAAAAAGGAGTGGCATTTAATTTTTAACTCATCATCATTGATCATTATAGTCTCTTCTTCTTTCTGCCCTTCAGCTTTCCAGCTTTTTCTACTGGACCTCCAGTTTAAATTTTGTTTTTTTTAAAAATAATATCGAATATTATATCTCACAACGGACCGGAAAGTGCCTTATCGCTATCGCTATCGCTAGTCTATACTTTTGTAGAAACTAATTTTTAATTCTGAATAGTACACTTGTGTTTGTTTTGAAGAATCATAATAATATGGAGTAGGGGCTACTAAATTACAAGGTATGTATTTTGACATCATTTTGTATTTAATACTTTAACGATAATATTATAAAGTTGTTAGCACCTTTCCCTTTAACTATTTGAGATATGGCTCATAAGGCCAAGTCAGAATACAGAGTACACATAATAATATCATTACATGTGTAGGAAAATTTACTAAACTTTGTAAATAATCATGCCGTGTCATGTAATGCAAACATATATTTTTAATTATATAATTTCTTAAACCATTTTAAGAATAATTATTATTAAAAGCGCGTATGTTGTGACAAAAAATAATACCGACCAATTTAAAACAAAAACGTTGTAGTTTATAATATGTACTGACAATAAATTTTTGATTAATTTGAATTTAATTCAAGCGCTTGAACTTAGCCATAAGTTAATTTTATTAATAATATTGTGTTAAATCCATTTACTTAAGTACTCACAGCTTCCACGTAATTCTCCTAGTTTCCGTTTTCCTTGTTTGAATATTGTGTAGGGAGAGAAAAGGAATCGATTTTTAGAATTACTGGAATACATTTTTACATTAGGAATGGTTCATAAATGATGTCATCGAAACTATCTCTATATTATAACCCACCCACCCCTGAGTCACCAGGCTGCTGTAAAATTATTTAAAAGGCTATCTTTAACATGGGCTGTTATCAGTACCAGTACCTATAGCTAGACCCACTGACCCTGCCTATACCGATGGTGTCTTGTACGAACGACCCCTTCTTAGCTAAGTACGTCACAGTATAGTCATACATAGTGTGGCTCTTTATTTTATCTTGAACGCTGTAAAACCGCAGGAACTCAAGGGAAATTTCGCACAGTAAAAGTATTTAGCACAAAAGTCCCCTTAATAATCTTCAAAAATAATTTTTTTCAAATATAGTTTAATATAGGGGAGCAGGCATATGAAAATGAAACGGGGGAGTTGTATGCTAAGTCAATGGGGTACGATCCCACTAACCATTTTGCTTCCAGCATCCTTGACGCTAATCCTGTATCTCCTCGTACAGCCTGGGAAAGGAGAGCAAGGGGGTATAAAGAAACATCCATTTCGAATATATTTATGGTTTTTTGTAAAAAAATAAAATAAAATTAGAAAGGGGCGAAATTTTACTATACAGAATATAAATATTTTAGTTATTGGAAAATGCGTCATTTTGTGTTTATTTTCTGCTTTTCTCGCCGTATAGACTGTCCATTTTCTTTCCAATCTAAATGCAAAAATGAAAACTGCATTCCTTCAAGATTTTTCTGCAACGAAAGGGATGACTGTGGAGATGGGAGCGATGAGAATGATTGTTTTTCAAGTACATAATTTTTATTTAATATTCCTAATATTATGTAGCGTCATCAATTTATTTTTTAATAATTTAACTATACCTATACTTACTTATTTGCTCTGACCGCATTTATATACATTACAATGTTGTACTGTAATGATTCACTATGTAAATATGAACCCTTATGGCAATTATTTAAATTCAAAATGATTCCTATGTATAATACTACGTCATTCTGATTTGGATATTTATATAGCTAAATGTGCCAGTGACCAGTTCAGGTGTGGGAGTGGGAAATGCATTTCAGAGCAGTATCATTGTGACAAGAAACAAGATTGTCTGGATGGTTCTGATGAGGAAAAATGTATATACTATTGAAATATATATTACAATTATTTTATAATGAGTTTTCAAAAACTATTTAATTTTTAGAAAATAATTAACATTTTTAAATATACGTCCTATTCCTATTATTATTTACGCAGGTCAACCATTAACTTTGTTAGGTAAATTATCGTTTTTTTTTAATTTTAAATTTCCGATTGTATTTTTTGTTAAATTTGAAGGTAGTTGCTCCAGGTCAGACACGATGTTCAATTGTACAAATGATCCCTACCGCTGTATTCTAAATGTGTATCGATGTGACGGATACGAAGACTGCACTGATGGATCTGATGAGGATAATTGCGGTGAGCTGCTTTTGTTTTGTTTTCTTTTCTTTCTTTCTTTTTAGTTGTTTAATTTTATTTTATTTCTCTTGTATGATCACACTATTATAGTTCACTGTTCCGGGAATGCGTTCACATGTGACGAAAACAAAGGACCTTGCATTCTCCGAAGTGGATACTGTAATAATGTGAAAAACGACTGTCCAAATAATGAAGATGAAGCTGAAAAAACGTGTCAATGTAGATATAAAAGCCATGACAAAATTAATACTATATATTATTATTCCAAATTCCAAATGTTTTCTTATTACATTTTACACTTGAATGTTTTGTGAATATTAAGAAATGCATTCTGTAGTATAGTAGAAGGAATGGATATAATAATGAGCCCTGTGTCTTACATTATATCTTCATAATATTATATTATTTAGATTCGAATTGTTCGAGTACCGAGTTTAAATGTTTGAGTGGGCATTGTGTTCAAAGCAACCTTAAGTGTAACACGGCGCGGGACTGTATGGACTGGTCTGACGAAGCAAATTGTAAGTTCATTAATTATTGTCAGTTACGTAATACAAAAACACTACAAATTATAATTGAGCATTGATGACGCTGGAAAATATTTATAATTAAATTTTTTAAATACAACTCTCAGGTGATAACTGCAAACAGACGGAATTTGCTTGTACCATTGGAGGAGCCTGTCTCTCTCGGAGCAAGCTCTGCAACGGTTTCCCGGAATGTGCTGATAAAAGTGATGAAATTAATTGCAAAGGTACGTCGTCCGGGTCGTCTCCCCCCCCCCTTCTATTTTTAATATTTATAAAAATGATTTGAATTTTACATTGTTTTTTTTAATGCTGACACATTCATACACACAGTCATATATGTAATATAACGCGCAGCAGGGGATAAATCTAAATATTAAATTCTAATTTTTGACAGTAATAACATTATTTAATGATTTTTAGACGGAGCTCCAAACATTTGGCTTGGAAAATCCCGCCAAGACCAAAACGACTCTTTAACTCTTCAGTTCGCGGACGGGAACGTGGTCGTGTACTATGACAAACTTATTGAAGATAGTCACATCACATGGTTCCACGATGACCTCTCCAAAGCTTGGCAATACGTCAAGGAAATGTATGGCCGTTTTGGAGAGGACCCTCGACTCTACGTCATTCTTCGCTATGCGAATCTTCATAGTAATATAGGCCTTTCGAATCTAGCTTTATAATATTTGACTAGGTATATCATTATATATGGCTAAACTGAAGAAGCAAAACCGCCCATCTCCAATTCTCACTAAATAATAAAAGCAAAATTCCCAATCTCCTAATTTTGTAATGTATTTAAAAATTTAATTATGTAAAAAAAATTGTTTGTTGGCAAAACATATTTTTAAAAAACTACTTGGGTATTTTTGATTGCTGTAGATCCTGTAATTATGTTTAATGGCAAGGATTCCGTGTGTCAGTCCACACTCTACAACGACGGTTCCAAATACAATGGGCGAAACGTCATTTTGTGTCACACGAATAGAGCTAGAGAAGCATGGAAAACCCCTGACACATTCTCCAAATTCCAGCTACTTTTCAGTAATATTGGGGACTTGATCGTCAAAGAATTACAAAAACAACACCCCACACTATTTTCAATTATGATAAGGGAAAAGGAATATCTCACAGATTTAATATTCTATGATATTTTCATCAATCTGCGAGGAAATACAACCGAGATACAAAACTGGAATGATTTTAGTCAGAATGATACTATGGGAAGGATTTATATGTTTCACCATTACATCTTTCCGGATTTCTACAATAATTATGGACTCGCTCCCGTCCTGAGTAACCTCAATATTTTACTCAAAATCTACAAACCAAATTTCTCAACTCCACCAATATCCTCGGACCCATTTGCATTTTTTATGCATTTTATGAGCGGGGCTGCTGGGGAGAATTTATTATCCAAGTACGCTTATGAGTTCAATCAGAGCTTTAGTACAACTGAGGAATTTGATAATGAGTTTAATTCGTTGAATAATGGGTTGACAAATGCAGCGTCCAACTTTTCCATCATCACCTACAAAACGTGTAAGAAAAAACTGTACACATTATTTTATTATGTTAAAACAAATTATTTTGTTATTTTATTCGAAATTTATTCAAACGCGTAGGTAGGTAGGTAGTTTAGTTGTAAAACAAAAATTTGTAAATAATGGGAGGAAGGGCAAAAAGTCCGCAGAGGGCAAAAAGTCCGCAGAGGGCAAAAAGTCCGCCAAAAGAGGGCAAAAAGTCCGAAGAGGGCAAAAAGTCCGCCAAAAGAGGGCAAAAAGTCCGGAGAGGGCAAAAAGTCCCGTATTGCCCTCTTTTGGCGGACTTTTTGCCCTCTCCGGACTTTTTGCCCTCTCTCCCATTACATCGTCGATATTTAGAAGAGGAGAGCAAATCCGTAGTGACTATACTTAGTGAGTAACTTTTCAAATATATTTTTTTCACAGCTGAAGATTCAAATGACAATAATGTCCCACCAAGAAACTGGCATAAGAGATGGCGCGGTCAAGACGAACATCTTACATTTGCCTATTCCAATTCCAGTGCAAGAGTTGCGTTCTATTTCAAAAACTTCCAACTCTACTATCACAAAGATGCATTCCAGAAAATCTGTCAAGTCTGGAGATTTATTACAGACAATGAGAATTATGGTCTCAACTCCACAAAGCCTTTCCTTAGTGTCGTCCTGAGTGACGTCAATATTACAGTGCCCGGAGACGGTGGCTGGGGCTGCCTCAGCTCAAATGATCTCAAGATTGATGATAAAGATTTTAACTCTCGCCACGTCATCGAGTGTGGCCTGTCTGTTCATTCAAAATGGAGCATTCCAACGGAAAAATACTTGGATGACATTGTGGTCCACATGGCTCGTCTCATACTCAAATTAAATGGGGGGGTTGGGAACTGGCCGGCCCGGAATGTGTCCGCCTGGACGATGGAGTCCATTCTCGTCTATGACATTTACAAGAGTCTCGGGAAAACTTTGGGAGTGGAGCGTGCCAACACTTGGAACGAAGCTGAAAGGAAGAAGACAGAGAACTTCCCAATGGGTGCTACCCACTGGTATCGGGACTGGTATCACAACATTTATGACAGAGATAATGGCGGGTCCAGAGCCATACACAATTTCTTATCTCTCGTCCAAAATTATTGGCCCAAAGAGGGGGACAAAGAAGGGGGGAACCATCTTGAGCAAATGAACACGGGAGAATTTATTCATTTTTGGAGTGCGGCAGTGAATAGAAGTTTACTCTTGACGTACAAGGCAGACATTTGGAGGAATTCAGGGAATGTTATCGTACATGAAATCTGCAAGGCAGTCCAAGCTTATCCACAAGTTTCTTACCCAGGTAATCAAAGTTATTCGGATTCCACCGTATAGCCATAATACATTGTAGACGTGAGTATCTAAACATAACGTGTCTAATCTAAAACGAATGTATTTTTTATTTGTATTCTATGTATAGATAGGGAGACTGACTGTACGATGACTCTGCACCCGACGACACGTAAACTTTTATTTTAATTATTTTAAAATCCACTCACTATATTCATTTCTTATATGCATTTGATTGATTAATATTTGCATTTTGTGCAGTATTCATCTGTTGAAAATTTGAAAGCATACATATCCTATCTGAAGAACCAAAATGACCCAAATTCATTTTTAGCTAAAAAAAATATCAACTATCCACAAAAATGTTGAAATATGTCTTAAGAGCATTTAAATAGAACATTTTGTATTTTTCAAACACATGGAATTAGAAATTTTTGCACCTTTTTGAAAACATGAAATTATACATTTTTGAACGTTTTCGAAAACACGGAATTAGAAATTTTTGCATCATTTCGAAAACATGGAATTAGACATTTTTGCACCTCTTTGAAAACATGGAACATTTTACACTTTTGAAAAACTTCTAATTAACATTTTACGCATATGTTTCTCATTTTATTTTTATGACACAGCTCATTTCGATTCTAGCTTAAATTGGATATGGGTCATTTTGGTTCTTCACAGACGATATATATTTTTTATATGGATTTTATATATAGTTACACCGTGTTTGTTTTTAACTTTTTTTTATTAATCATCCATATTTTATAGCAACCTGGATTATTTACGCTGTGGGTGGAGGGGCGGCGGATCATGAATTTGTGGATGAATTGACAGCAGGGGTCCGTCTGCCAAAACCAGAATTTGGAAACCACGAAGTGTAATAAGGCTAAAATAATACAGATGAACCAATATTGATTTAATTGGATTTTAAAATACTACGTATAATTAAACAAATTATTCTGTCGAATGTATTCCTACAGCATAGCATAGCACAGTTTAATTCTTCCTTTGTTTTATAGTTACACCGTCATGCTGGATTGTATGAGGAAAGTTCCAGATGAGAGAATTGGCTTCCCTCAGATTGCTTCAAAATTGGAAAGAATCATAAAGAGTTTAGGCGGGATTTGTGCTATCCCTTCTACTTCTACTTCGACTCCGGGTCCATCTTCAAGTAATGTTCAAGACTTACCACTGCCACCACCTCCCGCGGATTGGAACAACTCGCTACCTACACCGCCTAAGCCTACTAATACCCTACCAACGCCTCCCAAACCTTCAAACGCCGTATCAACGCCTCCCAAGCCTACAAGTACTCTGCCAACGCTTCCCAAGTTATTCAATGTCAATCCCTTACCAACAGCTCCCAAGCCTTCAAATGAAATGCCAACGCTTCCCAAGCCTAGTGCAAATCCCTTACCAGTAGCTCCCAAAAATATAAATATCGGTGCTGCCATGCTTAAACCCGCGAATCCATTGCCTACATTTCCCAAGCCTGCGAATCCCTTACCTACGCTCCCTAAAGCAGCAAGCTCTTTGCCTACATTTCCTAAACCTTCATTCAATAATACACCCACCCTCCCCCCACCTCAACTTCCGCCATCCTCCTCCCCAGCAAAACCAGCATTGCCCAGTCGCAAATGGTAAATTTGGGAACTATGATAACCTATGTGCGCTTTGCTTTGTTAAGACAGTAGTTTTACTTTTTATAAATTTGCACTGCAGTAGCAGTGGAATTTACAAATTTATAATCAGTTGAAATCTGGGAATGTTTCTGGGGTGGATAAATATATACAAGCCATGCCCCTATACCCTATACCCTGTATCTTAGCCAATGATGAGCCGGAACTTGGTATTTTCAAAGGCACACTATGTGAGTGGCTTGAAAATTTAGATAATAATTTATTTTGATTTATTTTAATGAATTCATAAAAACTTCTACTATTAACGCCTATTATGTGCTGGCCGCATTATCCGGCCCTGTACTAAAATTGGCTAAATCGCTCGATTACTCCTGTACATAATAATAATTAAGATACTGATAATTATGCATTATATATAGTTTACTATTGTAGGTCTAGTTCTAGTTCAATTAACAGGAACCATAATATAACATTCACTAAAATATGAGAATATATATGACGTGGTGTGTAATTACTACGTTTTGTCTTGACTAAAAATTTCAACCAAAAAACAAAAGAAACGGATGTCGGTTTCCCTTCCTTCCACTATGATTTTAACTTGGAAATGGTTGGAACTTGACAAATTATTGCGGCGGGGACATTATACAATTTATGTGTTTAAAATATTATTGTAAAAATAAACTAAGTATGTACATGACGTCAATTTAAGTTGTATATGACAGTAATTGAGAAAGGAGTGGCATTTAATTTTTAACTCATCATCATTATTGTCTCTTCTTCTTTCTGCCCTCCAGCTTTCCAGCTTTTTCTACTAGACCTCCAGTTTAAATTTTTAACCGTCGTTGTCGCAACTACAATCAATTCCAAATCCTAGTCTTCCTGTATGTTTCGGACCCCTCCACTCTGTACATAACATTTCAGTCGAAGATTATGAATGCTGAATTTGCTTATGTACATAAGTACCTAGTATATTATTTTTACACGAGTCAATGTAGAAGCAGGAGGGAGTCATATTATTTCATTTAATTCAAAGTTTAAACAAAATTATTTTCTTCCTCTGCACAGTCAACAGTATTGATGAGGACTACGACTACAGTGTAGGTACTTACATATATACACTGCACTGCTTCGTGCGGTAAATTCTGCACTATAGTGAATACTGTGAAGAGGGTAGTGTACTGTAAAATGGGATGTCAGTATGTCAGTGTAATCCATAATATTAAACTACCACTACTGAACTGACTACCTACTTTAACTACTTCCAGAAATGTTAATGGCATTATGCATTATGCAATATGTACTTGGTTGGTACAAAATTAAGTATGCAGATATTTAAAAACAATCTTTAAAAAATCCCCATGTAAAATGCCATTAAAAAATTAATTTTATAATTTTGAGGCTTACAAACAATTTTTTCAAAGCTCAAAACAAGCATATGGAATCGGCTCGAAAGTGCTACACGACTAAGTCAAGTATGCAGAATTCGAATAACTACATCTCGTTTGAATCAACTGAAAAATTGCGTCATGTATATTCGCCGGTTGCCGGTTACTCGTTAGATTTCATGCGCGCCCTTTTTTTGATTTATACATATATTAGTATTAATTAGTATTGCTTAATTTACAATTTATTTTTAATCCCCGCTTGCTACAAATGCCATTACAAGGAAACCTAAATAACGTAAATTTTAATTCTAGCACTTATTGTAATATTAATACATGTATAACTGACCACAAGAGCAAAAGTACCATATCAGGATTTTCTGCGTATAATAGAGTGTCGTAAGTACCTTATATCATTTTTAAATAATACACGAATTATTCTTATAAAGTACATACCTCACTGTGCAATAAACGGTAGAACCAATACATATCTGTGTAGGTATAGGTACCTACATACATAATCATCTATCTGCGCATAGCATTTTTCAATGCCATTTCTAATTTCATCAGTTTGTACATGAATAATCGCTAAACTAAAGTGAAAAATCACGGTCAAACTATACCAGTGATTCTGCATTAATAATTTAAATTCTAGAGAATTGTAGCTACATATATGGGCCTAAAATAGAAACAGAATGAAATAATTAATTGGTATTCCTACGAATAATGACTTGGACGTCATAATAGTTTTAAAGAAATTAGTGTGTAAGCAAGATTATTGCTAAAGCTGGCTAAACTGGCTGTTTAATATGCAGCTTCCAAATCCTTACAAATCTATATAAAATTATTTACATACATACGTCAATATTTTCAATTTCCTAATAAATTTCCAATAAATTCCAATCTTATTTGCACACAGTACAATATATCAAAGTTTAACTATATACATATTATCTCAACACAATACGTGAACGTGGTCATGTTTTTCTGCAGAATTTTTGTCTGTTTGACTTAGGTCAACAGAGCACTCGGGTACAATATTAGTGTGAGCGGTATGATTGAGATCGAGATTTGCGAAATCACTAAATCCCTACTATTAGAATTGCAATAATTGGAATTTAAATTGGAGATTAAAAATTTCTAGATATTACTAGTTACTATAGTTTGTAGCTATCTACATACAATGCATTCACAAGTACGAGCACAAAGTACAAGTAGTTCAAACTTCAAACAAGTGGTCAGTAACCTATACATTTATCGATTCCCGCAATTCCCCAGATTTAGCATACCAATTCAGACAAATCAGACTTGTGTAGTAAAAATCTGGGAGTACTATATGTCTACTGCGTTATACTAATTGAGACTCACCTATATCCTATTAGAGAAATTACGCTATAATATATGTACTACGCGTACTGCACAAGTAGACTTTCCCAATAAATGGCCCATAGTGTTATCAATCAACGACTTAGTTGTCACGAGTTGTAAATGGCAAATGGTATTGATTGCATCACTTCTATTAATAAAATAATCTTCCACAAAACTCTCAGTTTAAGAATGAACCCCTTGTGACGCTTAACTATAGCTAGTTGAATTTATGCTGAATGAACAGTAAGATTCACTTTCTTTCTTAATCAGCACTACAGTACACTTTTGCAAAGTACAGAATGTCATACAATGTGTAACACAAATTTTTGAATTCCCATGAATGAAAACTTAATGTTTACTTTGCAATTGCAATTTACGTTACGCGTATTCTTAGAATTGAATGGCACCCTAATTAAGTATGCCCATATTGTCTGAGAAGAAGCAAATCCAGACGCATATTTTCAAAAGTTTCTAAAAGCAAACCTGCATTTTTTGAACTCAGGGAGGGGAGGGGGGGGGGGGGGTGGAGAGCGGACTCTGCTTTTGAAAGATACGGTTTTGCATCTTCACCAGCGATATAGATAAAAGTCGTATCGTCTGTTAAGAACCAAAATGATTCACATCTATTTGCGGCTAAAAACAATAATCCACTATCTACAAAAATATTGAAATATGCCTTGAAAGCATTTACATAAACAGAACATTTCACACTTTTCAAACATGTAAATAGAACATTTTGCACTTTTCAAAAACATGTCAAAATAAAACATTTTACACCTTTCAAAAACATATAAATAAAACATTTTGTACCTTTCCAAAACATGTAACTAGAACATTTTACACTTTTCTCAAACATGTAAATTGAACATTTTACACTTTTCTCAAACATGTAAATACAACATTTTACACTTTTCTCAAACATCTAAATAGAAAATTTTACACTTTTCTCAAACATGTAAATACAACATTTAAAATTTTTCTCAAACATGTAAATAGAATTTATGATGTGATTCTATAGCTTGAATGAGATATGGGTCATTTTGGCTCTTCACTGACGATATATTATAAGTCTAGTTAAATACACATGGGCTGTATTGACACTGCCATTCTGTAGAATTATTATCTGGACTTTAGCTTCTACAGAAACAGTGGAGTGCAGTAATACAATTATTGCGATATGGGAACGTGTAATACTTTTTTAATCAGTATTTTTATATGCTCCTAATATTATCATAGCGGGGCTTAAAGCTTATTACGATATTGATGTTAAGTCTAACGCCCACAGTGCCCACACACATCTCAAAACAAAATTTGTTTAATGCTGCGTCATATAGTAGTCGCAGCTTTTCTGATATAAAGCAGAAACTTGGTTCCTTCCAACTTCACTAATTGTCCTGTCCTCCCCAGTGAATTTACATACAATATATCTACTGAATTTAAAATTTGGAACTTGGATTGAAAATAAAATTGTATTTGCAAACGGAAGGTAATATTTTGGAAAGAATTGTATTCATTTATTTATCCGTATTATTATTCTTTCAATATATTTTTTATTCAAATCCTATATATAAATCATATTTTCATAAAATTACAATTTTAATACATTTTTTTTGCAGGCGGGGGAGAAGTTTCAAAAATTTAAATTTGAATAATGTCAACGTCGACATTGACATCCTCTCATTGTCAGATGGAAAGAAGCTGCTGGACTATGCCAGGAGAATCAACTACACTAATCAATATGGATAGTCAATTAAGCGTGAACGTTTTCCCGCCATGTCAAAATTCAAACAGTATTGAAATTTCCGCCATTTCTTGTAGCATGGGGGTGGACACGAAACCGAAACCGAATAGTAGTAATAATTGTCGGAAGATAAAGTTGAAGGCGCTAAATGTGGAAATAAATAAGGATTGGCAACACAGCGTCAATTTTGAACAGAGATGTGATGCATTACAGAAATTTGTACAAGAAATCTCTCCACTAGTCTATCATAGGAACATTGGGATTTACGCGAGGAAAGTTGAGGGGCGCATGTACCAAATGGCGGGCTCTGACACGGAATATTTCAAACTTTTAAATGAGCGCGCTCGCAGAATACGGAAGGAGCTAAAACATCGAAGAAAAGTTATGAGCTTAGAAAAACAATGTAGTAATTGGTGTATTCAATCATAATATTATAAACTTCTTTTATTTTAGAAGATTTTTATTTAAAAATAATGTATTAACATTATATTCAAGCTAATTAGTAATTAATTATTTTTCTATTATTGTTATATTATAGTATTCAAATACCAGATGCCCACTGATACTCTTTTGTAGTGAATGCAATGAATAAACGGCTGTTATAATTTATACGAATTTTATATTGATATTTTGGCAGTGCTACTTGAAATGGAAAGTATTAAAATAAAGAGTGAAAAATAATTTATAACTTTTGCAAATTACATATTTAAAAAATTTACGAAATGATTGCATGTAAATTCTTTTACTTAAGTCGTGTCTATAATTCTTATACCTACATATTCGATATTCCGTATACAATTCATATATACATTTAAGCTATATTGATAGGGTAATTCAAAATGTTATAAATTAGACAACGGATTTTTTTTAAATGGATTTGGTTAATTTCACCCACTAACTTTACGCTCATGCCATTCAGCTATATTTATGTGTTACTACAAAGTACAACGAGTGTGAATTCCATTTTCAATTTTATTTTTGTACAACTTGCATTAGCCTTTATTTGTATATAAGATATACTTATCAGTAATACTATGAGAAATAAAAATGCTAAAAGATAAGAAATTTAAGAATAAGGTTATACACGATATAATCCCGGACACAAATATAGAATGTAATGTAGATGTGGTAAATAAAATCCTCACCTCTAACTGACAGGAAAATATCCTATAAAACTTCTAGTGGTAGAAAATTCTGAAATACACAAAAATTGATACGTAGTGTCAACTAGAAAAACCGCAGTTAATTTGTACCACATAATTTCCCAATAGTTTAATTACCTATAATATATGCTTATATAAACGCGATATACTATGCATAACCACGAACCACATACTATACTAACTATATAGCCAGTCAGTTTATAGGTCATATGCATCTACCTAATATAACGTATCGTTTTTGAAGAGGCAAAATAAAAAATAACCCATTTCCAATTTTAGCTATAGAGTCAATATTTGTCAAAAATCAAAAATTGTTAGAAGTAATTATACATGATAAACTGTTATGGGATGAGAACAAAAGTAAAGTAGTTCACATGTTTTAAAACAGTGCAAAATGTTTTATTCATATGTTTTAAAACAGTGCAAAATTTTTTATTCATATGTTTTAAAAAAGTGCAAAATGTTTCATTTACGTGCTTTAAAAATGTGCAAAATGTCCAATATACATGTTTTAAAACAGTGTAAAATATTTCATTCACATGTCTTTGATAAGTGCAAAATGTTCCATTTACATGTTTTAAAAAAGTGCAAAATGTCCTATTTATGTATGCTTTTGGGATGGCAACATTTTAACTATGTTGTAGATAGTGAATTTTGCACTTATCTAAAAATGGATATGGGTCATTTTGATTTTTCACAGAAGATAATATATAGTTCTCTAGTTGTACAGAATTTTACACAGAGAATATTGTAAAAGGAAAATATGTGTGTTAAAATACTAATTTACCTACTACAATTTGTTAAGTCGCCCTAACAATTAATATTAATTAGGATACTGACAATTATGCATTATAGTTTACTATTGTAGGTAGTTCAATTAACAAGAACTATAAATTTGTGTCTTTAGGACAGCAGAATATGAAAAATTTTGTGGTCTACAGTGTATAGAATACCTTCTTTCCCATGCCTCTGAATACACTTTTCGTCTTGACTAAAAATTTCAAGAAAAAATCTCAGAAACGGTAATCGGTTTCCCCCACTTCCGCTGATTTTAACTTGGATATGCTTGAAACTTAAAAAAAAGTTGCGGGGACATTAAACATTTTATGATTAAAAAAATTGTTATCAAAATTAACTACATGTTATGTACGTCGTCAATTTAGTTATATATCACAGTAATTGAAAAAGGAGTGGCACTTGAATTTTTAACTCATCATTAGTCCCATCTTCTTCTTTGTGCTCTTCACCTTTCCAGTTTTTTTGTCTGCTGGACCTCCGGTTTAGCTTTTATTTTTTTTTTTAAATATCAAGCATTATACCTCACAAGGGAAAAATTGCCTTATCGCTATAATCTATACTTTTGTAGAAATTAATTTTTAATTCTGAAAAACACGTGCAATATTCATATAGAAGGTAATATAATAATTATTACTTTTTCAAAAATAAAGTGTTTGTCTCGAAGAATAAAATGGAGTAGGGACAACTAAATTACAAGGTATGTATTTTGGCTACGTATTTTATCACTTTGAATTTAATACTTTACCATATCGTCTGTAAAGACCCAAAATGACCTACATCCAATTTAAGCTAGAATCAAAATCAGGTCTCACGTCCCAAGTCCGAATGCACTTTGTACGAAAGTCTTTTGTACGAAGTTCGGTGTCCGAAAGTGTGTGCATTGTGTACGAAGTCTCTATGTCCGACGTGCATTGTGTACGAAGTCTCTATGTCCGACGTGCATTGTGTACGAAGTCTCTATGTCCGACGTGCATTGTGTACGAAGTCTCTATGTCCGACGTGCATTGTGTACGAAGTCTCTGTGTCCGACGTGCATGGTGTACGAAGTCTCTGTGTTCGACGTGCATTGTGTACGAAGTCTCTATGTCCGACGAGCATAGTAAGTTAGGCCGTAGGTTATTTACTGCGAGATGAATAGCGCCACTAAACTATGCAATGTCTGTGTGGGAAGTGTATGTAGGAAAGCACGAAATTATCAGCTGCAAGAGAAAAAAGCATTGGGATTACCAGCACTGTATTTATTTTAACTCGGTTTTTAAGTTCCATTTATTTGGTGAGTAACAATGGCTAGGCAGGTGGCAAGGTTTCTGGTCCCCTTTCCAATCTCGCCGAAGTGAATCCCGACCCACCAAAGATAACAAACAATTTTTGGATATCAGTTACTAAAGTCAGACATCACTTACTAAATTCAGACATCACTTACTGAATTCAGACATCACTTACTAAATTCAGACATCACTTACTAAAGTCAGACATCACTTACTAAAGTCAGACATCACTTACTAAAGTCAGACATCACTTACTAAAGTCGAACATCACTTACTGGCCTAGACATCACTTACTTAAGAACACCTAAGCATTTGATTACTCTATTATATTTCGTATTTAATCTGTGGTCATAGAGCTTCACGCACATACAGCTTTCGGTCATACAGCTCTTCGTACATAAAGCTTTCGGTCATGGAGCTCTTCGTACATACAGCTTTCGGTCATAGAGCTCTTCGAACATACAGCTTTCGGACAAAAAACGCATTCGGACACCGAACTTCGTACAAAAGACTTTCGTACAAAGTGCATTCGGACATGGGACATAGGACCCAAAATCAGTTATGTCCTAAAAATAAAATATGAAACATGCGTAAAATGTTAATTAAGAGTTTTTGAAAAGTACAAAGTATTCTATTTACATGTTTTTCAAAAGTGCAAAATATTCTATTTACATGTTTTTGAAAAGTGCAAAATATTGTATTTACATGTTTTTGAAATGTGCAAAATGTTCTTTCTAGACGTTTTTAAAAAGTGTAAAATATTCTGTTTACACGTTTTTGAAAATTTTAAAATATTTTATTAAGAAATTTTTTGAAAATTGTAAACTATTCTATTTACATGTTTTTGAAAAGTGCAAAATATTCTAAAGACGTTTTTGAAAATTGTAAAATATTCTATTTACATGTTTTTAAAAGTGCAAAATATTCTATTTACACGGTTTTGAAAATTGTAAAATATTCTATTCACATGTCTTTGAACATTGTTGAATGTTCTGTTTAAATACTTTCATAGCATACCTAAATATTTATGTATAGATACAACGATATTGTTTTCATTGTTTTAAAAATGGATATGGGTCAATTTGGTTCTTCACAGGCAATATATTATAAAAGTTTTTCTCACCATTAACTATCAGAGATGGTTCATATAAGGCCTAGTCACGAGTGTACTTAACTGTAGTTCTGTAGTCATCCCGTGTCATGTTATGCAAACAGATTTTGAATTCATTCATTTCTTAAAATATTTTAAGAATAATTATTAGAAGCATACTGTGACAAATAATATCGTGCATTTAAAAAAAACGTTTTAGTGTATACTGACAATAAATGTTTGATTAATTTGAATTTAATTTAAGCTCTTGTAGCCATTATAAGTTAATTTTCTACGTACTTTAAGCTTCTACGTAAATCTCCCATACTTTCCGTTTTCCTTGTTTGAGTATCAATTGGGGAGGGATAAAAGAAATCGATTTGAATGACTGGAAGTAATAATTTTTACATTAGGGATGGTTCATAAATGATGTCATTCAAACTTTCCGTTTTTTAAAAACCACCCACCCACCCCTGAGTCATCAGTTTAAAATTACTTAAAAGGCTAATTATATTTTTAACATGGCTTGTTATCAGTACCTATAATTAGACCCGCACTGAGACTAACCCTATACGAATGACGTCTTTTATGGACGGCCCCTTATCAGCTACGTCACAGACATAGTGTGACTGGTGACTGACTATTTGTTTTATCTTGAACGTCGAAAAGCCGCAGGAACCCAGGGGAAAAATGTCTCACAGTAGTTTAATTAGCATAAAATTACATACCTACACTACCTAAAAATAATACATGTAAAATAGCTACCTACCTTCAAATGATTTTATTTTGTATAGGAGAGCGGGCACATGAAAATGAAACGGGGCAGTTGTGTGGTAAGTCAATGGGGTACGAACCCCTTAACCATTTTTCTTCCAGCATCATTGGCGGTTATTCTGTATTTCCTCGTACAGCCACAGCCCGGGAAAGGAGAAGGAGATCCCCCTTGTAAGGAAACATCCATTCAATATTTATGCTTTCATTTCGAATATATCGTGTGTGAAGAATCAAAATGAGCCATCTCCATTTTTAAATTCAAACAAAATGCACTATCTACAGAAAAAATTTAAGTAATATGCTCATAAAAGCATGTAAATAGAACTTTGTGTATATTTCAAAAAACGAATAAATAGAATATTTTCCACTTTTCAAAAGCATGTAAATAGAGCAATTTGATCTTTTCAAAAATATTGCAAATAGGGCATTTCACACTTTTGAAAAATACTAAATTAGAACATTTTGATATTTTCAAAAATATTTACATAGGACGTTTTACACTTTTAAAAACATGTAAATATTACAATTTGCTCATTTTAGAAACTCACGATTAGCATTGTAAGCATGTATCCTATTTACTGTATTTTACTGACATAGCTCATTTTAATTCTAGCATAAATTGGAAATAGCTCATTTTGGTTCTTCATAGACGCTATGGTTCTGGTTTTGTAAAAACATAAATTAAGAAAGTGCAAAAGGGCGGGATTTTACCATTCAGATTACATATAAAGGTTGTTTATATAGTTACATAAAACAAAATGCATTGTGACTATTTTCAGCTTTCCTCCGTGTAGCCTGTCCATTTTCTTTCCAATCTAAATGCAAAAATGGAAACTGCATTCCTTCAAGATTTTTCTGCAACGAAAGGGATGACTGTGGAGATAGAAGTGATGAGGCTGGTTGTTTTCCAGGTACATTATTTGTATTGAATATTCATTTGTTAATAATCAAACTTCATAATAATATTATGCCCATATACTTATTTGAATTTTCTCTGACTGCATTTTGAGCTATGTAAAGAGTCACAAAATGAACCCTCGTAGCAATTATTTAAATTCAAAAATACCTACCGTGTATCCTATAATAGTACGCCCCGCGTACTATCCAAATTTGGACCTGCGTAGGATTACAGACCCGCGTATACTGCCATTTAATAATGTGTTAAATAGACCCGCGTACTATGCAAACTGAGGTCTCTCAGACCCGCGTACTATTCCAGACCAACGCACTATTATAAAGAATATACGGTAATCCTATAATAATAATAAAAATAATATTATGTCATTCTGATTTTGGATATATTTTTACAGCTAAATTGTGTGCCAGTGATCAGTTCAGGTGTAAGAGTAGTGGGAAATGCATCCCAGAGCAGTATCGTTGTGACAAGAAGCAAGACTGTCTGGATGATTCTGATGAGAAAGAATGTACAATTTTACTTTTATTAAACGATTATTTTATAACAAATTTTCAAAAAAAAAAAATTCAAAAACGTTTAGAAAAAATGCAATATTTTAAAATATATCCTTTATAATATATATAGGTAGGTAGGTTATATTATTATTTACAGGTCAACTATTATAATTCATGAGTTAGTAATAATTAATCATTAACTTTTGTTAGGCAAAAATTATCAGTTTTGTTTTTCTCTTTTTTGTTTTTAAATTTGAAGGTAGTTGCTCCAGGTCAGACGCGATGTTCAATTGTACAAACGATCCCTACCGCTGTATTCTAAATGTGTATCGATGTGACGGATACAAAGACTGCACTGATGGATCTGATGAGGATGAGAAGCACTGTGGTCAGCTGTTTTTTCCTTTTTTTTTTACTTTACCTTTTTTAATTTAATTTTAAAATTTCAATTTAATAAATATGATTAATTATACTATATAATTTTATACATATAAAAAAAAGGAAAATTATCATTGGAAATTGAACATAAATATATTGGGCGATATTATGATTATTATTATGATTATAATTCTGACATGGAATTATTTGCTTTTCCTTTCGCACACTTGTCTTGAATTTCTTTTCTGTCTTGTACATACGATCACAATATTATTATAGTTCACTGTTCCTCAAATTATGCGTTCAAATGTGACGAAGCCAAAGGAGGACCTTGTATTCTCCGAAGTAAATACTGTGATGGGGTGAAAGACTGTCCGAATAATAAAGATGAAATATCGTGTCAAAGTAGATAAAATCATATCTTCTGTGAAGAACCAAAATGACCCATATCCATTTTTAGCTAAAAACAATATCCCCTATCTACAAAAATATTCAAATATGTCTTGAGAGCATTTAAATAAAAAATTTTGCACCTTTTCAAAAAAATGAACATAGAACATTTTGAACCTTTCAAAAATATGATAATAGAACATTTTGAACATTTCAAAAACATGAAAATAGAACATTTTGCACTTTTTCAAAAACATTCTACGTATGTTTCTCATTTTGATTTTATGATATAGCTCATTTTGGTTGATGTTTAAATTGGATATGGGTCATTTTGGTCCTTCACAGTAACATATGCCCCAATTAACATTATTATTATTATTATTATTCCAAATGCTTTTCTTGTTACACTTTTGTTCCAATGTTTTGTGAATACAGATTATTTATTTATGAAATGCAGTCAAATATATATGTAGTAGAAGGAATGGATGATAATGAGCACCTAATATTATATTTAATTAGATTCGTATAATTGTTCGAGTTCCGAGTTTCAATGCTTGAGTGGGCAATGTGTTCAAAGCAACCTTAAGTGTGACACGGCGCGGGACTGTATTGACTGGTCTGACGAAGCAAATTGTAAGTTCATTATTATTTATTATCATCAGTGTACCTACTATACTTCTTTCCCTATAATATATAGCCTACAGATGGAATAATACATAACAAATAAGTATTTTATACGTAATAATAATATTACGTAGAAAACACTACAAAATAACTGAGCAATAAAATGATGTGAGTGGGGGAAAAATTTATATATATTTACATTTTAAACTAAAACAAAACTCTCTCAGGTGATAAGTGCAAACAGACGGAGTTTGCTTGTACAATAGGAGGAGCCTGTCTCCCTCGAAACAAGCTCTGCAACGGTTTCTCGGACTGTGCTGATAAAAGTGATGAAATTAATTGCAAAGGTACGCCGTCCTCGTCGCTGCCAGAATAAGCTCAACATAATATTTATAAAAATATTTTGAATTTTACTTTAAAACAAAAAGTAATAAAAATGATGATGAAACATTCATAAACACAGTGTTTTAATATAATATCGTCTATGAAGAACCAAAATGACCCATTTACAATGTATGCTACAATTAAAATGAGCTACATATCGCCGGTGAAGAAGCATTTCTGCTTAAGTCCAGTCCAATGCTAAAAGCATTATTGCCCAAATCCATACGTTTCTTAAATGCATTTTTGTCCAAGTCCATGCAAATCCAAACTGCAGCAGATGCAGGTTTGAACAGGATAGGTTTATATGGACTTGGGCAAAAATGCTTTTAAAAACGTGTGGACTTGGGCATTAATGCTTTTAGCGTTGGACTGGACTTAGGCAAAAATGCTTCTTCACCGGCGATATGTACTAAAATACAGTAAATGAGAAACATGCTTACAATACTAATCACGAGTTTCTAAAATGAGCAAATTGTTCTAATTACATATTTTTGAAAACGTCAAAATGTTATAATTAAGTTTTCTTAAGGTGTAAAATATTCTACTTATTACATGTTTTTTGACAAGTGTAAAATGTCCTGTTTAAGTTTTTTTAAAAGTGAAAATGTCCTATTTACATTTTTTTTTGAGAAGGTCAAAATGTTCTAATTAAGTGTTTTGTAAAAGTCTAAAACGTCCTATTTTCATGTTTTTTTTAAATTGCAAAGTATTCGATTTACATATTTTTTGAAAATTTCAAAATATTCGATTTACACATTTTTTGAAAAGGTCAAAATGCTCTAATTAAGTTTTTTTTGTAAAAATCCAAAATGTCCTATTTACATGTTTGAAAAAAGTGCAAAATGTTCTATTTAAGATTTTTTTAAATTGTAAAATGTCCTATTTACTTGTTTTTTTTTAAGTGCAAAATATTCTATTGACATATTTTTTAAAAGTTCAAAATTTTCTACTTGTTTTTTTTGAAAAATGCACAACGTTGTATTTACATACTTAGATGAAAAGCAAAATATTCTATTTACATGTTTATTGAAAAGGCCGACATTTTATAATTAAGCGCTTGGTAAAATTCTAAAATGTCCTATTCACATATTTTTTAAAAATTGCAAAATATTCTATTTACATGTTTTTTGAAAAGTGCACAAGGTTCTAATTACATGCTCCAATGAACATGTTATTTTAATTTTATCTGTAGATAGTACATTTTTTAAAACTAAGAATAGAAATGGGTCATTTTGGTTCATTTATAATATTTAGGGGGTAAATCTACACATATACATATAGTAAATTCTAATTTTGGAGAGTAATAAAATTATTTAATTTTTGGTTTGTTTAGACGGAGCTCCAAAAATTTGGCTTGGGAAATCACGTCAAGACCAAAACGAAACTTTAACTCTTCAGTTTGCGGACGGGAACGTGGTCGTGTACTATGACAAACTTATTGAAGATAGTCACATCACATGGTTCCGCGATGACCTCTCTAAAGCTTGGCAGTACGTTAAGGATATGTATGGCCTTTTTGGAGATGACCCTCGACTCTACTTCATTCTTCGTTATGCGAATAAGCGTAATCAGCTCATACAATATAATATACAACCTTCTGATTGTTTTCATCCAAGTTATTAATTAATTAATTATTTAATTAATTAATGAAATATTTAAATATTAGATCTAACAAATCTGTATCCGGATGGGAAGGACTCCGTATGCCAGCCCACACTCTACAACGATCACAAATACAATGGGAGAAATGTCATTCTGTGCCATACGAGTAGACCAGAAGACGAATGGAATACCCCTGACACGTTCTCCAAATTCCAGCTACTTTTCAGTAATATTGGGGACTTGATCGTCAAAGAATTACAAACAAATCACCCTACGCTATTTTCAAATGTGATAAGCGAAAGGAAATATCTGATAGATTTAATATTCTATGATATTTTCATCAATTTGAGAGGAAATGCACAAGAGATACAAGAATGGAATAGGGATAGTCAGAATGGGACGTCGGATGTGATTTATTTATTTCACAATGTCATTTTTCATGATTTCCACAAAAAACATGGGCTCGCTCCCGTCCTGAGTAACCTCAATATTTTACTAAAAATCTACAAACCAAATTTCTCAACTCCACCAATATCCTCTTCTAATCCAATTGCATATTTTATCCATTTTATGAGCGGGGCTGCCGGGGAGGATTTATTATACGAGTACACTGACGTCTTCAATCAGAACGGTAGTAACACTGAGGAATTTGATAATATTTTTAATGAGTTGACTGATAGGTTACCAAATGCAGCGTCCCAATTTCCCGTCATCACCTACAAAATACGTAAGAAAGAACTTTTAATCGTTATGTTTTTTAAAAACATTATTTTATTATTTTATTCGAAAATTCAAACACGTGCAACGTGGGTACCTAGTTTAGTTTTTGTAAAACAAAAATTTGTAAATATATCGCCTGTTGCGGCGGCAACACTTCGATAGCTCAAATATGGATGATGACAGACAAAAAACCGGATCCCGTAGGTTCAAATGTAAAATAAATACACTGCACGCAAGTCACAGTCACTTCAGTGTAAATAGCTTAGTACTGTATTTATTCTACCGTTCAATTCATTTCACAGAAATATTAGCCCAAGGTAAAGCCCATACAATAAGGCAGAATGTGGAATCACTGTAAACTATGAGCACAATAATCCAAAATATAAATGACTCAAAGCCCTGCCGTAGTCAGGCACTCAACTTCTAGTATATTGCACACTAAAGACAAAAGTGTATGTTAAATAAATGTATCTGTACAATCCATTAAGTGACACTATGTATATAGTAAATGGAGACACAACTTCCGACACTAGCGACACTTTGTCCGTACTATTTAAATTTAACACTCAAATACAAAAATATATGACAATTACTTCACAATACTATACACTATACGTACTACGAGAATAGTAATGACTGATACTGACACTACTAGTACTATGTATGTGAAAGATTCTGGTTCTGAGTTGTACCGCTCTCTCAAGTGGCTGTCCAGAGACTGAGACTGCAGTCCTTGGCTCGGCCTTTTTATATGACAGCAAAGACCGGGAATAGACAAAAATCGAAGCTTCGAAACAGTCATCGAATCCCCGCGAAGGTATTCGACGTTTTCAGGACTAGGGTCGAATTCCCAAGACTAGAGTCGAAGCCTCTGGACCGCATTGGACAATTCGAACTAATTCCATATTCCATTTAACACAGTGCTATGACAAGTGTTGGAATTTTCGACTATATCACATAGAAAATTCTACATCCAATCAAAACTCTAAATGACAGTTTTGACAACTTCGGGGCAGTTCACAAACGACGTCACACAAATTCATTTAGAAAGTTAAGACATCAATACATAGCCAGACTTCCAAACTTAACTAATGAAAACCCCCGTTAGTACATGACAATTCCAAGTACCTATGTACCTACATACAATATTTCCTATAGCTATGCTAAAACTAATGTCCAAAGCTATACTACTATATACTACCATAGGATTTTAAACTAACTTATCTATTAGAATTTAATCTTAATTTACGGTTCCCGCTAGTCATTCAAATTTTCCCGAATTCCCCCAACACTTTTAGGGAGCTAACACAAATGGCGCCATCGAAATTCTTGATTTTTGATATCCACCCACCCCCATTGTCACCTCCTTAACCATTGCGTAAAAGGCTATCATTAACATTACGTTTCATAATTTTACGATTTGACCCCCGTGTATAATCGATGGCGCCATTTGTGATACCTCCCATTACTGTACTCGGCGACATCGCCGATATTTAGAAGATAGCAAATTCGTGAGTAAAACTTTCCAACTATTTTTTTTACAGCTGAAGATTCAAACGACAATAATGTCCCACCAAGAAACTGGCATAAGAGATGGCGCGGTCAAGACGAACATCTTGCATTTGTCTATTCCAATTCCAGTGCAAGAGTTGCCTTCTATTTCAAAAACTTCCAACTCTATTATCACAAAGATGCATTTGAGAAAATCTCTGGAGTCTGGAAATTTATCACAGACAATGAAAATTATGGTCTCAACTCCACAAAGCCTTTCCTTAATGTCGTCCTGAGTGACGTCAATATTACAGTGCCTGGAGACGGTGACTGGGGCTGCCTCAGTTCAAATGATCTCAAGATTAATGACAAAGATTTTGACTCTCACCACGTCATCGAGTGTGGCCCCTCTGCTCATTCGAAATGGAGTAATTCGACAGTAAAAGGCTACTTGGATGACATCGTGGTCCACATGGCTCGTCTCATACTCAAATTAAATGGTGGGGTTGGGAACTGGCCGGCCCGGACTGTGTCCGCCTGGACGATGGAGTCCATTCTCGTCTATGACATTTACAAGAGTCTTTTTGAGAGACAAATTTTTAGAGTGGACCATGCCATCCCCTGGCACGAAGCTCAAAAGATTAAGACCGAGAATTTCCCAATGGGTGCTACCCACTGGTACCGGGACTGGTGGCATCACAACATTTATGAAAGAAATAATGGTCCTAAAGCCATTCACGATTTCTTATCTCTTATCCAGGAGCATTGGCCGAGGGAAGAAGGAGACGAGGAGAATTATACTGGGCAAATGAACACAGGAGAATTTATTTATTTTTGGAGCGGAGCAGTGAATAAAAGTTTACTCGACGCGTACAAATCAGTAATTAATAAAGAGAGTTTTATTGGGAGGGAAATCTGTGGAGCACTCAAAGCCTACCCAAAAGTTTCTTACTCAGGTAATACAAAACAAACAAAAATCTAAAGTGTATGTATTTTTAAAAAAAAATGTATATTATGTAACTATAGATAGGGAGAATGACTGTTCGATAATTATTACGACCAACACGGAAAGTAAGATTTTATTTTAATAAATTTTAAACTGTAATAATATTTATTATTTTATTTCTACCTATTTACATAATTTTTAATATATATATTTTATGTAGCATTCGTCTGTTGAAGGCATACTATGCATTTATATTTTATGTACATATCGTGAGGGAAGAAGCAAAATGACCCATATCCAATTTAAGTTAGAATTAAAATGAGCTATGTAAAAACACTAATTAAGATGGATAACTAAAATGTTTTTAATAAATGCGAATGTTTTCAAAGGTGCAAAATATTTTATTTACGTGTTCTTTAAAGCGTTAAAAAGTTAATATTGACACGTTTTTGAAATGTGAAAAATGTTCTTCCTAGACGTTTATAAAAATTGTAAAATATTCTATCTACATGTTTTTGAAATGTGCAAAATCTTCTTTCTAGACGTTTTTAAAAATTGTAAAATACTCTATTCACATGTTTTTGAAATGTGCAAAATTTTCTTCCTAGACGTTTTTGAAAAAAAGGGAAATATACTTGTTTTTAGAACGTATGTAAAATCTTCCATTTAAATACATACTTTCAAGATCATGATACATATTTCAATATTTTTGTACATAGAGGATTTTGTTGTTATTTTGTGATTTTGTTGTTAGCTAAAAATGGATTTGGGTCATTTTAGTTCTTCACAGACAATATATTCTGGATGTCAAAATGTGAGAAAGCTAGGAAGGTGGTCCTAATCATTGATGGGCGGAGCCGACCAAGTTCAATTTGGATGCAATGGGTGGAGATAATGAATCGACGGGACCACTGTCCCAGCTTTCTCACCTTTTGACATTCACAATACATTATGTATTTGAATTTTATAAAATTTATATATCGTGTTTATTTTTTTTTTATAAACTATCTATAGTCTGGATTATTTACGCTGTGGGTGGAGGGGCGGCTGGTGTGCTTCTCCTCATTTTGCTTGGGTTTGGAATTAAATTTGGAATGTATCGGAAACGGCTTTTGAAAATGAGTAATTACATTCGAAATTTGACAAAAGAGGAGATGAGTGAGTTTTATCAAGGGAATCCAAATCTGAGTAAAAAAGATGCACACGCCGCCATTGATCAACTCCCTTTCAATGACGTGTATGAAGTTCCCAGAGAGAGACTCATCATTGGTAAGGATAAAACTCGTGGGAAAAATCAAAACATTTTAACTACTGACGACCAGACTGCGGCGACAAGAAAACTTGTTCATGATCGTAATGTTTGTTTATTATTAGAGGACAGTAAATTACTCGGTGCGGGAGAGTTTGGGGTGGTAAAGCAAGGGATTTTAAAAGGTGCTCCGGATAGTGGGATGCCAGACGTAGATGTGGCCGTTAAGATGGTTAAGAAAAATGTAGAAGTTCTATATTTTAAAGCGATGCTCACAGAAATCAAAATTATGGCACATATGGGGAAACACGATCATATTGCGTCACTCCTTGCCACTGTCACCAAGAACATCATAAATTGTAAACCATCTTTATTTATTATACTAAAAACAAAAACGATAAAGTGTAAAATTAACTGTGCTAATTTTATAAATTAGAATTCTTTAAATATGATTTCAAAAATATTTTGGTGTTTTGTTTTCTTTGTCTGTTAAATCAACAACAGGTGAAGTGTATGTCGCAATTGAATTTTGTGCCAGAGGGGATTTGCATGGGTATCTTATGAGTAATGCGGATAAATTCAAGGATTTATTCAGTACGACGGAATCCGGTGAAACTAGTTCAAATTACTCAAACTTCAAAACTACTGAGAGTAAGAAACCTCTCAAGATTTCAAATAAAACCTCGGCTAACTTTAAAAAAGCCGTGTCCATTTCAACTCTGGACTTGCTCGAATGGACCCGGCAAATGGCTGTGGGAATGCATTTTTTGGATACTAAAAATGTAATCAAATTGACAAAACCAACTACGTACCTATAATATATTTAGGTATAAGCTATTTTGATGTGAATTTTCTTAGAATCTTAATTTTGTAAAATTGTATTTTGTTTATATAGGTAATTCATGGTGATTTGGCGGCAAGGAATGTTCTCATTACGGATAATAATGTTGCCAAAATTAGCGATTTTGGACTCTCTCGTCAATTGGTCAACTATTCAAATTATCTCAAGAAGTCACAGGTAAAATATAAAATAATATGCATGCCTAGCCTAACCTGTTTCTTCACCCACAGTTTTAAATACAGTATAACATAAAGATATACAACCTAATTTCTTGTGACATATATAGAGACGACTCGCATACAATTATATACGCTATAACTGAATTTACACCAATTGAAATGAAATTTTGAAACTGTACCAATAACTGCGTGTTTTATGTCTGTCTTATGTGTAGACCCCGTTACCATGGCGATGGCTCGCCATTGAGTCTCTCACGAACATGTCTTTCTCCGTCCATTCTGACATCTGGGCTTATGGTGTGACCATGTGGGAAATATTTTCACTCGGAAAAGTTCCATATCCTGGAAGAACGTGGGATCATGAATTTGTGGATGAATTGACTGCAGGGGTCCGTCTGCCAAAACCGGAATTTGGAAACCACGAAGTGTAAGACTAAAATAATAAAAATGAACCAATATTGATTTAATTGGAATTTAAAATACTACATATTAAAATTAAACAAATCAATCTGTCGAATGTATCCCTACCGCATAGCATAACACAGTTTAATTCTTCCTTTGTTTTATAGTTACACCGTCATGCTGGATTGTATGAGGAAAGTGCCAGATGAGAGAATTGGCTTCCCTCAGATTGCTTCAAAATTGGAAAGAATCATAAAGAGTTTAGGCGGGATTCGTGCTATCCCGTCTACTTCTACACCTACTTCGACTCCGGGTCCATCTTCAAGCAATGGTCAAGATTTACCATTACCACCACCTCCCGCGGATTGGAACAACCCGCTGCCTACACCGCCTAAGCCTACTAATACCCTACCGACGCCTCCCAAACCTTCAAACGCCGTACCAACGCCTCCCAAGCCTACAAGTACTCTGCCAACGCTTCCCAAGCTTTTCAATCCCTTACCAACAGCTCCCAAGTCTTCAAATGAAATGCCAACGCCTCCCAAGCCTACTGCAAATCCCTTACCAGTAGCTCCCAAAACTATAAATATCGGTGCTGCCATGCTTAAACCCGCGAATCCATTGCCTACATTTCCCAAGCCTGCGAATCCCTTACCTACGCTCCCTAAAGCAGCAAGCCCTTTGCCTACATTTCCTAAACCTTCATTCAATAATACACCCACCCTCCCCCCACCTCAACTTCCGCCATCCTCCTCCCCAGCAAAACCAGCATTGCCCAGTCGCAAATGGTAAATTGGGAAACTATGATAACCTATGTGCGATTTGCTTTGTTAAGACAGTAGTTTTACTTTATAAATTTGCACTGCAGTAGTTGTGGAATTTACAAATTTATAATCAGTTCAAATCTGGGAATGTTTCTGGGGTGGGTAAATATATACAAGCCATGCCCCTATACCCTATACCCTGTATCTTAGCCTATGATGAGCCAGAACTTGGTATTTTTAAAGGCACACTATGTGAGTGGCTTGAAAATTTAGATAATAATTTATTTTGATTTATTTTAATGAATTCATAGAAACCTCTACTATTAACGCCTATTATGTGCTGGCCGCATTATCCGGCCCTGTACTAAAATTGGCTAAATCGCTCTATTACTCCTGTACATAATAATAATTAAGATACTGATAATTATGCATTATATATAGTTTACTATTGTAGGTCTAGTTCTAGTTCAATTAACAGGAACCATAATATAACATTCACTAAAATATGAGAATATATATGACGTGGTGTGTACTACGTTTTGTCTTGACTAAAAATTTCAACCAAAAAACAAAAGAAACGGATGTCGGTTTCCCTTCCTTCCACTATGATTTTAACTTGGAAATGGTTGGAACTTGACAAAATATTGCGGCGGGGACATTATACAATTTATGTGTTTAAAATATTATTGTAAAAATAAACTAAGTATGTACATGACGTCAATTTAAGTTGTATATGACAGTAATTGAAAAAGGAGTGGCATTTAATTTTTAACTCATCATCATTATAGTCTCTTCTTCTTTCTACCCTTCAGCTTTCCAGCTTTTTCTACTGGACCTCCAGTTTAAATTTTGTTTTTGTTTTTAAATAATATCGAATATTATATCTCACAACGGACCGGAAAGTGCCTTATCGCTATCGCTATCGCTAGTCTATACTTTTGTAGAAACTAATTTTTAATTCTGAATAGTACACTTGTGTTTGTTTTGAAGAATCATAATAATATGGAGTAGGGGCTACTAAATTACAAGGTATGTATTTTGACATCATTTTGTATTTAATACTTTAACGATAATATTATAAAGTTGTTAGCACCTTTCCCTTTAACTATTTGAGATATGGCTCATAAGGCCAAGTCAGAATACAAAGTACACATAATAATATCATTACATGTGTAGGAAAATTTACTTAACTATGTATATAGTCATGCCGTGTCATGTAGTGCAAACATATATTTTTAATTAAATAATTTCTTAAACCATTTTAAGAATAATTATTATTAAAAGCGCGTATGTTGTGACAAAAAATAATATCGACCAATTTAAAACAAAAACGTTGTAGTTTATATGTACTGACAATAAATTTTTGATTAATTTGAATTTAATTCAAGCGCTTGAACTTAGCCATAAGTTAATTTTATTAATAATATTGTGTTAAATCCATGTACTTAAGTACTCACAGCTTCCACGTAATTCTCCTAGTTTCCGTTTTCCTTGTTTGAATATTGTGGAGGGAGAGAAAAGAAATCGATTTTTAGAATTACTGGAATACATTTTTACATTAGGAATGGTTCATAAATGATGTCATCGAAACTATCTCTATATTATAACCCACCCACCCCTGAGTCACCAGGCTGCTGTAAAATTATTTAAAAGGCTATCTTTAACATGGGCTGTTATCAGTACCTATAGCTAGACCCACTGACCCTGCCTAAACCGATGGTGTCTTTTATGAACGACCCCTTCTTAGCTAAGTACGTCACGGTATATTCATACATGGTGTGGCTCTTTATTTTATCTTGAACGCCGTAAAACCGCAGGAACTCAAGGGAAAATTCGCACAGTAAAAGTATTTAGCACAAAAGTCCCCTTAATAATCTTCAAAAATAATTTTTTTCAAATATAGTTTAATATAGGGGAGCAGGCATATGAAAATGAAACGGGGGAGTTGTGTGCTAAGTCAATGGGGTACGATCCCACTAACCATTTTGCTTCCAGCATCCTTGACGCTTATCCTGTATCTCCTCGTACAGCCTGGGAAAGGAGAGCAAGGGGGTATAAAGAAACATCCATTTCGAATATATTTATGGTTTTTTGTAAAAAAATAAAATAAAATTAGAAAGGAGCGAAATTTTACTATACAGAATATAAATATTTTAGTTATTGGAACATGCGTCATTTTGTGTTTATTTTCTGCTTTTCTCGCCGTATAGACTGTCCATTTTCTTTCCAATCTAAATGCAAAAATGAAAACTGCATTCCTTCAAGATTTTTCTGCAACGAAAGGGATGACTGTGGAGATGGGAGCGATGAGAATGATTGTTTTTCAAGTACATAATTTTTATTTAATATTCCTAATATTATGTAGCGTCATCAATTTATTTTTTAATAATTTAACTATACCTATACTTACTTATTTGCTCTGACCGCATTTATATACTTACAATGCTGTACTGTAATGATTCACTATGTAAATATGAACCCTTATGGCAATTATTTAAATTCAAAATGATTCCTATATATAATACTATGTCATTCTGATTTGGATATTTATATAGCTAAATGTGCCAGTGACCAGTTCAGGTGTGGGAGTGGGAAATGCATTTCAGAGCAGTATCATTGTGACAAGAAACAAGATTGTCTGGATGGTTCTGATGAGGAAAAATGTATATACTATTGAAATATATATTACAATTATTTTATAATGAGTTTTCAAAAACTATTTAATTTTTAGAAAATAATTAACATTTTTAAATATATGTCCTATTTCTATTATTATTCGCGCAGGTCAACCATTAACTTTGTTAGGTAAATGATCTTTTTTTTTTTAATTTTAAATTTCCGATTGTATTTCTTTTATTAAATTTTGAAGGTAGTTGCTCCAGGTCAGACACGATGTTCAATTGTACAAATGATCCCTACCGCTGTATTCTAAATGTGTATCGATGTGACGGATACAAAGACTGCACTGATGGATCTGATGAGGATAATTGCGGTGAGCTGCTTTTGTTTTGTTTTGTTTTCTTTCTTTTTTTTAGTTGTTTAATTTAATTTAATTTCTCTTGTACATTTAATGTAATTTCATGTAATTTCTCTCGCACTATTATAGTTCACTGTTCCGGGAATGCGTTCACATGTGACGAAAACAAAGGACCTTGCATTCTCCGAAGTGGATACTGTAATAATGTGAATGACGACTGTCCAAATAATGAAGACGAAGCTGAATTAACTTGTCAATGTAGATATAAAAACCATGACAAAATTAATACTATATATTATTATTCCAAATGTTTTCTTATTACATTTTACACTTGAATGTTTTGTGAATATTAAGAAATGCATTCTGTAGTATAGTAGAAGGAATGGATATAATAATGAGCCCTGTGTCTTACATTATATCTTCATAATATTATATTATTTAGATTCGAATTGTTCGAGTACCGAGTTTAAATGTTTGAGTGGGCATTGTGTTCATAGGGACAAAAGGTGTAACATGGCGCGGGACTGTATGGACTGGTCTGACGAAGCAAATTGTAAGTTCATTAATTATTGTCAGTTACGTAATACAAAAACACTACAAATTATAATTGAGCATTGATGACGCTGGAAAATATTTATAATTAAATTTTTTAAATACAACTCTCAGGTGATAACTGCAAACAGACGGAATTTGCTTGTACCATTGGAGGAGCCTGTCTCTCTCGGAGCAAGCTCTGCAACGGTTTCCCGGAATGTGCTGATAAAAGTGATGAAATTAATTGCAAAGGTACGTCGTCCGGGTCGTCTCCCCCCCCCCCCCTTCTATTTTTAATATTTATAAAAATAGTTTGAATTTTACATTGTTTTTTTTTAATGCTGACACATTCATAAACACAGTCATATATGTAATATAACGCGCAGCAGGGGATAAATCTAAATATTAAATTCTAATTTTTGACAGTAATAATATTATTTAATGATTTTTAGACGGAGCTCCAAACATTTGGCTTGGAAAATCCCGCCAAGACCAAAACGACTCTTTAACTCTTCAGTTCGCGGACGGGAACGTGGTCGTGTACTATGACAAACTTATTGAAGATAGTCACATCACATGGTTCCACGATGACCTCTCCAAAGCTTGGCAATACGTCAAGGAAATGTATGGCCGTTTTGGAGAGGACCCTCGACTCTACGTCATTCTTCGCTATGCGAATCTTCATAGTAATATAGGCCTTTCGAATCTAGCTTTATAATATTTGACTAGGTATATCATTATATATGGCTAAACTGAAGAAGCAAAACCGCCCATCTCCAATTCTCACTAAATAATAAAAGCAAAATTCCCAATCTCCTAATTTTGTAATGTATTTAAAAATTTAATTATGTAAAAAAAATTGTTTGTTGGCAAAACATATTTTTAAAAAACTACTTGGGTATTTTTGATTGCTGTAGATCCTGTAATTATGTTTAATGGCAAGGATTCCGTGTGTCAGTCCACACTCTACAACGACGGTTCCAAATACAATGGGCGAAACGTCATTTTGTGTCACACGAATAGAGCTAGAGAAGCATGGAAAACCCCTGACACATTCTCCAAATTCCAGCTACTTTTCAGTAATATTGGGGACTTGATCGTCAAAGAATTACAAAAACAACACCCCACACTATTTTCACTTATGATAAGGGAAAAGGAATATCTCACAGATTTAATATTCTATGATATTTTCATCAATCTGCGAGGAAATACACACGAGATACAAAACTGGAATGATTTTAGTCAGAATGATACTATGGGAAGGATTTATATGTTTCACCATGACATCTTTCCGGATTTCTACAATAATTATGGACTCGCTCCCGTCCTGAGTAACCTCAATATTTTACTCAAAATCTACAAACCAAATTTCTCAACTCCACCAATATCCTCGGACCCATTTGCATTTTTTATGCATTTTATGAGCGGGGCTGCTGGGGAGAATTTATTATCCAAGTACGCTTATGAGTTCAATCAGAGCTTTAGTACAACTGAGGAATTTGATAATGAGTTTAATTCGTTGAATAATGGGTTGACAAATGCAGCGTCCAACTTTTCCATCATCACCTACAAAACGTGTAAGAAAAAACTGTACACATTATTTTATTATGTTAAAAAAAATTATTTTGTTATTTTATTCGAAATTTATTCAAACGCGTAGGTAGGTAGGTAGTTTAGTTGTAAAACAAAAATTTGTAAATAATGGGAGGAAGGGCAAAAAGTCCGCAGAGGGCAAAAAGTCCGCCAAAAGAGGGCAAAAAGTCCGAAGAGGGCAAAAAGTCCGCCAAAAGAGGGCAAAAAGTCCCGTGTTGCCCTCTTTTGGCGGACTTTTTGCCCTCTCCGGACTTTTTACCCTCTTTCGGCGGACTTTTTGCCCTCTCTCCCATTACATCGTCGATATTTAGAAGAGGAGAGCAAATCCGTAGTGACTATACTTAGTGAGTAACTTTTCAAATATATTTTTTTCACAGCTGAAGATTCAAATGACAATAATGTCCCACCAAGAAACTGGCATAAGAGATGGCGCGGTCAAGACGAACATCTTACATTTGCCTATTCCAATTCTAGTGCAAGAGTTGCGTTCTATTTCAAAAACTTCCAACTCTACTATCACAAAGATGCATTCCAGAAAATCTGTCAAGTCTGGAGATTTATCACAGACAATGAGAATTATGGTCTCAACTCCACAAAGCCTTTCCTTAGTGTCGTCCTGAGTGACGTCAATATTACAGTGCCCGGAGACGGTGGCTGGGGCTGCCTCAGCTCAAATGATCTCAAGATTGATGACAAAGATTTTAACTCTCGCCACGTCATCGAGTGTGGCCTGTCTGTTCATTCAAAATGGAGCATTCCAACGGAAAAATACTTGGATGACATTGTGGTCCACATGGCTCGTCTCATACTCAAATTAAATGGTGGAGTTGGGAACTGGCCGGCCAGGAATGTGTCCGCCTGGACGATGGAGTCCATTCTCGTCTATGACATTTACAAGAGTCTCGGGAAAACTTTGAGAGTGGAGCGTGCCAACAGCTGGAACGAAGCTGAAAGGAGGAAGACAGAGAACTTCCCAATGGGTGCTACCTACTGGTATCGGGACTGGTATCACAACATTTATGACAGAGATAATGGGTCCAAAGCCATACACAATTTCTTGTCTCTCGTTCAAAATTATTGGCCCAAAGAGGGGGACAAAGAGGGGGGGAACCATCTTGAGCAAATGAACACGGGGGAATTTATTCATTTTTGGAGTGCGGCAGTGAATAGAAGTTTACTCTTGACGTACAAGGCAGACATTTGGAGGAATTCAGGGAATGTTGTCGTACATGAAATCTGCAAGGCAATCCAAGCGTATCCACAAGTTTCTTACCCAGGTAATCAAAGTTACCGCCGTATAGCCATAATACATTGTAGACGTGAGTATCTAAACATAACGTGTCTAATCTAAAACGAATGTATTTTTTATTTGTATTCTATGTATAGATAGGGAGACTGACTGTACGATGACTCTGCACCCGACGACACGTAAACTTTTATTTTAATTATTTTAAAATTCACTCACTATATTCATTTCCTATATGCATTTGATTGATTAATATTTGCATTTTGTGCAGTATTCGTCTGTTGAAAGTTTGAAAGCATACATATCCTATCTGAAGAACCAAAATGACCCAAATTCATTTTTATCTAAAAAAAATATCAACTATCCACAAAAATGTTGAAATATGTCTTAAGCGCATTTAAATAGAACATTTTGTATTTTTCAAACACATGGAATTAGAAATTTTTGCACGTTTTTGAAAACATGAAATTATAAATTTTTGAACTTTTTCGAAAACACGGAATTAGAAATTTTTGCATCATTTCGAAAACATGGAATTAGACATTTTTGCACCTCTTTGAAAACATGGAACATTTTACACTTTTGAAAAACTTCTAATTAACATTTTACGCATATGTTTCTCATTTTATTTTTATGACACAGCTCATTTCGATTCTAGCTTAAATTGGATATGGGTCATTTTGGTTCTTCACAGACGATATATATTTTTTATATGGATTTTATATATAGTTACACCGTGTTTATTTTTAACTTTTTTTTATTAATCATCCATATTTTATAGCAACCTGGATTATTTACGCTGTGGGTGGAGGGGCGGCGGGTGTGCTCCTCCTCATTTTGCTTGGTTTTGGACTTAAATTTGGAATGTATCGGCAACGTCTTTTGAAAATGAGTAATTACATTCGAAATTTGACAAAAGAGGAAATGAGTGAGTTTTATCAAGGGAATCCAAATCTGAGTAAAAAAGATGCACACGCCGCCATTGATCAACTCCCTTTCAATGACGTGTATGAAGTTCCCAGAGAGAGACTCATCATTGGTAAGGATAAAACCCGTGGGAAAATTTTTTAAAAATTATTAATAGTATTCTTTAAGTTAGTTAATAATTAATTATATTCTTACATTCTTTTTAAAATTTGACTACTGTGAAACTTTATGCATGCATGATTTCGATATTTGTTTTTTATTAGAGGATAGCAAATTGCTCGGTGCGGGAGAGTTTGGGGTAGTGAAGCAAGGGATTTTAAAAGGTGCTCCAGATAGTGGGATGCCAGACGTAGATGTGGCCGTTAAGATGGTTAAGAAAAATGTAGAAGTTCTATATTTTAAAGCGATGCTCACAGAAATCAAAATTATGGCACATATGGGGAAACACGATCATATTGCGTCACTCCTTGCTACTGTGACCAAGAACATAATAAATTGTAACCCATAATATACCTTATACAAATTAAATAAATTATTTTAAAAACAAAAAAACTTTTAAATGTTAAATTAACTGTGTGCTAATTTTATAAAAATTATAATATTTTAAAATCTTGACATGATTACAAAAATATTATATTGTTTTTTCTTTCTCTGTTAAATAAACAACAGGTGAAGTGTATGTCGCAATTGAATTTTGTGCGAGAGGGGATTTGCATGGGTATCTTATGAGTAATGCTGATAAATTTAAGGATTTATTCAGTACGGAATCCAGTGAAACTAGTTCAAATTACTCAAACTTCAAAACTACTGAGAGTAAGAAACCTCTCAAGATTTCAAATAAGACTTCGGCCAACTTTAAAAAAGCAGTGTCCATCACAACTCTGGACTTGCTCGAATGGACACGACAAATGGCTATGGGCATGCATTTCTTGGATACTAAAAATGTAATAAAATTGACAAAACCAACTTACCTATATATATATTATGTATAAGTTACTTTGGTGTGCATTTTCTTAGAATCTTTATTTTTTAAAATTTTATTTTGTTTATATAGGTAATTCATGGAGATTTGGCGGCAAGAAATGTTCTCATTACGGATAATAATGTTGCCAAAATTAGTGATTTTGGACTCTCTCGTCAACTGGTCAACTATTCCAATTATCTCAAGAAGTCACAGGTAAAACATGATGCATGCCTAAAAGCAATATGCACTATCTACAAAAATATTCAAATATGTCTTTAGATCACTTAAATAGAATATTTTGCACTTTTAAAAAACTTGCGAATAGAACATTTTACGCTTTTACAAAACATGCAAATAGAAAATTTTACACTTCAAAAACATGTAAGTGGAACATTTTGAAGTTTTCAAAAACATGTAAATAGAACGTTTTACACTTTTAAAAAACTCCTAAGTAACATTTTACGCATGTTTCTTATTTTGTTATTATGACATGTAGCTCATTTTGATTCTAGCTTAAATTGGATGTGGGTCGTTTTGGTTCTTCACAGGCGATATAGATATAAAATCTACTTTCTTGTGACATATACACGACTTGCATTCAATTATATATGCTATAATTGAATTTACACCAATGGAAATGAAATTTTTAAACTGTACTAATAAATGTGTATTTTATGTCGGTCATATATGTGTAGACCCCGTTACCATGGCGATGGCTCGCCATTGAGTCTCTCACGAGCATGTCTTTCTCCGTCCATTCTGACATCTGGGCTTATGGTGTGACCATGTGGGAAATATTTTCACTCGGAAAAGTCCCATATCCTGGAAGAACGTGGGATCATGAATTTGTGGATGAATTGACTGCAGGGGTCCGTCTGCCAAAACCGGAATTTGGAAACCACGAAGTGTAAGGCTAAAATAAAAATAATAATAAATAATACAGATGAACCAATATTGATTTAATTGGAATTTAAAATACTACATATTATTATTAAACAAATCAATCTGTCGAATGTTTCTCTATAGCGCAGTACAGTTTAATGGAGTACTTCGTGGTCTCGGGGTGAACGGCTCCCATGAGATACGGATGGCAATGAGTGAAAAATATATGTTTACATATATATACGAGCTTTTCTAACACGAGTACTCACGGTGGATCATCCAGCTATGTCTTCCCCAGTGCTGGCATGGGAGTGGAGGGAGGGTGGCGGTGGAGGGGTGCATGGCTGGTGGTCGGCGGGTGGGTGAGTAGTGGTAGTTCTATGTGAATCGCAAGTCATGGGTTGACGCTGCTCCATAGTGCTATCTCTCTCCTCCGCTTGCCGGCTCCCGGCCTTGCTTCCGTTTCACTCCCTATCCTCTTCCTACTCCCATTGCCTCAGCACGGACCGAAGCATGTCTCATTGGAATGGTCTGCCATAATTAGAATGGTGAAGATAGACAGAGCGCTCTTTGGCTGAGAATATTGATAACTTCTCGGAGACTGAGTAATACTCTGATTTATGTAGGCCTTTAAAAAACAGAATTCACGTCTCCATGGCTGGAGCTTAATCTAGTATCTTATAGAGGGCGATAGCAACACATCCCAATCAATAGCTAGAACTTTGCAAATAAGTTAGTATAAAGTTACTGGCAGCTATCTCGACGAGCACATCTAGTTAAGCATACCACCAAGCTTGACTAAATATAGTGTGTCTCAAGAGTAGCAAGCCGAAAAGTAATACAGTGTACATGGGCGTCTGCCTGCGAGTACAATACTGTTACATACATACATACAGTACAGTTTAATTCTTACTTTTTTTATATAGTTACACCGTCATGCTGGATTGTATGAGGAAAGTTCCAGATGAGAGGATTGGCTTCCCTCAGATTGCTTCAAAATTGGAAAGAATCATAAAGAGTTTAGGCGGGATTTGTGCTATACCTTCTACTTCTACATCTACTTCGACTCCAGGTTCGTCGTCAAGTAATGGTCAAGATTTACCATTACCACCACCTCCCGCGGATTGGAACAACCCGCTACCTACACCGCCTAAGCCTACTAATACCCTACCGACGCCTCCCAAACATTCAAACGCCGTACCAACGCCTCCTAAGCCTACAAATACTCTGCCAACGCCTCCCAAGCTTTTAAATCCCTTACCAACACCTCCCAAGCCTTCAAATTCAAATGAAATACCAACGCCTCCCAAGCCTACAAATACTCTACCAACGCCTCCCAAGCCTACAAATACTCTACCAACGCCTCCTAAGCCTACAAATACTCTACCAACGCCTCCTAAGCCTACAAATACTCTACCAACGCCTCCTAAGCCTACAAATACTCTACCAACGCCTCCCAAGCCTTCAAATGCCGTACCAACGCCTCCCAAGCCTACTACAAATCCCTTACCAACAGCTCCCAAAAATATAAATATCAGTGCTGCCATGCTTAAACCTGCAAATCCATTGCCAACATTTCCCAAGTCTGCGAATCCCTTGCCTACACTCCCTAAAGCAGCAAACCCTTTGCCTACATTTCCTAAGCCTTCCTTCAATAACGCACCGACCCTCCCCCCACCTCAACTTCCGCCATCCTCCTCCCCAGCAAAACCAGCATTGCCCAGTCGCAAATGGTAAATTGGGAAACTATGATAGCATAGGTATTTGCCTTTTTCTTAATTAAGGACGCGTATGCTGTTTTTTGCGACAATAGAACGGGCATACAAAAAATAGATACGACTATGTAAAACTTTTTCCATATTGCTTGATGTCGTATCTAGCGACTTGGAAAGCAAAATTTCAAAAATTATTTTTAGTTTGGTCGCTAATCGAAATTAAAAATCGTCAAAATTAACAAGCGATTAAATGGGGAACGTAGATCCTCCCGTGTTTGGTGGTTAATTGCATCTAAATGAAAACGGAAATACCAAATATCTCTTCTGGAGTCCCTAGGCAAATGTATGACCTACTCAAAAATGTAAAAATATTTTATGTAGGTTTCACCAAAATTTCGATCTATTGTCTCGAAATTTTATCCCTATGTTGGTAATGAGGCACTTGCAAAACCCTATTCTCAAGGACAGCAGTGTGGCAACGGCAGATTAATTCGGAGTAGCAGTATTCATGAAACGGCGTCGAACTACGTCATTTAAATTTGCTGTCTTTGTATTGCCCCTTTCAAGGCTGCCAGTCATGGAGTCAGTGTGAGTAAAATCCCTCCAACCAGCAATCGAAATTTAACAAATTAGATCTGATTACATATTCGGAAATTCGAAGATTGAATATAAATTTTATAATGAAAAATTTGTACTAAATACTTTATTCCTTATTACCAAGAATTACTAAACCTTGACGCCGTTCAGAATGTATACCATGTCTGCAAGAAAATATGTTCCACCCTACGATGGCCTATTTTTCGCAGGTTGCATATTTTATTATTTTTTGCGCGGGGTTGCTTAAGCACAGCATACGTCCCCTAGTGGTTTTTCTTTATACATTTTCACTGTAGTAGCATTGCAATTTAAAAGTGTATAGTCAATTCTCAATCTAGAAATGTTTTTGCGGTTATTAATAATTTATTATGATTTATTTTAGTGAATGTATAGAAACTTCTATCAAGCTCCTGTGAAGCAATCTATAAATTAGGGTATGGTTTTCGTGTGTATAGTATGTATGTGAGCAGATTAACATGGCTACAAAGAAAAATAGTAATAAGGGGCTTAGAAATACATACGTAATACGTAACATAATATATTAAAGGGGAAGTTAATGTTAAGAAATATATACATATAGGCTTTTGATTTATCTGTACGCACATCTAAAAGTTAATAATGACATACGAGCCAATGTATTTTACAAATTCTTGTAGCACTTGCACTTGCCTAAATATTAATATTTAAGCTTGGCCTTTGTTTTAATTTGATTCTTGCAACTCACGCACGTCATTCGAAGTAATACGTGATACCGGTTTGGATGAGTAATTCACATATTGAACTTGTATAATAATTAAGAGATACTAATAATAATAATTGTAAATTATAGTTTACTATTGTAGGTAGTACAATTCAACAAGAACTATAAAGTTGTCGCTTTAAGACAGCAGAATATGACAAATTTTGTGTTCTACAGCATATAGCATAGCTTTTTTCCCTGCCTTTGAATACACTTTTCGTCTTGACAAAAAATTTCAACAAAACAACAACGAAACGGATATCGGTTTCCCTCACTTCCGCTGGTTTTAACTTGTATATAGTTGGAAGTTTGGAACTTGATAAAAAAAATGTGTAGTAGTAGTAGTAGTAGTAGTAGCCCCAAATTAAATTTTATTTAAAATGTTTTCCAAAATATCATTTGAAATTTCAAGGTAAGGTAGTCCTAAAATAATTTACATATACCAATAAATTCACAATTATTGCTGATTAAAGTTTTTTTTCAAACATTATATTTGTATCTTGGGCGGTAAATAAGGATTGTGATTATTTTTGATTAATTAATTAGTCAATTAATTATGTAACTAATTTCCTGGCGTAAGTTTGACATGAAGACCATGTTTAGGTCGCATAATAAGTTCAGGCAACAAAATCAAATCTTCCCGCCTCTCCGCTGCCTCCACTTTAAAATTCCTGAAAATGTTCGCCAGCATCACTTTTTCATCCATTATTGCGAATTTTTGTCCTATGATAATTAAAATCCGAACATAGTTAAAAAAATTTATTAAATCATTAAATTAAATTAGAGAGCGGGAAACGCGTAAAACTTTAAAGTATATTATGAATTCAAAATGTTTAAGTAATTATTCGTTTTGTACCAATGAAATTTCGTGGGCCAGCAGAGAAAGGAACGTACGCAAATGGATTCCTTCCCGTGGAATTTTCAGGAAAGAAACGCTCGGGTAGAAACGCCTCGGGGTCAGGATATACGGTCGGATCATAATGTAGTAAGTAAGGTATGATAAATGCAGTTGTTCCGGCAGGCATTATGACACCGTCGTCTAATTATAATAATTCATTTAAGTATAAATTAGCAACTACTATAGCTTCATTCTTCCCACACAATGACACATCACTTATTCTTACATTTAGTGCTTGCCTTTTTGAAAATGAAGTATTTAAGAATTTTTTATACAATTTAAAAAAAACATGCTTAAAAGAGCTACCGAATTTCAGATCAGTCTTGATTGATCTTGCAAAGATAGGAACACTGGGATAGAGTCGAAGAGCTTCCTTAATGCAGCAGTCCAAATATTTCATTTTACTTATGTCAGCTGATGTGGCGTGCCGCTCTTTGTCACCCCAAATATATCGTCTACTTCCTCGTGGACTTTCCTCTGCGTGTTCAAGTTACAAGATTTTACACTTTTTAAACTGTTAAAAAAAACTGCTGAGAAAAAAAGTAATCAGGTATCTGTATGATTTTGACACACACCTGATTTTCCATATTACATCCAAGTAGAAACGTGGTCCAATTAGCATTTGCAGCTGTTGTATCGTGACCCTGGAGGTAAATGGAAATATTTAATTATATACATAATGTTACTTTACTTATGAATAATAGAGCCCTCATTATAATTTTACGCGAAAATAAGAACCCCGCCCCGGGGATTAGAAGTAAGATTTAAATTACACGTAATTGGGTTAGAACGTAATAAATGCAAGCTCCCTAAGTAAAATATATATCGTCTGTGAAGAACCAAAATGACCTATATCCATTTGTATCTAAAAAAAATATCCATTATCTACAAAAATATTGAAATGTCTTTAAAACATGTAAATAGAACATTTTACACTTTTCAAAAGAATCTAAATCGAACATTTTACTCCTTTCGAAAACATGTAAACAGAACATCTTGAACGTTCCAAAAACATGTAAATAGAAAATTTTGAACATTTCAAAAACATGTAAATTGAACATTTTGCAATATTCAAAAACATGTAATTAGAACATTTTGAACATTTCAAAAACATGTAAATTGAACATTTTGAAAATTTCAAAAACATGTAAATAGAACATTTTACGTTTTTCAAAAACTCTTAATTAACATTTTACGCATGTTTCTCATTTTGTTTTTATGACATAGCTCATCTTGATTCGAGCTTAAATAGGATATAAGTCATTTTGGTTCTTCACAGAAGATATGTACCGTATATTCTATAATAGTACGCCCCGCGTACTATCCAAATTCTGACCTCTCAGACCCGCGTACTATAACAGACCCGCGCACTATTACAGACCCGCGTCCTGCCATTTAATACTGTGTTAAATAGACCCGCGTAGTATTCAAACTGAGACCTCTCAGACCCGCGTACTATTAAAGACCCGCGTACTATTAGAGACCCGCGCATTATTATAGAATATACGGTACGTATGCTAATTAGCTTTTATTGAAGCAGATTGTGGCAAGACATCCACGTTTTAAACCGTTAACCTCAAACATGAATGTGTCCGTCTCTTCCCGAATGTCTAGATCCGTGAGTGGTGGTCCTACAAAATCAGTTTTTCCTTCAGCTTGGTCAGCTTGAGCAGTGAGGAGCAGATCCAGAAAAGCCACTCGGCGATTTACTAAAATAGGTATTAAAAAAATAAAACAAAAGATTAGTTTCTGTCCTGTTGCCATAGAAACGAGATACGATGTCAGAAGTTAATAAAAATGTTAGTAATCAGGAATCAAAATATGGGTTAAAAGTAAAATTTCTTCTTTTTCAATAAAAAAGTATGTAAACAGCTATTAAAAGATTTGATATCATTGCCGGTAATGCCGGTTTTATTTTCTCTGTACACGAAGAAACAATAAATTTGACTAATTATTGTAAATTGTAAACCATATTTTTACCTTTTCTCCTCCCTCGAAAGTGTACTTTCAGAAAGGCTGAAAGCTTAATACGCTTTAAATGACAATTTTACCCAAAATCTATAAGTATCTAATTGTGTTTAATTCTAAACAAACGGCAGATACCTTTCATAAAAACATTGTCCTTATGATTTGCATCAACTTTTTCCGGTCCTATGTCTCCATTCGACTTTTTCAGCCGGCTTTCTAAGCATTCCACTTTCTTTTCTGCAATCACCTAAAACTCATTTTAAAAAACAAATAGCAAATATTTTAGTGAAAAATAGCTTAAATAGCTCTCGTGGCGTTGCTATAACGTAATATAGAGACGGCCCCATAATAATTAAATATTATTTTAATTCTTTCCTTGCGCTCACTTTTTGAGTAAATCCGTGTAAAATGCGTAGTAGCTTCTTTTCTTCTCTTCCAGATGGTGATAGATTCCAGAGGAAAGTAGGATGAAGCCAGGAACGAACTATGCGGTGCTGAATTAGCTCACTGATTCTGATTCGTCGTTTTGACACACACACATACACATACACACACACACACATACCCAAAAACAGAATTTTTAATTTAAGAATAATTAAATTAAAATTTTGTTTTTAAAATTCGAGACGGAAATAAAATTTTGTGAATAGTATTTCCTACCTATTTTATCAAAAAAATGTTCATGTTCCACATACCTATAAACTGCCTTAACATATTCTGTATCTCTTCCCTCTTGTGCTCCAATTTTCCTCCCCATTGCAGTTTCTATAAACAAAATATTGCTTTATTTTATAAATGATTTTTATACACCATTAAAAAAACGTTTCGGATTTAAATAATTCATACCACAAATAATGTCGAGGGCACAGTGTGTGACGTATGGAAAAATATTAAAAACTTCCCCATCACTAAATTCTGACTTGAGGACCTGAACCAGTGTCGTGGCTTGTTCATTAAAAACCTCGAGAAAATCATCAAGGATTTTAAAGTGGAATGCGAGAGTGAGCATTTTCCGACGGTGAAACCATTTTTTCCCTAAAATAAACCAAACGTTTGCGACAAAAAATATTATACTAATTGTAAGCTATACATTTTAAATTGAATTTAATTACCAATATGGAATTAAAACACGTAAAAATAAAAACACAAATTAATAATGACCTTGACTTGTGAGAAGACCAATTCCAAGCCATGCCATCACGTAATCATAGTCTGAACTTTTGTCAATATGAGTATTTGACGATAGGACTTTCTGTATATAGATTAAAATATTTTTTTCTGTTAGAAAAATTTAAAAATTGTCAGACAAAATTAATATATTTGATTATCTGATAACCCAATGGTATTTTACTTCGACGTCTGTAGCTTGTGCCTTGTGCAATTAAGATTAAGTCATGATTGGCTCCAAGTTGAAAATGTATCCGATTTCCATACTTTTGCTGCCATTTTTTAAAAATCCGGATTCTACACAGAAATTTAAATCACAAACTTCAAAAATCGATTTATGACTATAGTATAGTATCAGCAACGAGGGGCTGTCCACTTGTTACATTAAAATGGAAATGTCCAAAGTTGTTAGCACTCCCAAGCCTTCAGCATATACACCTTTCACTTCTGTAAAATTGACATTCTTGCTCTTGCTTTCCCCCTCCCACCATCTCGAAAAAGTCGCTGTAACATCATATATGAACCGCCCCTAGCCTTGCATTGACGTTACTGAAGCTACAAGTCTACAAATAGTCTTTGAAATCTGAGCAAAGAGTATTGTAATTATTATAATTTATTATAAATTAAAAATTAAATAAACAACTCTCACCTTCATTAGGAACATTCAGCTCGAGTGAATTTCCCAAAAGTGGTAATTTGGGTGGCCCAGGGATTTTGCTCAGTAACGTTGATTTTTTTGACTGCCTTAAAAATAGGATGTAGACTAAAACTATCGCTAAAACTGAAATCGTGGCGGGGACAATAAACGACATTTTTCTAATCTGAAATTAGGTTAAAAGTTTAAAAAAAATATAATGAAAGAACTTTGTAAAATTTAAATTAAGCGCTACAAGTGCCGACACTGCCGACATACCATCGCTTCAAGTCGTAGTAAATAAATTAACTCTAGATGAAAATTTTTGTCAATCACCCACAAAATGTATTATCAAAATGTGAAAATATTTAATAGATAATAATAGAGGATGAGACACATGTACTTAGCGATATATAATATATTATGGTACATATTATATGTACCATCAACATAACCCCTTATAATTCAAATACCAAATTAATAAGCTATATAGAAGTTTTAAGTATGTACATGTATGTATAGTAGTTCATTATCGTCAAATGTATTTAAATAATGACATCGTGGATAAAATAAATCAAAGACCTTGGCTTGAATGTTTTGACTTTATGTTTGATTACATTTCTATACGCGTTCTATTCGTTCAGATAGCAGCTATTTATTAATTAAGTATTAGCGTTAAAGTCAAATACCTTAAAAGTAAAAAGAAATAAAACGGTCCATGTGTCCAAACCCCACCGTGTGTGCTAAGTGATGGGGACATGAATTGTTTGGATGCCCCTGCTCGCTTACAAATAAGACAATAGATGTGTTCATTGTATGTATATTATTGTAAGTAATAATTAGATATGAAAGTAATAGTTCCACACATGCTCAATCGTTTAGCAATTAAATGTAAAACAGTCAGTATAGTCACAGGAATTAATTATTTTATATTGTTGGAATCAACAATCTATATAATAAGTCACGGTAATGGAGCACATATTGAGGCGTAGCACCCGAACCATTGGACGTACAAAGTCGCAAAAGGTACCAAAAGACGCAGAATGACGCGAGGAGCACAGACGAATATATACATTTGGAGATATGTGAAAGCCTAGCCCAGGAACAGAGATAGTAGAAATTGAAATTTGGGAAATATGAGGAAAAAGGGGGTTTGCGGGGCGCGCATCTTCATTTTAACGGCTTAACGCATGAAAGAGTGAGAGGTATTAAAAGATGCAGAAAGAACCAGGGAGTTCATATAAGGTGAGACATTTTAAAAAATGTTGCCCAAAGACCACCCTAGCGCGAAGCGCTTGTAAGACAAAACGTGAAAAAAGAAGGAAGAACGGCGGGGGCAAAAACACAAACTCGCGGGGTGAAAACAGACAAACCTAAAGTACCCAGAGATAGAATAAACGATTACGCACATTTTGATACCTCACACGTCAATGTAGGACGTGTATGACAGATTTCCGTGGAGGATGTGAAACGTTAAACTTAAGAGAAAAAAACGCAACAAAATAAGGAAAAAGGGGGCTCATCTTGACCATACAACTTTTAAACGTCGTAACGCACAAAGTACTGTATTTTCTATATTGGACCACGGGCCTGTAATATTACACGGGCTTGTATTAGTACATGTGTCTTGGAGTTCAAAATTTGGGTTGTATGTGTCTGTGGTGCAACTGCTGCTTGGCAACTGATCCACTACAACTGTCTTATGCGAGCTTTATGTCCACTAAAAAGTTGACGCAAGGGAATGACCACAATCCGTGTACTACAGTGTTGCTGCCACAAGGCATTTCCCACGCGAAAGTTGCCCAAAACGCTGATACCATAACGCGTTTGCCTTTAGACAGTTCACACACGACAGTTGCGACAAGCCAACTGCCCGCGAGTTAGTTACCACAAGAAAGATGCCAGGGCCACTTGCCGCAAGGCTGATGCCGCAAAGAGATTGCGGCGAAGAAGTTGCCAAAACGAAGTTACCTCCAGAGAATTGACATATGGCAGTTGTTTTTTAACATACCTGCGCAACGCCCCCCTTCCCTGCGGTTCCTAGAACATGCCATAATAAAAGGTTATGAATAGAAAACTAATATATTTTACAATAGGTAGTTAAGAAAATTTGTTAGGATGATCGGGATTGCATCATTAACGATGGGATAGGGTCATATGGATTCCGAGGGATTCTGTGGAATTCGCTCGATTTATCACAACAAGTTGATTTACAGAAAATAGTTTTTGTGAATTTTCAATATTACTGTGGAGTAAATATTCAGTATACCTAATATGTCTTTTTTCGCAAAGTTGACATACGTCATACGTACCTATGTGATGTGACAGCAGCGCATCGGTGTTCGACATATTTATAGTTCTATCTTATAGAAAATGGTCCCTGCTGCGGTTCCTAGAATACGTCTAGAATGGAGCTTACTGGGCAATTGCCGCTAGGCAGTTAACACTACACAATGGCCTTAATGTCATTGCCCCAAGACAATTGCCACTAAGTATTACGAAGTGGTTGCCACTGGCCATCTGCCTCAAGGCAGTTGCCTTAAAGCAGTTTCCAGAAGGCAGTCACCTCAAATTAGTTGCCCACTAAGCAGTTTTATGCAAGGCAGTAGCTCCGAGGCAAATTTCACGAGGCTTTAACCTCTATGCCTTTAGTCATGTGCTTCAATACAGCTGCCACAAAGCAAATCCTGCCAGGCAGTTGCTCAAATGCAGTTGCTACAACGCGTTCGCAACTACACAGTTCCTATGAAGCAAGTTGCGCTGTGAAACTGCCTCAATTCAGTCGCCAAAGTCAACTTGGCACTATGATGTTGCGCCAAAATCCTTTGCCATTAGGCTGTTGCATATAATTCATTTGGCCAGACACAGTGTTCACAAGCAAGTGCCACAATGCAATTGCATCAAAGCGATTCCAACAAGGCAATTTACCACATGGCGATTGTCACTACATAAAGGCAGAGCACAAAGACGTTTCAGGTTGACAGATACTGCAAAACAGTTGGCTGTAGGACGTTGCTGCAACGTTGCAGTCCCTTGAAGACATTAAGTGCAACAAGCCACATCTCCAAAAGCAGTTGCTTCATGGCAAATTGCACAAGCGGGTTGCCTTTAAGTATCTGCTGAAGGGTATTTTTTACAATGCAGATACCCACAAGACAATTACTGCGAGTTGGTTGTCACTAGCCAGTTGCTCAAGGTAGATGCTGCGAGGCAGTTGCAACAAGGCAGCTGTTTACAGAGCAGTTATTACAAAGCAGTTGGAGGCCTGGAGCTAGGCAAGCGTTTAAAATTCTAGCAAGTATATTTGAAACAATGATATTTTGCCAAACGTAGACAAGCTAAAACCATAATCGCTAATACATTAACGTGTGAGGTGTAAATGTTTGCAATTGTTTTTGGGCAACAACAAAGCGGCAAACGCCCAGTTAGCACCAACTTAGACGAATTCTAGGAAAGGGGTGGAAGGAGAGGGGGTGTTGTGCAGGTGTTTAAAAACAACTGACATATGTCAACTCTCTAGAGGCAACTGCTTGTTGGCAAAGATTGCTCGCCGCAATCTCTTTGCGGTATTAGCCTTATAGAAATCACCCGTGGCATCCGCCTTGTGGAAACTACGCGGGCAGTTGGCTTGTGGATTTTGGATTGTGTAATCTGTCTAAAGGCAATATCATTATGGTAAAAACGTTTAGTACATCTGCCGCGTGGGAAACGCCTTGTAGCAACAACCCTAAGACCTTGATTTCACTAACAACTTTACCCATGGATAACTTTATCTATAGGTAAGTTATCCATGGATAGTGAATGAAATCGCAGCTATCCAGGGGATAGGTACCTATCAATGGGTAAAAGTTATCCATGGGTAAGTTTGATAGATATCTCATGTCTATAGATAAATTGCATAGAAAACATTGTGAAATCGCCCTATCCATAGTCTATAGGTAATATGTTCGATTTTTTTCAAGGCGTTCTTGTTTTTTTTTGCGCGGAGCACAAAAATCTGTCAGCTTTTTTGAAATTGTTTATTTTGAAAAGTAATAATCTCTGGTCCAGCTTTAAGCACAGTTTACAATATTAATAATCAGTGTGTATCGCTGATCAGTGACCAGTAAAAACTTGTAACAACAGTGCGTTTCGTTTATTGAAAAATAGAAATCCAGTACGCAAAAATGTAAACCACAGAGGCAGTGGTACACTTAAAAAATGGATAAATAAAATGCTATTTTTTATTTATCAGTTCAGAGTGCCCCAAGATTAATAATTTAGATTGGATCTTCATCATAAAAAATATCCATCAAAATAATACTTAATAATTAAGTATATGAATATCCAGTTATATTTTTGTATTCGCTTTTTTTGATACAGCGTTGTGCAATAGCACATACACACACAGCGCTGCACATACTGTGCTGTTGACTACAGCACAGTAGTACTGATTTAGTGCAGATTTAACGTTGTAATTGATACAAAACATCATTACTGTACTTAGTGCTCTTATCTATAGTAAGCAATATTTTATTTTGGAATTAAATTTAACTTCAAACATTTATCACATTCAACTTTTAGCTGCTCGAAATTATTTTTTTTTAATTTTGTGCCAAAAAATATATTTACGGTTAATTTAGTAGTGAAATTCGGATATCTATCAACAGCTTAGCTATAGATATTTTAAAGTTACCTATCGACAAAGCTGTGTAAAATCGCAGTTTACCTATAGATAACTTACCTATAGATAAGTTTACCATGGATAAGTTAGTAGTGAAACCAAGGTCTAAGGTAACTGGATTGTAGTCATTTCCTTATGTCAACTGTTTAGTGGATATGAAGCTTGCATAAGACAGTTGTAGTGGATCAGTCTCTTGCTTTTTGGGAGTCAACCGCTTCGTATTTATTTGCAAGTTAGATTAGGACAAGCGATTATTTATCGTCTTTTACCTAAAAGTATTCACGTGTACCTAATTTCTATCGTATGTTCAATAATTTTAATTGCTTTAACTTAAGGACCGTCATTGTGCTCTGCGCCAAACACGAGTATCTGAGATTTGTCCGATCCTTAATCTATGTCCTTGATATTAAATTGACTCTTTAAATTTTAATACAATTATCAAATTCCATGAACATTAATGTAACCTTTGCAATTTTAATTGTTCAATTTACGAATATAGAGCGCCGATGTTTTCTCCAACTGTTTGTATTTCTGATTTTATTTCCTTCTGAACTGTTTTAGTATCGCTCCCTGCTTCCGTATGATTCTTGGTTTTGATAGTAATTGTCAGAATTTGTTTTATCTCGGCTTATTCGGTCCCCATGGTTTCTTGAAGTACATTTACACTGATAAGCTACCTGCAATAGCCTCCAAGAGAAACAAAATCGCTCCTGACCATAGTGCAGTGTAAAATATATAGCTCATAGTGAACTGCTTAAGAAGTGGAGTTTGATTTTTGACGAAATTGCCAAACGCCCCAGGTTCGGAAGTGAGCAACTTAAGGCCTGATTGTAGGAACTGCAATAACGACAAAATAAAGCTGTCCCTATACAACATCCTAATGCCCACTGCATGGTGGAAACCGTCTGATTGCAACAGCAAGGTAGAAACATGCTAATAGCAGCTGCCTGGTGGCAATTGCTTGGACGAAGCTGCCTGCCTGACTTGCGTGGCCGCAAGAGCCATGCAGTAACTGCCTACTGCCTAGTGACAATAGCTTGGAATCAACTGCTTGGTGGCAAAACCCTAATAGGAATGATCTAATGGCACTTTTGTGATGCAAAATGCACGCTGTTTACCACCTAGGTGCAGCTGCCTGATGATCACTGCCTTGTGGTAACTGCTTTAAGGTTTTGGCTTCAGAAAATGTTCCAGTTGACATGCGCAAGATGTCACTAGCCATATGGCAACTGCGTAACGGCAACTGATTTATGACACTTGCCTGTTGGTAACTACTTCTGTTGGTATATAATCTTGTAAACAAAATTTGTTTCAAATCTGGTCTCAAGTTGATATTTTTATAGAGCCAATCTAAAAATCCCCATATACTGCCTCAAAAATTACTGTGTGACGCACAGGCGACTATCACAAGGCAGTTCCCCACTGCAGTTACAACTCGACTGTTGCCAACAACCTGTAGCTAATAAGCAGTGATGGTAACTGTGTCCTTCTCGTTCTCGCAGCCCCCGTTTTCGCGCTCCATCCGGTTTTAGATCACACATTGTGTGGGTTGTACTAACTTATGCCTGCCAACTGCCCACATACTTGATTATTTCCAAATAATTATGTCTCCACGCATGCTTGGCATGTGCAATCGTGCTTTGTTCCACCCATCATTGTCTGCCCCCCAACGTGACCCTGCCGTAGGCAGGGGGGCCTAACTTCTAGTACTACATATTATATTGTAAGTAATTTCAGGATTTTTCAAAATTCAAAAATTTTCATTTTTTTTTAAATTGTTCCATAAAATTAGGTCTCAAAAATAATGTTTTTTCAAAAATTTGACGAAAAAATGAAACTTTTTGAATTTTGAAAAATCCTGAAATGATTTTTTAGAAAAGAGTCTAAACGTCAGAAAAAATTAAATTTCGTCAAAATCGGATGAGAACTGTAGAAGTTACAGGGCCGCAAAATATTAGAATTTGAACTTTTTTAAACTTTGGTGGCCTATTGTGACCAAACAAAGCGAAATGCAATCGAGTTACTTTGGATCCCTACCATTTAAAAGTAGCCTGATTTTTGTAGACATGACTTTTTGAAATTGGCGCGTACCATGTAAAACCATTTCCTTGTTAGTTTTAATTTAATTCTTGCACCTCACGTCATTGGAAGTACTACGTGGTAACGATTTGGATGAGTAATTTATACATATATTGATCTTTTTACAGTTAAAAAGTTAATATAATTTATAATATAGCTTGAAAAATTTTAGCAGAACGGTAACGGATTGTCAAGGGAGGGAGGGAAGAGAGGGTGGGGGGTGGGACTGTTTTTATTCTGCATTTAATTTTAAAGTATTTTTCCTAACATACCTAAGATACGTTATAATATTGTATAGACAAGTAGATGAGTAGATTTTACCAATTATTGTAAACTAAAGATTTGGGTCATTATCATTTCTATAAGCTCACACAAATGAAAATTAAGAAGTTTTAGACGCTTTTGCTTTATATAGTGGATCAAGTTTCGGCAATAAAATTGTGGGCTTTGTAAGTTTTGCATTTTAGAGATTTATTTGCAACAACAGAATGTATCTAATAGCAGGTGCCTATACAAGAATTCATAGAGCTACCTTTCAGACGGAATACCAACCTATATCAATGTAAAAAATGCATTTAGGTATGTACATACTTTATTAGTACAAGGGTTACATAATACTGATGGAATAATTAATTTAATAATATTGTTATGCCTACAAGTTTCTAATTTAAAATTAATAAATTCAAAAATTAATGAAACGCTTGTGTGTAATTTACTTTGCAATTTTTAACTGGACGTGTGGATCGTTATCGTTACTAGGTAGTTTGTGCTATACGTTATGGCTGTGCCAAGGTACGCAGATACACAATGTGTAACAATACATGTATTATATCACTAAATCTAGAGCTGATGGTGAAACAATGAATGTTTACAAAATTATGACCCGTGCCGTAAACCTTTTAAATTGAATTTATGACCTAACTATACGCAAATAGACGCCGCATTTCTTGTATGTAAGTTTTAGTGTCATTTTATTATTGTATTGCTGATATACTTCATCCATACTCATTAATTACCAATATTGAAAACCTTGTAGAAGAAAATTTTAGATTGGTTTTTAATAAATTCACAAAAATGAATAATATTCTTTTCAAATTTATCTGCGCTTTAATTTTCGCTTTGGCTATTTTCGGTTGGCAGGTAAATAATGTGTCCTCTTTTTATTTTTGGTTTAAGCTTTTAATCTTCATTTTATAAGTTACAAAAAAAATTATGTCATAATGAATTGTAAAACAATTGCTGAGCATATTATATACATATATCAATTTAATTTATTTAACGTTGTATCCAGATCGATACAGCCTCCGTGCCAGAGTCAGCAATACAAGGAAAAGCAGCAGGATCCAAAGGAAACCCTCTTGTAAAGAAAAAGAAAGGAAACTCATCTGTGAAACAAATGATTTTAACAAGGAGGGAAAAAGATTAATATTTCCATTGCTCACAAACCTACACACATTCCATGTTGTTCATAATAACATGCACTAAAAAGGTAACATATTATTATGTGCACAGTTATTGTATCAGTGCTTTTGTACTACAGTTCTTGTTGTGATGTACTTGAAATACATGCTACGGATTTTATTCATAAATAATGCTATGCATATTATATTTTGAAAAAAAATGTATTAAAAGGACAAAATTGGCATTAATCTCATCAAGTAGTTTTAATACTTTTACAACTCGACACTTGACTACAATAATATATGATTTCATCTCATTTAAAGCATGGAGTAAATCAAGCTGATTTTTTTTTCATGCAAAGTTAGCTAACTAAAAGTTGGTCAACATTCAACGTGGCGGTCGTGGCCGAGCGGTTAAGGCGTCTGACTAGAAATCAGATTCCCTCTGGGAGCACAGGTTCGAATCCTGTCGACCGCGGATTAATTTTGCTCCTCTTTTTAGTGTTTTTACTCCGCGTATGAGTCATTCTATAAGGATTAGTCAACTTTAAGGATTCTGTCTTCATACTATTGTTTATTTTTAAATTTGGGAACTTGTTGGCCACTTTACAAATTTTGTAGGAAGCACCATATGCATATTGCTGTTAAAAATTGAGCTCGATTTTAACACAAATAAGTATTTACAATCTACGTAAATATGTATTTTGCCACACTGTAGTGTATGTTGTAGGTAGGTGGGTAGTTGTAGTTTTATCAGAATTTTACCATGACGTTTTACTTATCGTTTTAGATGGGAAATTATTTTACTCCGGCCTACTTAATTTTGAATGGGGTTCTTCGGAATTTGGAATGTATTTGTTGTTCAATTTATGTAAGTTACGATATGCAAGTAATAAATCTACGCATTCAAAATATGAGTCACTGAGTCAAAACCTGAAGTCTGAAATATGAGTCATATTTATGGTGTTAAATTAGAGCTGCAGTGGAAAAACATTATCCACAGCTACCAAACCAACAACAATCCACATCCAAACTTTATATATCGTCTGTAAAGAATCAAAATGACCCATATCCAATTTGAGCTAGAATCAAAATGAGCTATATGTCATATAAACAAAATGCGAAACATGCGTAAAATGTTAATTAAAAGTTTTTGAAAACTTTAAAATTGTGTATTTACATGTTTTTGAAAAGTGTAAAATTGTGTATTTATGTACTTGTGTTTGAAAAGTGTAAAATGTTCTAATTCCATGTTTTCGAAAAGGTGTAAAATGTTTTATTTACATGTTTTTGAAAAGTACAAAATGTTTTATTTAAATGGTTTCAAGACATGTTTCAATATTTTTGTAGATAGTGGATATTGTTTTTAGCTACAAATGGATATGGGTCATTTTGATTCTTCACAGACGGTATGTATTATGTAGCCAGTTGAGTTGGTGTTACAGTGCATTATGAATATGGCTGATACTGATAATTCCTTCACGTCAGTGTCAGTATTACTCATATTCATAGCATTATATATGTATATAATTCTTATGGAAATATTTCTTCAACTGTTGACTGAGTTACTGACGTTGTTTGTGTCCCACTTGAGCTTTAAGTTTGGTACCATATGTATAGTTGTATGTTATATACATATGGATAATCCGCTCGGGTGAGTCATGCAGTTTTCTTTGAGACAGAAATAAATATTACCTGCGGAAATAAGTAAATACGTTTAGTTTTCATTGTGTACTTAAAGACTACATACGAACGTACATTTATTAGATGTACTTTACATGAAAGCGGAGCATCTTTTTAAATTTAATTCATTTCAGCTAGTTTGTCTGTTCCAGGAGCACTTCTTACATCTTCAGCTTGATACACAGTCGAATTTTCTTGGATTAAAATAATAATTAGTAAAATATTCGGCACGGTTTTCATTTGACATCGCTTTGCTGCATATTGAACATACAGTTTCAAATTAAACATTTTACATCACAGAAACACGAGTCTATTTTATTAGAGCCGAAATAAAATTTCAAAATGCAGTTTTCCACTTCTATTGTAGTTTCTATCTTCATTTTGAGTTGTTTGACGTTTCATGACGTGAGTGTGAGCGCTTTCCCGCAAATTCCAGGACGGGCCTTATGGGTTCCAACTCATCCAACAACAAACTTTACTAGTGTTACTGTTACTTCTACACGTTGGGGTTCCAGAATTCCGGCACTAGAATTAATACCCACTGAAGCTGATTGGCCTCCAATGCCCGCAGGACACGTTCCCGGATTAGCGTAATTTATGGAGAAGGGATAGCTACTACCTGCATTACAAAATATAGAGATTATGTATGTACTTCAACGTCTTCAACACTATAATCATATATCTGATCTCAAAGTAAGTCTTTTTTTAATTATTGCATGTATAGTACGTGTATAATATATTATAATACGTAGGTTATTAATGATGCTCAAAATATGCTATATCGTCGGTGAAGAACCAAAGTGGCCCATATGCAATTTAATCTAGAATCAAAATGAGTTATGTCATAAAATCAAAATGAGGAACATAATGCGTAAAATGTTAATTAGGAGTTTTTGAAAAATGTAAAATACACTACTTGCATGTTTAAAAAAAAGTGCAAGATGTTCTATTTACATATTTTTGAAAAGTGTAAAATTTTCTATCTACATGTTTTAAAATAGTTCAAAATGTTCTACTTTCTTTTTTTTTTAAATGTTTAAAATGTTCGATTTGCATATTTTCGGAACGCGCAAAATGTTCTATTTAAATGCTTTCGAGATGTGTATATTTTATAATATTTTTGTAAATAGTGGATATTGTTTTTAGCTAAAAATGGATATGGGTTATTTTCATTTTGGTGCTTCATAGACGATATGCATTTAGTTAAGTAGACATATCAGCAACTATTTAGATATGCCACTTCTATTTTCCTTCCTCAATAAACGTCCCAAAGCCCAAAAGTCACCCTTTTAGGTGACTAAAAGGTTTAATTACTGTTTTATTTTATGAATTACTCTTGTGTAAACTGACAAATATTTAAAATCGCTTTCATTTAAAAAACTAAAATTCAATTTTACGTTATCCTTTTTATAGAACAAAACTGAAGACGGGCCAAGGGGTGAAGCAAACCAAAGGCGGAAACTATTAATACTTAAAACGGTTTTTATAACTTACTACTTCTTCTGCGATTGGATCAGATTTGTACATTGTTTTTCTAAAAATTTAGACTGGAATCTCTAATGTTATATATGTATTTAATTTATAGCTGTAAATGTTTTTTAAATACAATATAATATGATATTACTTTCCAGTCGTGTATACTGTATTTACACTACAGCTTTTACCGAAACATAAATAATACATAAGGAAAAATTATTCATGTTCTCCCCATACATAACTAGTTTTTTAATGTAATCTTACGACTACAGGTACAAAATATTATGACTACTTTTCTTCCATACACATATAGTTAATTCACATTTATGTACATTGGAAATTCAAATTGATTAAACTCAATAGTTAATTCCTTAAATTTCACTTATTAAATATTTAAGTTCGAGAAAAAAATTAACTAAATTACGTATAATCCCAACGCCACTATTCATTATTCCATTAATTAATTTGAAAGAACATTCACGTGCAATAACACACTGGATAATGGTGTCTACTCTAAACCCCAAGCTATGCGAAATTAAAAATAATGCTCTTCACTGCATTGCTATTATTGCAATAAAAATATTTTGCAGTTGTTTGTGGTTTAAAAACTTGCATCTGACATCCCTACATGCGGAAAATACTGGTTTTGGTTTTACAAGCACACAATTTAATAACTACATCTAATGTAATAATTAATATGTTAATGTGTGCGAATTTTATTTTTTTTAAATAAAATTACAATACACAAAATTATAGTACTCATATATCCTGTTTTCGTTGCATCATTTTTGGAATCATATGTGCGTCTCATTCATTTGTAATTGAAGTGAACTATTAAAGTACATACTAAGGTTCATAGGTATATAGCTCAAAGTTCCAGATTATTCCAATCTTTGACAGCCAACAGTACATAAAGGAATCATTTTACTGTTGTCGCTACACTTTGCAAGGAGTGCTAAAACATTTGTTATTAAAATACTCAAGTCGAAAAAAAGCTGGGGGCTGGAGGATATGGTATACTATGGTATACTCTTTCAGCTTTATTACTAAGCTATTTAATACAACTTTAAACTGGCCTGTGTTACCAGTTAGTTTTGTGAATTTCAAGACAAAGGAAAACCTTGGAAACCAAATCCAAAAATCATTTCAATTAATAATTAAATATTTTGTTTTCAGGATTGTATTTGTTGAATTATTTAAATATCCATAATATTTTGTGAAAAAGTCTAGGCACTTTGCTACCCATTCAAGTGGCTGAACAAGAATAAAGAGGACGATGGATCTTTGACTTGATGTCGCCACGGTTATGCTTTTGTTTTTCATTGCTGGAGGAGATACTACCGGCCAGTCAAGAGCGGTCGTATCTCCTCCGGCAATGAGGAACAAAAGACAAGAAAACTAAAAGTACACATACAGCTGTGTGGGCTCCAGTCGCTATGCGAGTCATATAATTATTCAACCCGACCCAAACCAAGGTGAATCATCAACAAAAATGTCTATCTTCAAAATTTTTTTAGTATAGTACCTACTATGAAATTAAATAAAACAAATATACATATATGTTTGCAAACAAAAATCTGCGAAACTGCTTGGTTTTATAAATTACATATATGTACTCAGAAGATTTTTTTAATGGAATAAACATACACTTAAAAATTTCTGTTTAGGTAGGTAGAAACTAACGCAAGTTTCTATTTAAACGGCTAAAAATGTGACATTTAAAATTTTATTTCTAAACCATGAACGTTATCATTTATTTTTAGTTCTAGTTTTAAAAATATAACAAACATTGATGTACTTTCTGAGGCAATAATTGCAAAGCTTCTTCAAGATCCTGAAGTATGAGGTGAGAATCGTCGAAATATCTGTTTAGCAGAATGATTTTTGAGTGTTGACGAGAAAACTGATTAGAACTTTGTGCCATAAAATTTTAAATCCCCAACAACATGTGCTATCTCATTATTCTTAACTGAAACTTTAAAAATTTTTATATATAGTTATGGTTCAAAAGTGAAATTAAAAATTATGAATCAATACATCACACCAAAATAGAAAACATGCGTTATTTATCACGCTGCCTAAATAATGTAAACAAGTACCAAAGTGTGAACGATGAACATTTTTATTCCGAAAGTTTCAAAATTTTAAAATGAATTTTCATCCTACTAAGTTTGTAAAAATATCCGCATAGCATGTTTAAAATTTTGAAGTTTTTCATACAAATTTTCAACGTTCACTTAGGCAATACATATAGCAGTCCTAACATTCAAATATATTGCCCACACATTATAATGAAAAAATCGGCGGTATTTAAATTTGTTGAAAAAGTATTAGAGTATCTATAGCAGTGACGTTTTTTAGTATTGTCTAGGAGCATTTAAAATTGTGATGGTAAAAATATCTCCAACTACACATTGTGACATCTTCATAGGAAGAAGGTAGACGACGTAATATGTTTTGGTAACTTCTTAACTTTTATTTTTCAAAAACATGTTAAGCATATAGGCAACAAGGCATCTTGTATCGATTACACGTCACTTCACAATCTTTCTCTTATTATTAATACTCGAGGACGTCTTTTCCAGTTTCTTCGGTATCCGTGCTCCAAGACGGCTCTAAAATCTGCTTTATGAAGTCTGCAGTTTCCTGAACTTTCTCGGGATACAAGAAGCTTTGATGGTCGCCTTGGACAGTAGTCAAGGTGATTTGGTCGTCACAAAACTAGTCATTTGGTAACAATGATCATATTTAAAAATCCTTGTAATGATGTAGGTATATAATGAACTATGATTAAAACATTCAAAGCGAAATTAAATACGTGTGTTCTTTTTACTTGTAGGTGATATTCTTCTAAAAAATAAAACTAGTTTTTGCGCAGAAAAATTAATTTTCTCTTACCCGTTGAAAATCGTAGTCATCAGAACTAATAATCGTGGATAGTACAGACGACTGAGCTTTAATTAAATGAACATTTCCTTTGAAACACTTTTCGGGTTTAAAAACATTGGCCATGGCTGCTAGTGTGATCATTGTTTCGTAGGAGCGTTTCATATCAATCACAGTCGTTGTTTCTACTTGACCCTCAAATTTAGCATTAAGAACCTGTAAGAAAAGTCTTCGATTTTGCTTAGCATCCGTTGGATGTAGATTTTGTACATACGCCTGTAAAAACAACATTTTATTCAATCGCATACTAATAAACTTATTTTATCCAACTTTGTATTTTTAACATTCTAACATGTGCGAATGCTAATATAATAGGTTTGTACTTACCGCTTTTTCCTTCTCAGTAAGTTTGATCACATTCTCGACTATTTTTAGCATGGACTCCACTGCTCGTGTCATCCCCATTTCTTTCGCCATTCCAAATGTACAATGTCCGTCCAAAATTATCAGGTTACGAACCTAACGGCGTAGGCATGTGAAGCACGGGTATATTTAAACATAATTAAATACTTAATGTTTAACACTTTTGGTGTTATACACAAAAACTAAAGTTGCTTTTAAAAACTGGTTTGTTTAGGTTGTATTTTACCTCATCTTGATATTTACTTTGTAGCTGATTAGCAATCTGGAATGCAAGGCAGCCCCCAACTGAGTAACCCAAAATATCATACGGTCCTTCTGGCTGAACAAGTTTTATTTCCTGCACCCAGAAATTTCTGACTAATTATTAAGCATTTTTGCATGTGAAATAGTATAGGTAATTTATCTTACGGTGAAAATTTTCTAACTTTGTAAATAATTGCAGCAAACCTTAATATACTCCTCCGCCATATCTTGCAGTGAAGGGCCGTCGACATTTTCTTGGAATCTCCTTGCTCCAGTTTGAAATCCATACACATTGTGTGGGAGTTTGGTCGCTAGGGAAACAAATGGCGTAGCCTCGCCGTCCGCGCCGTGAACAATAAATAGCGAAGCGGCTCCAGGCATCTTCTCACTTTTTAGCTTTATGAGAATTTTGCTATCGTCACCAAAGCCAGACGCTGCCTTCCCTTGTTTAGAACTGTCTTGACTAGCGTCACCCTCGTTGTTGTAGCTCCCCTGCTGAATGGCCTTCAACTCCCCCCAGGTCAATGTTCGGATTTTGACGGGAGAGAGTTGACAGTCATATTCCCGTTCTAAGAGTTGCTGGAGCTCGGTCCCACTCAGAGAGTCTAGACCAAGATCCACCATCGTTGTACTCGGGTCAATGTCCTTGGTTGACTTTTTAATGGAGAAGAGTCGAGACACAGCCTCGGTCAAGTCCATTTTTCTGGAAGACTTTTGATCCCCGAGCTTATCTCCAACAATCATTGAGGAATAACATGAGATTTTATCTTTTGGATTCACATTATTTTGGTTTTTGCTCTGTTCCAAAAGAGCGTCCAGGACTTGAAGACAGGATGACACACGTTGAGGATTCATTCCATCAAAAACTTGGTCCTCAGCCATGTGCTCCGCTACTACCCCCACATCTCCGATGACACCCCATTGAATAGCAAGGCCGTGGAGACCGTCAAGGGTTCGTGCGTGACAAATCTGCTCCATTGCAGAATTAGCCAGTCCGTAGTTACTCTGCCCTGCATTTCCTAGCCCAGCTGAAAGACTTGAAAATGCGACGAAGTAATCCAGGTCAGGGCAGTGCTTCCGCGTTAAAATGTCCAAGTTTTCTGATATTTTAACTTTCGGTGCGTCAACAGCTGTAAACATTTCAACTGTTTGATTTTCAATTAGTGCATCTTGAAGCACAAGACCAGAATTAAATATTCCACCAAAATGAGCACCAATCTTGATGTTGTCCTCGATAAAATGCTTTGCTTGGTCATAGCAAGTCAGATCAACTTCTGAAGTTTGAACCTGTATCCCGAGTTTTTCCCATTTGTTGAGGCACATTTTTTGGTAACCAGTAGTAACACCGGAGCGAGAGAGAAGAATCAGTTTTTGGGCACCTCTTTCAACTAGCCAATTGGCGACTTCAAGTCCGAGGCCACCTAGCCCACCAATAATGGCATATGTTTTCTTCGGGTCAAAGTAACTTCGTGGAATCGCCATAACCTTATTTGGACCACCCCCTCGGCTCCCACTACAATCGGCTGTACTCTCACTTTGAACTTGTACCAATACTTTGCCCATATGCTTCCCTGCTGCCATGTAGCGGAAAGCTTCTTCAATCTCCTCCTTTTTGAACACAGTTCGCTCCAGGGGCTTCACAACCCCAGATTTAATCCCGTCGTCGAGAAGCTTTATTAATCGGTCTTTGCCTGGCATCCTATTTGTGAACAAAGGGACGAGGTCCACACCCCCAATGTCAACATTTTTTTCTAAATGCTGCATTCCAATAGGATTGTTTTGTAGAATGTCAAATTTCCCAATTTCTGAAAACGTTCCTCCGATTGCGAGACAATTAAGACTTGCCTGTAATTTGTCTTCAGCGAGTGAATTGAGAACAATGTCCACCCCCCATCCATCCGTCATCTCCAAAACTTGCTGTTCAAAAGTGCAGTCCCGGGAATTACAAATGTGGTCGTCAGTGAGACTCGGGAATAATTCTTTAATATAATTCCGCTTCTCACCCGTACCAACACTTGTAAATATTTGGCAGTTCATGCTCAGTGCAATATTGATTGCAGCTTGCCCCACTCCACCAGTTCCACTGTGTATAAGTATAGAGCACCCGGGTGACATCCTTGCTCGGTCAAGTAAGGCATAGTACGCGGTTGCATAGACTACCGGGACAGTGGCAGCCTCCTCCAGAGACCAGCGATCAGGTACATCTAATATAAGGGATGATTTATCGGCAATAGTCGTCGTTCCCAGGGAAGTGACAGCACATCCCATGATTCGCTGCCCTTTACGATTTTTTCCTGAAAACTCGAGCCCAACATGAGTCTCGAATGAATTTTGGGGATAAGTAGAAGACATTGCCAGTTTTGAAGAAGCAAGCATAATGTCTCGGAAATTGAGAGCGGCAAAATTAACGTGACAGAGCTCCCGAGAATCCTGATCGTTTTCTTTAAAATACTTAAGTGGTGTTTCAATCCAGCGGAGACTACTGAAATCTCCGACAGTTAACGGATACACTGACGCATGTTCTACTTCTTTGGTTGGTTTTGTCAAGGAATCACTTTCAAGTGGGATATGTCTGTAGGAACCCAAGCCTCCATTTTGGTAAATATTAATTGCTAAATCCCTACTAATTATGTCTGAAAGGACTGGGCCTGGTTTTTCAAAATCCAGGGTCAGTTCCCCTTGTGGATCGAAAAGGCAACGAATACTGTCACCTCCTGGCTCCCGTCTTAGACAGTTGACGAGACCTACAATTCCACTAGTGGGATTATTTTGGGAAGTCACGTAGATTCTTGAATTTGAACTTGAATTTGAGCCGTCATCTGCTGCCATTAGAGATTTCAATTTGGGAAGCCAATCGTACTCATTGCTGTCTATTGAAACGCTACTGACTGACAACAGTGGAGACGAAGACGGCGGGATTTTTCTGAGGAGTAAAATATGGTTGTTTTCATAAGATCTGTGGGCAACAGTGTGTAGCCCAGCCTCCTTAAATTCAGCGGATGGATTCGCCTGGCTCTTAACCTGGTTTTCTCTTAAAATAATCCAAGAATTCTCGCCAACAGTAGCAGCCACGCTCTTAAGCAACCCAAAATCATCCAGTAAAACTAAATCAGATTGTTTGTTCTCTACGGCAAGTTCCTCTGTAGAGGTTTTACTCAGAATATTTTCAAGCTTCACCATATCACCAGATGCATCTCCCTCATTGGCTTGTTTGAGTTTTGATATTTCACTTTCAGTTGAAATTGTGGTCAAGACTGCTTCATGCATGGGCTGTGCTGCAAGGATCTGTGTGATGACAGGGCGAATGTAGTTTTCATGCTTTGTAAACGTTTCCGTTATTTTTACTTTTTTCTTATGAAAATTCTCGAGGAAAATATTCATGAAGATTGTGAGTGTTTTTTGTTCCCAGTCTGTTTTTGTTGTTGCTTGTGAATTCAGAATTGGAGGATTATTGTTGGGATTTTCAAAATATGGAGTGAATACATACTGGCTGATTGATAAATTCCCTTTTTGACTCTTACGTTGAATTACGTTGGCTTTGACCCGAGTCATTTCTATCCCTGGGGCTAATGTTTTGCTTGTACGGAGTTTATTAATGACGGGGATTGTGTCTGTTGTTGAGGTACGGACATAGTCCAAAAATGTTTTTGGATCAATTGATAATGACCCCATACTAACAGGGACGGCTGTTGAGCGGGACAAGCTCGTCTTGAGAAAGGAGGCCTGAATAATGGAATCTAGCAAAGTCGTCCAATTTCCATTCCAAGAAACTTCAGCCCAGTTTCCTTAAGAAACAAATTTAAAAAAAAATTTGATTCTCCCGCCTCATTTAAAAAAAAATTATGCATTTATCTTCCAGTCTATACTTCTATAGTATACAAAACGTCCATGAAAAATGTAGAACGTACCTTCAAGATCAATTCTCTTAATGCTTTGGAACTCCCCCTGGAAGTTATATCCACGGATTTTAAATTCCTTGTAAATGTCTTTTTTTCTCAAAAAATGCTCGGTGCTACTAATATTTTCAAGAACAGATTCAGAATGAAATAGCTGACGTGGAGTATTATCAGAGCTGAATATTCTCCCTCGTGTAACTGTCACATCATTTTCAACTATTTCGAAAATTCCGGAACCACGTTGCAATGAAAATCTGAGTTGAGTTGGTTTGTCCTGATTTAAAAATACTGCACGATCAAAGGAGACATTCTCAAAAGTGACAGGGAGACTAGTGTGAACAACGCCGAGAGATTCTGCATAGCTTTTCCATGCAAAATGCAAGTAGCCCGTGCCTGGGAAGACGAGACGATCGTCCAGCTTGTGACCATCTAAATATTTGTACATGCTATCCTGCAGGTCTATATTCATCATACCTTCGATGTATTTCTATGGAAAAATCCAAACACTTTATTACAAAAAAGCATGTCATAAAATAGTCAAGCAAATACTAAAGTTTTAAAGCGGTAGTTATATGAACGTTGTTTACGTCTGTATTCTCCAAAATAGGCACTGTCCAACTGAGGTCATGGTTCCACTTTATCAGTGGACCGATGCTCTGTGTTTGCGCAGAAACAGGGAAATTCACAGGTGGATACAATGCTGCCATGTCCACATTCAATCCCGCATTGTACATATCCCCAACAGTCGAAACAAAGTGCAGAAGCCTATCAGACGGCTTCTGCTGCATAGGTGCAAATAAAGTGCATGTGCTGGGAAGGGATGACTTCAAAATTGCTTGAAAAAGACCCTTCGGAGCAATTTCGATAACAATTGAATTACTTGGAATGTGTTGAACAGCTTCGTGAAATAAGACCGGCTTGACAAAGTTATTCGTAAAGTATCCAGCAGTAGCCATTTTAGCTTCAGATGTGTGCCACTCTGATTCAGGGACACTCGTGCTCACCCACCGTTTCGATCGCAGCCGCTGACCTTGCCCTTGGTAACTGTCCTCCATGTACTTCAAGCATATATTTGAGGATGCTAGTGTAAATGGACTGTGGGCTGCAATTTGACAAGAATTGACTTCCTTGGCAAAGACGCCTTCTCCTTGAAGTTGCTTTACAAAATCCTTGACTGCTGAAAGTGAACCGGATATTGTAGCGCTCTGTGGACCATTGTGACATGCTGCTACAATTCCATCCGGGCAACGAGCCTTTACATCTGCCCAAGACAATCCGACAGCTGCCATTCCACCAGGTGCATCTAATTTCCTCGTTTCCTCGCAAGCCCTCCCACGAGCATCGGAAATTAGTAGAGATTCTTCTGCAGATATGCAACCGTCCGCGTACGCACAGTTGTGTTCTCCAAAGGAATGCCCAATCAAGCCGTCTGGGTGGATATCGAGGGAAATCAATGTGTCATGCAGAGCAATCTAAAAGTCAATCACATTTAAATATTCAATCTTATCATTAGTAAACAAAATCTCAACTGTAAAATTTTTAATGACGTAATGAAATACACTGACTTCAATTTATGTTAGTTAATAACCTGCATTGCAGCAATTGAATTAAATGCATCCCGAATATTTTCAAAAATACTTGTATTGTTAGGAGCTAAAAGCATATCAAGGTCAACGCCTGCATTCTTTAATGTTGCCCGAGATTTTTGAATAGAGTCGTGAAATACATCAATTTTCATTAATTCTCTCCCCATTTCTTGCCACTGGGACCCCATTCCAGGAAATACAAACCAAATAGGGCGGATGTCACTAGAATCCAGTTTTTCTGCCCGCATCGAAGAAATCACATGGCTGCCTTCAGAATTAGTCTGCAAAATCCCGTACCCTCTGTAGGCATGACCCGAAACTCTTTGTTTGAAAACTTGGTGGAGTAGTCCATTAAATTGAGGATCCTTCGCCCGGGCGCAAGCAGTGTCTAAGCTGCTTTTAGTGAATTCTTCTGTTTGGCCAGAGAACGGTACAAGTATTGGAAGCTCTGGGGCGCTAACGGACGGGGCTTTGGTGTGGTTAAGTTCGAGAATAAGATGGGAATTGGTCCCACCAATTCCAAAGGAGCTTACGCCAACGAACTTACCATCCAGCGGTGCGTTCTCGGTCACAACCTAAAAGTGAAGCAGCATTTAAAATTTGCTATATAGTACGTATAAGTAAAAAATAATTAATTTAATTAAAATTGCTACCAAAAATATTTTCGACTATTTACGTACATACCTCCATGGATCCGTCAAATAAGTGTGCCGCTCTTTCATTAGGTACGCGAAAGTTCAAATTTGCTGGAATGACCCCTGCCTGACCTGCAATCAAAACTTTTGCAATGCCGCAGAGTCCAGCTGCTGCCTCTGAGTGCCCCATGTTACTCTTCACACTGCCAATTAGTAGGGGTTTCGTTCGACTTTCTGCTTTACAGAAAACCTTAGACACACCTGTGAGTTCTTCAGGATCCCCTGCAGGTGTCCCTGTCCCATGTGCTTCCACGTAAAATATGGACCCAGGGTCTATCCCTGCCTCCTCATACACCTGCCGGTAGAGTGCCTCTTGACAGGCTCCAGATGGGTTAAAAATTCCTTGCTTTTTTGTCCCATCTGAACTGGCCCGGATGTACTTTACAGTGGCGTAGTTTCGTTTTGCAACACTTTTTCGTTCCAGCAACAAGGACACTACCGCTTCGCTTCGGACAAACCCATTTGCTGTAATAAACGAAACAAGGCGGTTGTTTCGAAATTTAGTTACACAGAATATTGTTCAGGCTCATAATAAATAAATTGCTGCAAGTAATAATAAACTTTCAAACCTACCTTCATTATCGAAAGGTCTAGAAATGCCCGTTAAGGAAGAAGCCCCAATGGCACTGAAATTATCCGAATGATGCGAGCACAGATGAAGACATGTGGCTCCCACAATTGCTCGATCACACTTACCGCTTAGAATCGAATTAACTGCAGTTTCCAGGGTGAATAAACTGCTCGAGCAAGCTGTGCTTATTGTTAAACTGGTGCCTTTCAAATCCAGCAGATGGGACACTTGATTAGCTTGAAGGCAGATTGGGGTTCCTATCTCTGCATAACCACACAGTTCCTCTCGCCCATGCTTCAGGGTCCAGTAACTATTTGGGTCCCCACCATCAGTCCCAACAAACACAGCCGTTTGAGTGCCTCGCAAAGTTGCAGGATTAATTCCTAAAAATTGTTTCATACAAGTCAAAATAAAAGCCAACTTAATTTTTTAATCTCTGTATGTATCTACATTAAATATTTATGCACTAAAAGAAATAGTAATTATTGTACAGTGTTTCGCTATGACAAATGCGAAAACAAGAAAATTCGTACCGGCATCGATGATGGTTTCAAACGACACTTCCAGAAGTTTTCGAAGTGCAGGGTCCATGACAGGTGCAAGTTTGTAGGAAACACCAAAAAAGTCCGCATCGAATTTATCCAAATTATTGAGAAATCCATAGCGAGTTGGTATTGGTTTTCCTATTTTAAAACGTGTTTGGTCTGAAATCATATCAACCCCTTTGAGAAGGTTTTCCTTAAATTCATCAATTGACTTAGATTGCGGAAATCTCCCACTTATTCCAGAAATTACGATTTCGTCTTTTTCTTCAACTTTAGACTTGGTGGCAGCAGTGCTTGCATTTCTTGAGAACGGGGCCAATTTGCTAGAAGACCCCAAAATTCGCAGCCCTGAATTGCACTGTGCATGGAAGAAGTGAAATTTTCTTGCCTGCGTAGGAAGATATCATTTAAAAAATAACTTTAAACTTTGGAATTGATACTGTGTAATCGAAATGCTATTAATGAGTTACGTTTTATTATAATTTTAAGAATGTATAAATTAACTTACGTTACTAAACCGGAGGCTGGAATCGGTGATCCTGGTCAACCTGTTCATGGTGATTTGAGCCACTGAAAGCAGTTCTCGTATGGAATTGGCTTTTACTCTGCCCTTTCGGAAATATGTAAGAATTATATAATACTATGTGCACTAAAATAAATTGCCACGTATAATGTTTCCGTAATTAAACATGGAACTTTCTAACATGCATAAAAAAATACATGTTCTTGAATTGAATTTAAAAAATAAGATCATCCCAGAGACTAGAGTAGAATGACCCGTCCCAGTGTTTTGAACGTTTTGGGATTATTATTGCGGAATATTATGCTAATTTTTAAATAATAAATATTTATTATTTAGGCTAAAAATCAAAAAGCGCGAAATCCAAAAACAATCCTAATTTTCAAAATACGGTAGACATAAGATATCGAAAATTACATATTATTTATTAAAAATACTTACGGTTTATGGGACTTGTAATTTAGTGTAAAGCAGATCAGCCTAGTATTTTAAAAATTTCAAAAGCAATATAAAGTTGAAAATAATGATTCCATGCAGTACTCGTACCAGTGTATAAATGACTCTTTCCTCAACACTGACAAAATCGCAGAGGATGCTTTAATGTAATTATTGTATATGGCAGTTATTTAGAGTTGTAAAACATGGGAATTTTGTTTTTTGCACCATATAAAAGATTCTTCCATCCCTCCCATTTAACTCATTACTCAAACCCTCTGCAGTGGTCTTGAATTTAAGAATTGGTTCACATATTTAAATGTAAAAAAAGGAGCTCACATAATATGATTCCATGCCAAATTTAATGTATAAATTTCTGCTCAATTTTGAAATTATGCAATTACTTACATAATGTCTGACAGGAATTTCTTGCCATTTCCTCAGAACCTTTTAACCATATCTTAACTTAAAAAGCGTCTTTCCTCGTAACTTCGGGAATTTTGAAGTATTTTATAATTTAAGACTAAAACTACAACTACAAGGATAGAATGCATTTATATTTTGTACAAATGTTATATAGTGCCTGACTCGTGTGAATGAAACGTTGGACTCTCATATAAATACTTATATTCTAATAATTATACCAGTTTGAACTATATATAGTTACTTACAAGAGTTATTTGTTTTGTAAATTCTCATTTTACACTGACACAAAAATACAAAATCAAGTTAGACCATTATCATTTTTTTGATCGTGCAACAATAATTATTGTGTAAGAGTATTTTCCGTCTGTATATTTATGGGAAATGACATATTGACCTTTTTTACTACGTAACATTTTTACCACCCCCTACTGACTGAGCACTTTAGACTACGAACTTATAAAAAAGTAGTGGAAAAAGTGTGTGAAAATTGTGAGCAGAAACTGGAAAGGAATGATTTAAAAAATTTACATAATGAGATTTAAAAAAAATATGCGAGAACCCACCTAAGTATGCATATATACTTACACTTTGCATGAGTATAGATACTGGTAACTGGTGGAACAGCGAAGAAAGAGCGCACTAATTTACTAACGCTATATAATTAATTAATATTCCCACGAAACTTTAGATGGGCAGTGGTTTTATTAAAACACGTTACTTAAGTAATTAAAGTTCAATTTGGCGTTTATGGGAACTACTAGTGCTAATGTAGCATACCGTGCTTCCTATAATAGTAGACGTGCCTGGGATGACGGGCCTGTAGACGCGTCTGGGAGGTCGGAATTTGACTATTAGACGGGTCTACTGTCATAGGAAATACGGTAAACAAAATGTAATAATGCTTGACATTTGACAGTGTTACGGTTATGAAAAATGAGGGGAAAAAACCCTCGTGCAAAAACAAAAACGACACCTGCTCTAATGGCTTTCTCTTATGTCAAATATAGCGCATTAAAAGCGTATTTTAATGTTAACGCTAATAGGATCTCACCATCAGACATAAGACAACCACTGTTACTAATCAAACAAATGTGAAGTTAAATGGATGAGATGTTTCACTGTGTGAGATCAAACAAGCGTGCTAAATCGCATTACAAACCTATCAAGGCTGATTATACACCATTCTTTACATACCTATACATACGAAAAATAATTGAAGCAAAATCTCATGGTTAGGAACCAAGTATGAATTTGATCATAGATTTCCAAATCTGCCATTCTTTGGTCACTACCTAAAGGAATGGGAATAGAGTGCTGTAATTAGTTCCGTTTATGTTGAGAAAATCCAAGGAGAGCATTTGTTGGTTGTTTGTTAGATTTTCATTTACTTTGTATTATATATTTTTCGTTTACACTGAATTCTAACTCTAACGATAAAAATGGAAGATGAAATAATTTCAGAATTTGTTGGGAGATTTTGGGATTTTGGTGTTTGATTCTCACGTTAAGTGCAAATAATTACATGGGTATTTTTTGTCTGTTCTAGTTTTATGCAAAAAGGGTGTATGCTTACGCTTTCAGAACAATAGAAGGTATAGAGATACATTTGGGCAAATAAAATGAGTTGGCTGTTGCTTTCAAATAAATGATGGACAGCAATTTAAATTCGTTTTATAATAAAAATTATATTTATCTAAAATAGTAGCAATCCAAGAAAACTATGTTACTAATATGTGGTAAATCTTACACGCAGAAATATTTGAAAACGAAAGAAACATTAGAAAAATTGTAATATTACTAATTGTAATTTAGATTTTCATATTAAAATTCCAAAACGTCGTGACATATCTCGTCCTCAGAAGAAATCAGTAAATTTATAATCAAATCTGCAGTTCTCTGTACTTTTTCGGGATACAAAAAGTTTTGATGATTTCCAGGGACTACAGCCACGGCAATCGGGGTATCACAAAACTGACAATTAATAAGTCAAAAAAACGAGTTTTAATACTTTTGTATTCAAATGCTAGAATAAGTAATTACCTATGTAATTGGTAAGAACTGAAACTGAATTTCAATAATTTTATGCTCAAGAAATTCCCTTACCTGCTGAAAGTCATAGTCATAAGAGCCAATTAGTGTTGAGAGTATAGATGCTTCAGCTTTAATTAAGCAAACATTTCCTTTGAAACACTTTTCAGGTTTAAAAACATTTGCCATAGCTGCTAAGGTGATCATTGTTTCGTAGGAGCGTTTCATATTAATCACAGCTGCTGTTTCGGTTCGACCAAGGAATTTAGTACTGAGAACCTCTAAGAAAAGTCGATGATTTTCCTTCGCATCCCATGGGTGTAGATTTTGTACGTACGCCTGCATTGTTCATTAAAATTCGGGTACATTTATATTAGAATTACAACATTAACTTTAATTAGAATCTAGGTAGATTTTAGGGTTTGCTTTTTTAGGTTCACTTAATAAATTACAACTTTACATATTTTTAAAGCATGCTTACCGCTCTTTCCTGGTCAGTCAAAGTTATTACGTATTCCACAATGTCCAGCATCGATTCCACTGCCCGCCTCATCCCCATTTCTTTGGTTAATCCAAATGTACAGTTTCCGTCCAGAAGAATCAAGTTTTGAACCTTGCATTAATATTTATTTTTAAAAGCTAATTCATATATCGTCTGTGAAGAACCAAAATGACTCATATCTAATTTAAGCTAGAATCAAAATTAGCAATATGTCATATTAAAAAAATGTGAAACATGCGTAAAATGTTAATCAAGAGTTTTTGAAAAGTGTAAAATGTTTTATTTGCATGTTTTTGAAAAGTTCAAAATGCGTATTTTCATTTTTTTGAAAATTTCAAAATGTTCTATTTAGATATTTTTGAAAAGTGGAAAATGTCTTATTTAAATACTTTCAAGACATATTTAATTATTTTTGTAGATAGTGGATATTTGTTTTAGCTACAAATGGATATGGGTCATTTTGGTTCTTCATAGACGATATTTATGTTGCAATGATGTAAGCGTTGACGCAAAATCGACCTAATCATTATTAGATTATTAATTCCATATGTGTATGTTGTACAGCCTGCTTCACTAAAATAGACTCGCAAGCAAACCGCTTACTATGTTTCCTCGGGATCTGGAAAAGCATAGCCAGAAACGTTTCATTGGACCTCAGAATGAACGAATAGTGTGACAATTCGAGTGCATTTTGGGCGGTGCTTTAGCAGCAGCCCGCCAAAGTTCAAAAAAACCGAATTTTTCAAAGTTTGCCACGCTGTAGCTTCTACAGTATTTGTCTGATTTCAATAAAACTTGCAGTTTTGTGATGTTCAGACGTTTATCTAAAAAGCAATTTCTGGACATTTTGAAATTCGAATTTTTTTTATTTTTTCGAAAAATTAATAAAATGTCATACTTTTGAGACCCATTTTTTAAATAAGGTTTTTCAATAAAAAATTCGAATTTCAAAATGTCCAGAAATTGCTTTTTAGATAAACGTCTGAACATCACAAAACTGCAAGTTTTATTGAAATAAGACAAATACTGTAGAAGCTACAGCGTGGCAAACTTTGAAAAATTCGGTTTTTTTGAACTTTGGCGGGCTGCTGCTAAAGCACCGCCCAAAATGCACTCGAATTGTCACACTATTCGTTCATTCTGAGGTCCAATGAAACGTTTCTGGCTATGCTTTTCCAGATCCCGAGGAAACATAGTAAGCGGTTTGCTTGTCAGTATGATTTTTGGGGTATCTCCACACTCCACACCACGTGCGAATAATTCAACGAAATAGTCATTTGTTGTTGACAATAAACTATTTGCTATGTTACCCCCAAAACTATTAGTCTATTTCAGTACAGCATGCTGTATGTGGTTAGAAAATAGAAACCTGGAAAAACCCGTGTTATTTTTTTTATTTTACTGATTATATAATAATACTGATAACAAAAAGGCACACGGTTATAAATTGTCAATTTAAATGTAGGTACCGGTACCGAGTACAAGCTTTACAGTGTTTTAATGTTTCTGTGACTAACCTCGTCCTGGTGTTTATGCTGCAGGTCATTAGCAATTGCAAATGCAATACAGCTTCCCACAGAGTAGCCTGCTAAATTGTAGGGGCCGTTTGGCTGCACAAGTTTTATTTCCTGTAAAGAAATATTATCAAAAACGTTAAGCACTTGAAACTCATTGATTTCTATTCTTCTTAATTAGTTTTGGATTAACTTTAAGCCATTTTTTATTAAAAGTTCTTTCGTACATTTATGTACTCGTCCACCATGTCATGCAGCAGTGGGAGTTCTAAATATTCCTCGAATCGCTTCGTTCCAGTTTGAAGGCCATACACACTAAACGGAAGTTTAGTGGCTAGTGGAGCAAACGGTGAGGCTTGACCATCAGCACCGTGAACGATGAATATCGAAGGTAAAGTTGATAAAGAGTTTTCAGGATGTACCCCACTAGGTAACTGTATAAGGGTTTTGGTGTCGTAAAAATTTGGAACTTCCGTAGCCTCGTTGCTTGAATTAGAAGTATTGCTTCTACTTCTACTTGAGTTCCCACCGTGGTAGCTGCCCGACTCTATCGCTTTTAGCTCACCCCATGTTAACGCCCGGATTTGAATGGGAGACAACTGACAGTCATATTCCCGTTCTAATAGTTGTAAGAGCTCAGTTCCACTGAGAGAGTCTAAACCAAGATCCCCCATCGTTGTATTGGGGTCGATGACACTAGTAGACTTACTGATAGAAACCAAACGAGACACTGCCTCAGTCAGGTCCATTGTTCTAGATGATTTTTGGTCACCAAGTTTGTCTCTAACGACCATTGAAGAAACACATGAGATTTTATTTTTTGAATTTAAATTTTGATTCTTGCTCTGTTCCAAAACAGCGTCCAGAACTTCAAGACAGGATGACACACGCTGAGGATTCATTCCATCGAAAACTCTATCCTCAGCCATGCGCTCAGCTATAACCCCCACATCTCCGATGACGCCCCATTGAATAGCCAATCCGTGGAGACCATCTATGGTTCGTGCGTGACAAATTTGTTCCATTGTGGAATTAGCAAATCCGTAGTTACTCTGCCCTGCATTTCCTAGCCCAGCGGAAATGCTAGAAAATGTCACAAAGTAATCCAAGTCGGGACAGTGCTCTCTAGATAAAATGTCTAAATTTTGAGTTATTTCAATTTTTGGTGCTGCAACAGCTCGAAACATTTCAACAGTTTGATTTTCAATTAGTGCATCTTGAAGCACGAGACCTGAATTAAATATTCCGCCAAAATGAGCACCATTCTTGATGCTGTCCTCGATAAAATGCTTTGCTTGATCGTAGCAAGTAAGGTCAACATCTAATGTCTGAACTTGTACCCTGAGTTTTTCCCATTTGTTAAGGCACATTTTTTGGTAACCAGTAGTAACACCGGAGCGAGAGAGAAGAATCAGTTTTTGGGCACCTCTTTCAACTAGCCAATCGGCGACTTCAAGACCGAGGCCACCAAGCCCACCAATAATGACATACGTTTTCTTCGGGTCAAAGTAACTTCGTGGAATTGCCTTCACCGTTGCCCAGTGGCCTTCTTTAACATTAGTTACGTCGCTTTCCGGCTGGACTTGGACCAATACTTTACCAATATGCTTCCCTGCTGCCATGTAACGAAAAGCGTCCTCAATTTCATCAATTTGAAATACAGTTCGACGCATAGGCTGGACTACGCCGCTTTTAATACCCTCCTCCACAAGTCGCATTAGTCTCTTTTTCCCTGGCATCTTGTTGGCAAACATCTGAACGAGATCCACTCCGCTAATGTCAATATTTTTTTCTAAGTGCTCCATCCCAATAGGATTATTTTGTGAAATATCAAATTTCCCAATTTCCAAGAACATCCCTTCGTTTGCTATACAGTTTAAACTTGCCTGCAATTTGTCTTCCGATAGGGAATTTAGAACAATATCCACACCACGCCCTTTAGTTATTTCCAAAATTTGCTGCTCAAAACTGCAGTCGCGGGAGTTACAAATATGGTCGTCGGAAAGAGTTGGGAATAATTCTTTAATATACTCCCGCTTCTCGTCCGTCCCAACACTTGTAAATATTTGACAATCCTTGCTCAATGCAATATTAATGGCGGCTTGGCCAACTCCTCCTGTCCCACTGTGAATGAGTACAGACTGCCCGGGTTCTAATTTCCCTCGATCGCATAAAGCGTAGTACGCGGTGGCGTAAACTACAGGAACGGTGGCAGCTTCCTCTAGAGACCAGCTCTGAGGAATGGACCATATCATACCATTGGTGCCAATAAGAACGGATGTAGCCAGTGTATTTGTTGCCATGCCCATGACGCGATTTCCTTTAAGATCTCTACCAGAAAATTCTAAGCCAATCTGCGTCTCAAAGGAGGTTCTGGAATGGGCGGAACTGATAGATAACTTCGCTGTAGACAGCATTATATCTCTAAAGTTGAGAGAGGCAAAGTTCACATGGCAGAGTTCATAGGCTTGTTCCTGACTTGGATTGATGTTAACCTGCGGTTTTGCATAGAATTTTAGTGGTGACTCGATCCAGCGTAGACTGCTTAAATCTCCAACAGTTAATGTGTTCACACATGCGTGCTCGACAAGCTTCGTTGGAGTTGTAAGAAGGTCCTTATTTAATGCAATATGTCTGTACGAACCCAAACATTCATTTTGAAAAACATTCATTACTAAATCCTTGCCAATTATTTCAGAAAGTGATGGGCCCGGTTTTTCGAAATTCAGAGTCGTTTTTCCTTCTGGGTCGAAAATGCAACGGATTTTGTCACCACCTGGCTCACGTCTTAAGCAATTGACAAGACCAACAACACCACTTGTAGGGTTACCTTGGGAGTAGATATATATTCGTGAAGATTTTTTGTCTGTTGTGGACATAAGTGACTTTAATTTTGGGAGCCAGACGTCTTCTGCGCTGTCCACAGAAACGCTATGAATCGACGACAGTCTTGTGGAAGGACCTTTTTTGAGTAGCACAATATTTCTATCTTTAAAAAATGTCTGAGCAATAGTTTGTAAACCTACATCTTCAAGCCAGAACAAACCGTCACTCTGATCTCGAAGAATGATCCAAGAACTTCTGCTCAAATTTGAAGCTACTAATGCTAATAATTTTGTATCATCAATAACAGTTAGATTGCCTTGATGAGAGTTAATTTCTGAAACAAGATCACCCATAGTTTGTTTACTTAGAATGCTGTCCAATTCTGAAATCCTGCCTGATTCAGTCGTTTCAAATTTAATTTTAAGCTTTGCAATTTCTTCCATGGTTGACATAGTAGTCACTTGAAATTCGTGCATCGGTTGTACAGAGACTAGCTGGGTTAATAATGGACGAATGTAGTTGTCACGCTTTGTAAAAGTTTCAACAATTTTGACTTGTTTCTTTTGAAAGTTTTCCAAGAAAATGTCTACGAATGCATTTAGTGTTGATTTCTCCCAATTCTTGTGAACTTCTTCATAATTATTTGAAGTATTTTCTGGATTTTCGAAATATGGTGTGAATAAATACTGGCTGATGGATAAATTTCCTTTTTGATTTTTGCGCTGAATAAGATGGGCCTTCACACGAGTCAATTCTATCCCTGGTGCAAGGGTTTGACTTATGTGGTTTTTATTTATTATAGGGATTGTGTTACTCCTTGAAGAATCCAAGTAGTCTAGGACCTCCTTGGGATTAATTGTTAAGGATCCTATGCGAACTGGAACTGCTGCTGATCTGGACAAGTTACTATTGAGAACGGAGGCTTGAATAATAGAGTCCAAGAGGGTTGTCCAGTTTCCAGACCAAGAAGCCTCAGCCCTTTTTCCTAAATGAATAACACTGAATCAAAAATAACCTAGCTAGGAGTATAGTGATTACAACTGTAGTTATTAGTTAAGAATTTCTACGCTACCGTTTTCAAAATAAATATTAAATTAAATGTATGCATTAACCTATGTACATGTTATGTGTCGTACCTTCGAGATCAATTCTTGTGAGGCTCTGAAAATCCCCACTAAAGTTATATCCGCGAATTTTAAATTCCTTATAAATATCGTGTTTCCCCAAAAAACTTTGAGCTGCGTCCATACTGTCAAATACTGAATTATTACTGGAATCAAACAACTTCCTGGGATTTGGAGGTACATTTTCTGAGCTGAAGATTTTCCCACGTGCAGCAGTAACATCATTTTCCAATATTTCAAACATTCCTGTTCCTTTTTGAAGCGAAAATCTGAGTTGAGTTGGTTTGCCCTGATTTAAAAATACGGCACGCTCAAATGAGACGTTCTCAAAAGTGACAGGAAGATTAGTGTGAAGAACACCAAGAGATTCTGCAAAGCTATTCCATGCAAAGTACAAGTAACCCGTGGCTGGGAAAACAAGACGATCGTCCAATTTGTGGCCCTCTAAATATTTGTACATGCTGTCGCCCAAGTCTATGTTCATCATGCCCTCCACGTATTTCTGTGAAATCAAAGTTATCAATGTTATTAACATATTCCAATTTCCAAGGCATTACGTGAGGTCAACAAATTATAAAAGAAGTAAAGTAAAGCAAAGAACTATCCATTCAAAAATAATCTTAGGGCATATAGAGTGGGCATACCGCTATCTCTGCACAAGATCGCGGTAGGGTACCTACATTAAGTGCCCTAAAAAAACAATCAAAAATGGAGATACAAACAGATACTGTATTTTTCAATTCCTCAAAACATCACTGGCTGAATCACAAAACGAGTCAGCTATCACATAACTTCAACGTGTCATTAACTTTAACAAGCTTAAAACACTGAACCAGCGTAGCGCGATTTACAAAATTTCCTTATATGTGGAATATGGAAGCAATAAATATATTAAGAAAGAAATGTAAATAGAAGCTTTAATTACATCCGTATTTTCAATGATGGGCACAATCCAGCTACGGTCATGGTTCCACTTTATAAGTGGGCTGATGCTCTGTGTTTGCGCAGAAACTGGGAAATTCACCGGTGGATACAATGATGCCATATCCACATTCACTCCCGCATTATACAAATCCCCAACAGACGAAACAAAGTGCAGGAGTCTATCAGACGGCTTTTGCTGCATAGGTGCAAATAAAGTGCATGTGCTGGGAAGGGATGTCTTGAGAATTGCTTGAAAAAGGCCCTTCGGAGCAATTTCGATGACGACTGCATTACTTGGAATGTGTTGAACAGCTTCGTGAAATAAAACCGGCTTGACAAAGTTATTCGTAAAATAATAGGCAGATGCTTTTTCAGCTGCTATACTGTTCCACTGTGACTCCGGAATGCTCGTGCTCACCCATCGTTTTGATCGTAACCGTTGAACACGGTCTTTGCAGCTATCTTCCATATATTTCAAACACAGACTTGAAGATGCTAATGTAAACGGGCTGTGAGCTGCAATTTGACATGAATTAACTTCCTTGGCAAAAATGCCTTCTCCTTGGAGTTGCTTTACAAAATTCTTGACTTTTGCAAATGACCCGGATATAGTCACGCTTTGAGGACCATTATGGCATGCTGCAACAATTCCTTCCGGACAACGAGATTTTGCATCCGCCCAAGACAAACCAACTGCTGCCATTCCACCAGGTGAATCTAATTTCCTCGTTTCCTCACACGCCCTCCCACGCGCATCCGAAATTAGTAGAGATTCTTCCGCAGATATGCAGCCGTCCGCATACGCGCAGTTGTGTTCTCCGAAGGAATGTCCGATCAAACCGTCTGGGTGGACACCAAGGGAAAGCAATGTGTCGTGCACAGCAATCTATACAACAAAGTAGATAGGTAGTAATTATTCATAATAGCAAGCAGCGTTAATCACTACTAACACGACAAATGCATTCCAATAAAAATTATCAACAAAAATTATAAATAATGCTTAATTATATCGACCTTCATAATCGAACCTGCATTGCAGCAATAGAGGTAAACGCATCTCGTATATTTTTAAAAATACTAGTGTTATTTGCCTCTAAAAGTTTATCAAGGTCAATCCCCACATTTTTTAATGTTGCTCGAGACTTTTGAATGGAGTCATGAAATGCATCAATTTTCATTAATTCTCTCCCCATGTCCTGCCATTGGCATCCCAATCCAGAAAATACAAACCAAATCGGCCGTGGCTCATGTGACTCTAGTTTCCCTGTGCGTATCATGGAAACCCAAGTATTGTCTAAAATTCCGTACCCTCTGTAACTATGTCCCGAGATTCGTTCCTTAAAAACTTGGTGAATTAGTCCGTTAAAATTTGGGTCTGTGGCACGTGCACATGCGAGTTCTAAGCTGCTCTTTAAACCTTCTTCTGTTTGTCCTGAAAACGGAACTAAAGATGGCAATTTTTCGCTTGTGTCCGATTCTGTTAGTATAGCATCTGTGTTGCAGTTAGGTTCTAAAACCAGATGTGAATTCGTTCCGCCAATTCCAAAGGAGCTAATTCCAACATACCTACCTTTAAATGGTAGTTTTGTTGTCACAACCTGACGAGCAAAAAATAATTGCATTGTTAAAGATTTACTTTAAGCAGGAATTTATACCTACCTACTTTAACTTTCTGAGAGAATTGAGCCTCAAGTAAACGGATTACTTAACAGCATACTATCAATAATAAATACAAAATTAGAAATTAAATAAAACCATAATAAAAAATTACCTGGAGGGACCCATCAAACAAATGCGCGGCCTTTCGATTGGGTTCATTAAAATTCAAATTTGGTGGAATAACTCCTTCCTGAGCCCCGATCAAAACTTTTGCTATGCCACAAAGACCAGCTGCAGCCTCTGCATGACCCATGTTGCTCTTAACAGTGCCAATGAGGAGCGGCTCTATCCGACTTTTCCCATTACAAAAAACATTAGAAATCCCTTGAAGTTCCTGGGGATCCCCTGCGGGCGTCCCGGTCCCATGTGCTTCAATGTAAAATACAGAAGCGGGGTCTATTCCTGCTTCTTCGTAGACTTGGCTGTACAAAGCTTCTTGACAAGTTCCAGATGGGCTAAAAATCCCTTCCTTCTTCATCCCGTCAGAACTGGTTCGGATATACTTCACAGTGGCATAGTTTCTTTTTGCAACACTTTTTCTTTCCAGCAGCATGGACACTACGGCTTCACTTCGAACGAATCCCTTCGCTATTAAATATTTTCATAAATTCATAACGTAACATAGACATTAAACATTATGTACAAATAACCGTACGACTTAAATGAGAATGTATGATTACACGATGCAAAGCTTACCATCTTTATCGAAAGGTCTAGACACCCCAGTTAAGGAAGAAGCCCCAATGGCACTGAAATTATCCGAATGATGCGAACACAGATGAAGACAGGTGGCTCCCACAATGGCTCGATCACACTTGCCGCTTAAAATAGAATTAACTGCAGTTTCAAAAGTAAATAAACTACTGGAGCAAGCTGTGCTTACTGTTAAACTGGTGCCCCTCAAATCCAGCAGATGCGACACTTGATTGGCTTGAAGACAGATTGGTGTTCCTATCTCTGCGTAACCGCACAATTCGTTTCGTCCATGCTTAAGAGTCCAGTAACTATTTGGATCACCACCATCAGTTCCAATAAACACAGCTGTTTGGGTTCCTCGCAAAGTTGCAGGATTTATTCCTACACATGGAACAATATTATGCTTTTAGAAATTATTATGTACCTAGGTAGAGTGAGGGTGCCTAATTGTGGCCGGTGTCCTAATTGTGGCCGGCAGATTAAATTCGTATTAATTGAAAACTTTTGAAACTCATATCTACAGAATCAGTAGATGGAAAGCCGAACTTTACATCCAAAATCGCAATCTTATTATACATCGACTCGTATCAGGTATACTGCCGGTGGCCACAATTAGGAAACTGGCCACAAGTAGGTGCCCTCACCCTATCAATAGCACACTTTACATGGATTAAAGTGTTTCAAACTGCAATAAAGGTTGTTTAAATATCATATTTACTTACCGGCATCAATAATGGTTTCGAATGCGACTTCGAGAAGTTTTCGAAGTGCCGGGTCCATGACCGGTGCAAGTTTGTAGGAAACGCCAAAGAAGTCCGCATCGAATTTATCTAAATTACTCAAAAATCCATATCTACTTGGTATTGATTTTCCGATTTTAAACCGCGTTTGCTCAGATAACATGTCAACCCCGTTGAGAAGATTGGCCTTAAACTCGTCAATAGATTCCGACTGAGGGAATCTGCCACTTATTCCCGAAATAACAATTTCATCTTTTTCCTCAATCTTGGGTTTTGCATCAGTACTTATATGCTTTAAATCTGTGTTGCTGTTGGTCGATTTCAATCTTGCTGTTGTTTTTGACATTGTTACGCTTGGCCCGACATACTTAAACTTTGTAGAATGTAAGTAGTGAAATCGTCTCCGCTGAAATCAGTTATTGTTTGTCAAATTTTAACTTTCAACTTTTACTATTCAGAATTTAAACTGGAACTGGGATGGTTTAATAAATATGTTAAGCGTAAGTATTAATCATTATTAACGCATTTAGTTTTTAATGTGAGCCTACACTTACCTGACTTAACCCTGGGGAGGTATTTAAAAATCTTGTTATTCGTCTCATGGCTATTTCGGAAAGATGTTATCACTTTTCATGGATTTACAACTACTAAGTAGCAACTTTAATGAAACATCAACATAAACTACAATTAAATCAACTCCAAAAGTATTTTAATCTGCTGGAACATAGAACATAGTCAATACATAGTTAATAGTTGGCACTTGGTTTTTTACTTGCTCAATCTGTTATCTTTAATTTCTTAATTGTATGATCACACAATCAACAATGGCAAATATTTCGCACTCATATATATTTGTAACCAAAATTATCGGCACTAGATTTGCCGCAAATGCCTCTTTTAATTTCGTTGTGTTTCGAATGAAAATGAAACATAGGCCAAGACATTAGACCGGAATCCAAAGCTCACAATCAGTGCCGTGCCAGTGATGGACTGATGATCAGTGAGTGAATAGCCAAATTTTTGAACTTCCCACGTAATGTTCGTAATATTATAATTAACTATATTTTGAGATGCAAAAAACGTATGGACCAAACTAGTAGCAACTAGGGAGGAGGGGAGAGGTGAATTTTTTAGTGAAATAATTTTGAGAATTAAACTTGAACCTTTAAGAATAATAGTTAAACTATTCTAACATGCAGACTGCAACCAACTTAAGCTACAATAATCACTCGGATAATTTTAAAATGCACTGGCAGCGGAAATCGAGTCGTGACTGTGACTGACTTGAAAGAGCAGTTCATATTTTCCTGAAACAATCAGTAAGTAATGGGAACAAACTATATATGTGCAATTAAAAGCTTATAAGCATAAAGCGGACCTGACGACAGGAAATATTTATTATGCAATACAACAATTAGCCGGTTGGTAATACGAGTTTAGTTTCACATAAAAATAAAAAACGGCAATATTAATGTGACTTTCAAAGTAAAAGGCAGAGGAATGAACTTACCTACTTAAGTACATAGTACATTGCTGCAATATTAATATTCCTCAGCTACTTATTGCAACTACACAAACTTTAATAGTAGCAATATCGATCATTCGTCATCCCTGAGAGGATATGTCCAGAAATATGTCGGTTAAATTGAATGCACAAGTCAAATATGGTTGAACTAGTATTCCGATTCGGGAGGGATTTCTCTCCCATTTCATGCCACAATATTCCCATTTAACTTGGTGGGCAGTGACGCTATAGGATGGGAAAATCCTCCATCCCAGCTCAACAAAAGACTTATTTTAAAAACGATTAATATAATATTTTTTACAGTAATTCTATACATGGCGATGGCAGTTTGGCTCTTATTGCAACTACAACAAATTAATGTTACAAATTGAATCGTGTCTTAGAAGGGTACAATTTAATTGTGTTGTCAAACAAAAAAGATGAAAAAGAAAGACCGTATAGCTATAGCGCGGAGAAAAGGCACGTAGAAGAAAACTGCTATTAAGCTTTAAATTATACCGTGAGAAAGGATACGCTAAATACCTATGTAGCTAAAATACAGAAACACCATATTTAAAGTGCAGTGTTCAAGACGAAGTACAATGAAACTATAATACACATGTAAGTACTTCCCATTAATTAATTGGCTTACGATTAGAGTTGCATGCTTACTGTATGTACCGTAAAGCTTCTAATAACTCCTGGGGGGAATTACGTCAAACTTTGCTTTAGACCTGAGAGAGTTATTAGAAATAAAAGTAACAAAACCAAAATCCTATCCATTTGATGCAATAATGCTCAAGATCCCTGAAGTTATCAGATGCGTCGGGAGTTCTTAGAGACCCCGGGGAGTTACTAGAAGCTTTACGGCATATCTGTATTTACAGTTTTTACGCTGCAGGATACTGTACAAATGCAGAGAGTTTGAACGAATTTGTATTAATTTGATACACATGTTGTAATGTGTAGATTTCTTGAAATGCACTATGCAGAAATGGCATAATATCTAATATTTAGTGTAGAAGGGAGTAGGGAGAGAATGCGTAATTGTGGCTGGTGTCCTAATGGTGGTTACCTACAACCTACTGCATATCTGAAAAGAGTCGATGCGGAAAATATTTGTTTGTAAAGTTCAATTTTCAATCTACTGATTCTGCAACTTTGAATTTCAAAAGTTTTTAACCATGTAATTAGACTCTAGTCAGCCGGCCACCATTAGGACATCTACCCACTGTTATCATATTAATATTCCAAATTGGAATTTTAAAAACACGCAAGCTTATTACTTAAATAGGCCTACTTTTACATGTTTTAAGTAGCATACCTATCTAAAAGTTCTAAGTAGTAGATGAGCTCCAATACTAGACAAGTCAGATCAAAATACGACCCGTAGTTAAGTCATTAGCCGAAGCCAGTGAAAATGATTTTTTAAGTGAGCTTTGAATTTTTATTGCTATAATATATTGCAGGATTGATTTAACCCAACCCTGTCGGGCAAAGCGGACTTCGTTGTAAAGTCTTCCGCCAATAACGATATATCACTATAACAGAGTCTTATAGTTTTCCTTTCGCTTGAAATATTAATTAAGTGTATTTTAAGAACTTTTATTAATAGTCCATAACAGTTTATGTCTTTATACTGATGTGTATAATGATCGTCTACTTTTGTGAATTATATTTTATTCAAATCAAATAAGTAACTTATAATATACTTCTGGTGTAGCTTTTAATTCCAAGAATTTTATTCTGAACGTGTGAGAGCCGATCAAGGCTACTAGAAACGGAGCATAAAAACAAAGTTTCACACGAATTTTAGTTTTTCTAAAAAAACTACCCCTTACAATGTTGAGGAAAGTAACCCGTATCAAGAATTTGTTAAGTCTTTTCAGTCCATATTTGATATATCATTTAATACACTAAACATAATATGTGACACCTGTATCCTGTGTGTATGGCGTCACTACTGGCCACACCACACAAATTGTCACAGTTCCGAGAATCTCAGTGGGAAACTTTTTTTTACCATTTCATACACAACTAAATTATTTGTTCATACTTTTTTTCTTAGATTGTGGTTAGTTTTGCAATTAAAAAAGTATTTGTTTCTATCTTCATATACCTAACAATAAACAAGACTGTTATAAAGCAGCATATTCGCTTTAAAACTATACTTTATCAAACGTAATGCGGATATGACATTTCGCTATAACGTGAGTGAGTGTTTTTTGCAGATAGTTTTTATTTTCAAGCGTCAGATAATTGGATACTTACAGATCGGATGTTCGTTTTTCTCTGATCCGAAGTAAACATGGATGGGTAAACAACTTATCATTTCTCCGTATATATCGTCTGTGAAGAACCAAAATGACTCATATCCAATTGTAGCTAATAACAATTTTTACTATCTACAAAAATATTGAAATATGTCTTGAAAGCATTTAAATAGACTATTTTGCATTTTTTTAAAATATGAACATTTTAAAATTTTCAAAACTATGTCAATAGGAAGTTTTCTAATTTTCAAGAACATTTAAATAGTACATTTTGCACTTTTCAAAAACATGTAAACAGAACTTCTAATTAACATTTTACGCATGTTTCTCATTTTGTTTTTATGAAATAGCTCATTTTGATTCTAGCTTAAATTGGATATGGGCCATTTTGGTTCTTCACAGACGATATGATCCTATCCGATCTGATGTTCGTACATCAATGTCATCTGTTTTAAACAAATATAAAAACGAGTTTTATAGAAAATATGCCGATAATGAAAACATTCTTTTATGAAAATATCAGAATTGTTATTATTATTATTATTTGAAATAATAAATTACAAAAACTCAAATTCTCAAATTCGTGGACTTCCAAGTTTAAACTTTTCAGTGCATTAACAAAAATTATTTGATTGAATTTCAGTCATTCTCAGTAAATTGTTAAGATTGAATAACGAATTCTAAAATTAAATTGTGAATTAATCAGAATGAGAGACAAAAATTGTGTGCTCATTATGCCTATTTTAATGTATAAACCACATAATCACATAATAAGTCAAACGTAAATGAACTATATCCTACACTTTTACGCTTTGATTCTTCCAATGCAGTGTTTCAATTCAATTAAACTATGGGAATCCCAATACCCATACCCATGAAGGTAGTTTAGTAGCTCAGGTTTGTCCAGTAACGTGAACGTCCGTGAAGTACGTACTTACGTAGGTACCTCTATTAAAATTTGTACTCCAATCGTCAACCTTAATTTTTAAGTGACTATTACTGATATAGGAATATACATATACATATATAATTGTCTGATGGAAACCTTTGATGTTAGAAACGTTATAATGCTTCTGTGAAAGTAAAATGACGTGGGACGTAGTACAAAATCCAGTTTTTTGTTGCAGTCCTTCCTTTGGACACAACTTGGAAATTATTAGCAACATTTCCTGTGGACGTTTACGTTTAAATGTGTGTGTCTTCCTACAATCTACAATATATATGTGCATGTGAGTATAGTTTGCAGCGCTTTTCTTTTAAGTGTATGAACATACGTGCTCAATATGTATAGGTATATGCTTTGCCCTTGGACTGGTCACTTGTAACACGTGTGTTATATTTGTTTTTACATCTAAAACCATTTTGTTTTTAAATCCTCAACTTATTCTTTGAAATTATTCTCAGTCCTTTACTTGCTGGACCACTACATGGCTAATTCTCCAGCTCCAGTTACTTGCTTAAATAGTCACCTTCCATTTCTTTAGCATATTGCTGTTTGGATAAGTAAAATTATTTAAATTTCAAGCTAGAATGGTCGAAGCAATCCGTAGGAGTATTTGGAACCGTGCGAGGGTATTCCTAGTGCTGAATTTCTATGCTATCAAGTATAATTTGATCGAGTTGTTCACACGACATCGGCAGTTTAATTTGCAAGGTAAGTAAATGTAGCAAAACATTACAAATTAAAAGTATGTACAAGTAATACATATTTCTTAGAGTTTAAATTTTTGAAATAATCTGATAATCTGACAACCTGTTTTTATTAATGTAAAATATCTAATCATAACAGCTCTCCTGGAAAATATGTACTATAATAATTGAATTTCGTGACATTTTCTCTTTTCTTTTATTTCATTGTATAGACTGTGGAAAACGTACTGGGGAGGTGGCAGTTGTGACTGGAGGGACGCGTGGAATCGGACTGGAAGTTGTTCGAAATTTCATGAAATGTGATCTTCACGTCGTCATTGGCTGCCGAGATGTTTCAGCTGGGAATCGTGTCATTAAACAGCTACGAGATGAAGGTGTGACAAATGGATCTGCTGAGTGTATTGCTCTCGATCTGATGTCATTAAAAGCTGTGAAAACATTTGCTGGGGAAGTCCTGAATAAACATAAGGAAATCAGCATTTTAGTTAATAATGGTAAGCATACAGGTTTCTGTTTTAATCAGTATTACTACTAATAGTGTTAAAAAAGGCCAGCAGTAAAATCTATATGTTGATTAAATTAAGACAATTTGGATTTTCTCGTTATGAACTAATGAATGTATATAAAACGTATGTTAGATCTCAACTAGAATATGCAATCCCCATTTGGGGGAATAGTATTTGTCAAAACGGTTTGAAAAGAATTATCAGGATTGAAAAAAGATGTTTATCGATAATCACTAAAATACGTGTTACCAATTCAAATTACAAGAAAGTACTTGAAAGTTTTAATACGAAGTCCCTAGCAGACCGTATTTCTGTTCTTAGTTTAAAATTAGGCAAATCATTGTACAAATCCAATAGATTTAGGCACGTCCTTAACCCATGTAACAAAACATATCTGGCAACTAGATCTGAAAATCACTTCCGAGCTGTAGTCTGTAAACGTAGCAGGTACTCAAAATCAATTGTTCCCACCTTAATTAATCAACTGAATCTATTGTCTTCTGAAGAAATAGTCAAGTTAGATAAACATTACAATAGAATAAGTTAATTAGTCAATTATAGTCTATAATAGTCTTAGTACTGTCCTGCTATCTTTGAATTCAATACTCTGTAATTTTTGTCCTTGTACTGAATAACCTTAACGGGTGCTGTTTTCATGTATGCAATTAATTCGTGGGCAATAAATCATTATTATTATTACTCGTAGTATTACTATTGCGGTGTAGTAACTATATCGCCTATGAAGAACCAAAATGACCCATTTCCAATTTATGCTAGAATTAAAATGAGCTATGTCAAAAAAATACAGTAAATAAGATACATGCTTACCATGCTAATCACAAGTTTCTAAAATGAGCAAATTGTTCTATTTACATGTTTTTAAAAAGGTAAAAACGTCCTATTTACATGGTTTTCAAAAGTGCAAAATATTTCATTTACATGTTTTTTTTTAATTGTAAAATATTCTATTTTAAGTGCTTTTCAAAAGTGTAAATGTCCTATTTACTTACTTTTTGAAGAGTGCAAAATTTTTGATTTAAACTTTTGATTTGATGTAGGTACTTGTTTTTTAAATGCACAAGGTTCTATTTACATGCTTTCATGAAAATGTTATTAAATTTTGTCTGTAGATAGTGGATTTTGTTTTTGACTAAAAATGGATGTGAGTCATTTTGGTTCTTCACAGAAGATATATCATTTAACCTTTAATAAATAATTTGAATATTTAAATTATCCAGCGGGAATCATGGTCGTGCCTTTCAAGGAAACTGGAGACGGCTATGAGTCTCACTTTCAAGTTAATTACTTGAGTCCTTTTCTATTAACGCAACTTCTTCAACCTGCTCTAATCAGAGGAGCGGGTCCTAAACCTGCCAGTTGGAACCAGGACCTAAAGGAAAATGGGCAATTAAAGCCAAAAATGAAGCGGAGCAGTCGTGTCGTAAACGTGTCTTCGTGTGCCTCCTTTGGCTATTCGGGGGATATTAATGCTGGAATTTTGACAAATCAAGGAAATTACAGTAGATATGAGATGTACATGTACACAAAGTTCCTGGAAGTAATCTCGAGCAACACATTAGATAGAATGTATGAAGAGGAGGGAGTGCCCATTCATGTGAATTCCCTCCATCCAGGGATGGTCAACACTGATCTGTACGACAATGTTTCGGGGGTTGCACTCGTCCGATGGTTGCTTCCGTATGCATTTAAAGTAAGAAATTTTAAAATTTTCTTCAAGCAATAAAATAACATTCAATTAATTCCTAGGTATGGATTTTAATTTGTTCTTAATGGACTTACCTTATATTATCGTATAATAATAATTCATTGCGCATCGACCTGAGAGACCTAGAATTTAATTGTATTCGGGTCCGCAATAAAATAAGAAAACACGGGGAATAAAACGTTATTATGGGAATTATCGTGTTCCCTTTTGTATTCATTAAGAAGTTACGTATATTTTTTATATAATTATTGAAATTCTATATTTTGTTAAGAATTCCGCTCAAGGCGCTGACACTGTTACCTATGCCGCCCTCTCAACCGAAATTGAAGGAAAAGGTGGTCTATTCTTTACAAATAGTAAGATCACACCTCCAAATCCTAGGTCAAAGGACATTCATCTTCAAAAACAGCTCTGGGATAAAACTCGTACTATTTTGGAATTGGAAAAAGTACATGATGTAAATAAAAGATTTACTTTCTCTCTATAATATAAATATGTAAATAATTATAATTAAGGTGTTTTAAAATTAAGCAATGTTTATTATAAATACATTAAAAATAAAAACAACTACCAGAGGATTATTATACGTTTATTGAAGCGCATAAATAGGTATACCTACCTAAAATACATTTTATAATACTTTAAAATAATTTTAAAACCATCAATCAATTATTTTGCATATTTTTAAAATGAAAAGGATGATATTCTTGCACTTAAAAATTATTCGTGTATATATCTTATTCGTTAATTTCCTACTACTTCAAACTTGTGTTTATATAACCGACTTTTATTGCCGTATTGTTGGAATGATTTGTTTGTAATTTTTATTTTTATTTTTTTATACTCTAATCAGAATAAATTATGTAAAATTACTAATTAATACTAATTAATATGCGATAAAATTTTTAAAAGCCTATGGCTTTAAATTTATACTGCCAAATGAAACAAAGATAAAGAAAATGGCTTTATTAGTACAGTGTTTAGCGTTCCGCATTATTGTTTAACTCGGTTACTGGCAAACTACAAAAAAACCAAACTATATAGCTCACTACTATAACTGCCCGAAATCACATCTTTTTATACTAAACTAACTAGGCTTTAGATATATTGTATAAAGTAAGTCTATATCACATGAGTACAGGGAAGCATTTCAAAAGCAAAACGTATGTGATTTTAATAGAAAAGTAGTCTTTTTAAATTTTGAAACAATTATAAATTAAATTTTTTAGTCTCTCTCTATTTGTACTTTGGCTTGGATATAATATTATTAGAAATAATAAAAATACTGTTTCTGCAGTGTGCTGCAACACGAAAAGGCTTCTTTGTAATACAAAATACTCGTTCTCTTTTGAAACTTGACATCCTAGTATGGAAATTAAATGAAATGTGTTTCTGCGCTCACTAAATATTATTATATTATGTAATTTGGGTGAATAGATTTTTGATCAAAGCCAATTATGCTGCAAATTCACGCACTATGCATTTACAGTATTATTACATATTATAGGAAGAGGGAGCACGAGTGCGTAAAAACAGAAAACTTTTACTGTTTCTGATCCGTTTAATAGTAATGAATATTTCCTACGTGCCTACATAGTATATTTACATGTCCAGAGCCGGACGAAGGGATTGCTTTTAGGCAGGAATTTGTTTCCATGCAAAAACCACCATTTTGATTTTATTGATGGTTTTCTTTAGTAAAGGAAGATGTTGTGTTTACATTTTTTATACAAGTTTGAAATGTTCGTTTTACTTGATTCAGAAAAGTGCAAAATGTTCTATTTACATGTTTTGAGAAAAGTGTTAAATGTTCTACATATTTTGCATGTTTTTGAAATGTACAAAAACATTAATTTTCATGTTTTTTTCAATATTCTTTTTACATATTTTTTAAAACTGCAAAATGTTCCATTTACATGTTTTTTTGAAAATTCAAGCAGCTAGGGCTGCCTGCGCTAGCCGAATTATCCGGCCCTGTACATGCATGTCTACTGCTCCTGTGTATTCTGTATATAGCTATAACTACAGAGTGGACAACTTGTTTTTAATGCTATATAGCTGATAATATGATTTAGCATAAGATTTTAACTTTTTTTTTCCTGTAATGGCAGTAAAAATACGTCAAAGATTGAATTTTGAAGGAATTTAACTTCATTATATTTTTTCCACATTTTTTAGCGAAAAAAAAAACGATAAAATCGTGTGGATAAAGCTGCTTACTAATTTATCCTGACACATATATGAAACTATGGAAGCCATTAAAATCCTGTTGTTTGTTTTAGTATTATAAAAGTAATTAAACATTTTTATTCATGAATTTCCTACGAGTCTCTTCGAACCGATATTCGACACTTTCCAAAAGTCTCGGTCTTGAAATTTGAGATTCTAAAAATGAGTTTCCAAATATAAAATATATTTACCTCTAACTGCAAGAAAACATCTTCATTTTCCTTGTTCCTAAACATTTTTACTTTTACTTGCACACAACTATAAGTATGCACCTTTTTTTCTTTTGAGCCTCCTAAATAATACGTGCAAGGGAAAGAAAGAGCGAGACAGCCATAATAATTATTATGGCCTTGAAGACTTAAAAAAATCACCCACACGCACACTGCGTTGCCTTCCAAGTCTTACAGTACAATAATTACGATTACAATAAAATTACAATGGCAAGCAATGGAAATAGCAGACAGTCAATCGCCACAATAAAAGCGCATGCTTTCTTTCCAGGGCACTCAGCAGCAGGGAGAGAAAGAACGGGGAAGAATTATATGTCCGACTAATGACAAAAGGAAAGGGGATGAGGGATGAAAAGATTTTGGGAGAAAGTGCTAACAAGGAAATTGAGCTCCTTCGTTAGCATCTATATGGGTAATTGTCAGGTTGTTGCATACTGTCATTATTTTAGTATGTAGTTGTACTCTGTGTTACGTAGTTGTGATGGGGCGCAGAGTACCAATAGTAATAAGAATTGTTGAGTGAATGTTTGGTAAAGTTAATGTAAATTATGAGCTAGGAAGGTGGTGTAGTATGTACCACACGTTAAAATATATAAGCCAAGGAAAATGTTGAAAGGGGGTTTTCAAGTTTGACCTACTTGGTGTTTACTTAACATTTTCTATGCATTTCTTCTCTGTCCACTTCTCTTACAACCAAAACTACAACTACCCCAATCACCAGCACCAGCAGAACACGAACCAGAACCAGACCCACCGTCTTTCTATTTACCATTTACTACTCCTCATTTTTTCGACTCAACACTTATCCCTATACTATTGCCTATTGCTATTATATTATTATGTTATTCTCTGCGTTCGACTTCTATATATTCTATAAGAATTCGCAACTACTGTCACTGTCTACGTCTGTCTACTTATCCAAACGATAGCAATATATATATACCGTACTACACAGCTCTGCATCTGCACTATCACACTCCCAAGGCTCGACTTGCCCCCTTCTTCCAAAAAGCTTCATCTACAATTCCTCAACTTGACTTAAGGGGGAGACAGAAGCTTAATCGCGTTTTCTTCTAAAAACTAAAATATACCCCTGACTTTGTATTGTTGTCACCATTATCTCATAAATATAACATTTAGTTTTCCATTAGCAGATCAATTAACCGGAAGATTTTTGGTTCAGTTTTTGTACATAAAAACCAAAAATCGAGCCGAAATTTGTTCATTTTTTTCGGGTTGCCTAATTATGACTTTAACAGTAAATAAATAATCCTTCTTTGCTTAAGGCGTACTAAAAACAAAAATGTTAATATTGTAGCTAACTACATGAGAATTACTGTGGAAAAAAGTAGTTACAGGTACTTGGAATTAAAACTAGCTGAATATTATTTATATCTCTGATTGAAATACAAACTGATTACAGTATGCTACATGCATTGTATTTTCTAATTAAATACTTAATTACTGCATTAATTTTTTGATTATAATACAATTAGCTTTTAGCGATAGGGCTGCGCTGAACAAAAATTGCGTGTATTAGTACTACTTAATTGCTAGGCATATATTAATTCAAGGCAATCGGGTGAGTTCCGGTTCTCAGGCAAAACCAAACAGCCCGAACGGATCGGTTTTGGTTCGAGTTTTAAAAGTTCCACCTCTAAAAAATGGGTTACGCCCACAGATATAGAATACCTAGATGCCCTACTGTAATCTCTTTGCATGTGTTTTTTATGCGGCACTATGGATGAACTTATAGGTAACACTTTATCATTGCACCAAAAGTTCTCAGTAGTGGCGACATCAGCATTTTAACCTCTGAACTGCGTGTTTTCAAATTTGCCTCCTCAATTGCCTCTGCCGAGTATTTCTAAGGATGGAAACCATCCATCGATATCCTTGCAACTGCAACTTACGGCTAATCGAATATTACCAACCGTAGACTCTCGTAGCTAGTGCAAGTCTTAACTTGCACATCTGAGAGACACCTAGTTATACGGAAGCGAGCTGCAGCCTTGATGCTAAGCACACCAAAAATGCAGACGGCGCTTTGCCCCTGGCTGCCTTCCTTTTTCCCGGGGAGTAGTGTCTCTAGTTCTATATACCTCTGTGGTTACGCCACTGTTCGTAGTGATATCGCATCGTTTGTGTTTGTAGTGTGTTGTTTCGTCGAACTTTTTTCGTAATTTCCAGTTTCCTTATCAAGCTGCATTTGTGGTTGGCATTATTCGTTATGACAAATCGTTGACATTTTTCGGATCGACTATGTCGATTTCGGTTTTATTTTGAATTTGTAACCCGATAAGTTTCGGACCGGTTCGGGTTTAGAGCAAATTCATTGGATAGAAGCCTTATTTCCTAGGTGTTGCTCACAAGATGTGAGAAAAAAATATAGCATGTCACACGTCCCCACCGCAGACCTAACTTCAAGCACAAAGGTCTTCAGTCTCCCCCTCAACCACCATACTCTTGGCCTATAGTTATAGAATAGGATATCCATTTGCTATTACAGATACAGATACTTGACTTCTTTCCTTTGGTTTCCTTCTCATGTTGAGTACACAACACACACACACACTGCACTGCACTGCTCCATTCCTTGGCGTTTGGTTTGGTTTGGGAGGTGAGTTGCTTTACTGTTGTTGAGTTGATTATTTTATTATGCACTAGGACTGAGTCTGCCTGCGACAAGATAACATATGAGATAGATCTTCTCTCATCTCCTGCTCCTTGTCTCTCCCCACAACACTTGTCTCTCTGTACAGATTCATAGTCCCATTATTCTACACTCAATCTGATTTCTTGAGCATTTTACAAGTGTCCATCTATCTAAGTACTCGGGCTGCCTTCTCTTTCTGTCTTGTGTCTTCTGTCTCAAGTGCAACTGTATATATTTCTCTCTCTCTCTCACAAATAATAAAAAAAAGTCTGACTTGTCCCCTGCGTGATCAATAATAATTCTTCCTCTCTTCTTGCACTTCCATCAAATCAGCTTTATTTGTTTGGGTGAGATTACCATATATACTTACCTCTAAAAAAACATAATAATTATTACGTCCAGTTGAAATTTTTGTTTTTGTGTGTAGTAGTTTTTTGAACATTTTTTGGGAGAGAGTGTGTGACTGTGAGTGCTTTTCAATTTTAATATTTTTTTCAAATTAAGCTCACATATAAGTTTTGTGTGTGCATGTGTTTGTGTGTTTGTGTGTGTGTGTGTTGTTTTCTATTCTGTAGATTAATATTTTTTCATATTTATACATTTATTAACACGAGAGCATTTTTTCGCGTTGCGGTTGCTGTTGCTGTTAGCGTTCGATACTTTTGGTACAATCTGCGGGTATTTGCAAATAATTATTTTTGCATTATAATTTCTTAGTTTTATTGCATTTTTTGAAATTAGTTTTGATTTTCAAAAATTATTGCAAAAACGTCTTGCGTGCTTTAAAAATTTTTTGAGCATGAAATGATTCACCTATGACTCAAAATAAATTATTGTTAGTATTATTCGCTCAGTTATTAGAACCTATGTTATGTTTTTACCATAAGTATAAAATATGCGAATAATTATATTACAGTAGATACATGTCCAAGTGCCGTATTGAAATGTACAGAAGAAAAAAGAAAAGAGTAGGAGAGAGAGAGAGAGAGAGAGAAAACCACAAAAGAATTGTCGTCCTCATTTTCCCTTGTTACTCTACGCATACATTTAAATTTTACTATATATTTTGTGTGCTTTGGTTGTTTGTTATTCGACGTTCTGCCTCTGCTACTGCTGCTGTTGCTTGTTTCTTGAAAAAAAAATCGTTGAAAAGTGACCGCTGCGTCTTCGTTGTCGTCCTCATCTTCATCTCTGTAATCTCTGTAAAGTAAGAGAGGTGATGGACGATAGGAAGACAGGAGGTCTTTTGATTCTTTATATGGAACATAACAAAGCAAAATCTCAAAATCTACGCATTCTTCGTTGTATTTTTGGCATAGGTTTTTTTCTCTGATTTTCTTTAGACGTTATTGCGTTGGTTGGACCTTTTTTTAAAAGGTGAGGATTTGCGATGACTGACTTCGACTGAAACGAAAACGAAAACGAGTGACAGGGATATTCTTGAAATTATTTTTGATTTCGTGTGAAATGGTGAAATAATGGGATGATTTGTGTGTGAAATTTGCTTCATGATTTTTTTCTTTGATTTTGACTTGATTTCATTTGGGAAAGAGATTGTTCCAACTTCCATCCATCCAACCAAAGCCAAAGCCAAAGAGTGCGTTTAGTAGTATATACTGCTGATATATCTATATATCAGGAGGCGAGGAAAGGTTCCCAGTTTCACAGAGAAGGGAGCTCTCAAAAATAACGTTATGCAAAAATCTGGTTTGGCCCCCACCCCTCCCCCTGTACGTCGCTATTTTTGGTATGTACACTTATGTAAAGGATAGGGCGGTTGGACCCCTCCCCCCCAAAAAACGTCCAACGTTATTTTTGTGAGCTCCCTTGAAGCCTGAGAGAATGTAAATATAAAATCGTATATACATTTGTACGTAAAAATGTATCTAACATTATTATGCATTTGCTTGCGCTGACTGGTACTGGTTCTGGTACTGGTGAAGTGCTATGTGTATATGTGTATGTGAGTGTACTACATTTTCCTCAGTCGTTTCGTTCATATAAGGTTTTGCTTTTGGTCTTTGACTGTAAAATGTTTGTTCCCAAATAAATTTAAAGAGTTGAAATTATTATTCTTATGGCGGGTCTATTATACGCTATATAATGCAATCTAGGATTTTATTGAGCTATATAGGTACTTAGCTATATGAGTGAGATGCTATATAGCGATGCAGTCGGCTGATATTATATTTACTGTTACGAGCGTATTCCTTTCTTCTTATAGTTAAAGTAGTAGGTGTTTTTTTAAGTGTGTAATTAGTGGGAGTGAGTTTCTTAAGAATCTCATTTATATTTTTTGATGACTTTCATTTTTTATATATATTTTTATGAGAATTCACCTTGCCCCTCCTTTTCCCTCGGCTCGCCTCGTCTAATAATCTCACACAAAGTCTACAACCTATGGTCATAGCGGCTTAAAAAATTCTATATGCCTATGGATCCCTTATGTCAGTTGTTTGATTTTCGAGTTTGAGTTTTGAGTGGAATTCTCTGTGTTTTAGTAGTAGTAATTACGTAAAGGTTCTTTGGTGGAATTTATTTTGTTTTTTTCTTTACAAGATTCGCATCAATCACATCTTCAAAAGTTGAAACTTTGTATATTGTTGTGTGAGAAGGTATGTTGATGGCTATTAAAGCTATGCAATTATTATATGTATAGTGTGCATACATAATTAGAAGTTAGAAGTTAGAAGGTGTATGAATAATCCATGATAGCTACCTACTATTCTCAGGGCCGGACGAAGGAATTGCTTTTAGGCAGTAAGTTGTTTCCATGGAAAAACTACCATTTTGATTTTATTGATGGTTTTCTTTGGTAAAGCAAAATGTTGTATTTACATTTTTTAGAAAAGTGAAAAATATACTGTTTACTTGATTCAGAAAAGTGCAAAATGCTCTATTTACTTGATTCAGAAAAGTGCAAAATGTTCTATTTACATGTTTTGAGAATCGTGGAAAATGTTTTAATTCCATGTTTTTGAAATGTACAAAAAAAAATGTATTTGCATGTTTTTGAAAAGTCAAAATATGTTTTTTACACATTTTTAAAAACTGTAGAATGTTCCATCTACATGTTTTTTGAAAATTCAAGCAGTGTGGCCTGCCTATGCGCTGGTCGCATTGTCCGGCTCTGACTATTCTAAAGTTACAGAGCGTATAGCTTGCAAAGGTTGTGGGAGTATAAAATAATTATGTTTTTGTGATCTATATATTTATGCATGCAGAGCCTCCAATTGAAATTGAATACACTGCACTGTGTAGCACTGAATGAGCACTCTCCTTTGTCTCAACCGTTAGTTAGTTAGTCCTTGGAATTCAAAGTCTCTTATTTGAATTTTGGACGGTTATCTATTTATTTTCCCTTCGGCTTCGGCTTCTATTTCTGTATGTTTCTGATTCTGCGATTCGCAAATTAGTTTTGCTTCGTTTAGTTTTGATTTATAAGCTGCATTGAAAAATGTAAGAGACTTCTATTCTTTTTTTTTGAACGCATCTGCTGACTGCGACTACTTAAAACATTTTTTTATCATTTGCATTGTCAACTTGAAGTTTGGACTATGCTTCAAGACGAGGAGATCATCACAATCACAATGTGACTATTGTTATTAATGGTTTTCTGCGGAATTCCTTCGCATCTCAAAATCTCAATCTTATAGCGCTTGTCATCTTTGTAATGTGATTGTCACTTTAATTTGTAATCCCCAATCCCCATGCGTCCTGTATTTGCAGATATTTTATTTTTTTAAATATATATAATGGATATAGTTTATTTTCAGCTTTTGCTGTTAAGTAGTAGTATATCATTTGGGAAGAACCAAAATGACCCATATCCAATTTAAGCTACACAATCAAAATGAGTTATGTCATAAAAACAAAATGATAAAAATGCGTAAAATGTTAATTCAGAGTTTTTGAAAAGTGTAAAATGTTCTATATACATGTTTTCGAAAAGTGTAAAATGTTCTATTTACATGTTTTTGAAAAGTGTAAAAATGTCCTATTTACATATTTTTTAACAGTGTAAAATTTTTAATTTACATGTTTTTCAAAAGTGTAAAATATTCTATTTACATTGTTTTAAAAATTGCATAATCTAGTATTTAAGCGTTTTCAAGACATATTTCAATATTTTTGTAGATAGTTGATATTGTTTTTAGCTAAAAAAAAGGATACGGGTCATTTTGGTTCTTCACAGACGATCTATTATAAAATACAGTACGTTCAACCTCAGTGACGAAATTAAGAAATCCATAAATATCCTTAGTTATTGCTATTTTGAGATGTGAACTGAAGGCTTTAAAACAAATGTTTCCCACCAATACCAATACCAATACCAAAAACAAATCAATGCAAAACCACATTAATAATTTATTCAGGTGTTTTTGTTATCCTTCATTGATTTTCGTGTACGTAATTTTTTCTAATTGAATGAGCTGTCAGCAACACATAATTTCTTACAAATATTTAGTAGACTGAGAATTTGAAGGAGACAAAAACAAGCATTTTGGTTTACTTGTGAGACGTTGGATTTAGTTGGTCGTTTTTTGCAGGGATTGAATTCGTTGATTTTTGTTTACCCAAAATGTGCACTTTCATATTGGCAATAATATTACCATTACCTGCATGGAATGGAATGGAAACGTAATAATCCACCTTCAGGAGATTAGACCCGCCTCCCCCACAATTTTTATTTATTTCCACTGTCCAAATATTATCCTATCGTATCTTGTATCACTTCATCCTATTGAATTTGAATTTTGCAAATTCGTCTTCGTCTTGTTTTAACCTCAAATAGTGAAATAGTGAAGGTATAACTATATAGCAAAATGTGTTCATGCTTCGTTACATAGAATTACCTATTCACATTATTCACAAAAGATCAAGCATCATCAGCATGAGCATCAGCACCTGGTCCTGGTCATGACGAGTAATTAAAAAAAGGTTCGAGCAAGGTGAACATCTCATGATTTTTCTTTGAGCAGTAAGTAGGAGTTGAAATTTCTGTAGAAAAGAATGTCCATGGAGATGGAGAGTAAGTAGATGTTGTTATTGTCATGTATGTATTGCTTTGCTCATGACGCTGGACGTGTAGCAATAATTAAGAATGGCTCATAATAATAATTGTTGAAGGATATGTTATAAAAGTTGATATTTTTGCACCATGATTTTGGAATTGAGAATATAGTAGATAGCTATGTATAATATTATAGATTTCGATACGATTACATTTCAGTCAGTGTGGGAAGTCATAGGGATAAGCTTTGTGGGTGGGAAGTACAAAAATATATGATATGGCTCAGGAATTCAGTCAGGATGGAATGGATGGATGATAATATGATTATTTAGATATCAAATTGTGATTTGTTAGAGTCTTCTGTACATTTATATTTGTACATGGATAAAATTGGAAGATAGCAATTTATACTAGTTGGCAGGTTGTCGTTCAGGGCCTGACGAAGGAATTGCTTTTAGGCAGCAATTTGTTTCCATACAAAAACCACCATTCTGATTTTATCGATGGTTTTCTTTGGTAAAGCAAAATGTTGTATTTACATGTTTTAGAAAAGTGCAAAATATTCCTTTTACTTGATTGGGAAAAGTGCTCAATGTTCTATTTACATGTTTTGAGAAAAGTGGAAAATGTTTTACTTCCATGTTTTTGAAAAGTCAAAATATTGTAATTTACATATTTTTGAAAAGTGCAAAATGTTCCATTTACATGTTTTTTTAAAATTCAGGTAGCGGGGGCTTCCTGCGCTGGCCACATTATCCGGCCCTGTTGTCGTTTATTTAGAATGTATAATATGGAATTTACCTATTGTTAGTTTTAGGAACTCGTGATTTCAGGCTCAGGCTCATGACTCAGGAGGCTTCGTCTACTTATTTACTAGTGTGTGGTTTCGTAGCCTTTTTTCGTAGTCGTAGTTTACTGCGTATGGAAGTTAATTTGGCCTTGGCCCTTAAAAACAGGGTAAATTCTAGTTTATGACGTCCAAGTTAAAATAAACAATACAAACAAGTCATGATCATTGGAAACATTGGGCAGTAGTTATATAACATAACATAAACGTGGAAAGTACAAACTTACAGTAATTAGTCATTCTGTAAACAACTTTTATAATACCTATAAAACAAACAGCGGCAGTGGCTGATCATTTTTCAAAAATTCATAGCTCTAAATTTAAAAACTTCTTTCAGATATTCTGTCTTCATCTTAGGTCGAGAGATATTAGGTAGAAGCTACCCAGTAAAAAAATTACTTGTATACTTCATGTATTCAGACAAAGCCTGGGAATTTACTGCTACATATATGCAGTCTACCCCTTAATGTAATATATCGCCGTTGCAAATGCTCTATCAGTCCGCCCCTGATATCCGCAGCATTACAAGATATGCAAATCTCTGAGATTTTTGTCTACATCTTTATTAGTGAATTTATTAATCAATGCAATTTATTTCATTATTTTAATTTTTTTATGATACTACTTAATAAAAATAAACTGTCCCTTTAACGATAAGTCAAAACCAACATTCAACATTGGCTATGACATCTACCCAAAGAAATTTTATTATGCAAAGGAACGAAAACGAAACGAGTCAAAAACTAAACTAACTATATACTATACAAAAATAAATCTGCGGAACCTGAAACTGCAAAAACTGTGCAAACTGCTTGAAGAAGGGTGGATCCTTATTTGTACATTTATCTCCATATCCACAGACTGGGCACGAACAAGAACAACCGACGGACAGACAGGGACTTGTTTACCTTGAAAAATAATATTTCCTCATTCTACTTGGGTAAATGGCAAATATGGACGACGGCGGCGGCGGTTATTGTGTAGTAGTATCGTAGGACAATGGACAAGTCGTCTTACTACTATACAGGGACTATAGTGACTGAGGGTGACGGCATTAAAATAAAGTACCCTGCAGATCTCTACATAATAATGTCATGTCGCAGTAGTTTGGCTATTTGGCCGACGCAGGTATTAAAAGTACCTGCCTGCCTTTTACCTACCAACCTTACATGCCACTTCACACTATAAGCTAATGTGAACTGGTAGATATAATATTATGTATTAAATGTCTCTCCTACACATATTAGTATTTGCTATAGAGTTTGCTTGGAGTCAAGTGGCTAAAAGGTAAAGTATAAAGTGGTAAATAGCTTTGCAGTTTGCTTTGATAGTTATTAGTGCTGATCACTGGATGCGCACCGTATTTCTTCAAATGTACAAAAACTACAAAACCCTGTCGCATCCATCTACTATCAACTATATAGCAAACAGACCTGCGTTCGCAATTATTTTTTGTAAGCCCGCTTCCTATTCCTATTAGGAACCATACTGAACTCCCGCCTATAGCATTCAAATGTGCACATTTTAGACCCGCTTACTGTGCTATATAGACAGAGCCGGATAATGTGGCCAACGCAGGCTGAATGAGTTTTTAAAAAACATAAACGGAGCATTTTGATGCTTTCAAAAATATGTAAAAAGAATATTTTGACTTTTTAAAAACATGCAAATACATTTTTTTTACGCATTTCAAAATCATGGAAATAAAACATTTTTCTTAAAACATGTAAATAGGACGTTTTGCACTTTTCTGAATCAAGTAAAAAGGACATTTTGCACTTTTATAAAACATGCAAATACAACATTTTGCTTTCCCAAAGAAAACCATCAATAAAATCAAAATAGTGGTTTTTGTATGGAAACAAATTGCTGCCTAAAAGCAATTATTACTTCGTCCGGCCCTGTATGTATACCGGGACTGGAACCGGGATAGCAACCGAGACCGGCTGTCTACAAAACACTAAACAGAGATATACGGTATTAATTCCTAATGGTGTTTGAAGTGGAGGGTGTAGACTTTTGTAGAGAGTACAGTTTACAAGGTTTATAGAGGTTGTATTTCTTGGAGGATATATTATATTCTTCTACAATATAACATCATGGCAAGTTTTGGTTTGTTAGTTGTAGTTGTAGCTGTGGTGTACAGCCATCGCAGCTCACTCACCAAAACGAACGCAAACCAAACACCAACAAAGTAACGGTAGATGAAGATATGATATCTTTTGTAACTGTTTCTTTTATTTTCAGTTTCCCTTGCTCTAGTTTCTTTTTTCTTCTCTCATATATATTCCATGCTCTCTCTGTGTCTCTCTCTCATATATATATATAGATATATCCTCACTCCTTCGCTTCACTTACTAGTTAGTCACATGTACACATATATGCCCCTTACTCACCATCATCATCACCATGTCCATGTCCACTGATGACTATGAACTGCACCACTGTATACACTGTCAGCACACCTCCAATTTAGCCGCTGTATATTTCTCACCATTAAACAACATACGTACTTATAAGCGACTCTCTCTGTTTTGTTTTGGTTTCTTGAATATACTTCTCACGTTAATTCCTCATTCTGTATTTGGACTGTATATTGAGGATCGTGGCTGAATTTACTTTACAGTCCATATTTGACCAATTTTTTTAGTGTGTGCATAACATGTTGCCTATTTTGTACATAATAGAACCTCTCTCAGCCTTTGCCTTTGCGGGATGATACTATTAATATGTATGTGTCTTTCCCCTCATCATTCACACCTATGTTGTAGTATATAAGGTTGTAAGTTATACTGATAAGGGGGAAAATGGAGACGAGACGCATATAGAGTTTATAGCAGATGGAGATGAATTGGGTTGTTTCGTCTTGGTATTTGGATTTTGAGTATACTAATACTGCTGCTGGTGCTGATCTCTGGGTGTTGGGTGTTGGGTGTTATATTATTATTGTGTCCTGGTTTCACAGGATGTTGTTGATATTATTGTTGTGATGATGAGTGGAAGCTGAAGTTGAAGCTGAAGTTGAAGTCGAAGTCGAAGCCCAAGTCGAAGTGAAGGCCCACAGCGTGGTAGTGTGGTAGTGTATATAGATAGTGACATAGACAATTTAAATGTGAATTGCATATAGCCTGCAGCAGCTTTTTTAAAAAATAAAAAAACTATAATGTGCAAATTTTATTGACTATACACAGTGCAGTGCAAATTGGTGTAACTGACTATATCTGTAGTGATTGAGAAAAATTATTTTGTAAAAGTACTCAAGTAATTTTTACTACCACTACCACAGGATTAATTTACACAGCTCGTAATTTTTGTAATTTATTTTATCCTTTTTTAATAAGTGAACGCATATAATATATCTGATTTTAGAAAACAGTTATTATTGCTATATAGTGGCCGTTGGGTATATAGTGATTTAGTAGGTTTCAAGTTCAGTACAATAAAAAAAGTTTAACGTTTACTTTATCGCTTTTGATGCGACTTGGGTAAGTGAGAATTTTATTATTTTAAGGGGGCTCTACAATGTAAATTGAAATTTGCAATGTGTTTCATAATTTCTTGTTTCAAAGCGGTGCGGTGTTTTAATTAGCGTTATAGTAATACATCCAAAATGTTTCCAAAAACTTGTAGGTGCCGTCCGTAGGACGGGCCGGGGCCGGGGCCGCTCCACTTGTAACAATTATAATTTAATAATTCCAACTCATTCGCGTGCAATTTTCAAATTATGCCTTTTGCGTGCACAATTTTCCACGCGTCCAAAAAGGGTTCGGCCCAGTGGCCACTGAGTGTAGTGTAGTGTTAGCTTGTCTAAATTGCCTAAATAGGCAATTTAGACGCATGCATGTGCATGTATTGAGATTATTTGAGATTGAAGGCCTTTAACTGCGGGTGGATGTGGATATGTGGATAGTGCATGGCTAAATAGGTAATAATTAATGAGTTGCATATTACATTGTATAAGACATTGTATTGGGATTCTTTATCTGTTTCTATAATTTGAAAAAATTAAGTGAAATGATAATTATCACATCTTCTCGTCGTCCTTTATATTTTTGATAATTTATTCAAATTAAAAATGACAATTTATTTTTCTACAATGTAGTAATTAATTGTCGTTTATCACGTCTACTTACTAGTTAGGCCATGTAATATATTATGTATCATAAATTATGCATTATGAGCGCATACAAATACAACCTTTAGGACAGATTGTCTTGTTAAAATATGTCAAAGAATATTCAAAATTCGAATGTACTTTTAAGTACTCTCCTCATTTGTCTGACTGATTTAAACAGTAATAATGCAAATGCAATATAAGCTGTGTAACTGTCTCCAAGGATAAGATCCGGTTTTTGTACAGTAGTAGTATCAGTTTAGTGCAACAAAATTCCACGTTGGATTTATTATGTAAAGACTCCATGTTATATTCTATGTATGATTTATCCTCTATACTCTAAAATATTGCCATATACAATTTATGTTTAAGTGCTTTAACTTACGGTTTTTTTAATGATCGTGAGATGTAGATAATAATAAATATGTAGCAGTAGTCTATAATTCGCATGTTGAGAGTTATGTAAAGTATTATTACATATTATATATGTAGTGGAGAAAAAAAAACGAGTCAGGGTCAGGATCTGTGTTCGTTTAATTTTTAAGGTAAATGCTAATGTGAATTGAATCTAATATATGGTATGGTAGGTACTAAAATATTTTGTATGGTCATTCATATGATACTGATACTAACAGCAATAGCAACTTGGTAACAACGTGGAGCGTGCAACGCTCTGACTTGCCAATAAACTCTCTCATCAGGCAGAATCCGTTCCAATTATTTATGTTATTTTTCTTACTCAATTATGTTTATGTCTGACTTTGACTTACAGTGTGTGAGATTATTTAGCATTCAGTTTGCTATGATATGACATTGTATTCATTTCTTGTACATTTTTTTAATTTTCTTTCTTTCTTTGTGTGTATGTATGTATAGGTTTGCAATGGACTGGAGAGCGATACTTTTCTTTTTCCTCATCATCGCCATTTCTCAAGGAGGTATAGTAATAATAGTTATTTCTTTATTTCTTTTTTTATATTTTATTTTATTTCTAAGCCATCATATTAATTTTCGTATTTTATTGTCTATAATAATAAATATTATTTCGTGTGTTACTAAAAAATTACTAGGTTAAAAGGTAATTACTAGTTGTGTTGTATACTAATAATAATAATAGTAATGGAATTTAATTAGGTTCTTGCTACATCGTGTGGGATTGCACATAATAGTAAAAGTATATAGGCGCATGTATATAGTATAAGGGTGTGTTTTTTGGTTTTTAGTAGGTATGTTATATATCAATTTAGTTATTGTAATGAGAGAACGAAACAAAATTTATTTCCCTATATTACAATACCACTGTTGAATGTAAAATTAGCCATAGGAATAGTCGAATAGGGGACAAATAATCCTAGAAATAATGACCCTATATGTCACCCCACATATAGAGCTGGTTATATGTAATTCGATAATGAGATGAAACAATTGAATTTAATATCTAAAACAAAATTATCAATAAATCTACAATGCACAAGATCGTGTTCCTGTGGGTGTGGGTGTGGATGTTGGTTTCGTGGGTTGACAAGATGGGAAGTTGAATCGTAAAAATTTTGAGGAAACAAGAAGCATAGCAATAATAATGATATAGCCTTCTTTTGTAATTAATTTTTTAAAAAAGTGCAATTTAAATTGCGGAATATAAGCAGATTTTCTTTCAAGATTTATATCGGAACAAAAGATTATATTATGCACATTGCACATTGTTGTTATCATTAATCATTGTTACTATAATGTTTACCTTGTGCTCGCGCTTCTGTTCCGTTTGGGAGAGGCCCATATATTTTTATTGTGTGTTCTACTTATTGCTTTCCATTTCTGTTCGAGAGCGAATTGAGTCAGTGCAAAGTTTGTGTAAGTAAGTACTTTTATTTAGTCGTCGTCGTCGTGAGATGCGGACACCACCAACACCAACGTGGATTTATTGTGTGTACAATGTGAATTGAATTTAGGCAAAAATAATTATGTATAATAATTGTAATTATTATTATGTGCAATTCAAATTCAATTGGAGTCAACATCATTAAAATTAATGTATATCTGCGGCTTGAGTCTCTCTGCACTAGGTGAACACGTTGTGAATATTTGATTCTATTACTTGCTATTAATTAATTTTATATCTTTTCGCTTGAGGCCAAAAAGCCTAAAAATGTAATCGTGAGTCGATGTCGCGCGATTGCCAGGCTGATAATAGTGTAGTGGAAATTATAAGTGGAGAAAATTCGTGGAAAAATGACATATGTACCTACCTATAGATTATGGTTTTGATAATAATACTGGACTATATTATAATGTTTACATATGCACAGTGCTTAAATTCTTTAGAAAAGGATGAAAGGATTTAGAGTATGTATATGATATGACCTCCTGTCCTGTTGGCAAATGGGACTCAGCTACGGGCTACGGATACTCTCATACTCTCATTAGACAATATCACTCTCTTTATTTTCTTGAAAGTTATACTACTAACCTATGGATTAAATAAAAATGTTGAGCTTTTAAAGCATATCACTTACTTTGATCCATTTTAATGATGTCCCGATTTTGGGAGAACTTTTATCATTATCATTATCATCTGGGTCACGGACCCTGGACCAACACGAATGAACGAACGAGATTTACTCGATTGACAAATAGTAGATAGAATCATATCATATACATATATTTTCGAAATTAAAGACGTTTTTTCTCGAATTTCGAGAAGGTAGCATTACTAACAATAACGTATTGATATTGGAACAGCCAAAACTGCCAACAGACGGTTAAGATTTCTTATGGTATTTAACAAATCGAAAACTGTCTTTATAAACTTTTAACCATTGAGCAGTGTGCAGCGCTTTGATTCGATATTAAAAGATGAAACCTGTCTAGTTTTCCATTTTCCAGTTTTTCCAAATTCCAAATTTAGGAAGTACGTTTTATTAGATACTGAAATTACTGAATTAAAAAAAAAATTATTTTGGTTTTCAGTTAAGTAAGTAAGTACATAAGTAAATGCTTTATTGTCATATTTCACACTGCGAATAATTACACTGATTTTCGGGAACATACATTTATAAACTTTAAACTATACTGCAGAGCAGAGTAGTAGTATATCCAATGAGAAAATATAAATACAGCAGTTTATATTGATATATACTACAACAATAATAATTACAGCCTACATATTATAGTTTGTTTAATAATTATGGTGAATTCTTTATAGACAGCAGATTAAAATTAATCAGCGACTATTTTTCCATCAGCAGCACGAAACGAAACAAAATCCCTATTTAAAAAGTATACCTAAGGTTAATATTAAGGTAGTATACCTCTACTTAACCAAATCTCGTTTAAACCTTTGCTCAATCAAAGTTATATCCTTGATATGAAAATGAATGAACGGCGACGGCGACCGACGGCGTTTGTGCGACTTGTGCCTTCGTGGTTGAAGAAAAAAAACAAAAAGGCAACTTTTTTGTTGTGAAACCTTCTTATTACTCAGCAAAAAATATAGAGGCTTCTACTTAAATATAGCTCATACTTTTCTGTAGCATGATAATCACATTCAACATTGAGCTTACACTGAGTTTGGATAAATTCACGGTTTATTACAAGTACGAACTTTTAAAAAGGTCAAATTTATTGTTAGATTTTGAAGTCCTTGAAAATTGAGCATTGCTACAAAACCTGTTTCTATCATATACAAAATGTAAAGTACTTAAAGAAATGCAGAAAAATCAAAAGTGAAATATAAAAACTGGCGATAGGATAAACTTAAAAATATACTAGTTGACTTATAAAAATTCTCCAGCTATAGTATGCGCAATATTAAAGGGTAAAACAAAACGAATGGGTATCCGGACCATAGAACCTGCTCTTAAACTTAAACGGCTCAGAAACTAAATGCCTCTCGATTTTTCTCTATTTGCGATGTTATTAGTTAATTTAATTATTCATGTTTTAATCTTGAAATTTCAATTGCGCTGTAAGGTTTGTAACGATCAATATTTAGTAGCATATATTTAGCCTTTACAGAAAACAACTTGTAGGTCAAAAGAAGAAAAATATCATATGATATACAGATTTAAATTGTCGATAAAAATGCAAGTGTCAGTTTCTTTTAAGCTGAAGTCAGTTCAGTATTGAATTATGACTTAAATTAGTATATTACATTAGTAATAATTGATAGGCATCGTAAGTTACGGTTAAATATTGTAAGTAATCAAAATATAATTTCGAACCAATTTTAAAATTACGATGAATTTCTTTTTGTGATTATAGAAAGCCCAAGACAAAGACTTCGACTTCGACGCCGAAATAACACAGTATCTGATAGTTTGCCATCCTCCAGCAGCAGTAATTCAATTCGTGTCAAACCAAGTGGTAGTTTTAGTCGGAAGAGTGCTTTAAGCAGCAGTAGTAATAGCGATGTCGTCTCATCTTCTGATTCCGATAAAAAACTCGTCTGCTACTACACCAATTGGTCACAGTACAGACCCAAGATTGGGAAATTCCTCCCGGAAGATATCCCAGCTGACTTGTGCACTCATCTCATCTTTGCTTTCGGTTGGATGAAGAAAGGTACAGTATTTCCGTCCTAATTCCTTCTCAGTATATTTTTAATAATGTAATTAGGTACACATAATATACATAGGCACGTGGGCCGTGTACTACACAATGCGGTTCTATATTTATTCCCGGATGTAATGTATCCTGTATTGGTGTAAGTAAAAGGTAAACGATACTACTGCTCCAGACACCAAAACCATAATATGACTCATTTACCTTGGAATTCGAATAGAATTACCTGTATAATCATGCTCTATATACCAAAGTGCCTTTTAATTTTATTCTATGAGATTAGTCATAGTGCAGTGACAGCGGCATTCAAATATATTATTTCTTAATTTCTTTCTATTTATGTATATAGCGGATTGATCCGACTGATAATTATATGCATGACTTGGATTGCCGATGGGGAAGGAGATTGAGATTCGAATTAATATAGTTGGTCCTGATTGTGATCGAAGGCATAGTTTGATTGACAAGGCGAACAAAGTAGAGAAGTAATTAGTCGGAGAAATAGACACATGCATTTTGTAGGTACCTTTAGTACGAGTAATATAGTGACTGGGTAGATAGAGATTAAATTAAGCTGTATAGTAAGCAGGCGCGCATCCAATTATAGCCCTTATACAACAATTAGTAAATATTTAACATGGGGAAACATACGGGCGTTTAATTCAAACACATTAGGTAGATTAGCCAGCCCCCTGTATGAAAATTGTCTGGATTCGCGACTGGTTATTGGTTCTGATTGTGAGTAAATGATCAATTGGTTTATTAGTACATAGGACATAGGTAGTTACAGTTTTTTCTGATCTCTTTTGGTCTGCTTTTAAAGTATGAAACGTATGTGTTGTTATGTGTCTGTGTGTCCCAACAACGGCAGCAACAACAGCAACAACACTATGGCCCATGCTCTGCTATGGGACTTGCACAATTTAACTGACGATGTCGATGAGAAGTACGCAGAGGAAATTAATGGGAAACAAGAAATCTCGATCTCGACTAAACTAACTTAACATGTACACATCGACATCACCACACAGACTCACACATATTACAGACCACATTCTACTTTACTTTGTGCTTCATGCCTTTATTATTAACAGATGCACATATACCTAATTACCTATATCCTACAAGCCTAAATACCTCCAAACTTTGTCATGTTTTTCCTATTACCCCATAAACCATATTTAGTCTATACTATTTACTATACTATGTAGGTATATAGCCATTCACTTTATATTTCATGCATTGTTTTTATATTAATCGTCGCACTGAAGAAGCATTGTGGCGCAAGTCCCACGCAATCACCACTGGGCTTACGCCAAAAATGCTTCTTCAAAACAGATTATATATTGCAAAGATCCATCTCTTTATTATTTTATGCGTTGAATTGCACAGGGCACAGAGAGTTGCGATGTGTAGCATATTTTTATTGAGGAGTGGAAATTATAATAATTGAAATGTCGCTTACTACAAGGAAATGATCACAATAAGCATCTTGCCATAACGGCCTAGTACACTATTATATTTTTAATGAAAAAAGGACACGTGAAAAAAATTAAAATGGTTTACGATTAGTGCAAAAAGTAAAAGAGCATGGTACGAGTGGGCAGTTTTCCTCGTAAAAATAAAAGTGTTTTTACTTATACGTACTGCGTTAGCTTAGTTTTTTTTGTATGCATTATTATTAGGTTCTTGCTTTGCCTTTAAGTAAAAATATTTTTGATATTGAAGAGAAGCTGTATTTATTTTTATAATGAATAACAAGGAAGATTCTTTCTGCCTTATTATCTTATCAGTAAAGGAGCTTTCGGATCCGGAATTTCCGGACACGGTTACGGTTGAAGGCGTAAAAATGCAATAATTAAATAATACAACAACAACATCCGTTTAATTATCATTAGTGGTAAAATTCTCATTTGAACCATATCCTTAAGCCATAAGCAATCCCATGTTATTCTGTTCAGAAAAAAAATAATTACCTTGCTACTTAAAGTATATTTGGCTGTTTTGCATGGTGTGATTGGTTGTGACTATTAGTATTTCCTCTTTAGATTTGTTTTCTTATTCGTATATAGTTGACTTTGTATAGTAAAATAACATTGTCTCTGCTTCTAATAAAGTATTTTCCGCTTCCTTAGAGATTATATTGCAGAAAACAAAGTCTATGTGTGTCCGTGTGTTGCATTGAATTCTGGATTAACTTACCTAAATTGCATTAGAATGCATAATAGGTTTGCCTTATATTGCTTTAAGAGCCATTATACTTCCTTGATTTGACGCTTTATATTTTTTTGTTTGCTGAGTTGAATTTTTTGTTCTCCTGTAACTGAAATACCTATAACTCTTGCTTGATCGGAATTCACAATACCATTTTGACATAATCATACATATAGCTATATAGGTAGACTGCGACTGCATATTTTATAGGTCTATAATTGACGTGAGAGACAATGTTAAGTACATAGTTAGGACTTGGGCTTGGTCTCTGTGTCTCTTGTAAGTTATCCCTTGAGCTCACTCACAGTCAGAATATGAACGAATTTCAGCTACCGCCTTTTTCACGCATATCACAACGTGCAAAAAAAATATTTAATCTGTAATGCAACCATGAACCAACAACCAACATTAACCAAGCCCATGAACAAATCCACGAGAGCGAACGCATTATTATATTGTATATAATTATTATCTACTTAATGTATATAGTCTATACGCTTTTCCGCAGACTGTGATTGTACCTATACCTATAGTGCTAAAAAGCATATCGTGACTCTTTTTTTTGCTTTAATTTAATTCCTTGAAGCCAAAAATCAGTCCATTCAAATTCGAATGCAACCTTTGGTTTAGTAGACATAGAATAGGTATGACTGCATAAATTATGTCAATTGTTTATGTATAGCTAGAAAATATCAGTTAATTCCCAAGTCCGATGCCGATGCCGAATATACATAATGTAGAAGCAAAGGTAAAGTGAGGTAGGAGCGTATCTATGATTTTAAAAAAAATCCTAACCGCAAACTCTGTTATACGCTATGCTCTGCTCTTTTAAATATTGGTTTCGTTTGACTGACTGCTTTTAGATATAAATGTAAAAGGCATGCAGGTAATTTTCTTCTGGTTCCTTTCTTTTACTTTGAGTTCACACACACGCCTACTCACCACTATCACCACCACCACCACGAAGTCACACATTGTTGGCATTTGTTGGTAGGTAGGTAGGTACAGGTACATAGATAATCTAAGCAACAAAGGAAAAATGCATAATATGAACTACCTACTTATACATTGGTGGTATTGGCAGCCCGCAAGGTTGTCACGTGACCGACGGAATTATAATTATTATTTACTATTATTGAAGCCTTAAGGTTCTCTCGCGCAATTAGATTCAAGCGTAATTGTACGTTCCAATAACAAGAACACGTTCCCTGTCTGCACTCTCAAAGTGTATCAGTAGTAATAAATATCAGTAATCTCGCTATATGGTCGAAGTCGAAATATAATTATGTGGATCACTTATCTTTGTTATAATGCATAATAATATATTATCAGTATCAATATCTTATTTACTGCATTAAGCAGAGTTAAAACAAAACAAAGATTATTATTGACTAGAATTGAAATTGAGTTTGGTGTGACCGTGACAGGAGTGAAATGGAAATGAATGTACTAATGTAATTTAATGTAATGAAATAATAATGTAAAACTTTCAATTGATTTCAACAGGGAAATTGAGCTCTTTCGAGTCCAACGATGAAACAAAGGATGGCAAAGTGGGACTTTACGAGAGAATTAATGTTTTGAAGAAACAAAATCCTAAGCTTAAAACACTTTTAGCTATTGGTAAGTTTCTCATTAATTAATTATTACAAAATGAAATTAAATCACTATCATTTATGGAAGAAAACTGGAGCCTTAGCGAATACCTCACTGCACTATTGTAAAATTGATGCTATTCATCATTCATGTTAGTTATTGAACTATTTTGATGAGGTTTTATTACGGAAAATGGGATGATATAATGAATGGTATAATACTGACACACTGAGTGGGATTTTGTACGTACAGGTGGCTGGTCTTTTGGAACTCAAAAGTTCAAGGAGATGTCCAACAGTCGCTACTCTCGTCAGCTCTTTGTTCTCAGCTCAATCCCATACTTGAGAGAGCGGAATTTTGACGGTTTGGATATTGATTGGGAGTATCCTAAAGGTTCTGAGGACAAGGCCAATTATGTTCTCCTTCTTAAAGGTAAAACAAAATAAATGTCTCTGTAAGTAAGCATCTACAGAGAATTCTCAACATGTGAACATAATATCGACAGTGAAGATTCAAAATGGCACATTTCCGTTTTTTAGCTATTAAAAAAGATGCAATACCTACAAAAACTTAAAATAACTACCTACACTTTGTTCCTAAAAACATGAAAAAAAATATTTTGAAGTATTCAAAAATATGTAAATTGAACATATTGTACTTTTCAAAAAAACATTGCAAATAGGAAATTTTGTATTTTTCAAAAACCATGCAAATAGAACAGTTCGTATTTTTGAAAAAACATGCAAATTAAACATTCTTCACTTTTTCAGAAACATGTAAATTAAAAATGTTGCTCTTTTAAAAAACGTAATTAATTTATGCATATTAAATTATATCTCATGGAGTGTGTTTTTATATAGCTCATTTAAATTCCAGCTTAAATAAGATACTAATGGGCCATTTTGATTCTTCATTTACGACACACAATTTACAAATCATATTTACTAAAAATTGTTAAATGTAAAACACAAATATCCCTGTATTAAATTTAAATTTAATGTTTGTACTTGCACTTTGACTGTTGGTAATTATAGAGCTTCATGAAGCATTCCAAGCGGAAGCGGAAGAGTCGGGTAAACCAAGACTCCTTCTCACAGCAGCCGTTCCAGTCGGTCCAGACTCCATTCGTGGGGGATATGATGTCCCAGCTGTCTCCACGTAAGTCCACCATATTAGTAGACAGCTTCGTTCTTCTAAGGAGACTAATAAGGACCGACAATTCACTAAGGAACTGGGAAGATGATGACCGCTATAGAAATGAAACTTCAATTTTTTAATGTTGACCCTAATTTTACTTTCTACTCCATAGCTATCTTGACTTTATAAATTTGATGGCATATGATTTCCACGGAAAATGGGAGTCTCAGACTGGTCACAATGCACCCCTCTATGCCCCCTCCTCAGACACCCAATGGAGGAAGCAGTTGAGTGTGAGTCATGCCGCAAGTATTTGGATGAAGCTGGGAGCACCCAAGGAGAAGCTTGTCATTGGAATGCCCACCTATGGACGATCCTTCACTCTGACTGATCCCGGGAATTTCAGTGTTAATGTGGCCACGAAGGGTGGTGGTACCGCTGGAGTGTACACGAGAGAAGGAGGCTTCTTAGCATACTACGAGGTATATCATTGCATAATAAAGCATAGCATGACTTAAAAATTACAATAATTGCAAATGATGTTGAAAATTTGCTTAAAAAATTTCAATTCAAAAATACTTGCGACTAAAATATTTTACATTTTACTCACATTGATGATGTATTTTTTGCGGTATTGTTATATTTTCTTTTTTATGGATTCCATAGATCTGTGAGATATTGAAGACGAACAAGGCTCAGTACATCTGGGACGATGAGATGAAAGTGCCATACTTGATTGATGGAGATCAATGGGTTGGATTTGATGATGAGAAATCCATCAAAATTAAAATGGACTGGATCAAATCCACTGGCTTTGCTGGGGCTATGGTCTGGACTGTTGACATGGACGACTTCCGGGGGGATGTCTGCGGCGGCGGTGGCAAGTATCCTCTCATTAAAGTCATGAGGTATGTCTGCGGAGTGAAAAATAAATTGAAGAAAAGCGATATACAAAATTATACCCACTATAGGTAAAGTTATATTTTATCTAAACTGTAACCCTCTCTTTAACCGAATAGAGAGGAAATGATGGGGATCAAACGTGATGGTGTTCCAATCGACTGGACTAAGCATTCCAAGAAGATTGTTGTCAAAGTCAAACCTGAAGCAGTCTCAATTCCAGTGGGTGAAGTTATCAAGAGGAAGCTTACCAAGGAAAAAGTAGTCGTTGAAAGTGAGGAAGAAGAGGAGGAGGAAGACAACCTTAATAGTAATTTGCTGTCATTGTGTAGTTTTCCTATTTTTATTTAATTTAATTTATTACGTTTTACAAGTTTGAGCTTAAAGTAACAGCTTAAAGTTATGAAGTTAAAATCTTAATGCTAATTTGCATGCTCTAAATCGTTTTTTATCCCTGCGTTATGTCTGGTCTCGACAACAGAGATCAATTGTAGAAGGCGAATTTTGACCTCATTAATCATCAACGTAGGCTACTACATATTATATTGTAAATTATTGGATCAATGTCTGATAGTGTTTTTTGTCCTTCCTAAACTGCAGCTCGCCCAGGAAACGTTGTTTGCTACATGGACAGTGCAGCCGTGAAACGCCGAGGGGCTGGGAAAATGTCCATTGACGCCGTTGACGGAAGCATGTGCACTGTTCTTATCTACTCTAAATTAACTCTCAAGGTGAGACATTTAAATAAATTATTTAAAAAATAACGTTATGGTGAGGTTATTCATTAATTTTCAGTTCCTTAGCCTTTCCATCCATTACAGTGCGACATTAATACACAAAATTGTGATTCAATCTAACAATATAAAAATCTGTAGTCGCAAAAAAGCTACTTAGGACGGTAGAAAATATCGCTGATGCAATGATGCTTTAATAATTTATGTGTGACTGAAAAAAGCAGGAAAAAATGAAACGGAAGAGTTGACATTGCTAGGCATGTATTCGCATGAAAGGGTACACATAAAAACTGAAATTTCGTGTACCTCGACTTTCGATACTTAAACAGCGACTGCTAAATAAAATTTAAAATGTAGAGAATTAATAAACTTAAATAATCAAGGACTGTGTGTACACGGAATAAAAACGATAACTCGAATCATTTGACAGGGAAAAGTATAAAAAGTATGTAACAATGCATTAAATTCTTGCAGGATAATTGATATAAAATATTCAAATTTTGTTTACAGGATAACAAAATCAATGCAGCTGATCCATCTGATGCTGAAGCTTTTGGAAAACTTCTTAAAATCAAGGAAAAGAATTCTGCGCTCAAGGTTAGTGTACAGCTACCTCTAAGCCACCATTGCACGTCGTTGACTTTTAAAGGATTGGCTTTTACGTTTAATTATATGTATAAGTTTGCTACTATGTATATATTACTCAATAAATATCACGTTTTGAAGATATGGGAAAATTTTTATAATTTTTAGATTCTGCTTTCAATCAGTGGAGACTCATCCCTCAAGGAATTGACAAGTAGCGTGTACAGAATGAATAATTTCGTTTACGAGTCTGTCGAATTCTTGAGAGAGAATCAATTTGATGGAATCGATATTGACTGGAATATTGACTCAAGGTAAACAGCTCGTATAAATAGATATGTACAAACCTATAAAAATTTCAGATAATTATTACTTAAAAGAAAAGGAGATGTAATTACCATATAAATGACCGCCTTTGTTCCGTATAAAAAATCCGTATAAAAAATCCCTACTACTTACGTACAACAGACGCCAATTGATTGCCAATGTTAAACGATTCCAATTTCACTTGACTTTTGCTTCTTTAAAATCTCTTGAAATAGAACATCCAAGCCATACACTCAGCTCATCAAGGAGCTCCGCATGGCATTTGAAGGGGAAGCCAAATCCTCCAAAACCGAGCGCCTCACCCTCTCCACCAAACTCACGAATAAATCCATTAAGAATCTGGACATCGAAGATCTTTCTAAATATGTTGATTTCTTCAATGTGATCACTTATGATTTTAGTGATAATAAATTATCTCATCACTCCCCCCTTCAATCCATCAACGATGGAGATGAGAGTGTCGAAAATATTATCACAAGTTTCATCAAGCAAGCACCTAAAGAAAAGGTCAATATCGGAGTTGGGGCTTTTGGCCGTACTTATGAGTTGGAAGACAGTAGTAAATTTGACATCGGGGCTGGGATTGTTGGAGGTGGAGCTGGAGGTGGTGTCCTAGGTCAAAAGGGTTTCATGGCCTACTACGAGGTAATTCACCAATATCATTATCAACAAACAAAACCTATATATTCTCTCTAGCACTATCAATTAAATTACTGGAGTTTAAATAAACATGCATTACAAATTAGAAACTGTATTAATAGTTTGGTGTAAATTTCGATGTAAGCAATTTAATTTATTACTTTTCAGGTTTGTCCATTTTTGGATTTGGCGAACACTACACTAGTGTGGGATAATGAACAGTCCGTCCCATTCGCATACAATCAGAACCAATGGATAGGTTTCGATGATACCCGCTCATTGAAATCAAAAACAGACTGGCTGAAGGAAGAAGGACTCGGTGGAATCTTTATCTACTCAATTGATCTTGATGATTTCACTGGAGCTGCTTGTGGATCTGGGAAATTCCCACTCCTCAAGACTGTCTATGACGAACTCAAGACCTACCGAGTGGCTCTCAAGTATGATGGTCCTTATGAAGGTTCAATGAGTCCCGGTCCTGGGGGGAAAAAGAAGGGCGATCGTAAGTAACTTATTTTTAAACGAATAATGAATAAAGAATATTGCGAGTGAAGACTCCAAATGCCCCACATCCATTTTTAGCTAAATGACATATTATCTCATTTTAATACTAGCTAAAATTGAATATGAGACGTGTTGATTATTCACAGGTGTTATTTTTTATAATGAAATTAAAATAAAACTAATCAACTATTTTTCTTTTATAACTTTAAACCAGCAAACGAGATCACCTGTGCGGAGGAGGATGGTCACATAAGCTATCACAAGGATAAAGCGGATTGTACGAAATATTTCATGTGCGAGGGTGAGAGGAAACATCACATGCCCTGCCCGGCTCAACTTGTCTTCAACCCGAATGAAAATGTCTGTGACTGGCCTGAGAATGTCGAGGGGTGTATGGCAACATAATAATATAAATTAATAAAAAAAACAATTTTACGTAAACCAAATAAAATACATAAACCCAATCTACTTACTTAATAAAACTAAATAAAAAATATATATATATAAATACACAAAACCTACTTTAGACTGAAGCTCGGCGTCTATCCTACCAAATAGGCTATTTAAAAAAATAGGCGGTAGGTAGGTAGGTAAGTAGGTAGAGTGCAGCGCGATTTTTTAAGGAAAATTTTAATAAGGCTACAGGCAAGCCACGTTTGACGGCTTGACGTTAAATGAAAGGTTACCTGATGATGTTAGAGTAGGCCAGGTTTTTTAGGCAATAACATAAACAGATTTTTATTATTGTGTTTCCTGGCAGGTTAAAAATGATATAGAAGCATTTTGATGTCTGACAGGCACATGTTCGGTTTACTATTCATATAAGAGAAAAGCCACTTAATTTTACACACTTTTAAGCAGATAATAATTTGGTCCATAAAATGTGCTATTTTTAAGCAAGTTTAGAAATTTGATTTCATTGTAATTCGTCGGCTCATCTAAACTATATTTTTAACTAGATTTAGTAGGCTCGTTAAAATATAACCTGTTAATAGGCTATGGTAAAATAGGCAGATTTAGGAAAATACTGAAATACTGAAAGTAAGCGGTAGGTATACTGTAGACTTGACAAAAATCAGATTAAAAAGCCAGGCAGTACCTCGGTATGCTGTGTGTTATCACAATTTGCCAAAACATACTGTAGGCAGTAAGGTAGGCTAATTCAAACGCCGAGCTTTGGACTTAGACTAAATAAAATACAACTGCCCAAAAAAAAATCTAAAAAAAATACTTTACACATACAAGAACCTGCGTACTTACACATACATCACACCACTTGATTACCTACATTTATATAATATACAATGATATTACTATCTTTAGTATCTATCTGAATAGATGTCACAATATAAATAATTCAACATACCTGCTGCGGATACCGATACCGATACCGGTCTGCTATATAATCTATAAACATAATATTATATATTATATTTTGTATCATTTTTTTGTACTTGAAAAATTTAATAACAATGAACAAAAAAAGCCACTTACTTAATATAACTTGAACAACGATATTAAATATACCGTACCCTATTGTACATATCTATATGTATTTGGAAACTTGATTTAATTATATTATATTATAATGTAATCTTCTGTAATAAATATTCCTTTGAGAGGTTTATTTTTTCTCACTCTAGTGTATAGTCATATTTGATATTAGTTGATTTCGTAAGATGTGAAATAACGATTTTGTGATTTCCGACATACATAAAATTTTTCTTATTACTCGGTATTTATGTCATTCTTTTATCGTTGATTACTTTTTAGTTACGATTTTAAGATTTTAAGTTTGCAGTATTATTATTTTATTATGAATATTGATTAATTAGCGTTATGAATTTGACCAAGTTTATACAAAAATAAAGTCCATCTTTACCGTACTGTCAAACTATCAACAGTGTCAGCAGCAGAGGCAGAATCTGCATAATATGCAAACAAACTACAATTTTTACGAAAACTGTGCTATGCTTTTTAGATTTACAATTTTAGCAAATCTATGGAGGCTGCCTTTGCAAAAAATCTTGCTAATTCCTGTGGGGATAGAATTACTGAAACCTAATATAAAGTAGGGGCTATTTTCCCCAAACATCTTCCCTCCAAAACGTTGTCCGTAAAATGCGCTTAAAAAAACTAAATGAACAACATTATCTTTCGTTTAACTTGATTACAGTACCCAGTCCAGGCCCAGGCATAATTTGTTGTTTGTTGATTATAGCACAAAGTTTAGACGTCGAAAAAACAGGCACTAGAAAAACAATCATAGATTCCAAAAATAAATTTTTAAAAAGAAATTTGTGCGCGAATTGCACTATAATAAAAACTTACGGACGAGAGTTTAAAGTTGAAAGTTCAAGAATATTTCACGAATTGAAGACTAAATCTCGATATATATTACTGACAACTGATAGGTTGAATTGGGTATAGAATTAAAAACTGGCCAGCACGAAGAGATGGAAATTCATGCCCATGTACGTCGTCGTCGTGGTCTGAAATATTAACATGTGCCAACTGACGAATCTTCAAAGTAGCCGCGTATGATGCCGTATGGTAACTGGTTAAGATAGTTGTTGAAAGAAAATTTTGAATCAGTGAAAAGTGAAGCTGTGAATCGACAAAGCAAGAACTCAGCAGATGTATTACCTGTTACCAAATAAAGTAGGTATTCGCCAGGTAAATAAGTTAATACTAAACGCAATGATTCATTGCTTAATAAGTTGCTTAAGAGTATTTCAGTTCATAGCTTCATACTCCCACTTACTATTAGAAGGGACCCGCGTATTATTAAATCTAGCTAGTAAGACGCCTACTTCCCCCTTGTTGCAATTGGAGAGGAGACCCGCACAGCGTTTCACAAGTTTTGCTGCGTGTATTTACAATTGATTTGAGAATACATAATATTCGGATTCGGAGATAGAGACTTTGGCGGGTGTCGGATGTACATGGATTTCAACATGATTCATTGAGATTTTAGTGATGTGTGGCAAGTCATTACTTAACTAAAATTTATAGTATGGAGTGCTATAACGTAACCATGGAAAAGAAAAAGAAAATTCTGGCTTGTCCCACTCAACCATGGAAGAAGTCACTCAATTATTCTGAATTGGGATTTCCTTTGCTACTCCCTACACACTACAGGTATGGGACAGCGGTGCGGTGGGGAGACAAACCTTTGTTAGTCATAGGTCTTAAAAATATTAAAACTTATTTTTTGAGACCCGTCTAACTGTCTTTTACCAGTCTACAAGTATGATCATACAATAATACTTCTGCTTCATAAATTTTTAATAGGTGAAATAAACTGTGGTACATTTTTAGAGATAAACGATGAGGTACACGCCTCATAAATGATTGGGTTCCTTATCTTGTTCAGTGTAATGTATGTTTAAGGCCTTTATAGTCGTCTCAGTAGTTTGCACTTTACTGTACCTTAATAAACCAAGAAGAATGCCTGGGTGAGGAAATAAACAGTTACCTTAACAAAAAAAATTAAAATATCCAAACTACGAAAAATTTAATAACACCGTCTCGACATACGGTGCAGTGAATAGCAATAGTTGGGAAGGGTGCTGATTATTCAGGGTTAACTGTTTCATAAAGTTCTGTATAATTCATGAGTGCATATTATTACTGTGTTTTAGATCGAGGTATCACATCACGTGCATGATTTTCCCAATGGGGCAAGCTGTCAAGTTAAAACTGGATCCCAAGGATAAGGGCTTGTATGACCTTTCAAGACGTAGTGTACGTTCACATGTGGTAATCTGGTAAGCAAAATTGAATAAATACAAGCACGTTTTTATTATGATGCACTCCATACATGTTCGTGCATGCCCAATACATTGTATAAATAATGTACGCTAATACAGTTCGTTCGACAGGCGACTTTTGACCCTACCTTTTAATTGTCAAAAACTAGCGAGAAGACTCGTATTTATATACCATAGGATGGAAACTTTACTTTCATGGTTCATAGTGGACCAACATAACGTGGGTATGGGTAGTATGGGTACGGAATCCTACAGGTGTACTGCTGATTCGTTAAATTCAATGAACCTTTTACCTTGGTTTTACCTGGATTTAATACGGAAGGACTGGCATTAAAAAATATGGAATGGGCCCAATACTTTTAGAAGGTAAAAATTATATAGCATTATATTTGCTAACTTTCAACTTTGAATTCAAACTCTGTGAGTTAATAAATATAGTAAAAATTCATGCCTATTCAAATCAATGCAAACTTTAAAAATAATTAATTCATATAATTCCGAAAAAAATCCACAAGTTGTGCTAACGTTGGCGACAAAGATAATTACAAAAGCCTGACAATTATGATTCACAGAATCAGATTACAAGTAGACAAACTGTGCAAGAAAACGCTCTGTTCGTTTTTGTATGAATCAGGTGCATGCTTTCCGTCTATACGAAACGAAGGAACAGCGACAGGATCAGTTAAGAAAATTGAAAATTAAACCTGAACCCAAAATCAGCGGGAGGCCTTTCTCTTCTGCGTATTTCCTAGTTCCACGCTCACCTGAATATGTATATGTTTATTTGATTTTTAG